>OX336391.1:516514645-517125696 GCA_946902985.2 Meconema thalassinum | reverse complement strand
AACGACGAATAATAATAATAATAATAATAATAATAATAATAATAATAATAATAATAATGTGTTTGACGTATATTTTAATTTCAATAACTTAAAGGACGCCGCGATGTCAGAATATTGTCCTGAAGGTGTTTTTATAAATACCGGTAACTCTACCGACACGAGGTTGTTGCATTTTAATACCCTTAGATGCCATCGGACTGATTCGAGATTGAACCTGCTATCTTGGAATTTGAAGGTTTACGTCTCCACTAATTCCGAATCATTCTGGAAAACAGTTAGAGTAGCATTGCTAAGGTCACCAAGCAGGTAACTAAGATGCTCACTCTGACTTACAGATGCACAGACTATACATTATTCAGTCAGTGACCTGGAGTGAATGTTACATAAACATGGCGCAGTGGAACGTCCTATGACCGCACTCCCAAACGGACAGGCCCAAAATAATATGTTTTCTCTATTCCAGTCTAGAGCCGGGCAAAAAGCTCTTGAGTTCCGATCGGTCTCGTTGGACGAGAATAAAAAACGGAAATGCTGGTTCCGGAACTGGTATTACCGATAATGTGGGCTCGATAACGATAATTCTCGACATTATCGCTCGTTCTCGCTTGGGCAATATGGCGCTGCCTGAAGGCACTGAGGCTTGTTGTGTAAGGATTCAATGGAAATCGTTCATTCCGTTGACTGGAGTCTGCGAATTGGAAGAATCCACTCAACTTCAACGATATCATATTAACAGACTACCTAAGGTATATTGAGCATATCATCCTAATAACATATGGAAGGAGATTTTGATCGTCAGTCGGTATTTTTTGTTCATTAAATTTCAGAAAAACAAAATGCTATTTGACGTGTAGGCTACATATTAAGATTTTTCGTGTAGTGCCACATTCATGCACTACCGTATGTAACTTTCTCGTAATAAAACCTGAAAATTCATGCACTCGCTATATTACTGTGATGCAACTGTGTTCTGTCGTATCATTTTTGTAGTTGGTAAAGTGGTCGACATAAACAATAAAACGTAACGAAACAAAAATTAAAATTACTTCCCTTACCGAGGATCGAACCCCGGACCTTTCATTCACGAGCCCAGCGCGTAACCAATTCAGCCATTTAGACTCTTATGCAACAGGGAAAATGTTACAAACATGTAAACTTTTGCGTTGGATACCTGACACTCTTTATCTCAAATGCTCCTACTAGTTTGAATAATATTCTCTAGTCGTCGGGCATACGAAAAAATAAAGTTCGCCTTCAAGAATAAGATTGATTTTATATTTCGTCATAATGGCTTTTCCATATGCTTAGGCTAAGCCACCGCCATTACAATCGCGTCCCTACGCACGTGCTCACACGTTGCATCATGGGTAGAGAGAGCAACGATATTACCTTGTGATCGAACGAGACTTTGGAGTATCGGACGAAGTGACATTCCCGCGGTAATGAGTTGTTCTCAGTGCAACTCCCGTCACACTATTCTCACTCAAACTGTCATATCATTGGCATTTATGGACAAATCAGTGAGGTGTTTGCACTGACATGATTAATATACCGCATGCCACAAACTGGTATTGTTTTCAAGCACAATATCAGAGTTTTTAGTAGATGAAATTAGTTGAAATTTTTCAGCGTTATATTTTCCAAGTGTATTTTCACCATCGCAGCCAATTTTTGCACTATAGTTGCCTCTATTTACAACCAGTTACAAGGTGGAGAAGAAGGTTGAAAGTATTCTTTAAAGCAAATTCCTAGTCAGTAGGGCTAAAAATTCATGAGTCATACACGTGAGATTTTCTTGTAGCTCTTCTCTGCTACGCCAATTATTTGAGTCTTATTTTACTTTAGGGGCTACAATATCGTGATCATTTTTGTGTTCTTGTGTGTGTCAACTTTGTCTAATAACCTGTGTTATTATGGTGTCTGTATTAGTGTGTGTATATTTGTAACTGAGGGTAGGAGTGGTAAGGAGGTGGCAGATGCGAGCTCAATTCAATGTGATCTTCCTGGGGTGGATCACTTCATATTGCTTTAAATTTGTCAAATGTAAGAACGAGGAATGGTTTACATTCCGGAGTTATTACAGAAGGCTTTGACTTTACACTTGCAGCTGCTTGAGTGACACGTAAAGCGGCGTGAGTGAGCTTGTTTTTCCTTTAAATAGATACTGTCGATAACGCCGAGAAAAAAGGAGTTCCGGTATTATCGAGACTCCCACTCAGTACCGGTATTATCGAGACTTAAGATTCTCGTTCAGCGGAGAGACCTGGCCTTGAGTGCGCTTGGTGGGGGGCGATACTAGCCATGCGGAAACTTACGATCCCGATCGGAACTAGAGCAAATTTGCCCGGCTCTATTCCAGTCGTAATTGCTTACGCAGGCAAATGGAAATAAGACGCCTTTAGATGGCTCGCGATATCGGAGTATTTGCATTTTGAATTAATATTGTCTCTTACAAGGAAGAATCGCGAGCTTCAATCTCCCAATCGCAATGAAACTTGGCACACATGAACAATACCTGTGTTGGTGTTTCATCCCCAAATTCATTTAGGCCATCTTTAGAGAGGTTGAAATTAAACGTGTCTGAATACTATCTAGAGATTGGATTTGCGTGGCCAATTCTAATATCCTCTCTGTCTAATATCTGTCTGTTAGGTAGTCAGCCCGAAGGCTGGTTGGATCCTCAAAAAGTACCGCCGTTAGGTTATGTGGGTACACAAAAACCAAGGCTGTGTTATATTGAGGCGTACTAGGCAAGAAGAGGAGTGAGGCAGTTTGCCATTGCTTTCCTCACTGAGTCAGGTCAGCAGAACTAACCCTATGCGTAGAACCTTTCACAGCATCCACAGGCACTGACTGTGCCCTGAATGTCTTTACTAAGCACCACCCATACCTCAGTGGCTTCCATATAATCACAGCCAGGAGTGAGACTGAGACATCGGTGAAAAGCCACATTTTACTCTAGCCTGTGCTTGCCACGGTGGGTGAGTGGTTAACGTGTCGGTCTACCAACCCCAAGCTTGCAGGTTCGCCCCTGGCCGTGGTAAGTGATTTTTGAAAGGCGACAAAAATCACGACATGGATGTCATACGTTGTTGGCATGTTAAAGAACCCATTTGAATTCAGTAGGCCGTGTTCAATGGCAAAATTAATCTCGGGAATTTCCGCCAACACAAAGTTCCTCCATTCTCTACTAGAAAGCGCTGTAGTGTCAAGGAGCTTAGATATCTAACCTCCTTGACTTGCATAGCGTTCAAAGGAATGACAAAATTCGACATGCAAGCTGCCCTCTGGGTGTCAATTAACAAAGCTTGCACCCGGCTACCGAGGCCATACGATATTATTATTATTATTACTCTAGCCTGTGCCAACAGAGAAATGCAAATGTACTGCAATCATCCAGAGATGGCAATCAGTCTAATCACACTCCCCAAACAGGCTGTCTATGCTGAGAGGGCCTATGGGAAGTAGCTGCCACAGCGCTATTGGTCGGAGAGGACATGATAACTCAGCGCATACACTCACCTGTGCTGCTCCAAATTTTGTGTGTATAGAATTTGTCTGTTAACCTGTGCCATAGTGGTGTATGTAGTAGTGTGTGCATTTGCAATTCAGGAGAGAATTGGGAAGAAGATGGCTGTGGCCTTACGTTAGAAACCATCCCGGCATTTGCCTGGATTAGAAGTGGGGAAATCTCGGAAAAACACTTCTAGGATGACTGAGGAGGGAATCTAAACCTCCTCTTCTCAGTTTTGCCTCATAAGGCTGAGTGTGCCCCGTTTCAGCCCTCGGCGCAGAATTTAATTTCTTAGCAGAGCTTGGAATCGAAACCGGACCTCCGGGGCGACAGTCAGTTTTGCTAACCGCAACACCACGAGGTGGACTGTTAGAAATGCGATCTCTCTGGAAACCAGGATTACATTTCGATAGTGAGGCAGCCCTTAACTGGACGACTACTGGAGCAGTTTTCGCTAATTAGCTTTACTTCGGAAAATCTTATGGTTATAAATTTAAAATTGTAAATCTATAATTTCGATCAAATATTGTGTATAATTTTATTTTTGGGAAATAATGAGTTTTGAGAAAAACACTTTCGGAATTTAGTTTTCAGAAAGTTTAACAGCATTAACAATTAGTTCCGTGAAGAACTAAACAACCTATTTTCATAGAGTCTACTGTAATAGTCTACCTCTCCCGCCTATTACAAGGCGCTGTATTAATAAGTAACAGGTATGATTCCCAAGTTTATTAAATGAAGAGACCACTAACCTCAGCTAGAGCCCATAGAATATATGATCGAACTGAACGTTCGCTATTACGTGAATGCATAAGCTTTGCACGTAAGGGGCTCGCTACTACAGATCAGGCACTCATACAGCTGCACTACCGCATCAGCAGCACACTCTCATATCAGGACTGGGAAAATGTAGATCATATCACCTTCTACTCTATGCGTTCAACATTTGAACAGTCTAGCATCCGGCAGAAGAAAAAGTTTGAGCTGTTACAGATAGACCAACCCGCGCCGGTACCTGCGCCTACGCTGGACATCTCACGGACAATTGTTAACCTGACCAATCGCCACCTGTCAGAGGGGGAAATCTCTATACTAGCGAAAGGAGGAAATTACGCAGTGACCCCTCCTTCGATTCCCATGGAAGACATTGTCGCCAATATTGAAGCGGAAATCCGTGAGCTACCATCTGAACAAGCAGATGAAATCCGTCATGAAGCCTCACGTATAATCAAGAAGGCACCGGCACCGCAGAGTAACCTCACACCTCAGGAGAGGAAGGCTATAAAGACTCTCAATATGGACGAGAGCATAATCATTCTTCCTGCAGACAAAGGGAACGCAACGGTTATCTTGGACATGGACGACTACACTGCCAAGGTTTTGGAACTTTTAGACCCGGGTACCTACCGTAAACTACTGAGAGATCTTACCAACCGGATTCTTCGTGAAACAAACGGCCTGATCAAGGTATCTTCACTACCTGAAAACGTAAAGAAGGGAACCACCAGAAGTGAAGCTTTACCACCAAAACTTTATGGCTTACCTAAGATACACAAAGATAATGTTCCTCTTCGTCCTATCGTGAGTGCTATTGGATCACCAACTTATAGCATTGCCAAACATTTAGCTACCTTACTTCAGCCACATATCGGCGGTACAAGTCGTTAGTCAAAGATTTCGGCCATTTCATTGAAAAATTGAAAACTATTCAACTAGAAGCTGGTGACTTACTAGTAAGTTTTGATGTGGTCTCTCTTTTCACGAAAGTACAGCCCTGGAGACCATCGCACGGATTTTTCCTGATGATATCACCGCCTTATTCCGCCACTGCCTCACCGCTAGCTATTTCCTGTGGAAGGGTGATTTCTATGAACAAATTGATGGGGTCGCCATGGGCAGTCCCCTGAGTCCGGTGATCGTGAATTTCTTCATGGAACAATTTGAACAAATAACACTAGAGACCGCACCTTTGAAACCTAAAGTGTGGCTACGATACGTGGACGATACTTTTGTGGTATGGGGCCATGGTAAAGATCAATTAAATCTGTTTTTACAACATCTTAACAGCCAGAACTCTAACATTCAGTTTACCATGGAGTTAGAAAATGAACAGAAAATTGCTTTTCTCGACGTTATGGTAACGAAGACCGCTGATCTAACCTTGGGACATACAGTTTACCGTAAGCCGACCCATACTGACCGATATCTACATAAGACGTCCAACCACCACCCACGACAGAAATACGGAGTGATAAAAACACTGGCTGACCGAGCGAAAAGAATTTGTGAAAAGCAGTGCCTAAAACAAGAAATTGTACACCTCAACGAGGCCTTAGCCTTACGCGCCAATGGGTACAGCCAGAAATATATCCAGCGAGCACTCCATTCGAGACGTCCAACTACAAGGGTAATTGGAGACAAGCAGCCCCTGGCTAGAGCTTTTCTTCCATATATAAAAAAGGTCACGGACAGAATAGGGAGGCTACTCGAGTCCCATGATATAAAGACCATATACAGGCCTACACGAAAAATTAAGGACATGTTTAGGTCCGCTAAAGATAAGCGACATCCTCATACCGCGGCAGGGGTTTATAAAATCCCATGTGATTGTGGCCAAGTATATAATGGAATAACGAAAAGAAGTATTGCCACTCGCCTCAAGGAGCACGAACGACACAGCCGGCTGGGACAAACAGATAAATCCACTGTAGCAGCACACTCACTACTCGCAGGTCACGATATATGGAGACACAGAAGTTCTGTCCTTCACGGTGTCTTATCATGCCAGGCTACAAAGGGAGGCCATTGAAATCCTGAATCATACTAACAGCTTCAATCTTAAGGAGGAAGCAGAACGTGTGAACAGAGCTTGGCTTCCAGTCCTTAATCCCCTCAAGCCTGCCCTTATTGACCGTCGTAGACGAGAAGATGCAACAGACGAGCAGCCCTGTCCTTGATGCACTACTTTTATGTGGTACGCCGTTGCTATGGTAGCCTCTATGTGTGGGTTGTTGACTATTTATATATCTTCTGTTTACTTGTTTTACCTCGCTTTATGTAACCTGTGAACATGCTGAACGCAGTATTCAGCGAAACGTCAGGACGACAAAATGTCCTTGGAACACGGCCTATAAGCCCGCGAAACAGAGATTCCTATTTCGCTGTATTAATAGCTTTTGGTACATGACCTAAAGTACTTGCGATAAAGTACAGAGCAACAATTTCAAACTGAAAACTCAATATACAAACGTCGTAGTCATTTCAGGGAATAAACATAAATTAAGCGGCTTCGGTGGCATAGTTGGTAGAATGCTGAGTTTCTATGCCCAAGATCGCGAGTTCAAACCCGGCCGAAGTCGTCGGATTTTTAAGAACGTTAAAAATCCCTCAGTATGCCTTCCTTCGGAGGGGAAGTAAAGCCGGCGGTCCCATGTCATAGATTTAAGGCATGTTAAAGAACCTTCCACTAATTACACCTGTGTGAAGCTAAATTACATACAGGTTAAACATTTGACTAACGTTCTTATAGGTTTCTACGTTCGTCGTCAAGAGCCGACTGCGGTGGCATCTGGTATCTAAGTTCTGAACTAGTTGGTCGTTGACTGTGGCGTTTGGCGGCAAAAGTAGGAACTACTTGAAAAAATTCAATATCTGCAGTCCTTACTTGTATTAAAACAGATAGGCCTACTCACACTTAATACAGCCATCACAATTAACACCGGGTATCAGATTCTACACACACCCAAAGTACACGGGGCTACATGACAGTGTTGTCTCAGCCCTTAAACTGAGGAACCAACCAAACATAAAATACGATATAATATTTTATGAAAGAATAATGATCTTACTATGGTACTAGCGCCTCCCATGTATAAATCACAGCTTTCATCGATACTCAAGATAACTAATATCATCACTCTTCCAGCATTGGAAAATATGTGTCCAAATGTACACGATGGGGTTTACCTGCAATACCTGAATACAACACCAAGGAATTGTGTAGCACAATATTTAGTTCATAGCACTGGTTTATCAACTTACCGAGAGACCGGTTCAATAGAACATCGGCAAAATACAACCTGTGACAATAAAGTTCGGTGAATAGTCCTGTACTATCAACATAGATGAACAATGCACGACAGTGACCCTACTGTCCTTCGAAGTAGTCCCCTCCCGTAACTATGCAATGCTGGGATCGGCGATACATGTCCTGGAAACTTTGCAAGAAGGCATCCTTTGGGATAGTGTTCAAAAGCCTCGTCACGTCAGCTTCTATAATTTACGAAATGTAAACTACATAAATCAGTGTCATTCAACAGTTCAAAATACGAACATTCTGTTCAAACAAGGGTACGAGAAATAAAAAATATATTTTTAAATTTCGAACTGATATCATCTTGAACAACACTTGAACAATATTAGATATCTATATATTAAACTCTGAACACAGTGCCACGTTTCACTGCTCAAGGACGATTAGCTTGCCAGAATAATCATCTGTTATTTGTATTTCGCGTGACCGCCATGTTTTTTTGTTTATCAGGGTTTTGAAAGTCATAGACATGGGCTAACTTAATAGTCTTTTATCACCTTTTAATTGCTGTATGTTCAATTGTTTTAGATATAGGTCATAAAATTATATGCCAACAGATGAAAGTTATAATGGTAGTTCATTATAAAACTTTCATTTCTATCGCTTGATTAGGACACAATAATTTAAAAAAAACTTGAATTTTGGCACTTCAGCCATTTTGAAGTTCTCATAAAGCTGAATTAAAATTGACGCCAGTATATTGAGCCTTGTATCAAGATTTACCGCGCTAAGATTCATTGCGAGAAGAGACTAATTAAATAATTGATTTTCACGTAGCTGCTATGTTGATTTTGTGCTCTTTAGGTTATTGAAAGTCAAATAAGTAAACTTACTTTAATGACCCTTACCGAGTTTTATTGAAGTCATTCCAGCCGTTTAGATTTTATTAGGGGGAGGAGATATAGAAAGAGAGAGACTGATTGATTGCACGATTTTATTTCCATGACTACACTTAGAGCTTGAGAGCTCCTTTAAAGTAGCACCCTACATACAAAAGGATTAGGGCTTATAAAAATAAAACATTTCTCTAAAATTAAAATCGAATGATATGCAACCAGTTAAATGTGTATAATATAAAATACATTGCATACAACATTCACAGTATAAATTATAAAAGTTTAACAATAATAATAGTAACAATAGGACGATTAAAAAAGTAATAATGTAATAATAATAGAAAAACATATACAAAATAGTGCATGCAGACAGTGTATCAGCCTGGAAAACAAACACCATATACAAGGAAGATATTAACGTAGGTAGGCTGATGTTATAATTGAACACAAAATAACCTTTTAACGTAATGCAGTAATCAGATGTGAGAGGTATACTGCTCCAAGAAGCAGGATGAGAGACGACTATTGGGAGAGAGATTGATGAATGGTTTATTAAGGAGCACATACTTAGGACTATAAAGTCCCATTAAACCCGGCCGAAGTCGTCGGACTTTTTAAGAGCGTTAAAAATCCCTCAGTATGCCTTCTTTCGGGGGAAAAAAGCTGACGGTCCCATGTCATGGATTTATGGCATGAGAAAGAACAATTTCACTAACTACACTTGTGGAAGCTAAAATTTGTAGGTTACTATGATTACGCTATATTAGTTCCAACGTTCGTCGTCAGGTGCTGGCTGCGATGCCATCTAGTAGCCAAGTCCGCAGCTAGGTGTCGTGTATGGTAGTTGGTAACAAAAGTAGGAACTACTTGAAAAATTGATCGTCTACCAGAATCACAGATAACACACACTAATACAGCCAGCGCAAGTAACACCGGTTATCAGACAAATTCTACACACACCCATAGTACACGGGGCTACATGACCGCGTTGTCACAGCCCCTAAACTAAGGAACCAACCAACCAACCAACCAAATAATCCGCGTTCATACATACAAATACCAACATGATCAACAATCATTAAATTTAACAAATTATAATTTCAAACTAAAAATCATTACTAAGAAAACAAAATTAATGATAGTTGACAAACGGGAGACTACAACTAGAGCAAACATAAAAGTGCAATTGAACAAATCTCAGAATTCCCATATTTCGGTAGTGTGATAGCAAGTGTCTGTCAGAAATCAAGAAAAGAATAGTGGTAGCAAAACAAGTCTTCCGAAATAAAAATAACATATTGCTAAATAATCACCTCAGTTGGAGGACTAGAAAGTCATTTCTCAAGACCTTTGTTTTGAGTGTCTTACTGTATGGAGGCGAAACCTGGACGATAGGGAAACTGGAGAAAACAAAACTTAAGGCTGCAGAAATGTGTTTTTAGAGAAGAATGACAAGAAGAAGTTCAATGGACAGGAAAACAAATGATCTTGTTCTTCAGGACGTGAAGGAGGATCGATGTTTATTAAAACCATAGAGAAGAGGAAACCAAAATTCCCTGGGCATGTATTAAGGCACGACTCTCCCATTATCGAGGGCAAACTATTGGGAAAGAAATCTAGGGGACGTCGAAGGATGTCTTACGTCAAGTACTCCATTGGAGAACTGGCATGTGGTTATTATAGCAGCGTGAAGAGACTAACATAAAACCGTCAAATGTGGTTGCAGCGTCAAGGCTTTGGTAGTAAATGATGATGCTGATGATAACCTACACTAAAATTAAATTAAATTATTTATGTCAATCCATGATGTACTTGCCACGCTCTCGTAATCCTCTACAATTGTCTCTTTTAGGAGAGAGAGAAAGATATAGCTAGAGGGAGACACACGCACACAAACTCATAAACCTACATTTCATATAAAATTGGCTTAAAAATGATATTCAGAAAAAGACAGTTTGGAAAAAGGTACTGTACGGAAAACACTTGAAGTACCTTCTTTACGGAGGCTCATATATAGCATATCACCAAAAATCCCTCAGTATGCCGTTCTTTGGAGGGGAAGTGAAGCTGGCGGGCCCATATCATAGATTTATGGCATGTAGAAGAACCTTTCACTAACTACAATAGTGAGAGGCTAAATTTGTAGGTTAGATTTGATTAACGCTCTATTAAGTTCAAACGTTCTTCGCCAGATGAGAGTTGCGGTGGCATCAAGTAGCCAAGTTCACAGCTAGGTGTCGTTGACGGTAGCATTTGGTAGCACACGTAGGAACTACTTGAAATTGATCGTCTGCAGTCCGTAACTGAATTACAGATAGCAGACACTAAAACAGCCATCACAATTATCACCGGTTATCAGAAAGATTCTACACAGACCCAAAGTACACGGGGCTACAAGACCACGTAGTCACAACCCCTAAACTGAGGAACCAACCAACTATCATGTAACCATTTCCTAGAAACATTTACTGCAAACACGAAGAAATGAAACACATCTTTTCCATATATGCAGTGTTCTTTCTATTTTTTTACATGAAGAATGAGTTATGTTGCGCTTTAACAGAGAGATATGTTAAAATGGATCACAGCATAAGAAATAGGAATGGAAGTGGGATTAGATAGCAGAGTTGAGAAATGAGAGGTTGAGGGTGCGAAGGGCTTTGCTGTGAAGAGCGAAACGGATAACTTCTAAGACACACAAACCACAAAGCGGAAAATCAATAAGACCACAGCGCGGTTTAAATAGAGCAGTGCTGAGATGTGAACTGTATCGAGTAACTAAATGCTCAGCATTTCAGTGTTTTCCAGACGGATTGACGACACCTTGCATGATAGTAAAAAATATACTCGTTTTAATACAAGGGTGTTTTTTATTTATTTATTTATTTATTTATTTTATTTTTTAGCGTATGGCTTCTAGTGCCGGGAGTGTTCGAGGACATGTTCGGCTCGCTTGAGTTTGTAGCTGCTTCTATGCGGACACCCATGGGGTAAGATACAAGTACCGTCACTTGTGGACAGGCGCGGATTCAAGGGGAGGGTCACGGGGGTCATTGCCCCCCCCCTCCAAACGGAGACCAATTTTTTTGCAAACTCAAAAATCGAAAACACAATTACCAGACAAATAAACGTAACGAATTTTAACTGAAAAACAGTTTATTTTATTTTATTCAATACTAAAAATATCTTTATTGCAATTATTATGTTCTGTTACAACTGTACATATTTACAACTTCATACCTGTTATATAAAAACGATTATTTATATAACAAAATCAACTCGTCTCTTTTGTTTAGCAAACCTTGTGATTACCGAATCGATATCTATAGTGATGTCACGATGAATGTGCAGCAATGCACGGATAGGAATTTGGGGCTTTTTTCGCTCCAAAAATTTTGCCGACGCCCAAACTGCAAGCTTGGTTGGCAATTTAAGCTGTGACTTTCTCCCTTTGTCGGTACCAACTCGAATTGCCGAAACTGTAACGTACCTTGATACTTTTCTCGAAGCTCGATGTAAAAGTCGCAAAACACGCCGTTGCAAATTGTACGAATATTTTTGGTGCGCTAAACGCATCAAATTTCTATCCAAGTAGCTTGCAAAAAAATTGGTCTGGTTTTGTACGTTTGGTTATTTTGTGATTGCGTTGTTAGTGATACAATTTTTCTTAACAATTTTGATTTTGTGACCCCCCCCCCCCCCCCGCCCCCCCCCCCCCCAAAGCCAAACTCTAGATCCGCGCCTGCTTGTGGAGTGTTATGTGAATGTAAGGACGAGGAATTGGAAGGTAGCGGCTGTGGCCTATAGTTAGCGACCAATCCCGGCATTTGCCTGAAAGGAAGATGGGAAACCATAGAATACCATCTTCAAGGTTGTCGGTGGGGGGATTCGAACCTCCTTGCCTCGCAGATGTGAAAGACTGCCTGCAGCCACGCCGTAACGACCACGGCTAACTCACCCGGTCCAAGGATGGGATATTGTAACATAAATACCGACCGACTTGTCAAAATTCATTTGATAACTTTTCGTTTTTTAGCCTCCTAATGGTGTATGTTTCAGACTGTTAGTTGTAACTCTTCAGTCGGTCAACACGAATTTGCCCAATGGCTGGGCAGGGTACAATGCATACAAAAAATAAACAATAAGTAAATAACACCCCGGGAAAATATTGGGAGGCTGGTTGAATGCACTCGCCCTTTTATGCCGTTTGCTGTTCCTACGATATGGACAGAGGAGAAAGACCACTTCTTGGACTGGTATTACTGTTTAAACAAACTTTCTGTTTTTTTGTAACATCTTTCCACTCGTGTCGCCTCCGTAGCGTAGCGGTCAGCATGGTTAGCTGCCGCCCCGGAGGTCCTGGGTTCGATTCCCGGCTCTGCCGCGAAATTTGAAAAGTAGTATGAGGACTGGAACGGGGTCAACTCTGCCTCGGGTGGTCCAAATGAGTAGAGGGGGTTCGATTCCCACTTCAGCCATCCTCGAAGTGGTTTTCCGTGGTTTCCCACTTCGTCTTCGGGAAAATGCCGGGATGGTACTGTCCCCGTTATCCGGATAGTAGGCTGTCAGATATCCGCCCCCCTCAATCGGATTGCCAATAATCAAACGCACCGGCACAGCTACATCAATGAAAATGGCACTGACAGATACTATCGAGATTAGAGCACAATAGTTAACAAGAAAATTATTGTGGAACACACCAAAATATACGGGGGTTCATACTTACCTTTACTTAACTCTTAAATTTATCTCGGGGACTGGGTTGTCAACTGGATCACTTAAAGCGTGCCCACACAATAACCTTCACCATGATATTTAAAATGAACCATGACGAAGACGAGAAACTTTAAACTGCACAATAATTTATTTCACATAAAGAATGAATTTAACAAAAATAAAACAACAAAATCCACGTGGCAATCAGAAGCCATTGACCACATAACCATGTCCTCCTGTAGGACTGGTATACTCTACATACAATTTTTCAGCTTTCTCAAGCTCAAAATAACGTAAAAATAATAATGCACTTGGAATGGAAACGGGATTTGGGACGAGACACATATATCAATTGGTTTGCGTGTTTATATACTTCATATTTTATTTATAGCCACAAGGCTATTATGTAAACGTCCTTGGCCTCTATCATACAGTTGTCCGGGCCAGCTGCAATGCACCTGCATCGTCAAAGTGGACTCACCCCTCCGTTCAACCTTAGCATAAGCGAGTTCCATCAGAGCTTAGCTCTCCATTCAAAACACGTTAAATGTCCACATCTCAACTGAAATATTATCACGCAAATGTTTTAAATGCTCCATTCAAACACCAGTGGATTACTCCAACAATCCTAAATCATGTTTAATTGTTCAATCCACTTGTTTAATTAGCGTTGTTTAGAGTATAAAAACAAAACTCCAAATGTTTATAACAAATTCATTAATTATTTATAACAATAATAAATTGTTTATAACAATGTCAAACGACAATTAAAAATTTTATACACGCCTCTATTAATCCCTTTCATTACAAATTGTTATCAAAGATATTTACAAAATTATTTACAATATTAATATTGTTTATATTATTTATACAAGAAATACATTAAACCACACGTTTATCCGGTTGATAATTACTCAAATTGTGTTGATATAATCGACCAATGAAGGTTAGTTATATTTAACTGTCAAATTCAGGTTTAATAAGGTTTAATAATAATTATTAATATTTGTGACGGTAACCTCCATTCAAAATCTTCAGGGCCGATAACCTAGATGTTAGGCCCCTTAAAACAACAATTATCATCACATCATCATCATCAAAATCTTCATCTCAAATTATTTAACACTCTTGTTAACTTTAACAGTATCTTCACATGAATAACTTTCCAAGAACCAGGACAATACATTCAGCGGGAAAAATACTTCGCTCAAACGCACAAAATTGCTCAACAATAGGCCCAGAATTCATCATACATCTTCATATATATGGCATCAAAATCTTCCAAATTACATACAAAAACCTCCACTCATAAATTCAACAACTTCATTTATTACTGTGGGAACCTCCTTCATTATTCAAGGGCATTACTCATCAGCGACTTTTACAGGTCCACTGAACTAACGATTATACATCCATTGTTCCTCTTCAAATTCTTATATTCATCAATTGTATTAATGTCTGTTATTATTTAACCTTCGTGGGTTTCATTCATGAATCGATATGAAGTAAAAATTTGCCAATCACAAATAAATTTAATAGCAAATACGATTAGACACTCCTCACTGGTCTATCAAAATTGAGATTAACATCTTCAAAGTAACGCAGTATAAAAATACTATCTTCAATCAAAGTTCATCTAAACTGCATAAATAGTCGAATAGAATACAATTAGACTGTGGAATGCAAACATTATTGTTCCAATCTATAATTGAGAAAAACTCCTATCAAATGTTCATTACTATAGTGTATTCAATAAATCGTAATCAAAGTTCATATTTCATAAAATTGTCTATAATGCAATGATAAATGTCTATGTTGCAATCATGTTCATAAGACGACTAGTATTTCAAAGATCGTCGATAACGTATTAGATTTTAACGCTCTAAAATCATTTAATCATTCTTCTTTCTTGAGGATGACAGAAAATTGGTCAAAGTAATTTACTGAATAGAATTACTTTAATAAAGTGACACGCTGTCTGAATTCAAATCTGCCATAGCAAATCATTAACTTTACAGTCAAATCGCGACTACAAAAAAATGCAAATTACTGAAAGAATCTAAATTATCAGTCTCAACTGATCCAAAATTATTTAGGTATGCCAATGACATAACAATGTCTCAACAAATCGTAGAAAAAGGCATAAATCATCGAAGTGTACTGAGTACAGAAATGTCAATCAAGAAAATGGGGCAAAATATAGGACAAAAAATATGGGAAAATAGTTGCTCAGATATCGCTACATGACTCAAATAATACAAGAAACGTTCACGACTACCTTATCTGTTGATTGAAGTTCTAGAGGAAAGTTTTCAAAGAAAACTGCTGTTGGTTCCATTTCACCAGCGTAAAGATGTGCTCCGACCTCGAACCTGGAATCAGCGCCCTCGGAGAATCGAACTGCTTCCTTCTCCGGAAATTGCACTGCTCCATGTATACGAAAGACATCCTTCTGGCAAAACTCTTCTTTATGAGCCGGGTCCACCCTGGCCTCTCTTGAAAGTTCCCTGAAGTTCCAGTCGTAATTCGCCATGAAGTTTATTGCAGTTATTTCCGCAGAAATATTCATAATCGTGGAGTATGATGATATTTCCACTGTCATTTAATATAATTCAGCGATGGATTCACGATGCATGAGTGTAGTTGGATGTTCACTACATGCTCGCTTTTGTAGAAAGACGATTAACGAAGTTCCATGCTATTACTTCACTCCATCGATATATGTCCCAATTGCATTAAAGCCTTAGCCTTCCATCTCAACTTCTGTTATAATCATTGAAAGCACTGCAAGATTATAATGTTCCATAATAGAATGTATCGTTGTATTACCAAACGTATTCTCCAATATCACGGTTGTAACACGTGTCAGCCGTAGTGTATACTGTGGAAATTTAAAAGTGCTTCTCAGGTGGCGAGAAAATCACTTTTGTCTGCAGCCTTAAAATGTCAATATCTTTCAAAATATAACTGTGAAATTGTTCAAATCTTCTACACACCTCAATGTTGTACTGCCCAATTGAATTATAATAAAGGCAGAAGTTAACTCTTTATATCTTATCTGATAGAAACGTTAATGTGAGCGTTTCAACTTCACCTAGTTTCGAACAGCGTAAAATGGAACTGCTCCGTGTTCGTTCGATGCGCCGGGCTTTAACCACACGCTAAAGACAACTTGCTTCACTTATTCACTCGAAAATGACTCTATGACATCTGAAATATATATGCGGTATCAGCGGTATGAGAGATATGAGAGATATGAGAGCTCCTCTCTTCTGTGCACGACCTTTTATCAACTTTTTAAGGGGCGTATCCATCCCTTCCACAGCCTGTTGCTCCGTCATTGCTAGAAGTTTTAACTTTGGCTATACTTGACGGATTTTCAAATTTCAAAAACTCAAAATTAATTTCTTCAAAATTCCAAATCAATGCCATAACTGAAAATAGTTTTCCACAAATCTGCATGCCAAAAGTAATCAAATATCGTAGTTTCAGCAATCTCCGTCTTCTTTCCAAACTATCGTTCATTGGTTCGAGTCTCTCCTCCAATAGCGTAACTTCTTCCTTAGCACGATACCTTGTTTCCTGCGACTGCGTCGTAAATCTCAGATCTTTCTCGAACAAAATCATGACGTCACCAAGAATCTCAGCTCACCCAGCCTACTTGCATGAAGTCTACGTCATCCGTGCCTACGTCATGAATATCCACGTCACAACTATGACATTCATAACTTTATTCATTTATGCCAATACAGCCATCGTGGTCTCAATATAATTCAATTTACGGGGCCAGTACCTACTGTAAGGCCACGGCCGCCTCCTTCCCTCTTACTAGCCTATCCATCCCAATCTTCCATCCCTTCCCATCCCTCAAGAGGCCCCTGTTCGCTTTGCAGATGCTGATCACACCTCCCCAGTTGTATCCATCCCGACCAGATGTTCCAAGCTCCAGGACACTGCCCATAGAGGCGGTAGTGGTGAGTTCCCTCGCTGAGTCCGTGGGAACCACCAACCTAGAGGGTAAATTGACTAAATAAAAAAAAATCTTTCACTCGGTTGTTGGATATTTTTGTGAGAATGATTTTGAAAAATGAGACGGAAGTGGATCGGGCGGAAGTGTGTAAGACGCACAACTAGATCGTATCCCTCCTGACTGCTTTAGCAGCGATCCAGCTGGCAGTGGTACTATGTGGAATGTAGCCCACGAGTATATAACACACGGATTACTTTTTAGGTTTGGAGGCGCCATTGCAGATATTTCTACAATAAATCATCATCAAGTTGTCGTTCTTTGGTGAAAAAATATTCATTAAATCATATTTGCTGAAAACAATTATGATTTATTAAGAGTCTGTTTTTCAATCTCTGGATAAAAGTGATGGACATCCAATCGCCGAGTAACTTTCCTCAACACTTTCATACGGAACGGTAAACGCTCATGCGAACTCTGGTGTCAACTCATTGAAACACAAACCACATGTCTTCGTATCAGTACCGGTATTTAAATGATGATATGCTTTTATATAACACATTGTAACTAGTCGGCAAGGTCAGTATTATGTTTCTGCACAATGGCTATTCAGATATTAACCCACATTGCGGTAATGCAATGATCAATGTAATATATATTGATAATTTTATACGGGAACTGGGCTAGCCTTTCATAGACCACTATAGGAATTCCCTTTACTGTCAAGTAAGCGTGTTCATGACTAACTTAAAACTCAATTCCACGCAGGAACATTATCGAAAAAAAAGCAAAAGATTAATGGAGCATAAAAAATACTTCCATATTATTACCGGCACGTGAAAATGAGTCCCTGTCTTGTACTCCAAATGGCTGTGGTTGTAATGGCTTCGTAGATTACATCACAGTCTGCGAATCATGAGGTCTCAGGTTCGAACCCCAGTCTCAGCAATTATTTTTGCTACCGGATTATCGATGTAAACGATATATATCATAACAGTATGCGTCATTTTAACAGAATCTAAATGAAATTATGATTTATCTAATTTTAATTACAATAGTTTGCACCAAGCAAGAGTTGGGAAATTTGATTGTATTGAACATTATTTCTAGTAGTCTATAGATTGGATAGAGACTACGGTTTCATTCCTTGTCTTAATTTACAATATAATATGTGGTGTTTGTTCAAACAAGTGTGACAGTAGCATATCTCCAATTCAATCTATACATTCATCAAAGAACCAGTATGAAAACGGAGCTTAAATTAACATTTTAAGAATGTCCAAGCTGTGTCGTATACGGGTAGGATAACATGTTACACATCATATGCGACTACTGTAAGGCTCGTATCTTTTTTTTCATAAGAAAATCCAGTGCAGTGACTATCTACATTTGCCCTCCGTGCGAAGGCCTGTTAATCTAGGCATATGATTTTAAGCCCCTGTTGTTGATGTTGCTGTTGTTGTTTGAGTCTTCAGTCTTTTTACTGGTTTGATGCAGTTTTCCATGCCTCCCTGCCCTGAGCTAATCGTTTCATCCCTACATAGTTCCCACACCCTACATCCGAGACAATCTGTTTAACCTATTCTAACCTTGGTCTTCCCCTACAGTTCTTGTCCTCGACCCTTCCTTCCAAAACTAAGCTTTCTATTCCTAGGTGTCTTAGTACTTGTCCTACCAACCTATCTCTTCTCTTCATTAGCAGCCGCCAGAAACATCTCTCCTCTCTCACCAGTCTTAATACCTCATCGTTAGTAATCCTATCTACCCATCTGATCTTCATCACTCTCCTGTAACACCACATTTCAAACGCATCAATTCTCCTCTTTTCTGCTGCACCAATAGTCCAAGTTTCATTTCCATAGAGTGCAACGCTCCAGACAAAGGCTTTCAAAAATGACCTCCTAATACCTAAATCTATATTCCATGTCAACAGATTCCTTTTCCGTAGAAATGCTTTCCTTGCCTGAGCTAACCTACTTTTTATATCCTCTTTGCTTCCTCCATCACTGCAGTTATTTTGCTTCCTAAGTAACAGAAGTCTCCTACTTCCTTTAGTTTTCACCTGCCAATTTGATGTCCATAGAGGATTCTAACAACAATTATCATTATTATCAATCTGGGCATGGCGATGCATTTCCTATTACACCGCCACCCGGAAAATTGACCCCACAAAATTATTTTCATATAATATTATTACTTTTGGGCAGCATGATGGTGCAGTCGTTTAGCTGCTCGTCTTTCACCCGGGCGGCCGGAGTTCGAATCCCGGTGACAACGGGGTGAAATTTTCACCTGAAAAATTACGTTTCGTCAGGAAGGGCATCTGGCCTTACATCCCCGGCCAAATAAAAAAAATGGATTTGGTTGGCTCCGGCGACCCAAACAAATTGGGATAAGCAGAAGAAAGAAAAATAAATATTATTACTTAAAAAAAGTTATTTTTAAAACTCGTTGTCCGGTCATCTGTAATCAGCACAACCTTTTGAATAAAATGGGTACTTTTGATAGCCGAGTGAAGTAAAACATTGGCTCTAGATCCACAACTATGAAGAAACATCACATTTTTACCCAAAATATTGAATATGGTTGCCAAATAAAACGGTGCGATATAGGAAATGTTTTACTTTAAATTTGAATTTAGGAGATCCGAATTAGCAAAAGTTACATATTTTCATTTCATGGCATAAATAGTATTTTTTTTGTTGTAAAGTGAATTAATAACAGCAAGTCACGTTTTGGAGCACCCATACATTGGTTGAGATTACTTAGAAAACAATGAACGGAGTTACTAACTGAAATTTTCTTGAATCTTGATTATATTTTGCACAATTTCAATTTTACAATTGAGGCGTTTAGAAGACAAGAGAAACAATCCAAACCCCGTGGTGCCTCAGCTCATAAAGAGCCCTGATATACCAAGCGACCGCTGCCCAGCTGGAAGATTGCGGGGTGACGCGTGTTCAGTGCATCGGCCCCCTCGGCCGTTAATCGTGGTTTCCGTAACTGATATGCTGCCTCACTATCAGACAGCTACTCAATTGTCCTCACGAGCTGAGCGCACCCCGTTCCAGTCTTTAAGATATTATTTTTCGAATCCCTGATGGAGTAGAGAATCGAACCCGGGGCCTTAAGGATACAGGCAGGCATACAAAAAAGTCACATAATTATATTTTATTTCGATCAATTTATTTAATTTACCAATTGCCAGAAGTTTTGTCGTAAACCTATAACAGAGTGACAAAAATTTAAGTAAGGTCGTATTTGATCTTTATCATTATACTTCTTATCTGGGATATGAAAAAAATATTACTCCAAAATCTAAATGGACAATTCCATTTATAAAGATGATATGTGAAGAGCCAAGATGAAAGCGAAGGGCAATAAAACTTGTGTAATAACTATGTTCTTGGAGGTGTAGAATGATAAATGTGCAAGCGAAATGAGATCACACAATAAGACAGCCAGGTAATTAATGGAGATAAATATTTCATCTGATTGTTGGATTTGACTGCTCATTTTCTTCTCGGAGCGTTGTGATACTTCGTCACGTCCGCCTACATAATGCATGGCTCGCCGCACTCAAACCTTAAAGCGGAACAATATCTTGCCCGCTATCTGCTTTCAACGAGATAGAGTGACCAACAGTAAGCTTCCAAGAGTGTTATTGTTGTTTTATTTGAGGGGATTGGACATCGTGGCCATTTAGACCCGTGTACTTGAGTAGATAAATAAATAAATAAATAAATAAATAAAAGGGGAAGAAGGGAGATAAGTGAAAATTGTGTCATCATGAGATATTTAAGTTCAAACACTGTCCATAAGGGCAAAAATGATGATAATAATAATAAATAACAATGAGCTGTACCATCATGTAGAAAGGATATCTCAAGTAATTCGGAAGACAAGAATATCTTTCTATGGCCACGTAACTCGTATAAAATCCGAGAGAATCGCCAATCGGATATTTACCTATTTTCTTAACAAGAAAATCAAGGGACCCTGGTTTTGTGAGGTAGACAAGGATTTGCAAGAAGTAGGGATCACCCACGCAGACATTATGGAACGTAATCATTCGATGGAAAAGCTTGGAGCACACCACCAATTCCAAGAAAAAGCGAAATTAAAAACCGACAAGAAGTGGTCTGATGAAAGAAGTTTCACAGGCAGTGAATGCGTTAACACTGGGCTAAGATCAAGGCCCAAAGACGGAAGCAGTTGAAATGACGTGGTTCATACCTAGTCTAAACGAAGAAAGGAGAATAATAAATAAATACATAAACAAATAAATAAATAAATAAATAAATAAAAGTCTGATAACCTGTGTTATTATGGTGTCTGTAATACTGTGTGTAATTGTAATCTCTTCTCAGTTTTCCATCACGAGGTTGAGTCTACCACGTTTTAGCCCTCAGACCTTGGCAGAGCCTGGATCCGTACCTCCACGACGACAGCCAAGAATGCGAACCGCTACACCAGTGTAGGATATAGACCTATACAATTATATCTGTCAAATAAATATCTTGGCAAAGTTTCTTCAGTGGGGTAAAAAGTAAAATACGGCTGGAAATGTAGCGCAGGGAATACAATGCATTATGAAAGAATGTGAATGTGAAAGAGAGTACCTCCAAGGAAAAAATAAACGTTCCAGCTCTGGTTTGTTCTTAGTTCGCAAAACAAAAGAATCGTGCTCCTACGCTCTTAAATAAAGACTGGTATTTCTATAATATCTGTCAAATTTGTTGAAATGAAACACACAGCTACTTCACTCTTTGTTTGAACGAAATATTTCCAAAAGGCAGATGAATAACTTTTCCATTCTCACAAATGTCCGTCGGTTTTCTTCATCTCACCGTTGAGACATTTCCGTGTATTTAACTTTCCTATTCTGTTCCTTAGCCTATTTTCACCAGATGAAAAGTTAAACTTATGAGATCACCTTTTGTCCATGTGTGTGTCCACTAATAAAATCAAAACGGCAATGAAACTCGGTAAGGTCATAGTACGCAGCGGGGCTCACAACCACTGGCGTCCAAGGCACTCCATATAAGTACGACATTGCCTCCACTTATTTTTGCCGGGCTGCTCTTTTCCATATTTCTTCTCGATGTACCCTTGGTCAACTATTTACCTCTCCCGACCTTTATCCAAGGCTAAAGGTATCTTTCATCTTCCTGCCTCAATTGGCCTTGTCTTTTATTCTCTGATACCCGATATTTAAGGGGCCATACCAGGATTTCTTTTACAGTATCCCCTCCCCATTTTAGAGTATCGGAAAGGGCTGAGTATGGGTTCCCCCCACGCATGGTATACCACGGGTTAACACCCATTGGTCCACACCATCAAAAAGTAATGAATAGTGAACCTAAATAGTCAGCGACCTTGAGAGATTGTCCACTCAACCCTCCTTTTAGGTAGATTTCATTAGAAAGCTAACTATTGCAATGGGTACCATGTTTCGACTTCCGGAAAATTTCAACATATCTTCGCGTTTCACATCCCCCAGACCCCAAAACCACCGTCAGTTCAAAAGTTTATATATAATTTATGTATATATATCTTACCTCTCATTTTGTATGGAGCACCGGTATGGAGAAAGGTTAGAGAGAAAACTTGCTATAAAGTAAAATTGATAAGAGTCCAAAGGCTGATAAATATCAGAATAGCTAAAGCTTATCCCACTGTATCTAATGAAGCTCTCTGTGTGATAACAGGATTAATTCCAATTAATATTCAAATTGAGGAGACGGTAGCATACTACGATCTTATTAAAGTTAATAGTAAAGAAGATCGCTCAATTGACATGGACATGGAAGTAAATCAATGGTCTCACCCTGCTGACATTCTTAAAATTATTGACGAAAATTATGAACAGATGCATTCTTTCAATGTTTACACTGATGGAAGTAAAAGTGAGCATGGAGTAGGATCTGGAATTGCCATATACAATGCAAACGAGTTCATTCAACAGCTGCAATATAGACTAGACAAACTATGTTCTAATAATCAAGCAGAACAGCTAGCTATCGTTAAGGCATTGCAACATCTAGAATCCATGGACACGGAGCAGAGAACCGCACTCATTTTCACAGACAGCCAAATTACAATAGATTCACTTAAAAACTACAAAAACCATACATTTCTCATAGAGGAAATTAGAAGAAAAGCAATTGAAATGGAGAAACACAATTGGGTGATTGTCTTCAGTTGGGTTAAGGCGCATAACGGAAATGAGGGAAATGAATTAGCGGACCAGCTGGCTAAAGAAGCAGCACAAAGCCGTTTAAGTGAGTGCTATAATAGAATTCCAAAAAGTAATATGCTAAAAGAATTAAGAATGTTTAGTTTGAGAAAGTGGCAGAATGAATGGGACAATACATCCAAGGGCGAAATTACAAAATCATTTTTCCCCAGTATACAGGACAGACTAAAATTGAAAATGAACATAACGCCCAATTTTACAGTTATGACAACAGGACACGGCAATATTAAATCATACTTATACAGATTTGAAATTATAGATAGTCCAACATGTATATGCAATAACGGTCACCAGACTGTAGATCACTTACTATATGAGTGTAAGTTATTAGGGGAAGAAAGAGATATATTAATAGCACAACTTTTAAGATCAGGCAACTGGCCTATAATGAAAGATGAAATTGTTAGAAACTACCTTAGGGAATTCTTTACTTTTGCAAACTCTATCTCATTTGAAACACTAAATAGATAATTTTTATTTATATTTTCTTAACTGTTAATCATTTTAGTGACACAAATTTCATTTAACAGGCCATAGATATAAAATATTTATAATATAAATTGTATAGTTTTAGTCTGAAATGATTAATAAGTAATAATTAAGCATGTAGTATTACTTCATTGTAATGGGGCATGCTGTAAATAAAATATAAAACAAACAAATATATATATCAGTTTTTGTGGACACGATAACTGCCGCAATTTTGCACCAATCACATTGAATTTTTTACATATTATGTATCCCTTTAAAATCTCGGTCGAGTTCGTTAAAGGGCAAAATCGGTCAAAGGGGGTGAAAATGGGGGGGGGCTTTTTTTTCTCGAAAAAGTGAAATATCGCTATAACTCTCTTAATACGTGAAATATCGAATCCATTCAAAGTTCATAATATGTGTCGGATAAGTGCCAACAATTTATGTTTGAAAAGTTTTTTGATTGCACCAACCATGGACCAAAGGGGTGGAAAAAGTGGGTTTTTCGGGAAACATTAATCGTATCTCTCTTAATAGGCACAATATCAAAACCGTACATAATGGAAAATATTCCCCTAATAATTACCAAAAACGTTTGTCTGAAAGAATTTTTGATATTACCCACCATTGCGTCAAGGGATGAGAAAAATGATTTCAGAATTAAAGAAAATACGAAGTGCAATCAGAAGTTACCATGACAACGCTTCTAAATTGATGACGGATGAGCTATCAGAGGTTGCCAAGACAACGCCATTGCACGAGATCACATTCATTTTTAGCCTACTTTTCACATTTTGCAAAAATGAGGAAAAAGTAGACTTATGATATCGATCCGGGAAAATGTGTGTCTGTCTGTCTGTCCTTCTGTCTGTCTGTCTGGCTGTGTGTGTGTCCCGCCCTATCAACTCCTAAACGGCTGCAGCAATAGAAACCAAATTTAGTATGAGTAATGATGTTGTTTGTTTGAGTCTTCAGTCTTTTGACTGGTTTGATGCAGCCCTCCACACCTCCCTGTCCTGAGCTAATCGTTTCATCTCTACATAGCTACCACACCCTACATCCGAGGCAATCTGTTTAACATATTCTAAACTTGGTCTACCCCTACAGTTCTTGTCCTCGACACTTCCTTCCATTACTAAGCTTGCTATTCCTGGGTGTCTTAGTATGTGTCCTACTAACCTATCTCTTCTCTTCATTAGCAGTCGCCAGAAACATCTCTCCTCTACCACTCGTCTTACTACCTCTTCGTTTGTAACCCTATCTTCCCATCTGATCTTCATCATTCTCCTGTAACACCACATTTCAAATGCTTCAATTCTCCTCTTTTCTGCTGCACCAATAGTCCAAGTTTCACTTCCATAGAGCGCCACGCTCCAGACAAAGGCTTTCAAAATGACTTCTTAATACCTAAATCTATATTCGATGTCAACAGATTCCTTTTTTGTAGAAATGCTTTCCTTGCTTGAGCCAACCTACTTTTTATATCCTCTTTGCTTCGTCCATCACTGGTTATTCTGCTTCCTAACAGACGTCTCCTACTTCCTTCACCTTTTCACCTGCCAATTTGATCTCCTTAGAGGTTTCTGATTTATTTCGGCTGCATTCCAGTATTTTTGTTTTACATTTATTAATTTTCGTCATGAATTCTTTCCGTAAGACGGAGTCCATATCATTCAAAAACTCGTTCAAATCCTCAGGCTTGTCGGCCAAGATGACGATGTCATCAGCAAATCTCAGAGTTGAAATTATTTCTCCTTGAATCTTCACTCCCACTTTAAATTTTTCTCTAATTTCCTTCATTGCTTGTTCAATGTAAAGATTGAAAATTATGGGTGATAAGTTGCAGCCTTGCCTTACACCTTTCTGAATACCAGCTTCTCTCTCATGTCTTTCAGCTCGAATGACTGCTGTCTGGTTTCTGTATAGATTGTATATCACCCTCCTATCTCTGTAGGCCCTACTTTATTCCAATAGATTTCAAAATGTCAAACAATTTAGTCCAATCAACGTTATCAAAAGTCTTTTCTAAGTCTACAAATGCCATGAACGTTCTCTTATCTTTCCTTATTCTACCTTCCAAAATCAGCCTAAGACTTAGTACAGCTTCCCTTGTTCCTACATTTCTCCTGAAACCAAACTGGTCTTCACCCAACTCCGTTTCTATCCGGCTTTCAATCCTCTTGTAAATTATTCTAGACAGGATCTTTTAAGTATGAGTAATCAAGCTGATTGTACGTTAATCTTCACATCTGTCAGCTCCCACTTTCTTTGGTATAGGGATGATTACATTCTTCTTGAAATCAGGGGGTACCTCACCTGTCTCATAAATCCTACACACCAAGTGAAATAACCTGATCAGACCTTCATCTCCTATGCAGCGTAGCAACTCAATCGGTATATCATCTATGCCTGGTGCTTTTTTCCTGCGTAAGTCCTCTAATGCTCTGTCAAATTCTGATCTGAATATTAAATCTCCTTTTGCATCCTCATCAATTTACTCCTCCCCTTCCATTACACGATTCTCAATCTCCTTTCCATTATACAAACACTCTATGTAAGCTTTCCATCTCTCAACCTTTTCTTCCCTATCTGTTAGAGGCTTTCCATTTGTGTCCTTAATATTACAGCACTTAGTCTTCTTTTCCCCAAAAGTATTCTTAATCCTTCGAAATGCTGTGTCTACTTTTCCTAATTTCAGACAATTTTCTATACCTGCACATTTCTCTTTCAACCATTCTTCTTTCGCTTCCTTGCACTTCTTGTTAACCTCATTTCTCAGACGTCTGTATTCTGCTTTCCCCTTTGCATCCCTTAGATTCTTGTGTTTCCGCCTTTCATCCATCAATTCTAGTATATCCTGAGTGATCCACGGTTTTCTACCCTTTCTTTCTTTCTTTCTTTCTTTCTTTCCTACCAATGTTTTCTTCTGCGGATTTTGTTATTTCATTCTTCAAAAGTGCCCATTCGTCTGCAATTGAAGTTTGTCTAGGGTTTTTCATTAGTCCTTCCTTTATACTCTTCTTGAATCTTTCGTTTACATCCTTTACTTTCAGTTTGTCTATTGCCCACCTTTTTGGCTTTTGACTTTTCTTCAGTTTCTTCAACTTTAATCTGCATTTCATAACAGCCAGATTGTGGTCAGAGTTTATGTCAGCACCAGGATATGTTTTACAATCCAAAATCTGGTTTCGAAACCTCTGCTTGACCATAATGAAGTCGATTTGGTAACGCCCTGTATCTCCTGGTCTCATCCATGTGTATATTCTTCTATTGTGGTTATTGAATAAGGTGTTAACTATGACCAACTCATGCTCGGTGCAGAACTCCATCAGCCTGCTTCCTCGATCATTCCTTTCACCTAATCTGAAATCTCCTACTATCTTCCCTTCACTCCCTTTTTCTAACACAGCGTTCCAATCTCCCATTACTATTGTAACCATTCTTTCGTAGACCTTTTCAACATCCTCATCATCAGCTTGACTGGTAGGCATATAGACTTGTACCACTGTGGTGTACGTAGTTTTAGTATTGATTTTTGCTTCAACAATCAGTTCACTATATTGCTCATAATATTCCACCCGCTGTCCAAGTTTCCTACTCAATAGGAGACCAACCCCTGCTAGGCCATTGTTTGATTTAGTGCTAATTACCCTATAATCTCCTGACCAAAAGTCCTGTTCTTCCTGCCAACACATTTCACTAATCCCAACCAAATCTAACCTCAACCTATCCATTTCCCTTTCTAAGTTTTCTAACTTTCCACTTCCTAGCAGACTTCCAACATTCCACGCTCCGATCCGTAGAATGTCAGATTTCCTCTTTGTCACTTCTGTGATGTTAACCCCCTCTCGAGTAGTCCCCACCCGGAGATCCGAACGGGGAACTAGTTTACCTCCGGATAGAATTTTTTCAAGGGAGGAGGCCATCATCACATGTAATTATGCATAGAGAGGTGCATATCCTCGGGAATAGCATTGCAACTGTAGTTTCCCGTTGCTTTCAGCCGTGCAGCAGAACGCAGTGTAGCCATTAGTTGGCTTATATTATCAATATCTTAACCGTCTATAAGACTAGTAAAGAATTTATTTATTCTGAAAGGCTGTTACTCCCTTTCAGAATAAGTAAAGAGCAATTCTACTAACAAAAATACTAACCTTCTACTAACAATTAAATACCAAAATTCTACTAACGAAAAAATACTTAAGTTCCATCAACAACAAATACTACCACTAGAACATTCTGTCACCATGCACACTCACATGCACCCTCACACATCACAGTCTAATGAAACAATGAACTATAACTGATAAACAATGCAACTGCCACCAGACACACTCACACACCACAGTCTAATAGAACAATGACATATATCTAATAAACAAACTAACTACATACTTACAACTAAAACTAACTACTAACTACATTTAGTTTTGTATAAACCTTGTTTAAGCCCAGCCGTAAAAATCTAAAATACACTCATACCTTCATTTAAAAACTGGTAAATTGTGAACAATAGGATGTATACCGGAATATATCAAGCCCATATTTGAAAATTATGTCAGTGCTACCATCTGCTGAAAAAAGCACTAGAAATTTGAGCTCCATGTTGGATATCTTGGAAGGTATGCATGGGAGCTATACCAAAATTGGCACACATGTAGATAATACAATTTCAGTTTAGTTTCCAGGAGGCCGTACATGACAGTGTTGCCAAAATAATTTTGAGCCTTCTGATATTTCCAATTTTTAAATGCATATAACTTCTAAACTATCAGTTGGATTTCAACCAAATTTTGTATGTAATATGTGTACATAAACAGATATGACTGAGCCAATCTTAAGAGCCAACAGGGCTGCCAACTGTTAATAAACGCTGTCTATCTTTTACCCTAATATCAATATATCAGAAAGAATGCAAGCCAACAGCGTTGCTCAACGTCCGTAGGATTTAACCTTAAAATACCCTACACGTGTCCTCCGGGTGGTGCTAATCGAGCAACAACAGCAAGATGCCGCCGTACTGCCCTACAAGGCCTCACGGCTATGACAATCGTGCAAAGAATTTAAATAATAGTCCTTCTGAGGACTCACATTCACATTCACACACCCGAACATTCGGCTCTGTATTAACCATCTGCCAACTTAACATAGAAGGTATCAGTAAGGCAAAAAGTGAATATTTATCCAAGATCCTTCATGAACTATCCGTGGATGTGGTAGTACTCCAGGAAACTCACACAGAAGATGACCAGCAACTGAAACATAGGGGTAAAATTCCAGGATACCAACTAGCTGCAGCAGTGAATGATCCTAAGTATGGCATAGCCACCTTTGTCAAGAACGATATAGCAAACTGTGAAGTAATGGAACACGTTACAAACGAAGCATTCTTCTCCTCATCTATAAAGGTAGATAATGTCGTGATTACTAACGTATATAAACCACCTAGCGTCAACTGGCCGGATCACAGAATGTTCGTACCATCAGAAAACAGCATCATTCTTGGAGACTTCAACAGCCACCACACGCTATGGGGATACGATGAGTGCGATGAAAATGGAGACAGACTATTTGAATGGATGGATGCAAGAGATCTTAAGCTAGTGTACGATGCCAAGGACAAAGGAACTTTCCACTCTGGTCGTTGGAAGAAAGACTATTCGCCAGATCTTTGTTTTGCCTCCCATAACCTCATGTCAACTACCTCAATACACAGACAAGTACTGAACAATTTCCCTCGGAGCCAACACAGACCCATAATCTATAGAGTTGGTCTTCAGATCCCTGTTATTAGGTCTGTACCCATACCTAGATGGAACTTCCAGAAAGCTGACTGGAAGACATACGCTTTGTACACAGATGCCAACATTAGGTGGATAGCTCCAACGCCAGAAAATTACTGGAGGTTTGTTGGGCTAATAAAATCAGCTGCAAAAAGAACCATCCCTCGTGGCTATCGGAGGGATTACATACCTGGTTGGAATGAGGAAACAAGTCGCTTATCTGCTGAATACTTAGAAGAAAACAGTCAGGAGAAAGCAACTGAACTTCTGAAATCTCTAGATAACGCTAGAAGAGAGAAGTGGATAACAGCAGTACAAGATCTCAACTTCACACACTCGAGCAGAAAAGCATGGTCACTCATCCGTAAACTAGATCCAACTTCCACACCACCGAGGATGCAGACCTCCATTAATGTGGAAACTATAGCAAACCACCTGGTCTCTGTATCTCGGGCTCCGGGGAATAAGAAATTCACAAAGCAAGTTAAGTCGGAACTAAGACAGAGAAAACAAGTAATCCAACCAAATGACCAATATTCAAGTCCATTTTCCTCAGAAGAAATACAAAATGGTCTCGACTCCCTTCGTGGTGGTAAAGCTGCCGGATTTGATGGCATATTTCCAGAACTTTTAAAGAATTGTGGTCCAGCAACCAAGCGCTGGCTTGCTTCTTTCTTTAGTAATGTTCTGCAGTCAGGCCGACTGCCTCCCTTGTTTAAGAAAACTAAAATTATTGCTATCTTGAAACCAGGCAAGGATCCCAATTTACCCCAAAGCTACAGACCAATAGCCCTACTAAGCGTAACTTACAAGCTTCTGGAAAGACTGATTCTTAACAGGATAGCTCCTACGATTGATTGCCTCATTCCGATTGAGCAAGCTGGTTTTCGTCATGGTCGTGACTGTAGCGATCAGTTGTTCGCTTTGACTTCCTATATAGAAAGTGGATTTGAGAGGAAGAAGAAAAGTGTCTCTGTGTTCCTCGATCTTACCGCTGCCTATGACACAGTCTGGAAAGAAGGTCTCCTCCTGAAACTCAGTAGAGCAATACCATGTCTCAAGATCTTCACTCTGATAAAAAATATGTTGGGAAACAGATTTTTCCAGGTTCATACAGAACATGTCCGCAGTCGTTTTCACAAACTCAACAACGGTTTGCCACAGGGTTCAGTGCTGTCTCCCATTCTCTTCAATTTATACATACACGACCTTCCAGAAACCACATCTCGCAAGTTCATCTATGCAGATGACATCAACCTCACCTTACAAAGAGCAGACTTCAGTGAAGCTGAAGAAATCCTATCCCAGGATCTTGAGAAGATGGACGATTATTTCACAAAGTGGCGATTGACACCTAGCCCTCTGAAAACAGAAGTAGCTACGTTTCACCTCAGTAACAGGAATGCAAACTACCAACCGACAGTCAGGTTCAGAAATCACACACTGCGATGTAATGCTACCCCCAAAAGCCTTGGCGTAACATTAGATAGATCTCTAACCTATCGCAATCACCTTCAGAAACTGGCAGCTAAACTGAAAAGTCGTAACAACCTTCTGGGAAGACTAGCTGGAACATCATGGGGTGCAGATGCAAATTCACTGCGAACAACTGCTTCAGCACTAGTATATTCTTCAGCTGAATACTGTTCTGCTGTATGGCTGAATAGTTCCCATACTCGTCTGGTCGACGTCCAGCTACACCACACAATGAGAATCATATCTGGCACCCTGCACCCTACTCCTGTACAGTGGTTACCCGTACTGAGCCACATTCAACCTCCTCACATCAGACGACAAAATGCCCTTGTCAGATTATGGACTAAGGTGATGATGAACAGCTCTCTTCCCATCCACCAGGATGCAGATGAAAACGACGTAGCAAGACTGAAATCCCGGAAACCTGCCTGGAAGACGGCCAGGAATCTAGCTGACATACCATTTAGACCTGACGAAGCATGGAAGCAAGAATGGGCCAGATTACACCCACATGGTCTAATCAACATCGATGACCCAACAGCAAAACCTCCTGGGTTCAACCTCCCGCGCACCATCTGGACCAGACTAAACAGGATACGCTGCGGCGTTGGAAGAACTGCTTCTGCACTACACCAATGGGGGTGGTTGGAGTCTCCTTCCTGCAACTGTGGTGCTGAAATGCAAACCATCAGCCACATCGTGAAAGAACGTCCTCTGCGGGCATTCACTGGGCCTGTGGAGGAGCTACATCAAGTAACCCCTACGGCACTCACTTGGTTGGAAGGACTAGACATCAGCTTGTGATGAAATATCAGAATCTGCAGCAGTGTGTGTGTGTGTGTGTGTATGCGTGCATCCCAGTTATTATGTCTGTAATACTTTACATCCATGTATATAAATATGTATATATTAATTTTTATTTTGTAATAGCAATTATATGTAATACATTTCAACGATTGTCAAATGAAGCATCATACGCTAAATAAATAAATAAATATACTTTGCACACGTATAGCACCTGGCATTCTAGATTAATTTGGAGTAATTAATATGTCAGTGCTGCCCACATGATTCTATGCCTGCTGATAGGTCCAATTTTAAAATACATGTAACTTCTATACTAACAAATGGATTTCATCCAAAATTGGCACGACAAGATATCATAATATTTCAGTTTATTTCTGACCAGCACACGCATGACATTGTTGCCAACATGCTTTTACGCGTGCCGATAGATTCAATGTCTAACTGTATGTAACGTCCATTGGACTAAAACCAAATTTTTTATTCTGTACGGTACCTTAAGAGATGGAACTAAGAATATATTCAGTCACCAGGGCTGCCAACTGTAGTGCTCTATTAGGCTACATTATACCAGGTATATTTCGAACTAATTAGACATTTGGATATTACCAAATTAATTTTGTCTTTCTAGATAAGTTCATATACTGTAGATTAATCATTGGCATGAATCTTAATTTTAAGAAAAGTAGGCTCTTTAGTTCGTCACGGAGCTTCTTGTTTCATCTGACTTTGTGGAAAGCGGCTAACTGATAGCATGCTGAACTTCTATGCCCAAGGTCTCTGGTTCAAAGCCGGCCAAAGTCGTCGGATTTTTTAAGAGCGCTAAAAATCCCTCAGCATGCTTTCCTTCGGAGGGGAAGTTCCAACGTTCGTTGCAAGTTGTTGGTTGCGGTTAGTAGCCAAGTTCACAGCTAGGTGTCGTTGACGGTAGTATTTGGTACAAAATTAGGAACTACTACTTAAAATTGACCGTCTGCAGACCTTACCTGAATTACAGACTAATACACTCATCACAATTAACAACGTTTATCAGACAGATTCTACACACACCCAATGTACACTGGCTTACATGACCACGTTGTCGCAGCCCCTAAACTGAGGAACCAACCAACATCTCTGCGGGAGATAAAATTTTGCATGAAGAAGTAACAGACTTTTAGATAGTTACACATCAGTTCCAAACCTTGCATAAGGACAGTGTGATCACAAGTATAAAAATGAACCCCAAATGACAAGAAGGTTACCATCCCCATAAGAAAATAAAATGTTAAAAATATGCATATAAAGACGAAAAAAAAGTTAATTAACCTCCAATTGTAAAATATTTCTCGCAATAAATGAGGTCTGATCCTCCTACGATAACCTGCATATTTTGCCTATTATAGCCTATCCTTTAGTTTGCCCGGTGAAATCTACCTCCGCCTTCCGGCGTGACGAGAGGAATTTTTTAGTCGACTTAGGCTAAGACCCTATAGATTTTTCCTTTCCTTTCTACCTTTTATGACTTTCTGGGAGTAGTGTGGGCAGTTTTAACTTAGATATTTTGTGGACTGGAGGTGTATTCGTGAGTAGCTTGGATAGTTTTATTATGGGTATAATTTTAAATTGGGGGTCAGTCCGGGAGTAGCGTGGATAGTTTCAACATGGGTATAATTATAAATTGGGGGTCAGTCCGGGAGTAACGTGGACAGTTTTAACATGGGTATAATTTTAAATTGGGGGTCTGTCTGGGAATAGCGTGGTTAGTTTTAACTTCGGTATAATTTTAAATTGCCGGCCCCGTGATGTTGGGTTAGCGGGCCTGCCTCTCGCCCGGAGTCCCCGGGTTCGATTCCCGGCTCCGTCAGGGATTTTAGAATCTGACGTAAGGGCTGGAACGGGATGCACTCAGCCTCGTGAGGAAAATTGAGTAGCTGTCTGACAGTGAGGAAGCACCCCGGTCACGAAAACCAAGTTTGACGGCCGAGGGGCCCGATGCGCTGACCACGCGTCACCACAATATCTGCAGGCCAAATGGCTGGGCAGCGGTCGCTTGGTTGGCCTAGGCCCTTCATGAGCTGTAGTGCCACGGGGTGGGGGTTATAATTTTAAATTGGGGGTATATCCGTGACTAGCATGGACAGTTTTAACTTAGTTACGTTTGTGGGCTGGAGGTCTGTCTGGGAGTGACGTGGACAGTTATGGGTTGCCAATTTTCAGACACCTAGTTACCATAGCAACATGTCCAAGTGCACTGAGTCCCCACTCGTTGAAGCGTGCACGATCACCACTCACTAGTCTAACGTGCTACTCATAACATACTAATTTATTTATTTATTTATTTATTTATTTATTTATTTATTTATTTATTTATTTATTTATTTATTTTATTTAGCGCATGGATTTTAGTTCCGGGAGTGTTGGAGGACATGTTCGGCTCGCCAGAGGCTTTAGCTGCTTCATTGCGGACACCCATGGGATGAGCTACAAGTTACGTTCAATTTCAAGTAGTTCCAACTTTCGCTACCAGATGCCTTAGTTCTATCTCTTAGTTGTGCAACACCATACCATTTTCTATCCATTTCTACACACATACACTGTAGGTAGATAGAACTGATGACGAAAGATGTCCCATGCTCCTAGTGCGAATAAAAACAACACCAGATGTATTTCTTCCCTTTATTTTGACCGTTGTCTTGTCCCGTGACAAATTGGCTAGATCACTGAGCATTGATGCGAAATGCCTGGGATCGATTCTCACCTGGGCCGTCGGATTTTAAGCCTGTGTGGTGTTACTCCGCCCGTCTGGTGATCTGAGTGTTTACGACATTTTCATCCTCCATTTCATCGTAATAACGGTGAGCAGGTCACCCGCAGGCTTCAACTAGAAAGACACTCTCAAGGCTTCTTCGGAGACCACTGTCCCTTATTGTTTATTATTTACGCTTCTATAAAGTCAGACAGGAAGTTTTGTTCAGTTTATTCCAGTAACTTGGGGTCACTAGAGCCAAACTGACTCATTTTGGTTTTCACTGTGGGTTTAGAGTAAAATGCCCTTTGTGTCCCACGCTGATGTTCAGGTGACGATTCCACCTCGCTGTCACCGGGATTCTTACTTGGGGTTACCGGCACCATCTCACCTGCCAAGCAAGCCTCAGAGTACATATTTCTGAAAAACTTACTGACACTCCTCGACCTCAATGAAAAATCCACAGCCTGCTTCCAGTCTCCGACCGGGTCAGGAATGGAATGAATGAAGCCCCCATCTAGCGGCGAGGATATGAACTGTGCCGGCTGCCGAGGCCTGACGCACTCCTCTGGGGCAATGATTAAATGAATGACAGATGAAATGAAATGATAGTGGAGAGTGTTGCTGGAATGAAATTTTGACAGGGAAAACCGGAGTACCCGGAGAAAAACCTGTCTGCCTCCGTTCTGTCCAGCACAGATCTCACATGGAGTGACCGGGATTTGAACCACGGACCCAGTGGTGAGAGGCGGGCGTGCTGCCGCCTAAGCCACGGAGGCTTTCTCCTCGACCTCAATAATGATAAATAATTAAAATTTATGCTGTCAGCTACCTGAGGTCAATCTTTTGAGTGCCAACTTCAACGTTCCGTTTACACTTCTGTCTAGCAGAAAACAGAAACATTGTATGAAGGTCTGTTACAGAGGTTAAATGAATTTTGCCTTGTAGCCATCAAATGCGATGGGTGATGTATTTCACGAGATGATCCCGGTTATATCCCACTAGAAGTCGGAAATCCGATTTTATCTACGGAAACAAAACCCGCGATGTTTATATCATAAGTCGGAGACTATACATTAAATGAATGGTGGACACTTTACTTCAAGCAGGGCACTTTGTTTGATTCGGCTGATGCCCCAGTTTATGGCCGCATCACAGTTAACCCAGTTACAAGCGAGTGGCCACCACAGCCTTCATTCTGCTTCCTTCAGGCCCTCAGGTCACATTAGCCGCAGAGTACATTTTAAAGGCCTATTACTCCGCAAGACCATTAAGTAACATCTCCCTGAATATCGCTTCTTATGGCATGCTTAACTTATATCAAGCTGCTATGAATAACACTAGGTTTGAACAAGATGAATTTGTACTCTGACAAAAAAAGCTTGCATTTGCACTAAAAATCGAAAGGTTTTAGGTTCGTTGTTGTTTGAGTCTTCAGTGTTTTGACTGGTTTAATGCAGTGCTCCATGCCTCCATGGCCTGATGTAATCGGTTCAACTCAACATACCTACCACATCTTACATCCGAGGCAATCTGTAGTACATACTGTAATCTAACCTTAGTCTATCCCTACAGTTCTCGTCCTCAACCCTTCCTTCCATAACTAGGTATCGTATTCCTGGGTGTCTTAGATCGTGTACTACCAACCTATCTCTTCTCTTCAGCAGCAGTCACCAGAAACATCTCTCCTCTCCCACTCTTCTGGATACTTCTTCATTTGATACTCTAAGTACCCATACGATCTTCAATATTCTCCTGTAACACCACATTTCAAACGCTTCTATTTTCCACTTTTCTCCTGAGCCAATAGTCCAAGTCGTGGATGCAGATGGTTATCACATTGAGCATCGTTTTTAAACTGGACTGTCAACGTGGTACACTGTTAACACCTGTTACATTATAATGTTGTGTTCCTTTCAATGGTTTATTCGTTATGTCACTTCCGCATGTCCTGCCAAAGGTTTCCACACCGTTTCATTGTCCTACGATCACTCGTTTGTCCTGGGGGCCCTCGCAAGTAGTGCAAGTTTAATTATAACCACCCTGTACGTAAAATTTTCGAAGTGAAATATCACGTCCTGTGCTTTGGATTCCACGTAAAAATTTAGTTCCCGTGGCACATGATCGCGAGGTTAACGGTCACGTACAACTAACAGCTTCCTTCCCTACTTAATCACAAAGTTCACCATTGTTATGTTGTGCACGCCGCGCTGCGCTGCACTGTGCGTGCTCCAGCAAGCGCGAGCAGAAACTGCTGTCACCAACAGTCGTTGAGGTCAGTGAGTAAACTGTTTTCTCTTAAACCTACAGCACAAACCAATAATATGTGGATAAATGAATGGTTGATTGATTTTTCGATTGGAGCGCCTGAAATAATGTAATCTTTTGCTGTTTTCTAAATTCCTCAAATGGCACTTTTGTATTATGTTTTTTTCTTTTTTTTCTACTTTCTGAACTTTTCTTCGTATCTTTACATTTTTATCTTTTTTCCTCTTTCCGTTTACTCTTCTATAGTTAGTTTCTTTAATTTTTTTGTAAATAAATATTTTAATGGTTCTTGAACTTTTGGGATTTCAATCGGTCAACATAAATTGTGCGCTATTACATTAGGCGGATAGCGGCTTTGGTGGCGTAGTAGGTAGCATGCTAAGATTCTATGCCCGAAGTCGTCAGATTTTTTAAGAGCGTTATAAATCCCTCAGTATGCCTTCCTTCAGAGGGGAAGTAAAGCTGGCGGTCCCATGTAATAGATTTATGGCATGTAAAAGAACCTTCCACTAATTACACTTATGTGAAGCTAAATTATAGGTTAGATTTGACTAACGCTCTCAGGTTTCAACGTTCGTCACCAGGAGCCGACTGCGGTGGTATCTAGTAACCAAGTTCAGAACTAGACGTCGTTGACGGTGGCGTATGGTAGCAAAAGTAGGAACTACTTGAAAATGTAATGCCTTCAGTCGTTACTTGAATTAAAACAGATACACACACTAATACAGCCATCACAATTAACACCGGTTATCAGACATATTCTACACACACCCAAAGTACGCGGGGCTACATGACCGCGTTGTCGCAGCTCCTAAACTGAGGAACCAATCAACATTACTGTAGATGGGAAACAAGTATTTACATACCTCAACCTGAAAGAAACAATATATTTTTACACAATGACACGCTACTATGTAAAAAATGGGGTACTTTATTGGATGACATGTCTCATACGTCAAGCGTTCATCCTCAGATCCTATTCACTCGGGCTTAACAATTTGTGTTGACCGACTGCAAAGCTTTCTTTAATAGCATTAGGAAACACTGAAGAAATTTCTTCTATCTGTATGGTAGGAAATAGTGTCTTCCTATTTGTGATCATGTCTGTTGTTTTTGTTCTGTTTATACTTGTAAATATTATTGTTAATTATTATATTGCCACTCGTCGAGTCTGTCTACATAAATAATGAAATTGGTTTTACGTCCCTTTTTACTACTGCGCCTTTTAAAGACACGGGGGGCCAGGATTTTGCCCCGAAGGGAATCTTAAACTTGCCAATAAATATACTGTCACAACTCTCTCGTATTTAAGCACCCGAAAATTCCAAATGACTGCGCTAGAATTCGATCCTGCAATACTGCAGGCAAGAACGTTACCGCGCGCTACGGAGCCAGCATACAGCACAAGCCGTCAACGGCGGGTACACAAACCTTTCATGATATGGAACTCGTGTTTATAATATGTCCATCGTGCTGATGGAAGCAGTAGGTGTTTCTTGACCTGCAAGAAACTTCATTTCCTCGGAATACCATAGAACAGGTTCAACATACGCCGCACCGGCACCACTTCTCTCAGCATCGCGAATACATTCCAATTCTTTGCGGAAGTTGGTACGCATTTTTTTTTCCACATGTTGTTTGTCCATGTCTTGGTATTGTTCGCGGTATTTTTCTATGAGCACATTATACTGCTCCCCCGTTTTGGCACAATTACTGTAATCCTTCCACTTCACATCCCAAAGAGCCGGAAGGCCAGGATACACTTCAACAAATTAGAAAATAAATTGTTTTTCTTCATTCTTGTCGCCTAAGACGACCCGAACTCCACCACTTTTGGATACCAACTGGCGGGACATTGCGCAATACTGTCAACAGAAGGCACAATATTTTCCCGTTTGCACAATATATTTTCAGCTTTTTGAAAAACACGCAATATATTGCACAACCTTTCAATATCGTCTACACACGGTCAATTATATTGTACAACCCAAAATATTGCGTAATAATATTGACCGTCTATGGGCCGCTTAAGACAAAGGTTGTATTAATGATAACATTCTATATGAATCAGTTCAAAGATAAGAGGTGACAAATACTGGCTTCCGTGCCCCGTGGGAACACAAATAATAATGGTAATGATGTTGATCCCGTAACAATGTTCAAAGACACAAACGACACAGTTAGATAAAACGACTAGAAGAGAATAATCCTGAAATAATGAGGGAGCATTTATATCAAAGAAACGAGAAGCACAAAGACAGAGATAGATGAGAAGATGAATGATTGACAGCTATTGGAAAATGAGTTACGGTCCCAAGTTACATAATTTCCTGGGTGTAACAATCTGTAATTAGGGCTTACTTTTGCATTCAGATGGTTGAGATAATACGAGTAACACATCCTCTTTTGACTAACAAAGAGGCATACAAACTACCAGGTAGCGGCTGGCATTCTTATCTGTCGTCCCAAAGGTCCAGGTTCGATACCCGGCTCTGCCAGGTTTGAGAACTGGAACGAGGTGCACTCAGACTCGTGAGCCAATACTGAGAAGAGCTGGGTTCGATTCCCATCTCAACTATCCTGGAATAAGTTTGCCGTGGGTTTCCACTTTTACTCCAGGCAAATACCTGGATGCTTCTTAACTTAAGGACACGGCCACTTCGTTCCAAATAAAATGAAAATCCACAGTCTGCTTCCAGTCGACTGACCGGATCAGGGAATGGAATTAATGAAGCCCCCATCTAGCGGCGAGGATATGAACTGTGCCGGCTGCCAAAGCATGTCGGATTCCTCTGGGGCAATGATTAAATTAATGACAGATGAAATGAAATGATAGTGGAGAGTGTTGCTGGAATGAAATTTGTGACAGGGAAAACCGGAGTACCCAGAGAAAAACCTGTCTGCCTTTGCTTTGTCCAGCACAAACCTCACATGCAGTGACCGGGGTTTCAACCACGGACTCAGCGGTGAGAGGCCGGCGTGCTGCCGCCTAAGTCACGGAGGCTCACTTCTTTCCCAATCCTTATCGGAATTACAAATACACACACTACTACAGACACGACACTAACACAGGTTATCAGACAAATCCTATACACACACCCAAAGTGCATGGGACGGATTGACCACGATGTCCAAATCCCTCAAATGAAACAACAACAACAACAAAAAATATCCAAACGAAACCCCGTGGCACAACAGCCCTTGAAGTGTTCTGGCCTCCAAGTGACGCTGCCCAGCCATTTGGCCTATAGATTGCGGGGTGACGCGTTAATTTTGGTTTCCATGACTGGGGTGCTGTTTCACTGTCAGATAGCTACTCAATTGTCCTCGTGAGGCTGAGTGACGCCAGTTTCTAAAATCCATGTAATTCGTATATTATATTGTAGTTATCAAGGAAACTACTCGCATGTGGCGGAGCTCTTTCCTGTCAAGGAGGGAGTCCGTCATTTTGTGCAGACTAGGGTTATGTCATGCAAGACCCACCCCTTCACATCTAATGAGAAGGGAAGACCCCCTCCCGAACTTTGTACCTGTGCAGCCGGATTCACCGTGGCCCACATTTTAACCGAGTGTGTGGATCTTGCTGATCTACGAAGAAACCTTGGTCTACACTCCATCTTATATTAGCTGATGACGTGGTGGCTGTTGATCTCGTCATCCACTTTACAAGTGAGAGTGGTCTAGGGCCACAATCTTAATTTTTAACAGTATATTTACTCAAAAAACTTGTTCTTTTCTGATTTTTTGTTTTCAGTATATTTTTGTTTATTATTATAATTATTGGTATTATTTATTTCTTTTGTTTGATTATTTTAGGCTATTTCATATTTAGGCGTGCACCTATAAATATAAAGTCAATCAAAATTTGTATCCATTTATCTACGTTAATCGAGGTTAACCTCAGTCTTCAGACCCTTTAAACCACAACTAGATGAAACCCGTCAAAACATGACGGACAATGGAAAACAAATTTACTGAAGAAGCTTCTTATATAAGTTACATTCTTTGTACGATTACTTTTTAGCACTATTGCAACTTTAAGGGCGTCAAAAGATAGCAGCACTCTCAGCATTGCAACATATTGCTGGTCATGACTGAAAACGTGATGAGGTCATCATCATCTTGCACAGTTTCCAGCCACTGGCCGGGTCTGTTTGGAACACAAGCCTCTCCAACGTCTTCTGTGTTCCCACCATCTCTCAGCCTCCACCCTTGTTCAGTCTTCTCCTCTCTTCTTCACGCTTTCTTCCACCCCCTTCAGCCACCTGTCTCTCGGTCTCCCTCTTGGTCTCTTTCCTTCCCACTTCGTCTCGTGTATCCTCCTGGGTATCCTCTTCTCCTCCATTCGTTTTACATGTCCATACCATCTAAGTCTAGATTTCTCTATACCATCCTGTAATGGTTCCTCCTTCATTAATTCTCTGGTCCTCTCATTTCTTATTCTGTCCCTCTTTGTAGCTCCAATACTGCTTCTCAAGAACCTCATCTCACTGGCCTGTATTTTGCTCTTCTCCCTTCCTTTCATAACCCAGGTCTCCGAGGCATACGTCAGGATAGGGACATAGTACGATATATGATCTACTTGCTGTTCTGAGGGACATCCCTGCTCCATAACATGCTTCTCACACTCCTCCGGAATGCTTCTGCCTGTCTCCCCCGCTCATTTATTTCTCTACCGTTTCTTCCATTCTCTTGTATCAGGCTTCCCAGATACTTGAAACTCTCCACTTTCTTCAGCTGTTCCCCACCAATTGTTATTCCCGTTGTGATCCTTTCCTTCTTCCTTGTTGTGATCACCATCTCACTGTTATTTATGCTAAATTTCATCCCATATCCTTGTATTATTCCCACACGTCCAACTGTTCCTGTACCTCCTGCTCCCTGTTTCCACAATCATCAAATCATCCGCAAACACCATTGCTTTCAACTTTCCTTCCCCAATTACTTGTGCCGCTCGGGTCATTATGTCATCCATCACCACAATGAAAAGTAACGGTGACAGTGCACTTCTTTGTTTCAGGCCGTTTCTCTGTTCCACCCAGTCCGATCTCTCTCCTCCCACTTTCACACAGCTCACGCTTCCCTTGTACATCTCTTTTATCCTCCTTATAGTCCATTTTTCTACTCCTCTATCCCCCAGGGACTTCCATACTTTGTTTCTGCATACACTGTCATATGCTTTCTCAATGTCCAGGAAGGCCATCAGTAGATCTGTTCCATACTCATAGTGCTGTTCTTGTAACTGACTTACAGCAAAAATCAAATCCACTGTGGACCTTCCTGCACTGAAGCCATGTTGTTCTTCCCTCATCCCTCCTTCTATCCTTGTCCTAATTCTCCTTTCCAAAACTTTCTCAAACATCTTTGCACAATGACTCATCAGTGTTATTCCCCGATAATTTCTGCATTCTGTTCTACTACCTTTCTTGAAGATTGGGACAATTATTCCCTTTTTCCAGTCCTCTGGGGTCTTCCTTTCCTTCCATGCTGCCTTCATCACTCGGTACAACCTTTGTATCCCCACCTCTCCTGCTGCTCTCACCATCTCCACACTCAACTCATCCACACCCGGTGCCTTCCCTCCTTACATCTTCCTCACTGCATCTTCCACTTCTTTCCATGTTAAGTCCTTTTCGGTTTGCAGTTCATCTACTGTACCTCTTCCCCGATTTCTTCTTCCTCGCCGTGGTTTCCATTTGGGTTCAGGAGTTCTTCAAAATATTCTTTCCACATTTTCTTCAGTTCTTCCCTATTTTCTATCCCTTGTCCCCTTTTGTTCACCATTCTGACATAATCCGTAGGATCCTTCCGCCTCTTATTCTTTACCATCCCATACAGGACCTTTTTTGTACCTTCACTATCCTGCTGGTCATGACTGAAAACGTGATGAGGTAAATAGCCCAATACGTTCAAGAGTTTCTCCTTGAGCTTGATTGATTGTGATAAAGTAGGCCGAGCGAATAGGACATTGTTGCCTATTAAAAGAAAATGTACTGTACCTGCAAGTGTTTTATCGGAAGGTGTTAAATCAAGTCGTAGGATTTGAGATCTCTGCCTAATATTACTGCACCTATTATATCCGAATCCAAGCAATTTCTTACATATTTCTTACAATTAATATATTACCATATATGAGTCCTTGGGAAACGTTCAGATTTCTAAGGAGCATAACTATGGCTCAAACGTTCGGAGTATGTGGAGGCGAATCACTTAATTCCAAGGAATTGAAAAATTCAATAATAGGGAAATTAAGTAGCTGACTTTCATCTTCAGTATCCAATCTGTTAACGTTGATGTATGTGTTTGAACTACTGGATATAAGTTCAATGACTTTTAAATTAATATCATTACATTGTTGCAGGTTGGCAAATATTTTATATTCTAGCAGATCAATTTTACCCTCACAACAGTAAAGACCAAAGTAACCACGCATAGATTTTACGCAAGAGAAGTACAATGTAGAACAATGTTTACATTTGATCGTCAAAGACCTTACAGTACACTGTACTGCATAATATCTGGAATTGTTTCTGAAATGGCCTATTTATATTTGATTTTAAATGTGGCTTCGTATTATTCGATAACACTATAGTGTCCTGCAATAACGGAGCCGCTAAATATTACATGGCAAATAATATTTCCATTGCCGAAATCAACTGCGTAGTTAGACTCAGTACTCTAAACAAATAATCATTAAACAATTGTCTTATACAATGAAGTTCAACATGACCGTCCAGAGACTTTCATACTCAAGTTGGTTGGTGAGGAGAATGCGATGAGACTGATCGCTTAAAATAAATTCCTTATAATTGTTCCTGCCAGCGAATTTTTTTGCGATAACTTGAAAATGCAGCTCAGAATGACGTTCTTCATTTTGTTATAAACAGTACGAAACTGCTCTAAATAAGCAATTTCCATCACCTGTTATAGGTTATGACAGTACATTTTGCAGGGGAACATAGAATCACTTCGCCAACTACTGGAACGACCATAGGCCTATACTCAATACTCACTTCGGCAGTCACCCTAATGGAGGCAGTTTTTGAATTATATGTCCCGTGCATGTCAAAAATCGTATTAACACATGGAGGCCCACCTATTCTTGTCTATCGCCCCGGAGACCCGGGTTACATTTCCTGCTCTGCCAAGAAATTGAATTCTGGTCTGAGGGCAAAAACGGGGCACATTCAGTCTCTTGAGGTATAACTAAGAAGAGGAAGGTTTAATTCCCACCTCGACAATCTTGGATGTGGTTTTCCGTGGTTTCCCACTTCCACCTAAGGCAAATACCGGGATGGTTCCTAACTTAATGCCATGGCCGTCTCCTTGCCATTTACCACCTTAATTACAAATACACACAGTAATGCAGCCATCACAATAACACAGGTTATGAGAGAAAATTTCACACATACACACCCAAGTACACGGGGCTGAGTGACCACAATCTCGGAGCCCTTCAAACGAATTATGTTTGCCAAGTGTCTCTTATGGCGAAAGCAATTGTGGACACGCGCGAGTGCCTGGAAAACTGCTTTTTTCTTTAATAATTTAAGAGTATATCGACGATGCATAATTATAACTTTTAGTCTAGGACGCTAATAACTTGACCACCGAAGCATTGGGAAGAAATTGCAATATTATGGTACATAAACAACATAGCCTACAAATTCAACTGTCGGTTAATGTTCCTCAAAATTTCCCTTCTTAAATATTCCCCTCCTTTATAATTCTCCATCACGTGAAAAGGTGCCATGTCTTGGGTTTTAAATATATCGATGCAGCGGTGCTGCCATCTGCTGTCAGTTACTGGAACTATATGGGCGATGTACTGCCATCTGTTGTCAGTTATAGGAACTGATTGCAGATATTTAAACGGCGTACTGAGGACAACAGTTTGCTGTTTTGATCACATGCTGTAATGCAATGGTAAAACGGAAATAAATCGTATTGAGAGGGAATGTAGAAATATGTATCTTTTACAGACATAAAACCTTACTAATCTTCCTTGATTAAACAATATTTCAATGGATAAAAAAATACATATATCGGCGAGGGCTGGGATCGAACAGGCGAACCTAGGAACCACAGTCTGTCGCCTTAACCACATAGCTACTCGAGCAATCTCGTTCGGCAGCAGACGCAGCCATTCATTATCTTCAAAAGCTGCTGTCTGAAGGAAATAATCCATTTCATTATCCAAATAAATCAATGTTGCACATTCGTATACGTTCATACTGTTATTATATTTTATTGCCAGAACTTGGTTAATGTATGTTTTCAATTACATGGAAGCTTATTAAATAACTTACATTTTAATGGAATTCTCACCGCCATTTTGTCATGACCTCAGGCGAATTGTGCGCATGCGTGATGGTCAAGAATTCTGCTATTTTCTATATTAATTCAAAAATATACCGAGAGGGAATGTAGAAATATGTATCTTTAACAGACATAAAACCTTACTAATACTACTTGATTAAACAATATTTCAGTGGTAAAAAAAAATATCGGCGAGTGCTGGGATCGAGCCGGTGAACCTTGAAACCAGAGTCTGTCGCCTTAACCATATCGCTACTCGCGCACTCTTGGTCAGCAGCAGACGCAGCCGTTCTTTATCATTTAAAGCAGCTGTCTGAAGGAAATAATCCATTTCATTATCCAAATAAATCAATGTTGCACATTCGTATACGTTCATACTGTTATTATATTTTATTGTCAGAACTTGGTTAATGTATGTTTTCAATTACATGCAAGCTTATTAAATAACTTATATTTTAATGGACTTCTCACCGCCATTTTGTCATGACCCCAGGCGGATTGTGCGCATGCGTGAGTGCCAAGAATTCTGCTATTTTCTATATTAATTTAAAAATATACCGTAATATATTTGTTTATTTTAGAGACACTCTGCAAATCTAGAGGCCAAGAGCTTTCGTTAGAGTGCTCTACGAAGTAAATCGGTTCTGTCGTTTTCTCAATCTCGTGGTAACAAAAATCACCTTACTGTTTTAAATATATAGATAACTATCTCTGGAATATAAAGGTTTAAGTAGGTGTTGTAGCCAACATATTAGAGCCACATACGTAATGGTTGCGCCTGTGAACGATTGCCGGGATGAGGGAACCTTTAGAGGATGCAATACAGAATATAAATGATTCACGAGGCAAAACAAAGAGTCTGTTGATCCGACACTGTGCGCTGCATATTAACGTTAATAGGGATTGGTATCACTTGGAGACGAAACTTTGAGCAGAGTTGTGGTTCAAAAAACAAATCAGTGGTGGCTCGTCCAAATTGCCACTGTTATTTATTCACCTGTGTACTGTAATGCGTAACGTTAGAGCTACATATATTGTAAGGGTCCGGTTAATCAACTATAATTCCAGACTGATAACATACTTCAAGTCCCAAGAGTACCACCTCGTGGTGTAGCAGCTATCATTCTTGTCTGTCGCCCCAGAGGTTAATCAATTATTATTGTTTTAAGGGGTGGAATAGCGTGGTCATCTGCCCCTCTCAACACAAATTAAATTATACAAGTTTAGAATAAATTAACATTGAGAGGTGGAAGCGTAAATATGAAAATGACCTAAAAATTATAAAACTAATATAGTACATTATGCAACGAGCCTATAATGGCAATAATTAAGACACGAGTATGTTTATTTCCATACGAGTGTTTTAATTACCATTATAGGCGCGTTGCATACGACTGTTTATGTTCGACGATAATTATAACTTTATTGTATGTTTTAACATAAATATTCATAAACATCTGTGGGATTCAGTTAGTGAACAGGGCGCGCTGGCTTTGCTGACTGAACAGAGCACATGCGTGGGTCAAGGCACTCCGAACGCAGAGACCATTCACTTTGCTTGCCAACACAGAACACCTATTGTTTACAGCGGATTTTGAGCGCATGCGCGAAGGTATCCTTACCTAATTGGTCACACAACTGTTTCTTGAGCTCTGATTGATGGGAGAAACTGTTTCATAATGAAAAATAGTGTTATAATGAGCCTCATTAAGGTACAGTTTTCTGACACATAATGTTTACATTTCGATATCGTCGAACATAAATTATAATAACAAACAGGAATTACGGAAAAAACAAAAATCAGAATTTAAAAATCAAGTCTTTGAGTCAATAATCACTTTTGAATTTATATTGCTGGCCCTAACCCACTCTCACTTATAAAAGCGGATGACGAGATAAGCAGCCACCACGACATTTGCTAATATAAGTTTGAGTGTGACCTGCAAACCAAGGTGGGCCATGGTGTTTGGAATTCAAATAGGTTGGAAATTCGAATTATTCGAATATTCAAATGTTGGAATAATTTGAATAGTGGAACTATTGGTATTATCGAATCAAATATTCTTATTCGAAACTATTCGAACAATTTGAATAATTCAATGTTCCAATATGTACAATCCTAGCTAGTGTGGCCACACGAGTTTATTTTGTTCATTTTATTAGTTCCTCTCATGAGGGCATCCAGCCGTAAAAGTGACAATTACAGTGTCATCTTACCTCATTCCCAGAACCGTAGAAACATGACCATTAAGGGTTAATATACCCTGTATTTGTAGGACGAATTATGTGTTCAACACCACGTTAATTATAAATCAAAGAGTTTTAAAAACTTCCTCTGGATAATAGCTTAATTTGATATATTCCCTGTCTTTAGAAATGAAAGCAGTTGCCCCTACTGAGTATGATGGGGACAGAGTATCATTAGTCATCTCACGCTGATCCGTGACCATGTCAGACCGTAATTGCTCCCCTCTAGATACTGAAGGGTTAATGCACTGTCAGAAAGACTAGCGATTTGTCTTCCATGTAATGTGAATTTATTTGAGATTCTTTCGGCTAAAAGAGGCTGATATTGATCACTTGAAATCATCCTTTCCTTACCGACAGGAATAGCCACTTGTTTTAATTACAATAGTTTATTTTAAAAACAATTACTGAAGAAGGCCATAATACGGCCGAAACTGGTATAATTAATTAATGTGGTATATTAATTCAGTTTATTGACATAAGGTGGAAAAATATTCAAAGTCCAAAACTTCAATACATTTCATATTCTTAATTTTTTGGCTCTGGGGGGGATTGTTCACCCTGATCCCCCCCTTAGTTACGCCACTGGTTCACTCTGCAGATCTAAGATGACACGTTCCCCCAGAGACTTTAGGTAGGTTTCCCCCGTGACAGGGGCCAATCAGTCCTTTACACGTCACGCCGCCCCACACTACCACTCTCGGGGATTAGAAATCATATTGAATGGTGGCACTGAGAAGGTCTACGAAAGATACTTCATTTTTCCGCGTGTTGTTGGATTGATTGGTTATTAATTATCAAAAACTGCCTAATTGAGCCTAGCTCACTCTGTATTGTAAAATACATTGCTAATTGAACAGTCAAACAGATGGGAAAAATGTGCAAACATTCTTTTTCAAATATAAATATTTGCCAATCACAATATGAATGATGTTAAACCATATATCATTCCTCGAATAATGAACACATTCCATATTATTGCTGTATGAAATGAAATGCAATGTTCATTTATTCTCAATTAGTCCAATTAACTATTTATTAAAAGTATAGTCAGTTCCAATAAGAGCTGCTCGTGCACAAAGAGTTCTTATTGCCTTCCACCTATAAAGCAAACAATGTTACATTCCTCTTAATACAATGTTCACTCACACCCATCTCACTCATTGGACTGATGACCTCGTAGTTCTCAGTCTCTAAATTAGGCGTCTATATTTTAGTTATTTCTGTTTCATGTGTAGGTTCGGACACCCAGTACTAAAATGTGAGTAGAGTTTGGATAGTCTGTGATATTGTTGTGTCTATATTCGTGTGTGACATCTGAAAGTGAGAGTAAGATTGGGAATGAGGCACCGTTATCCTTAATTTAGGGACCATCACGGAATTTGCATGGAGCAGAAGTGGAAAACCCAGAGTCCAACCCACCTCTTCTCAGTTTCGATTCAAGAGAATGAGTGTGCCCTGTTCCCTCAGATCAGAAATAATGTTTTAGCAGAGCGGAGCATCGATCCCAGGACCTTTGGAACATGAGTCTCAATATGTAGCCCGAGACTAGCAAACGCGGCAGAGCAGAGGGAATTTAAAGAACTGTTTACTTTCTAGTCCTCAATTTATAAAATGAGCAATAAAGACGATAGGAAATGATGATGCTGATAATTGTTGTTTTAAGGGACCTAACATCTAGGTTATCGGCCTCTAATGGTCTGGGTCAGGCTGTTCCAAATCCACGAGTTTCAGTATGCGTACACGCGAGTACTCAGCAGTGATGCTCGGAGCACGGTTGGAGAGGGACTAGGGGTGATAGCCAATACGTCACTGGGCGAAGGTCATAACACAAGTCCATGCTCTTCCTGCCAGTCTTGATGTATCTACCACGCAGTGACGGCAGCCCCCCCACAGCAGAGCTGTATTGCATGTTGCAGGTTTACTCACGCAAGGCGGCCAGTACTCGGCTGCTCACTGGCGAGCTACTCGGCTGGAACAGCCTGGTCTGGGTGATGGCGAAAATGACAATGAAATGGAAAGAGAACGAAAATTAAGTGAGACTGGAAATACTTACAAAATGTAACTCAGATTGAAACTATTCACAAAATGGAGACTGGTAATACTTACAAAATGGAATTTAGAAAGAAAATACTCACAAAAAGAATAGATTGAACAAGTAGTTCCGTGAAGAACTGTACAGCCTATTTTCATATATCGTACTTATGTTAATTGCCTCTATCTACATACAAAATTTCAGTTTGATTGCTGTAATAGATTCGTAGATATTGAGAACCGACTAAATATTTCGGATGGTCGCCATGTTGGTTTTTATATACGTAGGTCCTAGAGTTATGTACTGTTACATGAAGATTATTGTGTACGTGTAGCATTCAAACTTCAATCGCATGATTCGGACACAAGAAGTAGTAAGGTGATTTTAAAATTTCGCACAGCTGCCATCTTGTCGTTATGGAAACAATTGAAATAAATTAGATGCCAGTGGATTAACATTCGTATAAGGATTTACTGTACCAAGTTTCACTGCACTTGGATGGTTAAATTGCGAGAAACGTCATAGTGAATATATATGCTTCGCGTCGCCGCCATGTTGGATTTGTGATCACCAGGTTATTTAAAGTCCTATCGGTGAATTTAAGTTCATAGCCCCTATGAATATTTTAAAAAATCAGTTTGATTGCTATAATAGATTCGTAGATATACAGAGCCGCCTAAATATTTCGGATGTTCGCCATGTTGGATAGTTAAATGTATAGGCCATAGAGTCATGTATCATTAAAAGAAAATTATTGCGTAGGTTCATTATTCAAACTTTCACATCGATCGCATGATTACGACACAAGAAATAAAAACTTAATTTTAAAATTCGCAAAGCCGCCATCTTGAGGTTATATAAACAATTGAACAAAATTTGATACCAGTGTATTACAATGTGTATAAACATTTCCTGTACCAGATTTCATTGCGGTTGGAACATTAAATCGCGAGAAAGGTCTATTTAAAATTTTCAAATTCGCTTGGCCGCCATGTTATTTTTGTAGTTAACCGGTTTTTGAAAGCCTTATAGATGAACTTCCAGTAGTGCCCTTTATCTCCGTACAAAATTTCAGGGTGATACCGCTAATTGTTTCAGAGATATAGAATGACGGTGAAATATTTCGCACATCCGCCATCTCGTGGTCATGTAAACAATTGAACCAAGTTAGATGTCGGTGCATTGCAATGTGTATGAACATATACTGTACCAAGTTTTATTGCGTTTGGTTGGTTAAATCGCGAGAAACGTCTATTTAAATGTCGCAAATTCGCGTGGTCGCCATGTTGGTTTTGTATTTACCAGTTTTCAAAAGTCACATTGGTGAACTTCTAGTAGTTCCCTTTATCACCGTAAAAAATTCCAGGGTGATATCGGGAATAGTTTCGGAGATATTGAATGCTGGTGAAATATTTCGCACAGTCGCCATGTTGGATTGGTGAGACGTAAGAAAATTTGAAGGGCACGGTCGGGGTCGTCTGGAATAGTACTATGAACTTACCGAGTTTCATTGAAATAGTTACCGACAGTTGTGGCTACGCTGGCTAAAGCGCAGTGTTAGGTCATGGGGCCAAGCTCTCTGCTGACTCGGTAGACGCGTGGGTTCGAGCCCCACCGTCGGCCGTCCTTGAAATGGTTTTCCGTTGTTTCCCCATTTTCAACACCAGGCAAATGCTGGGATGGTACCTTCTGACAGGCCACGGCCGCTTCCTTCCACATCCTTCTCCAATTTCATTCACCTTAATCAATACCATCTCTCATCCCGACGCGCAGGTCGCCCACGGGCGTCGAATAGAAAGACCTGCACTAGGTCTCTGAGGAGACCACACGAAAAAAATAATGAAATCGTTGCAGCCGTTTAGAAGTTATTAGGACACACACACACACACACACACACGCACACACACACGGACAAAAGGTGATCTCATAAGCCTATTTTTTCAAAATTGAAAATAGGCTGAAAATACGCACACAATGTAGTTTAGGTTCAAAATACGTAAAAAATGCAATGTAGGATCGAAATACTTACAATATGCAATTGAGATTCATAATACTTACAAAATGCAAATGTGATTGAAAAATAAGGAAAAATTGCAATTGAGGTTCAAAATACTTAGAAAATGCATTTGAAAAGGGAAGTACAATGCAATTCAGATTGAAAAACGCCCATTTCAGATCAAAAATACTCACAAAATGCAATTGAAATTCAAAATGCTTACAAAATGCAATTGCTTACAAAATGTATCGTAGATTCAAACTACTCATTTGGACGGACAATACTTACAAACTGAAATTTAAATTGAAAATACTTACAAAATGTAATTTAGATTCAAAATACCCACAAAATGCAATTGAGAATCAAAATACCCACACAATACAATTGAGAATCAAAATACTTACAAAATGCCCTCTCTACAAAATGCAATTTAGATTGAAAATACTTGCAAAAAGCGGTTTAGGTTGAAAATACTTACCAAATGCAATTGAAATTCAAAATACTCACAAAAGTTCCAGCCCCTAGCCTTTATTGAAAGACTTACTAAAAAGCAATTGAGATTCTCAATCCTTACAAAATGCAATTGAGGTTGGAAATACTCGCAACATGCAATCTAGATCGAAAAGACATACAAAATGCAACGTAGATTGAAAATACCTACTAAATGGAGTGTAGATGGAAAAAATTCGCTAAAGGGAATTTAGATACACGGAGAGCTTTTTAACAAAAACACTGCGGGAATCTTAAATAGAGAAGGAAATGTAATAAAAGAAAACAAAAGAGGTCTGAAGAAGGAGGGATCAGGAAAGATGAGACAGGGGCCAATTAAGGCGGGAAAGTGAAAGACTCCCTAGGCCTCGGACGTGTCGTCTCAAAACTCACGAGTCTTAAATCTCACGAGTCTCAAAATTCACAAATTTCAAGATGAGGGTTAGTAAAAGTTGGTTCTAACCGGTTTCTGTACCTGGGTCAGTCTCAAAACTCACGAACCAAGCCATAGCAAGATAATAGCGGAAACTCCTCGCCAAAACAGGAGACAGCGCTTCCCAACGCCGCCTAGCGGTCCGAGTTGGCAATGTAAGACCAGCTGATTTACAACCGTGAGATCCAACCAAACAATTATAAGAAATTATTGACCTGTGGATGATCTAATTATCCAATTGTAATGGTTGGTACGGGGAGTATTTGTGCCATATATGGCTGTAATAATTATAAACAACAAAGTGACCCAAAATATTTCTTCAGGTTCCCAAGAAATAAGGAAATGTTAAGTATGAATTTATTGTAAACAAGTAGCCTACCATTACACTGATAGTTCGGTTTTCTTTTAATACAGAATGCTTTTACAATATAATTTAGCATATTTTAGCCTGTTCTTTATTTCTGTATTTATAGATGCACGCAGTAGGTGTTTCGAAGCCGAAGAGCTGACTTAGATGACGTATTGAAAAGGAATGGCCCAGAACATTTAAACAGAACTCATGTTGTATGCTCAGACCACTTTGTGGAGAAACATTTCAGGAACAAAAACTTGTTAAGTCAAGGGAAAGATCTTTGTAGGTTGTTGATATTAGGCCTAATGTTAATATTGAAATAACAGCATATTTATAAAACGTGGTGACTCTACAATACAGTAGGCCGAACATTTAACAACATGCTTCAATATTTCCGTTTGAAAGTGTACGTAGTTATTTATTGTTGTTATAAGGGGCGGAACAGCGAGGTCATCTGCCTCGAGGTGTTAAATTACGAAAAGTAACACATCAATAAGTGTAAATGCTTACGGGTATGTATGAGCATAGTCCAGACTTCAGTAACCCACACCAATACCATGTCATGAATAATTATCTGCAGTATTTTTTAGAATTCTATATAAATTGTACAGAACCAAGTATCTTTTGTTTCTTTTAACACTAATCTTTGAATTATTTGCTGCCTAAATATCATGCCGAGACATAATGTTAGCTTTACAATGCAATTTCGGTCGGTGCGCACTCAAAAATGCTAGCTGTGGGTGGCAAGGAGAGTAATGCTGTCAACTCGCACCAAGAGATGGCACTGTGATCGCTGTCTCCAGGCGAGCGCATGCTTTTACGTCCGAGTTTCCGCTATTATCTTTATAAGCTACTAGATGAAACCCGTCAAAACATGACGGACAATGGAAAACAAATTTACTGAAGAAGCTTCTTATATAAGTTACATTCTTTGTACGATTACTTTTTAGCACTATTGCAACTTTAAGGGCGTCAAAAGATAGCAGCACTCTCAGCATTGCAACATATTGCTGGTCATGACTGAAAACGTGATGAGGTCATCATCATCTTGCACAGTTTCCAGCCACTGGCCGGGTCTGTTTGGAACACAAGCCTCTCCAACGTCTTCTGTGTTCCCACCATCTCTCAGCCTCCACCCTTGTTCAGTCTTCTCCTCTCTTCTTCACGCTTTCTTCCACCCCCTTCAGCCACCTGTCTCTCGGTCTCCCTCTTGGTCTCTTTCCTTCCCACTTCGTCTCGTGTATCCTCCTGGGTATCCTCTTCTCCTCCATTCGTTTTACATGTCCATACCATCTAAGTCTAGATTTCTCTATACCATCCTGTAATGGTTCCTCCTTCATTAATTCTCTGGTCCTCTCATTTCTTATTCTGTCCCTCTTTGTAGCTCCAATACTGCTTCTCAAGAACCTCATCTCACTGGCCTGTATTTTGCTCTTCTCCCTTCCTTTCATAACCCAGGTCTCCGAGGCATACGTCAGGATAGGGACATAGTACGATATATGATCTACTTGCTGTTCTGAGGGACATCCCTGCTCCATAACATGCTTCTCACACTCCTCCGGAATGCTTCTGCCTGTCTCCCCCGCTCATTTATTTCTCTACCGTTTCTTCCATTCTCTTGTATCAGGCTTCCCAGATACTTGAAACTCTCCACTTTCTTCAGCTGTTCCCCACCAATTGTTATTCCCGTTGTGATCCTTTCCTTCTTCCTTGTTGTGATCACCATCTCACTGTTATTTATGCTAAATTTCATCCCATATCCTTGTATTATTCCCACACGTCCAACTGTTCCTGTACCTCCTGCTCCCTGTTTCCACAATCATCAAATCATCCGCAAACACCATTGCTTTCAACTTTCCTTCCCCAATTACTTGTGCCGCTCGGGTCATTATGTCATCCATCACCACAATGAAAAGTAACGGTGACAGTGCACTTCTTTGTTTCAGGCCGTTTCTCTGTTCCACCCAGTCCGATCTCTCTCCTCCCACTTTCACACAGCTCACGCTTCCCTTGTACATCTCTTTTATCCTCCTTATAGTCCATTTTTCTACTCCTCTATCCCCCAGGGACTTCCATACTTTGTTTCTGCATACACTGTCATATGCTTTCTCAATGTCCAGGAAGGCCATCAGTAGATCTATTCCATACTCATAGTGCTGTTCTTGTAACTGACTTACAGCAAAAATCAAATCCACTGTGGACCTTCCTGCACTGAAGCCATGTTGTTCTTCCCTCATCCCTCCTTCTATCCTTGTCCTAATTCTCCTTTCTAAAACTTTCTCAAACATCTTTGCACAATGACTCATCAGTGTTATTCCCCGATAATTTCTGCATTCTGTTCTACTACCTTTCTTGAAGATTGGGACAATTATTCCCTTTTTCCAGTCCTCTGGGGTCTTCCTTTCCTTCCATGCTGCCTTCATCACTCGGTACAACCTTTGTATCCCCACCTCTCCTGCTGCTCTCACCATCTCCACACTCAACTCATCCACACCCGGTGCCTTCCCTCCTTACATCTTCCTCACTGCATCTTCCACTTCTTTCCATGTTAAGTCCTTTTCGGTTTGCAGTTCATCTACTGTACCTCTTCCCCGATTTCTTCTTCCTCGCCGTGGTTTCCATTTGGGTTCAGGAGTTCTTCAAAATATTCTTTCCACATTTTCTTCAGTTCTTCCCTATTTTCTATCCCTTGTCCCCTTTTGTTCACCATTCTGACATAATCCGTAGGATCCTTCCGCCTCTTATTCTTTACCATCCCATACAGGACCTTTTTTGTACCTTCACTATCCTGCTGGTCATGACTGAAAACGTGATGAGGTAAATAGCCCAATACGTTCAAGAGTTTCTCCTTGAGCTTGATTGATTGTGATAAAGTAGGCCGAGCGAATAGGACATTGTTGCCTATTAAAAGAAAATGTACTGTACCTGCAAGTGTTTTATCGGAAGGTGTTAAATCAAGTCGTAGGATTTGAGATCTCTGCCTAATATTACTGCACCTATTATATCCGAATCCAAGCAATTTCTTACATATTTCTTACAATTAATATATTACCATATATGAGTCCTTGGGAAACGTTCAGATTTCTAAGGAGCATAACTATGGCTCAAAAGTTCGGAGTATGTGGAGGCGAATCACTTAATTCCAAGGAATTGAAAAATTCAATAATAGGGAAATTAAGTAGCTGGCTTTCATCTTCAGTATCCAATCTGTTAACGTTGATGTATGTGTTTGAACTACTGGATATAAGTTCAATGACTTTTAAATTAATATCATTACATTGTTGCAGGTTGGCAAATATTTTATATTCTAGCAGATCAATTTTACCCTCACAACAGTAAAGACCAAAGTAACCACGCATAGATTTTACGCAAGAGAAGTACAATGTAGAACAATGTTTACATTTGATCGTCAAAGACCTTACAGTACACTGTACTGCATAATATCTGGAATTGTTTCTGAAATGGCCTATTTATATTTGATTTTAAATGTGGCTTCGTATTATTCGATAACACTATAGTGTCCTGCAATAACGGAGCCGCTAAATATTACATGGCAAATAATATTTCCATTGCCGAAATCAACTGCGTAGTTAGACTCAGTACTCTAAACAAATAATCATTAAACAATTGTCTTATACAATGAAGTTCAACATGACCGTCCAGAGACTTTCATACTCAAGTTGGTTGGTGAGGAGAATGCGATGAGACTGATCGCTTAAAATAAATTCCTTATAATTGTTCCTGCCAGCGAATTTTTTTGCGATAACTTGAAAATGCAGCTCAGAATGACGTTCTTCATTTTGTTATAAACAGTACGAAACTGCTCTAAATAAGCAATTTCCATCACCTGTTATAGGTTATGACAGTACATTTTGCAGGGGAACATAGAATCACTTCGCCAACTACTGGAACGACCATAGGCCTATACTCAATACTCACTTCGGCAGTCACCCTAATGGAGGCAGTTTTTGAATTATATGTCCCGTGCATGTCAAAAATCGTATTAACACATGGAGGCCCACCTATTCTTGTCTATCGCCCCGGAGACCCGGGTTACATTTCCTGCTCTGCCAAGAAATTGAATTCTGGTCTGAGGGCAAAAACGGGGCACATTCAGTCTCTTGAGGTATAACTAAGAAGAGGAAGGTTTAATTCCCACCTCGACAATCTTGGATGTGGTTTTCCGTGGTTTCCCACTTCCACCTAAGGCAAATACCGGGATGGTTCCTAACTTAATGCCATGGCCGTCTCCTTGCCATTTACCACCTTAATTACAAATACACACAGTAATGCAGCCATCACAATAACACAGGTTATGAGAGAAAATTTCACACATACACACCCAAGTACACGGGGCTGAGTGACCACAATCTCGGAGCCCTTCAAACGAATTATGTTTGCCAAGTGTCTCTTATGGCGAAAGCAATTGTGGACACGCGCGAGTGCCTGGAAAACTGCTTTTTTCTTTAATAATTTAAGAGTATATCGACGATGCATAATTATAACTTTTAGTCTAGGACGCTAATAACTTGACCACCGAAGCATTGGGAAGAAATTGCAATATTATGGTACATAAACAACATAGCCTACAAATTCAACTGTCGGTTAATGTTCCTCAAAATTTCCCTTCTTAAATATTCCCCTCCTTTATAATTCTCCATCACGTGAAAAGGTGCCATGTCTTGGGTTTTAAATATATCGATGCAGCGGTGCTGCCATCTGCTGTCAGTTACTGGAACTATATGGGCGATGTACTGCCATCTGTTGTCAGTTATAGGAACTGATTGCAGATATTTAAACGGCGTACTGAGGACAACAGTTTGCTGTTTTGATCACATGCTGTAATGCAATGGTAAAACGGAAATAAATCGTATTGAGAGGGAATGTAGAAATATGTATCTTTTACAGACATAAAACCTTACTAATCTTCCTTGATTAAACAATATTTCAATGGATAAAAAAATACATATATCGGCGAGGGCTGGGATCGAACAGGCGAACCTAGGAACCACAGTCTGTCGCCTTAACCACATAGCTACTCGAGCAATCTCGTTCGGCAGCAGACGCAGCCATTCATTATCTTCAAAAGCTGCTGTCTGAAGGAAATAATCCATTTCATTATCCAAATAAATCAATGTTGCACATTCGTATACGTTCATACTGTTATTATATTTTATTGCCAGAACTTGGTTAATGTATGTTTTCAATTACATGGAAGCTTATTAAATAACTTACATTTTAATGGAATTCTCACCGCCATTTTGTCATGACCTCAGGCGAATTGTGCGCATGCGTGATGGTCAAGAATTCTGCTATTTTCTATATTAATTCAAAAATATACCGAGAGGGAATGTAGAAATATGTATCTTTAACAGACATAAAACCTTACTAATACTACTTGATTAAACAATATTTCAGTGGTAAAAAAAAATATCGGCGAGTGCTGGGATCGAACCGGTGAACCTTGGAACCAGAGTCTGTCGCCTTAACCATATCGCTACTCGCGCACTCTTGGTCAGCAGCAGACGCAGCCGTTCTTTATCATTTAAAGCAGCTGTCTGAAGGAAATAATCCATTTCATTATCCAAATAAATCAATGTTGCACATTCGTATACGTTCATACTGTTATTATATTTTATTGTCAGAACTTGGTTAATGTATGTTTTCAATTACATGCAAGCTTATTAAATAACTTATATTTTAATGGACTTCTCACCGCCATTTTGTCATGACCCCAGGCGGATTGTGCGCATGCGTGAGTGCCAAGAATTCTGCTATTTTCTATATTAATTTAAAAATATACCGTAATATATTTGTTTATTTTAGAGACACTCTGCAAATCTAGAGGCCAAGAGCTTTCGTTAGAGTGCTCTACGAAGTAAATCGGTTCTGTCGTTTTCTCAATCTCGTGGTAACAAAAATCACCTTACTGTTTTAAATATATAGATTTGCCATAGCCACCTATAAGGTTATAGGTAGCCATGGCCAAGCGAGTTCATTGGAAAATGTCCATTGTTAGAGCCAGCCAGAACTGCTTGCCCTCTTGTAATTGGCACCTCTCTCATCAAGATGTTGTTGTTGATTCTTTTAGGGGCTTTGTACATCGTGGTCATGTACTTGGGTGGGCATAGAACTTGTCTGATAACCTGCGTCACTGTGACATCTCTACAATACAAACGAAATCCCATTCTAAAACTGGGTGGACAAACGTGGGTTGAAGCGCAGTGTGCTCACCGGAGTCGTGAGTTTTGAGACTATTATTATAATGTTCATTCAGCTAGTTTATTGTCGTGAGTTTTGATACTATTTGTTACTATTATTAGCTCGTGAGTTTTGAGACGTAACCGCCTCGGGTACCCTAATACCGTCGGGGTCGCAAAAGAACTAGAGTTGACCACGGGAGGTTGAGAGGAAAGAAGACGGAGAGGAGCCCGGCACAAGTTAGTGGAAGCAATGCCGGACTCAGCTGGGGTCCCGTGGTCACCAACCCACGTCCCACAAATTGTGAGCCCCTGGGGGTGGAGAAGAGGTGGGTTTGATACCCAATGTGGGGAATTGAGACGTTGCAACTCTTGAGAGTTGCAATCTATGGATTGCGATTTATGATTGTCATTCGTTTTATTGTTATTACTTCACTTGTGACATTTTGGTTAGACTAAATAAAGATCAGATTGTAGTGTTCCCGTTATCCATTTCTATTAACCACAACACCCACCTCAGCCACCCTGGAAGTTATTTACGGTGGTTTCCCACTTCTACTCCAGGCGAATGCCGGGATGGTTCCTAACTTAAGGCCACGGCTACCTCCCTCCTCACCTGAATTACTAATACATAGTTATATATAAGTGTGTAATCCACCTTGTCAATTCTATGAAATGATGTTTAGTAAAATATTTTAAACGTACATGTTTCGACATGACAGTGATATCTTCATCAGCGTTGATAGTTTAATAGTTGAACATGATAAAGTTAAATAAATATCCTTACAAAATTTTGATTTAAAATAAAACGAAAAGTTCACATACAAAAGTACATTATGCAACGAGCCTATAATGGCATTAATTAAGACAAGAGTATGTTTATAAAACGAGCGTAAGCGAGTTTTATAATTTCCATACGAGTGTCTTAATTACCATTATAGGCGAGTTGTATAGACTGTTTATGTTCAACGATAATTATAACTTTATTATATGTTTTAACATAAATATTCATAAATATCTGTTGAGATTCAGTCACTAGAATGTTGTGATCGGAGTGAGAGCGCTGGGTATGATATCTCTGTTTTCCAAGCTCTCTGACTGACCGACGCATGCGCTATGTGTGCTTGGCAGTTTATTTACGCAAACATATGAACGGTGCACTTTCGGTAATTTATATAGACATGTTGGATTTTGAGCGCATGCGCGAAGGTATCCTTACCTAATTGGTCACACAACTGTTTCTTGAGCTCTGATTGGTGGGAGAAACTGTTTCTTAATGAAAAATAGTGTTATAATGAGACTCATTATGATACAGTTTTCTGACACATACGGTTTACATTTCGACATCGAACATGAATTATATTTTACACTCTAAAAAATGTTGTTACTAAAAATAAAGTTACGAATAATACGGGTGAAATGTTGACTATAAATACATCTTTAATTTGGTGTATTAACGTACTAGTAAAAGCTGGTTAACGTATACACATGTTATAATACACACACTTCTACAGACGCCACAATGACACAGGCTACCAGATAAATTCTCACACTCTCTCTATATATAATGACACCAAAGCACACGGGGATAAATAACCACGATGCCCAAGCCCCTCTAATGATACAATAAAAACAACAAAAACAATTAAATCGACAACAGCAAAGATAGGATACCACCTCGGGTTTGATTCTCGATTCTGTCAAGAAATTAAACTCTGGTCTGATGGCTGGAATGGGGTACACTCAGCCTCATAAGGGGAAACTAAGAGGTTGCTTTGATACCAACCTCATCCAGCCTCGAAGTGGTTTTCCGTGGTTTCCCATTTCTACTCCAGGCAAATGACAGGATGGTTCCTAACTAAAGACTGCGGTCACCTCTCTCCCAATCCTCACCTTAATTACGAATACACACACTCACACACTATTACAGACATCACTAGACAAATTCTACGCACACCCAAGTACACGGGGCTAAATGACCACGATGTCCAAGCCACTCAAATGGAAAAACAACATAACAATTGAAAAACTTCAGCGGTAAAATTAGGTGAACTGTCTACTTATACTATATCGCTATTAATATGTGGCATAAAATTTGAAAAAGAACACCCAAACATGGAACTGTTAGCGTAGCGTGCCTGCCTCACACCTAGAGGCCTTGAGTTCGATTCCCGGCTCCGTTAACGGATTTTAGAAACTGACGTGAGGCCTTGAATGGGGTGCAGTCTGCCTCGTGAGACGTTTAAATTCAGTAGCTATTTGACAGTGAGACAGAGCCTCGGTTAGGATAATCAATATTAACGGCCGATTGGACACGACGCGTTGACCACACGTCACCCCGCAGTCTGTAGGCCACAGAGCTGGGCAGCAGTCACTTGGTTGGTCAATAACCTTCATAGGCTGTGGTACCACAGGGTTGGTTTCTTTGTTTGTTTGTTTGTTGGTTTAGAAATTCGAGATTTCTCTTATGGGTGAGCTTAATGGCAATATCCGGTTATGTTTGAACACCCGGTACTTTGTATTTTCTACAACACACTTTGAATCATATGTAAGCGGCTTCAGTGGCGTTGCCGGTAGCATGCTGAGCTTCGATGCCCAAGATCGCGGGTTCAAACCCGGCCGAAGCCGTCGGATTTTTTAAGAGCGTTAAAATCCCTCAGTATGCCTTCCTTCCGAGGGGAAGTAAAGCCGGCGGTCCCATGTCATAGATTTATGGCATGTTAAAGAACCTTCCACTAATTACACCTGTGTGAAGCTAAATTGGATAGGTTAAGATTGTAAACAACGCTCTTAGGTTTCTACGTTCGTTGCCAAGAGCCGACTGCGGTGGCGTCTAGTAGCTAAGTTCTGAACTTGGCCTAGTAGTCGTTGACGGTGGTGCTTGGCGGCAAAAGTAGGAAATATTTGAAAAATTCTAACTTGCAGTCTGTACTTAAATTAAAAAAAAACAGATAACACACACTAATACAGTCATCACAATTAACACCGGTTATCAGACAGATTCTACACACACCCAAAGTACACGGGGCTACATGACCGCGTTGTCGCAGCCCCTAAACTTAAGAACCAACCAACCAACCGAATCATATGTATGAGTGAGTTGAGCAAAATTGTATTACATTTCTATAAACAACGAGAACATTCTCAAAGACCATTCAAGTGTCTTTTCTAAGAAATTCCAATCGACTGGTTCACCATAATACTTTGTAAGCATTCTTGTTGAGAGGTTTGATGAAAGAGACCTTTACAGGCATCCCGAGCTTTAAAATTAAACATTTCCTGCCCCAGGGTAATCTGTTTGGAATGTACTAGACGGCGCAGCGCGGCGCTATTCTCCTTCCACAACACACAGCTGTACCTGCTATTTCAATAACCCACTCAAGGGTAGATGTTTTGCTTGGTTTGCTAGTTTATTAACAGAGTTCTACAACCAAAATAAAAACTTGACGAGCCTTAGGCTACAGTAGTCGCATATGATGTGTAACATCTGACATAGAAGAAACCTCACGTTAAATTGTTGATACACCGGTATTTTATAATATTATTGGCACAAATATTAATCTATTTTAGAAGGGAGTGTTTTACAGATATTGTAGTTTATAATACGGAACTCATTTTATTAGATGATTTGTAGCTTCCAACAGCACTAGCCTAAATGAAGAATACGATATGGATCAACTAGATTAATAGACGCGACACCACTCATAACCTTAAATCCCTTATAATCAGGCCAACTTGCGAGTTAATGCAATGTGCACAGCAGTAGATCATGAACGGCTTGCCCAGTTCCCGGACCTCCTGATTCACAGACCAACACGTAATTTCATATGGATTCTGTTAAAATGAGTAATATTGATATGATAAATATCGTTTAAAACGATAATCTGGTAGCAAAAAAATCTATCCCGTCCGGGAGTCGAACCCAAGATCTCTAGATTCACAGCCAAAGGCGCTAACACCACGGCTTTTTCGACCACGCAAATATTGAGCACAAGATGGTGACTTATTTTCACGTACCAATACTACTGGATTACGGAATTAAGTTTCATTTATATTTTGATTGTTTCGATAATGTTCCTGCGTGAAATTGAGTTTAAAATGCCTTATAAATAGGTCCTCTTGTGAGTAAAGAGAATGTGTTTAGCAATAGTTCATGAAGGCTTGCCTAGTTCCCGTTTTATATTGATGACTGCGTTACCGTTATGTGGGTTAATATTTGAATAGCCATTGTACAGAAACATAATACTGGCATTGCCGACTACTTACAATGTTTCATATTAAATCATATCGTCATTTAAATACTAATATGAAGCCTTCGACCATGTGCCATGTGCTTTGTGTTTCAATAAGTTGAGACCAGAGTTCGCATGAGCGTTTACTGTCTGAATGACAGTGTTGAGCAAAGTTACTCGGGGAGTGGATGCCGATCACTTTTATCCAGAGATTGAAAAACAGACTCTTAATAAATCATAATAGTTTTCAGCAAATATGGTATAATGAATATTTTTACACCAAAGAACAACTTGAAGATGATTTATTGTAGGAATATTTGTAATGGCGCCTCCAAACCTTGAGATATACATTGCACAGCAGCCAGGAGGGATACGATCCAACTGGCAGTGCGTCTTACACACTTCCGTCCGATTCACTTCCGTCCCATTTTTCAAAATCACTCCCACAAAAATATCCAGCAACTAAGTGGAAAGATGTTACACATCAATAGCTCTTCAATAACATGGGAGTTATATATTGTCATTGCCAGAAAACTATTCACGGCGTGCGAAATAGCTGCGGTTGTCATAGTAACGTTGATCTGTTTCTCAGAGGGAACACAGTTTTTTGGGAATATATCCGAAACCGTTCATTTTAGCACCTTAAAAAGTGTGTTTCGGGGTCCCTACGGGACCTCCGAGAATTGTTTCTCGTATCTGGCGGCTTAAAATGAGCTCAATCCGATCTTTGTACCTTTTTAGCCCAGGCATTCATTATATGCAAAAAACACGGTCAACCCAAAAAAAAATAATGTAAAGCTGAAATTTGGCATAGATGTTCCCTACTACCCTAGAAACAAATCCTGAAAAGTCCCCATCTCTGCGGTGTCCGCGTCATAGTTTTTGGAGGGTTCAAAAGGGCTTAAATGGGGCCTAAGTGCCAAAAACAGCATTTTTGCTTCCTGCATTCAAAATATTGATCCAAATTTAGTTCTCGCGAGCTTTAGCAATTAATAAAAATGAACCAGTAGGATAACGGACTTATCAGGCCTAATTATTGCTATTGATGAAAGGAAAAAAACGACTAATTTAACATTTTTAGCACTGTTTTACACGAAAATTTGGTTAATTTGTCATTAGCAGGTAAATATTTTAAACAACTGCTGATATTGACTAAAGACTCAGAATGAAAGTTAAAAAGCATACTTTTAGCTTTACATTGGTATATTACCCATGTCTATGCGAGAAACGGTTACCGAGTTACGGTCCCAAAGCATAACCGCAGTTGAAAAGGCACCCGATCGCGTTTCTAGGTGACAGCGCTCGGCCTGTCGGAGCAGGCCAACAATACTCGAAACAATTAATTCAGCTTCTAAACAGTCTTGGATTTTCAGTAAATGTGGCGTAAGTCCACAGGTACGAAGTTTCAGCGCTTCGTGAAGAACGTCCAATCCCGAATGCTGTAGCGTTCACGCAGTTTTGCTTTGACAACGCTGACTATAACATAAGCACATTGGACGGGCGAAACACATTTCACTGCATGGGAGGCATCAAGTGCACAGGTCCAGCGCCTGACAGTGAAATATCTCCACTCCCACGTACACGAGAAGTTCCTAATGCTGGTGCGATTGCGGCGATGGGAAAGTTCAACATTTCTTGGTATCGGAAACCCTCATCTCCTGGTTCAAAGGACGTCAAGATTAAGGAGTTAACAGTGGAAGCCCCAAACTCTGTGGCTATTGCGTCGATGATGGACTCCTTGTGGTTATCTGGACGGTGGTCAGGTATTAATTTACCCGATTCGTGGAACGGCTTTATGAAGACGTCGCTGTCTGCTCATGCTCAACCTGCTCCCTAGACGACGTCAGTTAATACCCTTCCGTTCATTGACTTGGAACCGAGATATCCATCAACTATATATTCCGCGTTGAAGTTTGCCGCAAGAGAGTGCGCGGAACTGAAAGAAAGCACTTGTTTCGTAACCTTTGACCAGCCCATATACGCGAAAGTTGCAAAGATAGTCGCATCGGACACTTCAGAGGAACTCAAAAACGTGGTTGTTCGTCTAGGCGGATTTCACCTTTTGATCTCGTTTCTTGGGGCAATCGGCTACGTGATGAATGGAAGCGGTTTGGAGGAGCTCTGGGCGGAAATATACGCTAAATCGTCAGTGACTCACATGATGTCTGGACACGTATATTCTAGGTAGGCTTGCAATTAGCTCACTGTTAATGATTACGTTATGCCTTCAATTTCAAATGTATCGATAACGCGAAACTGTGCATGTTCTAGGGCCCACAGAGCACATTTTCTGACAAAACAGGCTGTCGGGACATGTAACTCAAAATGAACGACGGGCTGATGGATGACAAGGACGAAATACAGGCGCTTTTTTACCGCATTATAAGAAGGCACCGCCAACGACTTGCTATCATATCCTTGCCTTCAACGTCTCAAAGAGTCGCTTCATGACACATTTTCTTCAATGAGCCAGAAATCTCGCACAGAAAAGCTGTGGGTAGAGTACATCAAACAGCAAGCCTGGAATATATTGAAGGATTCCACATCTTTACGCGAGGAAATGAAGGTATTCGTCTCTACGGCTCCAGACGAAAAGGCCATAATATCAGCTGGAGAGTTCACGATAGTGCCAAATCGAGTGAAAAAGCCTCGACGAACTTCGGGTAGTCAAATACAGCCAAAAAATTGCCAAACAACCGGTCACAGCATCATTTCAGCTGGCTTCACTTCCGCCGACTTCGGCGACATGCAAACAACATTCACTGCGGATATTTTTGCAAGTTCAGGAATGGTTAGGATTTACTTTGGACCCGACCCAATGGGGATGGAAAATCCAACACTTAGCTTTCGTACCAGTGACAACTCATCTTCCAGCTGTTCCAGATCATCTCCTCAATTTGGTGTCCTGCAACTGCAAGATCTCTTGTGGCAGCCGGTGTGAGTGTGTACGTTCCGGTTTAGAATGATCCTTAATGTGTGGACACTGCAGTGGGAAAGCGTGTGGCAACATCACATTTGATGGCTCAGACAATGAGGAGGACGATTGAGTCCGACGTAAGCTTTGTTTTGCAAGTGTTCTTTGTCTAAAGAAAGCTTTTTAAGCTATGTTTTGTTATTATTTGCATTATGCATATTGTTACAAATCAATTCTTCAACTCATGTCTACAATTCAAGAACAATCACTTTTATTGTACACAACAAGGAGCATCACTATCCAGCCATTACATTCAGTTACTCCTGTTCCATCTTGCTCATCAACGCTCCAAGGGTGCCAACTTACAAAAAACAAATTTAATTACAGAAATACATTCACAAATTACAGAAACACATTCACAACATTCTCCCACCTTGAAACGGTAGGTTTCAACTAAAAGCACAAAGATAATACAAAACATAGGAATAAACAAATATTTACAAATTCAGTTTGGTTGGCCTTTTAACAACCCTGCCCCTTCTTGTCAGAGCAACAGCTTCACTCTCAACTACTTGAGGGGGGTTACTAGAGTCACAATCAGGCACCAAGTCAACAGCATTGGGACCACACAAAGAACCATCACTATTTTCATAAGGAGATCCAATCTCCATCAAGCACAAACGTTGGACTGGTCGCAACAACTCACTCTTAACTGTTTTTACCTTTGCCACTCTAGTTACTCCATCTTTACCAGGGAAGATCTCAAGCACTCGAGCCAATTCCCAATCAATTCTTTTCTTTCGGTCAGACACAACCCATACAACATCTCCCACCCTGACATTCTTAGAAGACTTAGCAGTGTTTAACATCAGAGACCCTAGGTATTCCTGACGAAAACGTTCTTTTAGGTTTATCCTAACCTCAGCTACATATTTCACCCTAGCAGAAAGACCCTTTTCATCCACTTCGTCAAGATCAGGCACCTTTGTCTCAAACTGCTCCTGCAAAAACATAGCAGGCGTTATTGGTCTCAACTCATTAACATCTTCAGACATGTAGGTAATGGGACGCGCATTCATAACAGCCTCAATCTCGGTAATCAAGGTCATTAGTTCACAAAGATTTAATAACGCACGACCAAGGGATATTTTCAACAGTCTTTTCATCACCCCAATAAGCCGCTCAAAAAATCCACCCCACCAAGCACCTGTGGGAACATTAAATAGCCACTGAATTTTCAATTCATGTTCAACTGTAGTCTGCTTAATGAGCTTCCAAACTCCTACAAAGTTAGTACCATTATCACTATACATAGTTGTGATTCTGCCTCGTCTGGCAATCATTCTTCGAAGAGCATGTAAAAACGATTCTGTAGAGAGCGACTCTACCACTTCAAGATGGACTGCACGGTATACAGCACAGGTGAACAAGGCAATCCAAACCCTAGTACCATCTTTTATGAAAAGAGGTCCAGCCAAATCGACTCCGCATACTTGGAACACCTTTCCAAGATTTACACGGTTATTAGGTAACCCAACAGGTGGCGTTCTCACTGGTTGGGCTTTGTGCCTAAGACAACGAACACATTTACTAACAACACGTCGGGCTAATCGTCTACCTCTGACTATCCAGTATTCTTCTCTCAGGGCTCCTAACACAGTACTTGCTCCAGCATGGTGCATTTTCTCATTATTTATAACTGGTCTGTGAGGTAGAAAGTGCCCTATGTTTTCATCAGATGTTATTTCAATAATCCCATCTGTTTCCCATTGTTTAAAAACAGTATCATACGCATCATAGAGTTCATTGTTATCTAACCGGCTTACTGTTGATTTCAGACGACTTTCAGCTATTTCACGATTAGTGGGAAGAGGGGGGTGCTCATCAATCCAGGGCAATGTTACTACATACCGACAGTTTTCACCTTCGAAACGAATTGTGTCTTCAAAATTTCGCAAACATCTATCATCTATGTCCGACCTTTTTGTTTCTGTCTGTTTCTCAATTCCAATAACTTCTAAGTCCCATAAAGGATGGTGTAAATTGAGCAAAGAGGTCACAAAGTTTGTCATACTGCTTACCTCTTGCCTCTCTGCGGTACCCAGGAGACACCATCCAAGCTTCGTCTCAAATGCTAACAGCTTAGAGTCAATACATTTCACACCTGTAACAAGTTCGCCCATAACATCAGCTCCTAACAACACATCAATAGGTCGGTTAACTCCATCATCTGTCAATGTAATACCATGTGCAGCCACCTTCCGTAACAAATGCGGATCATTCACAGGTGGTATCAAACCACAAATCTTCTTCTCCCTAAGTGCCTTAAGAACAAAACTGTTATCACCCTGTAAGCTAGTTAGTTCAATTTCATGAATTGGATGTGATATTTCAGATGACACACTCCCACCAAACAGCATATGACAAATATTTTCACGACCACATTCGATCAAACCCAATTTTTCACAGATAGCTTCCGAAATATAACTGCGGTGTGAAGCAGTATCAAGTAATATTCGAACAGTGACACCACGCAATTGTGCTACTAATGTTTTTAAAATGACAGTTCCACTAGGCCCTGCAAATAACGATGCTGTTCTGCTGGGTTCACCAGCACACATGATATCATAGTGCCTCCCTTTACATTTACCACAATCTATTCTTTTCCTACACTGCTGTCTCGAGTGACCTCCCTGCAAGCATGCAAAACAAGCTCGTTTTTCTTTTACAGTTTTACGACGGTCCTCAACCGACATTTCTTTAGAACACTTGTAAGAGGGATGGTTCTCATTACAAAACAAACAGGTTAGGGTTACTTTGTGTGACCGTCCTGTTTGCTGATAACTTACCCGATTCTGCCTGACAGTAGGAGTGAAAGAAACGAGAGCTGCTGCTGTTGGCTCTGTTCTGGGCGCAGTGAATTTATCAACCTCATTCACCTTAGCATGATTACGCAGTCTCTGTTCACTCTCGGCTTCTTTGCCCAGAAAACACAAAAGTTTATCAATTTTATTACCACCATCATCGTCCTCTTCTGCTGCTCTTCTTTCCCATATTTTCAAAACGTCAATGGGGAGACATTCTTCAATGAGTGGAACTAAGATTGCTGCCCTATCAGAATTCATGCCTAATGTTTCTAGGGATCTCAACTTAGTACTTATATTATCATACAGGTCAGTCACAGATAAATCTGAGCGAACCAATTGCAACAAATCTTTATACATACAATTTATAACCAACTCATCTTTACCAAAACGATTCTTTAAATGGTCCAAGACTTTAACATAATTCTCACTTGTGTGTGGATAACTGTCAACTAACTTCTTAGCCTGTCCCTTCACTGACATTTTTAAGTAACTAAACTTATCAACATTCGTAATGTTAGAATCCTCATGAATCCTTTGAAATTGTGTCCAAAAATTTATCCAGTTACCTGGACCCAAGTCGAATACCTCAAGCGTGATTTTCGGCAGCCTTAACCTCTCTGACGACATGGTTGACGACGCCGAAGCCACGTTGCTCTGTACGCTGAAATTATCTCCTGCATCAACACAACTGGCAACACTAGGTTTTAATCCTTCCACTTTATCCTCGGCTTCAAGAAGTGCTTGCAGAAGATCTTCTTGAACGGTAACACAGTGCATTGTTTCTTCGATACAGGCATCCTCGTTTCCGTCAACATTCAACAACTCGTTCAAGATGCTTTCGTCCAATTCTTTTAAGGTATCCGCAATTGTTCGGAGAGTATTTATTTTCACACGTAATTTTTGGAAATCGGCTTCAACTCCGACCGCTCCAATAGCTTTCGTCGCACTTGCCCGATACGCACTTCTCTTCTTTTTCAACTTTTCAATCGTGGCCATTGCGAGGCAACAAATTCAAAACAAAACAAAACAGGGAAATTGTTTACCAAACCAACTTTTTCAATCCAGTCCTGTCAATGGTCGCCAAAATGTTACAAATCAATTCTTCAACTCATGTCTACAATTCAAGAACAATCACTTTTATTGTACACAACAAGGAGCATCACTATCCAGCCATTACATTCAGTTACTCCTGTTCCATCTTGCTCATCAACGCTCCAAGGGTGCCAACTTACAAAAAACAAATTTAATTACAGAAATACATTCACAAATTACAGAAACACATTCACAACACATATTATGAATGTACTTTTAACTGCTAACTGCATTAAACTCGTTTTGTTCTTTGCAAACTGTTTATGCTAGTTTACCTGGATTCAACGGAATACCATCCTAAAAGCTCTTGATCAAAGATACAATATGGTGTCAGCAAAGGTGAATAGATGGAGCCCACCAGCGTAAATGGGCGTTCGTTCGGAAAGCGACCGCCACACTTGCACTTTTATATTTGTAACTGTATCTCTGCTGCTGTTTGTCGGATGAACATGGGCAATGCATCATTTTAAAGCTACAAGTGTGCTTTACAACTTTTATTCAGGTCTTTAGTCGCTATCAGCATCTGTTTACACGATAAGTCCCAGCCAATGACAAATTAGCTAAATTTTCGTGAGAAAAGTTGAGCTAAGAATGTTTGATTACTCATCTGTTTAAATGTATGGCAATAATTACGACCAATAAGAGCGTTATATTTAACGCAGTCCTTCTCTTATTACTATCAAAGCTCATTATAACTGATTTTGGATCAATATTTTGAACGCAGGAAGCAAAAATGCTATTTTTGGCACTTAGGCCGCATTTAAGCCCTTTTGAACTCTCCAAAAACGATGACGCGGACAACGCAGAGATGGGGACTTTTCAGGATTTGTTACTAAGGTACTAGGGAATATCTATGCCAAATTTCAGCTTTACATTTTTTTTTGAGATTATAACTTAATATGCCTGGGCTATTTGTCCATGCTCAGTGCCAAAGGGCGGAAAAAACTCACTACAAATTGCATTTTCAAAAACCGTTTCTTGGTGAGCCCCTACAATCTAGGATCAACCAACATGCATAATTTCAGCCTACTTCGGATTTGTTTAAGAGCGTTAAAATCCCTCAGTATGCCTTCCTTCAGAGGGGAAGTGAAGCCGGCGGCCTCATGTCTTAGATTTATGGCATGAAAAAGAACCTTCCTCTAACTACACTTGTGTGAAGCTAAAAGTGTAGGTTAGAATTGATAACGCTCCATTAGTTCCAACGTTCACCGCCAGGTGCTGACAGCGATGCCATCTAGTGGGCAAGTCCGCAATGTAGGTGTCGTGGACGGTAGCATTTGGTAGCAAAAGTAGGAACTACTTGAAATTATTGTCTGCAGTCCTTACTTGAATTAAAACAGATAACACACACTAATACAGCCATCACAATTAACATCGGTTATCAGACAGATTCTACACACACCCAAAGTACACGGGGCTACATGACCGCGTTGTCGCAGCACCTAAACTAAGGAACCAACCAACCATATTGTCATTACTTCATTTAGGAACTGTCAGTCATCTGCCACGTGTACTTGAGTGTGTATTGGAATTTTCTGTTAACTTGTGTTTCCGTAGTGATTATATGCATTACCAGCCTCGTGACTAAGGTATTAACATGTTATACATTGGCTAAACGATCCAAGTTCGATTCTCTATCGGGTTGTGGATATTTGAATCACCAGTGGTTAATTCTCCTGGTTTGGGGCTAGTTGGTTCATTTTATTCTCTTTACGATGGACAAATTAAAAGATCTGCACAAACACTCTCATTTGGAGGCCACATGAAAATGTTCATTACTAGACCTAACTTACTTTATGATTATTATTGCTTGCCACGGTGAGTGAGTGGTTAACGTGTCGGACTACCAACCGAAAGCTTGCAGGTTCGCCCCTGGCCGTGGTAAGTGATTTTTCAAAGGCGACAAAAATCACGACATGGATGTCATAGGTTGTTGGCATGTTAAAGAACCCATTTGAATTCAGTAGCCCGTGTTCAATGGCAAAATTAATCTCGGGATTTTCCGCCAACACAAAGTTCCTCTATTCTCTACTAGAAAGCGCTGTAGTGTCAAGGAGCTTAGATATCTAACCTCCTTGACTTTCATAGCGTTCAAAGGAATGACGAAATTCGACATGCAAGCTACCCTCTGGGTGTCAGTTAACAAAGCTTGCACCCGGCACCCGAGGCCATACGATATTATTATTATTATTGTTATTATTATTATTATTATTATTATTATTATTATTATTATTATTATTATTATTATTATTATTATTATTATTATTATTATTATATTTGTTGCCCTTATGGACAGTGTTTGAACTCGAAAACCTCACAATGACACAATTTTCACTTCTTTCCCTTCTTCCTCTTCTCTTCCCAAAATCTCTTTAACCTTTGACTGTGTTCCTGTTTCCATTGTACTGTCCACAACCATGCAGCTTCGGTGGCGTAGTCGATAGCATGCTGAACTGCTGTTCCCAAGATAGCGGGTTCAAACCGGGCCAAAATCGTCCGATTTTTTTAAGAGCGTTAAAAATCCTTCAGTATGCCTTCCCTCGGAGGGGAAGTAAAGCCGGCGGTCCCATGTCATAGATTTATGGCTTGTAAAAGACCCTTCCGCTAACTAAACTTGTGCGAAGCTAAATGTCTAGGTTATATTTCATTGAAATGCTCTATCATAGTTCAAACGTTCACCACTAGGTGTCAGTGTCATCTGGTAGCGAAAGTTGGAACTACTTCAAACTGAACGGAACTTGTAGCTCACCCTAAGGGTGTCCGCTTGAAGCAGCTACAGACTCAGGCGAGCCTAACATGACCTCGGACACCCCCTATCAACTCCTAAACGGCTGCAGCAATCGAAACAAAATTTGGTAGGAGTTAAGATCTATACCTGAATATCTCACGGCCATATTTGAAAATTATGTCAGTGCTACCAACTGCTGAAAAATCGCAATTGAAATTTGAGCTCCATGTTGGATATCCTGGAAGGTATGAATGGGAGCTATTTCAAAATTGGCACACGTATAGATAATAACACTGCAGATTAATTCCCAGGAGGCCATACATGGCAGTGTTGCCAAAATGATTATAAGCCTGCTGATAGGTCCACATTTTAAATGCATATAACTTCTACAATATCAATTGGATTTCAACCAAATTTCGTATGTGCTATGTGTACATAAACAGATATGACTGAGCGTATTCTTAAGAGCCACCAGGGCTGCCAACTGTTAATAAATGCTCTCAATTATTTTTATCCAAATACCCATATATCAGAAAGTATGCAAGCCGACAGCTTTAAACGATGCACACGTATAGTAACTGACATTCTATATTAATTTGGAGTAACTTATATACGTCAGTGCTACCAACATAATTCTAATCCTGCTGAGAGGTCCAACTTTAAATACATGTAACTTCTATACTATCATTTGGATTTCAACCAAATTTCGTGGGTGCTATGTGTACCATAACAGATATGACTATGCCGATTCTTAAGAGTAACCAGGGCTGCCAACTGTTAATAAATACTGTCTCTATTTTTGTTACCCTAATATCAATATATCAGAAAGTATGCAAGCCAATAGCTCTAAACTTTGCACACGTATTGTACCTGGCATTCTAGATTAATTTGGAGTAACTAATATACGTCAGTGCTGTCAACTTTATTCTAAGCCTGCTGATAGATCCAATTTTGAAATGCATGTAACTTCTATACTAACTAATGGATTTCATTGAAAATTTGAAAATTGACACAACAATAGATCATATTATTTCAGATTATTTCTGACCAATACATGTATGTCATTGTTGCCAACATGATTTTACGCGCGCTGTTAGATCCAATGTTTAACTGCATGTAACGTCCATGCTATCCATTGGACTTCAAACAAATTTTGTATTCTGTACCTTAAGAGATGGAACTAAGAATATATTCAGTCACCAGGGCTGCCAGCTGTAGTTCTCTATTAGGCTATATTATGCCAGGTATACAGTATTTCGAACTAATTAGAAATTTCGATATTTAAATTTTAAGAAAAGTATGCTATTTATTTCGTCACGGAACTTCTTGTCAATTTTATTTATGTTCGACGATGTCGAAATGTAAATATTATATGTCAGAAAACTGTATCATAATGAGGGTTATTATAGTAGACTACTATTCTTCATTATTAAACAGTTTCTCCAGCCAATCAGAGCTCATTCATTGACCAATTAGGTAAGGATACCTTCGCGCATGCGCTCAAAATCCAACATGTCAGACATGAATTACATGATTTGAATGTTCAAATTGGATATCGGATCAACCATTGTAGTAACAATACCAAACACAAAGACAAAATCAGCACGAACCTTTACGGTAACAAGAAAATACCATGACATATGCAAGAAATGTATTAATCTACATCTAGAAGTTAGCAACACAGCATCCTTCTATATAAATTACCGACATGGAAAGTGCACCGTTCATATGCTCGCGTAAATATACTGGCGAATATGAGACAAGAAATACCTTAATATCCCCAATTCCAATTTCTACACAGCGCATTGCTTTCAAAGGACTTCGATGACAATATTAGTGAATACTAATGCACTAGTCATCATGCAGGCTGTAAACAATAGCATAGCCAAGCAAAGTAAGTGGTCTCTGCTTTCGAAGTGCTTTGACCCACGCATGCGCTCTGTTCAGTCAGCAAAGCCAGCGCGCTCTGTTCACTAACTGAAGTAACTGAATCCCACAGATATTTATGAATATTTATGTTAAAACATATAATAAAGTTATAATTATCGTCGAACATAAACAGTCGAATGCAACTCGCCTATAATGGTAATTAAGACACTCGTATGGAAATTATAAAACTCGCTATGGTATATTGGCTTTCACGGCCCGTGAGTTAAAACTCAGCAACTTTTCTAGCTTTATGCCGTGTCTTGTGTGGGGTTTCACCTAGGAATACCAAGCTGGCTCATCAGCGGGCTCTTGGTGCTCTCCACTCGGACCCCCACAGGAGTAGCGAACTGTGCACTACCTCCCTTCTTATGAAGCACAGGTGCGCCTCTAACTGTGGTTCGTGAAAGCCAATATACCTACCATCTTATTGGAAGCCTTTATAGGGAGGTGAAAGTCTGCTTGAGCTTTTAGCAGTCGCAGTTAGAGGCGCACTTGCGCTGCATAAGAAGGGAGGTAGTGCACAGTTCGCTACTCTTGTGGGAGTCCGGACGGAAAGCACCGAGAGCCCGCTGATGAGCCAGCTTGGTGTTCCTAGGCGAAACACTACACAAGACACGGCATAAACCAAGAAAACATGCTGAGTTTTAATATACATATAGTTACAAGCTTAAAGACAGCGTTCCCAAAAAGATCTTTAGAAGAGAAAAGTATGTCAGTACCGTATATTATTGCTTTGAGAGCATCAAATGAATATGGAAGGACATAAAACACACTGTTATGTTCTTTCCCAAATCATATAAAACTTATGTTTCACAACATTTTAACCTTTTACGTTGAGGATAGAGATTCAATATTTGACACGTATATCTGATTCTAATTCGAGTGTTTTCTAGTACAACTATCTTAATTTAGTCTAATGATTACCATGACTGTGCTTACTTTTTAACATAATACTCTTTTTATTTATTTTTTTATTTTTAATCGCTTATCACTCCAGCACAGCTTCACCCACGGACTTTGCGAGGGATCATTCCTCTACCGTCGCAAGGACGATGTCTAAGAGCTGGACACACTTTTCCAGCAGATACAACTGCGAATGGTGACAGGCCGATAGCCCAGGCGACCGCTAACTTGGGTATCATTAAGGAAGGGTCAGGGAAGGAAGTCAGCCGTGGACCTGTTAAAAGGAATAGTTCCGGCATTTGCCTGGGGGTGAAAATGAGAAACTACGGAATACCAATTTCAGGACGGCCGATGTGGGATTCGAACCCATGGTCTTCCGATACCAGCGAGGCACGAGGTAGCGTATTGACGCTCTCGGCCACCGCGACTGGTTAATAATATTATTAATGATAATAATGCTGGATTCCGATAACAAGGTAGGTATGCCCTCTCCCCATGACCTTGGCCTACCAAGCAACCACTGCCCATCCATATGGCCTGCAGATTGTAGGGTGACGCGTGGGCCATGCGACGAATCTTGGTTTTCCTGACCGGGACACATGAGGCTGAGAGCACCCCGTTCCATTCCTAATGTCAGTTTCTAAAATTCCTGATGAATTCGGGCATCGAACCCGGGTTAAAGGCAAGTACACTACCCCAACATTACAGCTAAATGGCCTGAAACATGGACTAGAAATGCCCCACCCGAAGTTCGTGACCTCATAGATCCTGTAAAAAAATCAACGGCTTTGAACAACCGCGACATTTATGGAAGACCATTAACCGCATCCGTACAGGACATGGAGTTTGTGCGTGCAACCTGCACAAATGGGGAAAGCGGCCAGACCCCTGCTGTGATTGTGGTTCACCAAATCAGACCATCAGGCACATTGTTGAAGACTGCAAAATAAGAGCATACCTACCTAGGTGACCCTATCGACTTTTTCAGGGCTACACCATCGAGCCTGGACTGGATCAATAGTCTGGAGATAAGGTTATAGGTCGATATCTGTGCTTTTATGTACTTTTTATTATTATTATTAATATTATTTGTTATTATAATTGTGTTTTTGTGTTTCATGTGTAATGCCATACGCTAAATAAATAAGTACCACAACACCATGGGGCGGCAGGAGGTAGATATGCAGAACAGAAAATTCTGTTTACGTATAGACTAGATCACGGAGATAAATCCAGGCTCAGCATCTGCCATCCTGAACTGACAGAACCAGAACAATGAGTTTGTTTAGCGAGACCCGCTGGTCGGGGCTTGGGCTGTCTATACGGTGTGTGGTAATGAAGAGCAGACGTATTGCTAACAAATGAACTGATGCCGGCGCCTAGAATGTATACAGTGTCGCATATTGACAAGGTCAGGAAGTTACAGGTATATTGAAAATATGTATGAGGCACGAAGGAGCATCATTGCAAAGCTAGGAAGATATAGAGACTGGGGTTGAACGCTAGGGGGACAAATCAATATGGTATTCTAAACCAGACGAAAAATAGTAAACTGAATTCCAGAATTTATGAAAAGGAATTGGATCATCGCATATACTGCATGAATTTGATTACAGAGAGTAGAAGGAACCGTATTTTACTTAACCTATTAAGGTTATGGATTGACAATTACAGATAATAGACTAGTTATAATACTTTGGCTTTGATTGAAATGAATTTCACAATGATATCCAGGAAACTTTCACTAGGACGAAAGGATGGACGAAGCGAAGGAAGTGGGGAAGGAAGGAAGGAAGGAAAGTTGGGAAGGAAGAAGGGGCGAAGGAAGAAAGAAAAGAAGGAAGGCAGCTTGGTAAGGAAGGAAGGGGGAAAGGAAAGAGGGAAAGGTGGGAAGTTGAGGAAGATGGGAGGGAAGAAAGGGGGGAAGGTGGGAAGGAAGGAAGGAAGGAAGGAAGGTGGTGAGGTGGGAAGGAAGGAAGGAAGGAAGGAAGGAAGGAAGGAAGGAAGGTGGTGAGGTGGGAATAAAGGAAGATGGGACGGAAGAAAGGAGGGAAGGTGGGAAGGAAGGTGGTGAGGTGGGAATAAAAAAATATGGGACGGAAGAAAGGAGGGAAGGTGGGAAGGAAGGAAGGAAGGAAGGTGGTGAGGTGAAATTAAAGGAAGATGGTAGGGAAGAAAGGGGGGAAGGTGGGGAAGAAGGAAGGAAGGAAGGAAGGAAGGTGGTGAGGTGGGAATGGAAAAAGATGGGAGGGAAGAAAGGAGGGAAGGTGGGGAGGAAGGAAGGTGGTGAGGTGGGAATGAAAAAAGATGGGAGGGAAGAAAGGAAAGTGGGAATGAAGGAGGAAAGGTGGGAAGAAGGGATGGAGGGTGGGAAGGAAGGAGAGAAAGAAGGAAAGAAGCAAGCTTGTAGTTTTATGTCTGGCGAGCATCTATTTTAAATGGAAGCCGATCCACAATAAATTGCACTTCACTTAGAAAATCTCACATGCTTTAACCTGGATTCCAACCCGGTCCACCTTGGCGACAGGCAAAGAGCTAGACCACTGTGCCACCAAACCCCTAGATTCGGCATGCAGATTGTCTAATACGTATTGCGTTCGTTTCTAGAAATCAGTCTTCTAGAAATTAGATTTCAATCGAACAACTCGTTCTAACAGTCGCAATTAGGATTATGTGCATAGGGCTGAGAAGTTACATTTGTTGCATGCAAACCTCTCGTCAAAATTTAATAACATTACATTAAATAACAATACTTAAAATAATCACTCAATAAACAAGAGAGAGAAAGAGGCACGCATTCATATCAAACGCAGATGGGCGGAAACATCTGCTTAGTGCAGCACACTAGTGCATTTTCAACGCAATTTCACGTAAGCCACGTTTGGGAAGTTTATCTTTAAAGCACATAGACTCGCTATATGAAAGTTTGGTTGGTTTGCCAGATGGTCAAAGCTCTCCTATAAATTCTTAGGCTTGCTAATCGAATGAAATGCTAATAGATGCTCTTAGGCTAGCGGCTGGACTGGATCATGACCACATTACGTCGCCTTCAGGTGGCTCTGGATATCTAATAAACTGCCGGAGCTAGATTATTCGATTAAGGATGTCCCGCTGCATGATGAAGCACGTGCTGCTCAGCCTCATAAACACCCACGTTTAGCTCAGAAGTTATACGGTAACCAAAGTTCGGTAAGCTACTTTTTGATTTACCGTTACTTACCAAAATCAGTAATTAAGTTACTGTTTTTTACCAAAAATAATACTGAAGATACCGTTACATAACAAAAATAGTAGTGAAGATACTGTTGTCTGTCTGTTAGGTAGTCAGCCCGAAGGCTGGTTGGATCCTCAAAAAGTACGGCCGTTAGGTTATGTGGGTAGATACCCACAAAAATCCAAGGGAGCGCTATATTGAGGCGTACTAGGCAAGAAGAGGAGTGAGGTAGTTTGCTATTGCTTTCCTCACTGAGTCAGGTCAGCAGAACTAACCCTATGAGTAGAACCTTTCACAGCGTGCCCTGAATGTCATTACTAAGCACCACCCATACCTCAGTAGCTTCCATATAATCACAGCCATGAGTGAGACTGAGACATCGGTGAAAAGCCGCATTTTTCTCTAGCCTGTGCCAACAGACAAATGCAAATGTACTGCATTCATCAAGAGATGGCAAACAACTGTTACTTACTTAAAATAGTAGTGAAGATACTGTTACAAATAATGTTACAGGTCCTTACCAAAAATAGTATGAAGTTACCGTTTTTACCAAAATAGTATTAAGTCACCATTATTTACCAAAACAATACTAAAGATATCTTTACTTACCAAAAATTTTATTATGTTACCGTTACCTACCTAAAGTAGCATTAAATTACCGTTACCTACCAAAAATAGTATTAACTTACCGTCACTTACCAAAAATAGTATTAAGTTACCGTTACTTAGCAAAAAACCTGTCAAGTTACCGTTACTTACCAAGAAACCTATTAAGTTATCGTTACTTACCAAAAATTGTATTACGTTACCGTTACTTACCAAAATAGTATTAAGTTACCGTTACTTACCAAAATAGTATTAAGTTACTTTTACTTACCAAAATAGTATTAAGTACCGTTACCTATCTAAAGTAGTATTAATTTACCGTTACTTACCAAAATTGTATTAAGTTACCGTTACATACCGAAAATAATATTAAATTGCCGTTACTTATCAAAAATTGTATTAAGTTACCGTTACTTACCAAAAATAGTAATAAGTTACCATCATTTAGTTACCAAAATAATACTGAAGATATCGTTACCTACCACAATAATACTGAGGATATCGTTACTTACAAAAAATATTATTAAGTTCCCGTTACTTACCAAAATAGTGTTAAGTTCACGTTACTTACCAACAAATAGTATTATGTTACCGTTACTTACCAAAATAGTATTAAGTTCCCGTTACTTACCAACAAATAGTATTATGTTACCGTTACTTACCAAAATAGTATTAAGTTCCCGTTACTTACCAACAAATAGTATTATGTTACCGTTACTTACCAAAATAGTATTAAGTTCCCGTTACTTACCAAAAAATAGTATTAAGTTACCGTTACTTACCAAAATAGTATTAAGTTCCCGTTACTTACCAAAAAATAGTATTAAGTTACCGTTACTTACCAAAATAGTATTAAGTTCCCGTTACTTACCAAAAATAGTATTAAGTTCCCGTTACTTACCAAAAAATAGTATTAAGTTACCGTTACTTACCAAAATAGTATTAAGTTCCCGTTACTTACCAAAATAGTATTAAGTTACAGTTACTTTCCAAAATAGTATTAAGTTCCCGTTACTTACCAAAAAATAGTATTATGTTCCCGTTACTTACCAAAAAATAGTATTAAGTTACCGTTACTTACCAAAATAGTATTAAGTTCCCTTTACTTACCAAAAAATAGTAATGAAGTAACCGTTACTGGGACGTGCCAGATTCAAACTCAGAATCCCAACTTCTACCTGCTGAAGCATCTGAGCTATATGAGTGCACTGAAAAGCACATCTACACAATGAACTAAAAACTTGTTCCACTGTGGTTCCTCTAAATCAGCTCTGTACACAAGTTTGTGTTATACTCAACATAAAACAAAGTAACTCGCTTTGTGCATATTAACACTTTCTTGTTGCCGAGCGTGTTCTTGTACTCGACTTCTTGTCGGAGTGAGCGATAAGCAGCTGTGCCCATCGCCGAGTTTACATACAATTACGAGCACCAGACTGCCGGATGGCCGCCTAGTGGAATTAATGCGCCAGGGAACGAATTATTTCTACTGGAGATAACTATTCAGATGCTCAACATGTGTCATAAAGTGTAACTTTCCTGTCTGACACACACAGTGCAAAGGACAAAACAAAGTTTTCCCTTTAGCAACAGTCTGTGAGAACCAAGAAACTTTTATTCTGTGTTATAATGGGCTGCGTTTAATAATACATCTATTTTATATGTACTAGGTACAGTTCGTTTCTTCTTGTTATAGATCTGTCGTTGTTGATGTTAATTATTGAGTTTTTTGCGACATTGTGTTCATGTAGCCCAGTGTACTTGGTTTTGTGTAGAATTTGTCTAACCTGTGTCACTGTGATGTCTGTACTAGTGTGTGTATTTGTAATTGAGGTAGGATTTGGGTACGGAACGACCGTGGCTCTAAGTTAGGTACCATCCCGGCATTTGTCTGGAGTAGAAGTGGGAAACTACGGAAAACAACTTCAAGGCTGGCTGAGGTAGGAATCGAACCCACCTCTTTTCAGTTTTACCTCGCGAGGCTGCGTGTACCCCGTTCCAGCCCTCAGACCAGAATTAAATATCTTGGCAGAGCCGGAAATCGACCCCGAGCCTCCGGGGCCACATCCAAGAACGCTATCCGCTACACCAGTAGGTGGAATTTATAGAGATGTATACTGCTTACTGTATATCTGTTTTATATGATTACTAGCAGAAGTACCCGTTCTTCGAACGGTGTTCGGTGTTAACACCAGACATTGTCAATTGAGCTACTGTTGCAATGGTTAGCGGTTTGTCATTCCTTCATAAGTTTATCAGAATGAAGTTAGTTTTCTGGTAATATCACACACACTGTTAATTTAAGGGCCTTAAAATGTGGTTTTCGGAGACCCTTTATAGACTCCCCAATTTTGTGTCTCACATTGAGAAGCGCAACATATGCTTTGATCGTCCTTCTAGGATAATTTTTTATATTTTGCCTATTTCAGCATGTATTTTGAGAAGTTTTTCCCTATATCCACCTTTCTACTGTATGAAAAGTACGGTGAAGAATTTTATAAATAATTAGTGTATTGGCTCTCATGGATACCATACCTAATTTTACGATGCACCAAGCATCCGAACACGAGGTATAGGCTTACATAAAGATTCACAGAAATACAGACAATTCTACTGCCCACAACATATCACCCAGATATCCAAATATGGGTATATCTACCACACAGTATCAAACAAATCATCCTTACGATAAACCCGTGTGTCGAAAAAAAAAAAAAAAAAAGATTAGTTAAAATGTGCTCTCAAACTAAATTCACCTAACGTGTACTTCCTGACGTGAAATAGATTTGAAAGCCTTGTAGACGAAACGCAATACACGTCACATAAAAATTGACCCTCTACGTTGTGCTAGGTGCCCATACACAGGAAGACCCCATTCATAAATTATAAAGGCTTGTGGTGCATGAAAATTCAGGTTCTTTAGCCTCAAATGACCAAAATTCCTAAAAGCCGCAAAAAATGCTGATTCAATTCAAGAATTTTTGAAAATAATGTTGCTGTTTGGAGATATAATAGACCTTCTGTACTATATGTCGCACGTGAAAATTGCATGAACAATTCTAGGCTACCCCTTGACCCCCTTAATTGCATTGATGAATTATACAGTCTACGTTGGTTCCGTGATAACCTTATAGCCTTTTGCAAACTTTCACAGAAATGTAATAAATGGAGTGACATTGCTTCTTAAAGAAATAGATGGAAAGTTGGATGCCACCCCTTGAGATAATGTTGTATTGGTTACCGATTTTCATTCTTTCATTAGTTTGTTAAATTAAGTTAAATTAGTTTTCTGGCAATATTTCGGAAACTGTTGGTTTTAGAGCCTTATAATGTAGTTTTCGGGGACCCTTTAGGGCCCCCGAGTTTTGTTTCTGGCACCGAGGGGCTTTGTCTCGTCGTTGTACGCCATAATATAATACTAATAATAATAATAATATAATATAGGGATAGGAATATAATAGACCTGCCGTACTACACCCGCAGGTGTAAATCGCGTGAAAAAGTCTAGAGTACCCCTTGACCCCCTTAAGCGCATTGATGAAATTTACAGCTTAATTTGGTTCCGTGACAACCTTCTAGCCGTTTGCAAACTTTCACACCAATGTAATTAATGGAATTGCATTGCGTCTTACAGCAATAGATGGACTTCTGAGAATCTGTTGCCATGGTTAACGGCTTGCATTCGTTCATTAGTTTATTAAATGAAATTAGTTTTCTGGGAATATCTCAAAAACGGTTGGTTTTAGGGCCTTAAAATGGCCCCCGAGGTTTGTCTCTCACATTGAGGGGCTGAAAATTAGCTTTGTCTCGTCCTTCTACGCCTATTTCAGCATGTATTTTAAGGGGGTAGGTCCCCTTTTATGAGAGGTACGGAGAAGAGTTACATCAATGATTAGTGTCGTGCCTCTGATGGATATATGTACCAAATTTTACGTTGATACACCCAACCGTTCTCGAGTTATAAGGGAACAAAGTTGTCCACAGACAAACAAACAAACAAACAAACAGACAGACAAAATAATTCATTTCGCGCGCATCCATCATAAAACAGTTTGAAACGTGTAAATAAATCAAATTTACGAAGAAATTCAGAAAAAACAAGTAGTTCCGTGAAGAACTATACAGCCTATTTTCATATATCCTACTTATGTTAATTGCCACTATCAACATACACAATTTCAGTTTGATTGCTGTAATAGATTCGTAGATATTGAGAACCGACTAAATATTTCGGATGGTCGCCATGTTGGATTTTATATATGTAGGTCCTAGAGTTATGTACTGTTACATGCAGATTATTGTGAACGTGTAGTATTCAAATTTCAATCGCATAATTAGGACACAAGAAAAAAAAAGGAGATTTTAAAATTTTTCACAGCTGCCATCTTGAGGTTATGGAAACAATTGAAATAAATTAGATGCCAGTGGATTAACATTCGTATAAGGATTTACTGTACCAAGTTTCACTGCACGCGGATGGTTCAATTGCGAGAAACGTCCATGTGAATATTTATAATTCGCGTCACCGCCATGTTGGATTTGTGATCACCAGGTTATTTAAAGTCCTATAGGTGAACTTAAGTTCATAGCCCCTATGAACATTAAGAAATGCAGTTTGATTGCTAAAATAGATTCGTAGATATTCAGTATCGTCTAAATATTTCGGATGGTTGCCATGTTGGGTTGTTAAATGTATAGGCCATAGAGTCATATACCATTAAAGGAAAATGATTGCGTAGGTTCATTATTCAAACTTTCACTTCGATCGCATGACTTCATCACAATAAATAAAATCTTAATTTTAAAATTCGCACTGCCGCCATCTTGAGGTTATGTAAACAATTGAACTAAATTAGATACCAGTGTATTACAATGTGTATAAACATTTCCTGTACCAGATTTTATTGCGGTTGGAACAATAAATCGCGAGAAAGGTCTATTTAAAATTTTCAAATTCGCTTGGCCGCCATGTTCGTTTTGTAGTTAACCGGTTTTTGAAAGTCTTATAGAAGGACTTCCAGTAGTGCCCTTTATCTCCGTACAAAATTTCAGGGTTTTGCCGCTAATAGTTTCAGAGATATAGAATGCCGGTGAAATATTTCACACATCCGCCATCTTATGATTTTGTAAACAATTGAACGAAGTTAGATGTCGGTGCATTACAATGTATATAAACATATACTGTACCAAGTTTCATTGCGTTTGGTTGGTCAAATCGCGAGAAACGTCTATTTAAAAGTCGCAAATTCGCTTGGCCGCCATGTTAGTTTTGTAGTCACCAGATTTTCAAAAGTCACATAAGTGAACTTCTAGTAGTTCCCTTTATCACAGTAAAAAAATCCTGGGTAATATCGGTAATAGTTTCGGAGATATTGAATGCTGGTGAAATATTTCGCACAGCCGCCATGTTGGATTGGTGAGTCGTAACAAAATTTGAAGGGCACGGTCGAGGTCGCCGGGAATAGTGCTATGAACTTTCCGAGTTTCATTGAAATCACTCCAGCCGTTTAGATTTTATTAGGGGGGGGGACACACACACGAATCACACACACACACACACGCGCACACACACACGGACAAAAGGTGATCTCATAAGCCTATTTTTTCAAAATTGAAAATAGGCTAAAAACAGGCAAACATTCGTTTGTATATATGTAGAGATATACTGCACCGCTCGGTGTTGACCGTGTTTTATTGCACAAATTTAGGTTTTACTCGCTAATCGTTGGATATGCACGAAAAGTGATAGGGACCTTTTGGATAGAAAATTAAATTTTAAAGCTCGTGTATGCCATCTAAAGTTTGCTATTTCTTAGCGTTCCCTTTTTATTTGAAATTGAAATAGGAAATTTTGAAACCAAAGGGTGTAGTGAGGTCACAAATGTGGGTTTTACTCGCAAAACGTTCGAGATACACGAAAAGTGATATGGACCTTTTGGATAGGAAATTAAATTTTAAGGCTCGTGTTTGCCATCAAAAGTTTGCTATTTCTTAGTGTTCTCTTTTTATTTGAAATGGAAATATGAAATTTTGAAACCAAAGGGTGTAGTGACGTCACTAAAATGGTCGCCATTCTTTAATAGTGGAAAATATGGAAAACCAAAAGTATCCTATATGTAAACCTGGTAAATCAGCTACAACCATGCAAAATTTCATTTAAATCGGACCGGTGGTTCTTGCGTTATTGAGTAACACACAGACAGACAGACAGAATGACAGACACACACTATCTCATTAGCCTACTTTCGATTTTTGCAAAAAATGAAAGTAGACTTATGAGATCAACACAGGGCGAAAAAAGTGTGTCTGTCTGTGTGTGTGTATGTGTGTGTGTGAGTCTGTGTGTGTGTGTGTCTGTGTGTGTGTGAGTGTGTGTACTCTGAATGTCTGTCCCCCCCTATCAATTCGAACACGGTGAATGCGAATTGAACGAAATTTGGTACAAAGGTAGAACTAGCAAAGGACACCTCAGTGTCATATTTTATATCGCCGCCATCTTGACGGGAACGTAATGGCGGCCACAAAAATGTTCAAAGCTTAAATCAAATTACGACTAACCTAATCATCCGATCTATACCAAATTTTGCAACAACATACCTTTATGGGGGAGCATCCTTTGACCAAACTAATAGGTCATCAGCGTAATAGTTTGCGGATGGCGGCCATCTTTGTGTGAAAATCGATTCCCCCTATTAATTCGAACACGGTGCAACCGAATGGAACGAAATTTGGTAAAGAGGTAGTACTAACAAAAGGCACCTCAGTGTCATGTTTTATATCGCCGCCATCTTGACGGAAGCGTAATGGCGGCCACATAAATGTTCAAAGCTTAAATCAAATTACGATTAACCTAATCATCCGATCTCTACCAAATTTTGCAACAACATACCTCTATAGAGGAAGCATCCATTGACCAAATGACTAGGTCATTAGCCTAATATTTTGCGGATGGCGGCCATCTTTGTGTGAAAATCAATTCCCCCTATTAATCCAAACACGGTGAAACCGAATGGAACGAAATTTGGTACAGAGGTAGCACTAGCAAAGGGCATCTCAGTGTCATGTTTCATATCACCGCCATATTGACAGAAACGTAATGGCGGCCACACAAATGTTCAAAGTTTAAGTTAAATTACGACTAACATAACCATCCGATATCTACCAAACTTTGCAACAACATTCCTTTATGGAGGGAGCATGCTTTGACCAATCTAGTAGGTTATTAGCCTAATAGTTTGCGGGTGGCGGCCATCTTTATGTCAACATTGATTCCCCCTATTAATTCGAACACGGTGGAACCGAATGGAACGAAATTTGGTACAGAGGTAGCACTAGCAAAGGGCACCTCAGTGTCATGTTTTATATCGCCGCCATCTTGACTGAAACGTAATGGCGGCCACACGAATGTTCAAAGCTTAAATCAAATTACGATTAACCTAATCATCCGATCTCTACCAAATTTTGCAACTACATACCTTTATGGAGGGAGCATCCTTTGACCAATCTAATAGGTCATTCGCCTAATAGTTTGCGGATGGCGGCCATCTTTGTGTCAAAATCGATTCTCCCTATTAATTCAAACACGGTGAAACAGAATGGAACGAAATTTGGTACAGAGATAGCACTAGCAAAGGGCATCTCAGTGTCATGATTTATATCGCCGCCATATTGACAGAAACGTAATGGCGGCCACACAAATGTTTAAAGCTTAAATCAAATTACGACTAACATAACCATCCGATCTCTACCAAATTTTGCAACTACATACCTTTATGGAGGGAGCATCCTTTGACCAATCTAATAGGCCATTAGCCTAATAGTTTGTGGATGGCGGCCATCTTTATGTCAAAATTGATTCCGCCTATTAATTCGAACACGGTGGAACCGAATGAACGAAATTTGGTACAGAGGTAGCACTAGCAAAGGGCACCTCAGTGTCATGTTTTATATCGCCACCATCTTGACGGAAACGTAATGGCGGCCACACAAATGTTCAAAGCTTAAATCAAATTACGATTAGCCTAATCATCCGATCTCTAGCAAATTTAGCAACAACATACCTTTATGGAGGGAGCATCCTTTGACCAAACTAATAGGTCATCAGCCTGATATTTTGCGGATGGCGGCCATCTTCGTGTGAAAATCGATTCCCCTTATCAATTCGAACACGGTGAAACCGAATGGAACGACATTTGGTACAGAGGTAGCACTAGCAAAGGGCACCTCAGTGTCATGTTTTATATCACCGCTATCTTGACGGAAACGTAATCGTGGCCACCCAAATGTTAAAAGCTAAAATGTAATTACGACCAACCTAATAATCTAGTCTCTACCAAATTTTGCAACACCATATCTTTATGTGGGAAATATATTCAGACCAAACTGCAAGAACATCAGCCCAATAGTTTGCAGATGGTGGCCAAGTATGTGTGCAAATCGATTCCCCCTATCAATTCAAACACGGTGAAACCGAATTGAACGAAATTTGGTACAGAGGTAGCACTAGCAAAGGGCACCTCATATTCATGTTTAATATCCCTATAGCACGTTGTATTTCAACAAGCTACTACAACCAACATTCGATCATACTCCTTGAAAAGGACAAAGAGCTATAACAATACCCATGCATTTAGGAGAAAGTAGGCTATATGTTCTTTACTGAACATCTTGTTTTTAGTATGTTTTCAACTTTGAAAAAGTAGGCTTATGAGATCACCCTTTGTCCGTGTGTGTGTGTGAGGAGTGTGTGTGTGTGTTTCCCCCTAATAAATTCTTAGCGGCTGGATCGATTTCAATGAAACTTGATAAGTTCATAACACTATTCCGGATGACCCCGACCGTGCCCTTCAAATTTTGTTACGTCCCACCAATCCAACATGGCGGCTGTGCGAAATATTTCACCAGCATTCAATATCTTCGAAACTATTCCTGATATCACCCTGGATTTTTTACGGTGATAAAGGGAACTACTAGAAGTTCACCTATGTGACTTTTGAAAAACTGGTAACTACAAAACCAACATGGCGGCTACGCGAATTTCCGCCATTTAAATAGACGGTTTCTCGCGATTTAACCAACCAAACGCAATAAAACTTGGTACAGTATATGTTTATACACATTGCAATGCACCGACATCTAACTTGGTTCAATTGTTTACATAACCACAAGATGGTGGATGTGCGAATTATTTCACCGGCATTCTATATCTCTGAAACTATGAGCGGTATCACCCTAAAATTTTGTACGGAGGTAAAGGGCACTACTGAAAGTTCATATATAAGACTTTCAAAAACCGGTTGACTACAAAACGAACATGGCGGCCAAGCGAATTTAAAAATTTTAAATAGACCTTTCTTGCGTTTTAATGTTCCAACCGCAATAAAATCTGGTACAGGAAATGTTTATACACATTGTAATACACTGGTATCTAATTTAGTTCAATTGTTTACATAACCTCAAGATGGCGGCTTTGCGAATTTTAAAATTAAGTTTTTATTTCTTATGTCGTAATCATGCGATCGATGTAAAAGTTTGAATAATGAACCTACGCAATAATTTTCCTTTAATGGTACATGACTCTATGGCCTATACATTTAACAATCCAACATGGCGACCATCCGAAATATTTAGACGGCTCTGAATATCTACGAATCTATTCTAGCAATCAAACTGAATTTTTATGTTCATAGGGGCTATGAACTTAAGTTCACCTATAGGACTTTAAATAGCCTGGTGTTCACAAATCCAACATGGCGGCGACGCGAAGTATAAATATTCACATTGACGTTTCTCGCAATTTAACGATCTGAGTGCAGTGAAACTTGGCACAGTAAATCCTTATACGAATGCTAATCCACTGGTATATAATTTATTTCAATTGTTTCCATAACCACAAGATGGCAGCTGTGCGAAATTTTAAAATCTCCTTGTTAGTTCTTGTGTCCTAATCATGCGATTGAAGTTTGAATGCTGCACGTACACAATAATCTTCATGTAACAGTACATAACTCTAGGACCTACATATATAAAATCCAACATGGCGACCATCCGAAATATTTAGTCGGTTCTCAATATCTACGAATCTATTACAGCAATCAAACTGAAATTTTGTATGTAGATAGAGGCAATTAACGTAAGTAGGATATAGAAAATAGGCTGTATATTTCTTCACGGAACTACATGTTATATATTAGTATGATGATGATGATGATGATGGTAATAGTCCACTAACCTGGTGCAATTATTCAAACTGATAACCTGTGTCACTGTGATGTCTGTACTAGTGTGTGTATTTTGTAATTGAGGTAGGCTTTGGATAGGGAGAGACCGTGCCCTTAAGTTAGGTACCATCCCGACGTTTGTCTGGATTAAAAGTGGAAAACCGCGGAATACCACTTTTAGGATGCCCTGCCTGAATAAGTTGCATGTATTTGTTGTTAGTTGTTGATTGATTTAGGGGCTTTGCGACATCGCGGTAATGTCGCCCCGTGTACTTGGCTGTGTGTAAAATTTGTCTGATAACCTTTCTTATCGTGATGGCTGTATTAGTATGTGTATTCGTAAGCCAAGTGGGGGTTGGAAAGGAGACGATCTTGGTCTTAAGTTAGGAACCATGCCCGTAGTAGAAGACAAGAGGTCTTCTTTTCTAAACTAGGAATAGACCCTCTTATGTAAGACTAGTAGAGCCTCCGTGGCTTAGGCGTCAGCACGCCGGCCTCTCACCGCTGGGTCCGTGGTTAAAATCCCGGTCACTCCATGTGAGATTTGTGCTGGACAAATCGGAGGCAGACAGGTTTTTCTCCGGGTACTCCGGTTTTCCCTGTGACAACTTCCCTTCCAGCAACACTCTCTACTGTCATTTCATTTCATCTGTCATTCATTTAATCATTGCCCCAGGGGAGTGCAACAGGCTTCGGCAACCAGCACAGTTCCTATCCTCGCCGCTAGATGTGAGCTTCATTCCATTTCCTGACTCGGTTGGTCGATTGGAAGCAGGTTGTGCAATTTCATATGTTAGACTAAAGCTGCAAGAGTTCACGATCATCGTCACCACGCATAGCCATGGAGAATTTTCTGGTGAATCATTTGGTAAGTATGGTGCTCCATAACTTCAGCCATTACACCAAAAGTTGACAAATCAAAATGAGCTACTTATGACCGTGGATCGACTTGCAGAGGCTTTGCGTTTGACTCCAGACGATAACCCCATGTTGAACTAACATGCTTCAAAGAATGTGGGTATCTTATAGAAATCAGAAGATATTTGAGCAGTAGGTACAACATTGTGACTTTTGATGCTGAATTCCTATCCGTTATTATTCTCGTCTCTTTGGGGCCGCTGGCGAGAATTATATGGGATCATCGGAGCTAAACTGGCTCATTTTGTTTGTATAGTTAATTCATTTGAGAGGGTTGGGGTATTTAGGTCATGCAACCCGTGTAGTTGCGTGTTAGTTGAACCTGACTGATAAGTGATAACCTGTATTTTTGTGATGACTGTAGTAGTGTGTGCAACTGCATTCGGGACAGGGATGAGGTAGGTGTCCCAGTAGTTGAATTAAAATACTATCCTAGTATTTTCCTGGAGGGAGTGTGGGAAAACCTGGAGAAAACCACACTCAGGATAGAGGCTGTCAGCGCCGGCTTTAAACCGGAATTGAGTTGCTGTATTCGCGGCCATGGTGCACGATTTAACGAATACGGCTACGCCGCGATAGCATTTTGTTTCTGGCCCGGGATTTAACAGCGGATATCTTATCTGATGCCACGTAGGATTTCGCGTAAGTATTTCACCCAACCACCTCCAGGACTCGAATCCCGGCGATTCGGGTGAAATGAGAGCAGCAGTGTATACACAATCCTAGCCTTTCTCCAATCAGTGCATAGCTTCATAAATAAATTATTTTCACGTATGAAACTATAACGGTCTGTCTCATAGCGTAGTGGTTAGCATTCTTGGATGTGACCGTAAAGGTGTGGATTCAATTCTCTGCTTTGAAAAGAACTTTAATTCTGGTCTTAGAATTTGGAATGGGGTACATTCAGTACGTTTTCCACTTTAGCCATCATAGACGTAGTTTCTCGTGGTTTCCGCACATCTACTCCTGGCAAATGTTACCTAACTTAAGGTCATGGTCACCTCATTCCCAAATCTTGGACTCAATCACAAATACATGCAATAGTACAGCCATCACAGTGACACAGGCATATTCTACACACACCCAGACACATGGGGCTACATGGCTACGATGTCGCCAAGTCCCTAAATGAATCATAAACAAGAACAACTACAACGACGACCTCTTCCTCGATTAGACTTTACTTTGTAAAGTGAACTGCTAGCTTCCAGCTTATCGCACTTTCCTTCGTAAACGCGCTCAATGTTCCCATTTAGCTGTTTGGTGAGGATCGCCAACCACTCCGGTTGAAATAAACTCCCGCGCACTGCCTGATGGGAAAGTCGTGTCCAACAGCGATCCATGACCCCAGCGGCTAGAACAAGACCGTGTTCCATTCACTGGAAGTGAAGGATATCTGTTCTGTAGCCTCTAACTTGTGGGGTTCCTTCACAAGAGAAATAAATAGTTTTGTGAAGAGCTAAATGCCCAATTTCACATGCTCTTCCAGTCCTCTCTATCTCCCTTCAATAAAATTACCGTATTATGATTGGACTAAACAGCTTCCAGTTTATGGCATATATTGTTTTTTTTTTTTTTTAGTGTATGGCTTTTAGTGCCGGGAGTGTCAGAGGACATGTTCGGCTCGCCAGTTTTTGTAGCTGCTTCGAGACGGACACCCAATGGGTGAGCTACAAGTACCGTTGGGGAGGAAGTTGGAAGGGAGGGTCGAGGAGTTGGATGGTAGCGGCTGTGGCCTATAGTTAAGGACCAACCCCTGCATTTGCCTGGAAGGAAGATGTGAAACCACAGAAGACCATCTTCAAGATGGCCGGCGGGGGGATTCGAACCTCCTCGCCTCCCGGATGTGAGCGACTGCCAACAGTCATGCCGCAACGACCTCGGCTAACTCACCCGGTATATATTGTTATAAGATATAGCATATCAATTTCAAACCCTTAACTCAATATCCGAACATGCCAGCAGTGATTTTAGACAATACGCATACAATTTAAAACTGACGCTGCCAAATTTACTCAAGATATCTCGCATAAACAAATACCCAGTGCTGGAAAACCGTGTGTTCGGAAGTCACACAATGAAGAGCTATCATAGGTCTTGCATAATTACAACAGCAAATAATTATGTACCTTACTATTTATTTCATTGTATTGGGTATTTTTTTTTCCAACTTTCTTAGTGAAATGAAAATCCACAGCCTGCTTCCAGTCTCCGACCGGGTCAGGAATGGAATGAATGAAGCCCCATCTAGCGGCGAGGAGATGGACTGTGCCGGCTGCCGAGGCCTGACGCACTCCTCTGGGGCAATGATTAAATGAATGACGGATGAAATTAAATGATAGTGGAGAGTGTTGCTGGAATGAAATTTTGACAGGGAAAACCGAAGTACCCGGAGAAAAACCTGTCTGCCTCTGTTTTGTCCAGCCCAGCTCTCACATGGAGTGACCGGGATTTGAACCACGCTCCCAGCGGTGAGAGGCCGGCGTGCTGCCGCCTAAGCCACGGAGGCTTGCCAACTTTCTTAGTAACAGGTTCAATGGATGTATGTGCTTGTAGGCTTACACTACAGTTATTAATCTCTATACAAAGTTTCACAGAGATTGGAACATTCTCTGTTGAGTTAGAGGAATTTATTCCTGATGTATTGATATGCGTGCTATCTATAATTTATATCCTTCCAAAATCCCTTCCCTGGCCTACACTGAAAATATAATAGACGGCCATTGACCCTTATTATTAAAGGTGAGTCACTTGATAGGATGCAGGGAATAAAAGAACAAATGTGTACAATTTCGCACAGCCACCATTTTGATTTCTTTTAGATAATTTAATTATATCAGAAACCAATACATTCAGATATAAATGAAGATTCACTGTGGTATGATTGAATGAGTTCCGAAGATTAGACCGTCAGTAAAGTCAATTGCAATATCAAGTAATTCGCGTAACCGCCATGTTGGTTTCATACTTGTCAGGGTATTGAAAGTTACATATATGAACTTACTGTAGTGTTCTATATCCCCATACAGAATTCTAGGTTCATTGCTCCAATAGTTTTGAAGATATTGAGTACTGCCAAAATAATCGCGCGGGCGCCATGTTGGACTGGTGGCACTTAAAATTATAAATGCGCAGCCTGGTTCAGAAGGGATAGTAGTAAGACTTTTATGTTCGATCCTGGCGAAATGTAAATATTATATGTCAGGCTCATTATAGTACAAGTTTTCATTATGATACAGTTTCTCCCACCAATCAGAGCTCAAGAAACAGTTGTGTGACCAATTAGGGGAGGATAGCATCGCATCTGCGCTCACTTCCATGGCCCCCTATTTTAAATTTCACTGCATGCCGAGTGTCATAGTGAGGTATTCCAGGAGGCCATGGTCAAATTTCTCTGCGTCCCATGCGCTCTGTTCAGTACATAAAACTGGTGAAATCTCGACAGATATTTATGAATATTTATGTTCGAACATAAAATAGTTATAATTATCGTCGAACATAAACAGTCGTATGCAACGAGCCTATAATGGCAATAATTAAGAAACGAGTTTGTTTATAAAACGAGCGTAGCGAGTTTTATAATTTCCATACGAGTGTCTTAATTACCATTATATTAAGTTCCAGTGGAGTCGTTACAGGAACATAACGAAAGTTATAAGGCGAAACCCTTTCCACGCACGAACAACGGTGATCACATACTGTAAACCTATATTTCACGTATTGATAATAGGCTAAATTTTTGTTGTTTCATTTCAGTGGTTTTGAAATCGTAGTCAGTTAGCTCAGTGTACATGGGTGAGAGTGGAATTTTGTCTGATAACCTGTGTTATTGTGATGGCTGCATTAGTGTGTGTATTTGTAAATTCAGGCGATGATTGGGAAGGAAGCGGCCGTGGCCTTACGTTAGGAGCCATACCCACCTTCGCCTGGAGTTGAAGTGGGAAACCACAGAAAACCACTTCACAGAGATAGCTGAGGTAGGAATCAAACTCACCTCTTCTCAGTCTTGCCTCACTAGGCTAAATGTACCCCGTTCCAGCCCTCAGACCAGAATTAAATTAAATCTCTAGTCAGGTTCTAAGTTTGACGCACAGGTGACTCTGTGTATAGTCTATTAGATCGCGAGATCTCTACATCATTCCTCAATTCACCGTAACAGAACTTCTTCATTTAAGACTTTAAAATGTGTTGTCGTTAAGGGGTGATCACATTGGTGTTACGTGCCTAAACGCACATGCCCGAATATCAGCAGGCAATTCGGATTTGGATTCGATTCCAGACTGCAGCCATATTTTCAAATCTTACTTTATAGATTTTATAACGCCATTTGATTAATTGTCAGTTTAACGCTGTATTTTCGTTAAAGTACCATCATCATTGAAATGTTTTATGTGCGCAGTTAGTGTCTGATAACCTGCGTCATTGCAGTGAATGTACAGTATTAATGTATGCAATTATTGTAATTTTTACGATCTATGATTGGGTAGATCTTGGGGGTTTGAAATAACATAACTCCCTGGCAGTTGATTCAACTAAATATGAACCTGGGGCGAAAGTGGGATTTGAACCTCGGATTTCCAGACAGCAACTTTTCACAGCATTTGTGGATCGTTACTGAATAAGATTACCTAAGCTGCCGGGTGAATTAATTTAAGACAATTAAGGCTTTGGCACACTGAACGCGGGCTGCGATCACGTTCTGCGTTCTCCGTCCGCAGCGAGCTGAACACCAATCAGGGTCTCTTTAATATTGCATCATCTCTTTCAAACACACACCAGTCTGCGTTAACGACCTTAACTAGGACGTAACGGGCAGCGATCAGTTGTGTTTCGAGTCTGTTGCCCGCACATTGTGTAGCGATCTTGAAATGGACACTGAAAAACTCAGTTTTGTATGATCCAGGACATGATGAGAATGTCTTTATAGCCAGTTCCAATATACGAGATGGCTCTTTTGTCCCGTACAATCTACTTATAAGTGTCCATCATACACTTCTGCTGTATGGGATGTCTAATAACTGATTTCCACATGGATCTCATATGGCATGCTGGCAGATTACGTCAGAATACGAAGGGATAACAACTGGGCGGTCGTTCGCTGTATGTTTCTCAGCGCTACACGTGTAATGAGTCCCATTGCTTTATGAAACCTCTCATTTGAGAGCGTTATAGGCTCATATTTGGCACAACACGACAGTTACTGGAAACATATTGACAATGGCTGGGGTATTGGGCAACAACGAGTAGGCTACACGGACACCTTACTAATCTATGGAGAAGCTGATCGTAATGCCGTTGATGCTCGAGGTTTCATAACGCAATGGGGAGCATTAGACGAGAGCACTGAGGAACATGCAGCGAGTGGCCGTCTGGTTGTTATCGCTTGGCGTTCTGACGTAACCTAATTGCATTAAAAGATTCCCCTTAGGAGTACAGATATTATACCTCCCGTTCATCACAACCAATGCGACGTAGTAAATACAACAGAATATTCCCTTTTATTATATTTCTTCACATGTATCTCAAAAAAAAAATAGCACAATTCCTAACCTTCATCTATTCCTTTACAAAGCCTTCCTGCCATTGTCTCTCACACCTCTGGAATCCACAGAGCAGACACTCCCACTCGACAAGTTCCAGCAACCCTCACTCAAGCGCTCCAGCACCGCGCTGGCCATCTTGCTTGTCGTCTTAACATAGCAACTCTAGTTGAATCTCACGCCACCTCCTAAGAACACCAAACATACCATAGACAGACATATCACAGCCTACAGGATTTCAGGAAACGGGCCTCCAAATCTTGAGAGTACCTCGAGTGCCCACATTAAATAAGAATGCAGCAAAAGTATGAAGATTTAACAAATCATAATTGTTTTCAGCAATTATGATATAATTAATATTTTCACACCAAAGAACGACAACTTGAAGATGATTTATTGCAGGAATGGGGCCTCAAACCATGAAGTAAACCGTACACGATATACATTCCACATAGACACATGGCCGATAGTACGTCGTGGTACCAATCTCCGTCACCACGCGCTCATTGTTTCCGTCCCATCCATTTCCGCGTCATTGTTTCTGTCCTCTCCACTTCCGTTTTATGTTTCAAATTCACCCCTACAAAACATATACAGATATGAGTGGAAAGATGTTACACATCAAATATCTATGTTCTAAACTCTCTAATTCTCGACACAATCTGTGATATTCGCTTAATTTTTCTCGTTGTAAACTTATTTTGTGGATCCACTTTCGCCTATTGGCCTCATTGATGAGTACAAATAAGGCTAACATCAGAAGAACACCACATATTTCTGTATGTTTCTTTTCTGCCGACACAAAGCGAGCGCATTTGGTACCTAGCGTCTTCGGTGGCGTAGTCGGTAGCATGCTGAACTGCTGTGCCCAAGATAGCGGGTTCAAACCCGGCCGAAGTCGTCGGATTTTTTAAGAGCGTTAAAATCCTTCAGTATGCCTTCCTTCGGAGGGGAAGTAAAGCCGGCGATCCCATTTCATAGATTTATGGCATGTAAAAGATCCTTCCACAGATTAAACTTGTGTGTAGCTAAATTTCTAGGTTAGATTTCGTTGGAACGCTCTATCAAAGTTCTAACCTTCACCACTAGGTATCATTGAAATCTGGTAGCGAAAGTTGGAACTACTTGAAATTGAACGGAACGTGTAGCTCACCCTCTGGGTGTCTGCTGGAAGCAGCTTCAGACTCTGGCGAGCCGAACATGTTCTCGGACACTCCTGGCACTAAAAGCCATACAATAAATTTAAAAAAAAATTGGTACCTACCCACACGCTACCATTGCGTAATGCGTGTGATATTTCCGGATCGCAGCCTTCCTTGAGTCACTACAGTATGTTCTGCCCGTAAACGTATCCCGCATTCTAAGTGCAGGTTGCAAGGAATTGGGTAGGAAGCTGTTGTTGTTTCATTTGAGAGGCTTGGACACCATGGTCTTATGGCCGCCTCATGTACTTGGGTGAGTGTTGAATTTTGTCTGATAACCTTTGTTATTTTGATGGCTGTATTATTGTGTGTATTTATAATTCAGGCGAGGATTCAATCAATCAACGTATAATATAGCAGTTGTAATTCAACAAGCTACTACAACCAACATTCAATTATACTCCATCACAAGGAGTTATGAGTTATAACAATACCCATGCATTTAGGAGAAAGTACGCTATATGTTCTTTACTGAACATCTTCTTTCCTTTTTCTTTGTTTTAATTTGTTCTTCTAGCATGTAAATATGTAGTTGGGTTTAGTTATAGTTTCCATTTCATTTTTCATATTCACTATCACACAGTCCATTAGGGGCTGATAACCTAGATGTTAGGCCCCTTAAAATAACAACAATCATCAACATCATCTTCATCATAATTACTACTACAGACTAGTCATTTTTAGGGCCAGATGACCTCGTAGTTCCGCCCCTTAAAACAACAATAACTAACTAACTAGACTAGTGTTGGCTCCATGCCAGTACAAGGGGTAGTGCCAAGTAAGAAATCTGAAAAAATACAGTAGATATTCACATGACATGATCACCTGAAAAATCACGTGGCGTCATGAAGGGCATCCGGTCTTAAATACCCAGTCAAAACCAAAATGAACCTGGTTGGTTTCGGCGACCCCGATTAATTGGGATAAGTCGAAGAAAAAAAGAGAGAAAGAAGGAAAGAAAAAAAGGGAGAAAGAAAGAAAGAAATTCACATGACATGATTCGGGCACAAGGGCTGGCTTATTTCCACATTGCCAGTGACCAACGAGGCCACGAGAAAGATTGTAATTTTGATTCTGCGTATGCGTCAACCGAGTCAGATAGATCCAGGCACAAGATATCACTGCGCGGAAGATGGAGTCAATTATTATACTCTTCAGACGGAATGTAATTTGAAATTAATTAGATATTAAACTATATGCATTCGACAATTATTCATTCAGGGTTATGAATAATTTCCTATTTTCTTAGAGGGTAGTGCCATGGCTCGGCGGCACTATCCCTAGAACCGCCCCTGCTACAGATATTTCAATAACACAGGTTATCAGATAAATTCTACACACACCTAAGTACATGGGGATGAAAGACCACGATGTCCAAGCCACTGAAATGAAACAACACTATAATTCCTCTACAGAACCGTAGTTTATTTAGTTTCCAACAGTTTTAATTGCTGCGCTAAGCCTGTGTGACTGACCCTCATTAGAGTTCAGAACTAGGCCCATCACTTTCGTTACTCCTATATCCCGCTCTTTCACTTTTTCAAACGTGTGATTTAACGAGAGCGATTTTAAACGTCACATTGCATCAAACACACATTCAAACTTTACTAGAGATGAGTTCTAAAATGATTTCCAGGCTTTTGAGTCCAGTGAACAAAAGAACGAGCTGTAATGAGTTGGTCCTGGAGATTCTAGCAAAACGAACTTTATAATGGGATATAATGTTTACCAACGGCAGCTCATCTGATAATAATTAAAGTAAAAAATATAACTGAGCGAGACTAGGAAGTTGACGTGTCAATGAATTTATTGAATACTGTAACGTAATGGATTGTAACAGTGCTTCCGTTGGTTTCAATTAATAAGCACTTAACATGTTTGGTTCACCAAGTACTTCAATTTTCATTTAATGGAAGAGCATTTTTTAGGTCAAGCCCACTTTTCGAGTCAAGTACATATGTTATGGGTGTGAGGTTTTAATTCCCATTACCATTAATTTAATATCTGATGAAAGTATCCGAGAAACATCATGACTATGAATTCGAGAGTCGAAGCCATTTCACAAACACATCAAAGCAAATAATTTGCAAGCACAGAAATAGTTGTGAATATGTGTTAATATATCAACAGTAAAATGGACGTTAGTTTATGTTATTTCAATTTAAGACAAGATTTTTGTGCTTTTCAGTCGGTCAACACGAATGTACCCAAAAGAGCTGGGTTATGCCCTAATCCTGAAATAAATTACATGAGATTAATAAATACACTAGGATGACCAGTTTCGATCGTCAAGCGATCATCTTCAGATCCATTACACTTAGGCTATAACATCTATGTTTGAAAATACAGGTGAAAATATTTACAATATTTAGTTGCAGTATTAGTACTGCAACTGTCGGTGTACCGTATGCTAAATGCAGTATGTATGATGTTAGGTGAAATGTTAAATGGTGATAGATATCCGGAGTTTGTAATTTGGAGTGATTATATGGTTTTAAAAATAAACTATGGTTAAACTGTAATCCTATTACGGGCTAATAATTATCTGGTTGTCTTCCTTGCTAGAGCTACGCGCAGTTTTCGTGCTCACTGTAACTCCAGGTGTGGTCGACTGAGGTAGGCTGTAATCTCAACGACACTGGTTTTTCCATTTTCTCCCCCTGTTCATATGTGCTGTGCGGAGTCAGTGCGATGTGTTTATGTGGAGTGGTGCCCACCTAGATAAGATGTATGTTATTGAATGAGGTGGGTCTACAACTATCAAAGACCGTGGAACATTTCTCGCCACGCGTGGACCATAAGCCATTCAAACTAAGCGCTGCCCGGTCTTATGAGAACGCCCCGGCACCTTTAATACTGCCGCGAATATGGGCCTTGGTTTATTGCAGAAGAAAAGTACATCGTTCAACTGATCCAGAAAACATTTACCTATTAAAAACCCCTAATTTCCCCCCTTATTTATTTCAGGATTAGGGCACAACCCAGCTCTTTTGGGTTCATTTGTGTTGACCGACTGAAAAGCACTTAACTCTTGTTTACTAAGGCAACACTGAAAAAATGGCTTCAAACCCCGTAATTTAGGTGCATGCAGCATTTTGGTCATCAGTTCCTTGCACAGTAATGTGTATTGTACATTACGTCATTAATTTTTCCATATTCCGTGTTTACTTTGTATTTCGGTATCAATATGCCAACAAGTGTTTATATGGTTCCTGTTATTGATGATGATGTTTTTAGTTCGTATGAGGAATTTGGGATATCTTGGTCATCAGCCCCGTGCACTGGGGTGGTTCATTATACTAACGTTAATTTCCATCGCATGATAAGAAAACAAAATATAATAACCATTGATATTTTAAGCTTACTGTAGTTTCAAAAATATCGCACAGCCGCCATCTTGAGTTTATGAACACAATTGAATTAATTAAGTGGCAGTAGATTAAAACAACTTGTATAAGCATTTACCGTACCAAGTTTCAATTCAACGGGTGATTGAAGAAAATTGTATTTGTATGTTTTAACTTATCTTGGCCGCCATGTTAGTTTTGCGCGTAACAGGTTTTTGAAGGTAATATACATTTAATTTAATTAATTAATTAATTATCCAGCCAATGATTATTTAATTTAATCCTTATGTATATAAAAAATGAAAGTTTGTCTGTTTTTTTCCGAATTTTTCACGGAAATTTGAGTTATTAACGCGTTTCAGACTGGTTTATGACGGTTGCGCGCAAAGACATTTTTTTTGCCTGTTTGTCTTCCTGTGTGTCTGTGTACAACTTTGTACGTGCATCACTCGAGAACGTAAAATTTGGTACAGATGTCCATAAAAGGCACGAAAGTAATCATTGATGTAACTCTTCACCGTACCTCTCATAAAAGAGGGCCAACCCCCTTAAAATGCATGCTGAATTGGGCGTAGAAAGTCGAGACAAAGCTTATTTTCAGCGACTCAATGTGAGAAACAAAACTCGGAAACCACATTTTAAGGTCCAAAAACCAACAGTTTTTGAGATATTCCCGGAAAACTAATTGCATTTAATAAACTAATGAAAGAATGCAAGCCGGTAACCATGGCAACACAATCTCAGGAGTCCATCAATTTCTGTAAGACGCAATGCCATTCCATTTATTACATTACTGTGAACGTTCGCAGACGACCATAAGGCTATCACGGAACCAACTTAAGCTGTAAAATTCAACAATACGTATATAATGCGTTTAAGGGGGTCAAGGGGTATTCTTGAATTTTTTCACGCAATTTACACGTGCGGGTGTGGTACTGAAGGTCTATTATATCCCTATCCCTAAATTATAAAATTATTATTATGATTATTATTATATTATGGCGTACAAGGACGAGACAAAACTCATTTTCAGCCCCTTGGTGGCTCGGAGGCTACTACGTTTTAAGGATCTAAAAACACGTTTCTGAGATATTCCCAGAAAATTAATTTCAATTAATAAACTAATAAATAGATGACTACAGTAGTACAGAAGAACACCAAATCAGGAGCTATGTAGATATATTGAGAAAATCACAGATGTAGCCAGGAAGAGAAGTCTGGCTTTCTAAGGACATGTCTCAAGGAAGAACCCAACAAGACTAACCAACCAACATCTCAACTGCTGGGAGAATAGAAAGAGCGTTACACCGTGGCTAAGAGAAGTTAACAAGGACATCCAAGAACTGAAGATAATGGAAAGTGATATTAGAAGCCGATCAAGTAGGAAATAAAGGGCGATTCTGGCGCAGGGGCTAATGCGCAAGATGGCCGCCACGAACAACCAGCTCTATGTTATTCTTATGGAGGGGTCAGTCAGAGCTAGCGCAGTGGCTAATGGGCAAAATGGCCGCCACGCTGTCACAGGGGGAGGTCGGCCGTGTAGTTACTAAATGGAATATTTATTATTATTATTATTATTATTATTATTAATTTTACTAGGTAATTATTGATTGATAGCTTGCCACGGTGGGTGAGTGGTTATCGTGTCAGACTACCAACCCAAGCTTGCAGGTTCGCTCTTGGTCGTGGTAAGTGATTTTTGAAAGGCGGCAAAAATTAAGACATGCATCTCATACGATGTTGGCATGTAAAAGAACCCAGGGAGAGGTCGGCTATGTAGTTGCTAAATGGAATATTTATTATTATTATTATTATTATTATTATTATTATTTATTATTATTATTATTAGGTAATAATTGATTGATCATGTACAATCAAGACCAGCCTTATATATTGCCCCACTTTATGGTGTAGTGGCTAGCATTTTAGCTGTTACTGTGGAGGCTCGGGTTCGAGTCCTGGCTCTGTCAAGAAATTTAATTCTAGGTTGAGGGTTGGAATGGGGTACACTCAACCTTGTGAGGAAAAACTGACAGGAGCTGGCTATTGATTCATACCGCCGCCATTCTGCCTAACCCAACTTCACCTAACCTAACCTAACCTAACCTAACTTTACCTAACCTAACCAAATCCAATCTTACCTAACCTAACCTAACCTAACCTAACCTAACTTCAAAGTCAGAATGTACAATACATTTATTATTTTTTATACCCTTATTATATAGAGAATATCCACTACGATTTAGATCCTCGAGCACACTTTTCTGACATATATCATTAAAACGTGTAGAAAGGAATGTCTGAAAATTTTCACTAACACATAGTACACGTTCATCATACATTGTGTCCACTTTTTGAATGTTAATGATACGGAAAAGAGTATGCATTGGTAATTCAGTGAGCTTATTTCTCTCTAATCAACAGTTCTGCCCCCATAGCAATGAGAATATTTATTGTAGTAGCCTATAAAGAAACAAAAAAATCATATCTATTACAGTTTAGCTATAAGTGACCAGAATGACTAGAACATTTTATTCTAATAAGGAGATTTCCATAATGATAAGAAAAAAAATGCTTACCATAATGATGGATTGTGTAAGTAAACGTCTTTTGCTGCTTGATGCCACTACTAAACTGATACTCATACAACAGACAAGTGAGTTAATGTTTCGCTGACGTAATCGTATGTTCCCACGCACTTCCTGTGTGATGCACGCGCCGTAGTGGCTAAATTTGAAACTAGATGAAATGATTTGCTGACGTAATCGTATGTTCCCCCCGCACGCACACGCAGGCCCCTGTGGACGGGTCCTTGTGGACGAGTCCCTGTGGACGGGTCCCTGTGGACGGGTCAGTGTTGACGGGTCATTGTTGACGGGTCATTGTTGACGGGTCCTTGTTGACGGGTCCTTGTTGACGAGCCCCTGTGAACGGGTCCTTGTTGACGGATCCCTGTGGGCGGGTCATTTGGACTGATCCCTATGGACTGGCCCATGACCCCTGATGCTATTATGAAATTAAACGTTGTTCCACATGAAACGCATGTGAAGAGCCGATTGCTACTATGAATTAACATGTTTGTTTTGTTTTGTTTTTATGCATGCGCACTTGGGGTTTTTGTAAGCGGGCAGGCTTTTTGAATAATGATTTATAGATGAGTTTTTTTAAATTACCAAAAGATCCAAAACGAATAGGTCATTAGCTTTTTAATATCTCATGAACCAATAAGGCTAGGGACTTGTATGAGAGGTCGTTGGACTTGAGGTGACATTCCGTTTGGAATTTATTATTTATTTTTTGTCAAAAGGGCCTAACTACACTTTTGTTAATATCTCGCTGACTAATAATCAGAGAGGGTCAAGTGAGGTGTCATGGGACTCAGGATGGTCAATCCTTTTCCATGACCAATGAATTTAACCAAAAGATCTAATACAGCATGGTCATTGACCTATGATTTTATAAACTAATAATCGGAGAGGGTCAAGTGAGGTGTCATAGGACTTAGAATGGTTAACCCTTTCCCATGACCAATGAATATACCCCAAAAATCCAAAACAGCAAGGTCATTGACCTAAGATTTTATAAACTAATAATCGAATATCAACATGCGAGGTGTCATAGGACATAGAATGATCAACCCTTTCCCATGGCCAATGAATTTACCCAAAATACCCAATACATTAAGGTCATTGACCTGAGATTTTATAAACTAATAATAGGATACGAACATGTGAGATGTTTACCATGCGTGATGAAACATAGCTAGGTAGAGAAAGAATTAGTGTAGGCTACATGTATGGTGACTGACAAGTCTTTTACCATTGAAACTTGTTTTCAGAACAAACTGCAGTATAGAGAGAGTATAGGTTGCAGGTATGGGTTAATAAATGAGAGACGGTGTACTCAAACTCTGATTTATCAAGAATCTTTAATTGATTGGTTAATGATGATAGCTAAAACACAAAAATGCTCAGTGGTTTCCGAGAAAAATGGTAGCTACCCACAATAAGCTTTAAATACTTGAGGCTAATAATCTATACACACACACACACACACACACACACACACACACGCTTGTTGTAAACTAAACTGTGTTGCTGTCAGTACTCAGACAGTAGGCTGATGACAAAATGCATTGCTAAGAGAAATATAATCATTTCCGGTTGTCTAATGTTACCACCTATCCATTTTTGTGTGTTGCAGTGGTAAGCACTTTTAGCTCTTGTACTGCTGGTCTTAACTCGATTTCCAGGTCTGAGGCCTAGAACGAGTCGAACTAAGAAACAAGGGCATGGTGGTGCAGTGGTTAAGCTGTTAGCCTTTTCACCAGGGGTTCGATTTCAGGTTAATATGCATGTCATAAACATATTAAACAAAACAAAACAGAGATAACGTTTAAAACTGATTACATTTGTGTCTTTTCAAATTATTACTTGGATTACAAATACAAAGGTTAACTGGGTTTGATATACAGTTAATGCTGTCTATCACACACTTGACAGTAAGAAAGCCAAAAGAGCAAAAGGCGTAGGTAGAGCACTGGTAAAATTGCTATATGTAGAGAACTACCTGGCAAAGCTCTATCGCATAAACAGTGCAGGATACAATCCAGCAATCAAATTTGTATCTTGTGGAACAGAGAAATGCACTTACGTGAGAAAATGTAAGTTCATGTGTAATATGACCTAACACACAAGTGTTCACCTGTGCACATGCATGATAAGAGCTAACAAGTCACATTCTGTTTAGTTCGTACGTAACGTTAGGTTAGGGCTAATGCACACACCCTAGTACACGAGGCACATGCCATTTGAGAGCAGGTCAAGGAATCTAACTTGGTGGATGGATGTGTTCTAACAAGTCATTTGTAGTTGAAAGAGAATAATACTTGTTCTTAAGATGTTAAAACTGAGGAGATGGTACGTACTGTAAGACGTGTTGTTATTTCCTGTGTCATATTACAGACATGGCAGAGAGCACACAGTTCTGTTGCTATGACTAAAGCTGCAGTAATTTGAAACCCCAGGTGTTGATCAAGACAATGGGTGATGATCATGCAAAGTCAGCAGTATTTGGATACCATACATCAACATGGACTAAATCATAAACGTGTTGTCATAACCTGCAGAAATCTCATTTAAGTATTTTACATTTTACATTTTAAATTTAAGATTTTTTGATTTCTAGATTTTACTTTTTTTACATTTTCCTAAAAGATTAAACTACAAGGTCACATACCTAAACTCATTAAACCTAACTTTACCAAACCTAACTTAAGCTAATCAAAGGCTAATGCACATACACAAAGTATATAAGGTACATGCAACTATCCTTATGCTAGTCTTACAGGTTACTGTACAACATGATCACTACCCCAAACGGATATTATTTTTTTCATTTTGTTGTTTACACATATGCCAATTTTCCAATTTACCATTTTCAGTTTTTTTAATGTCAGTTTTTAGTTTTTCAATTTCATAATATGGAAAACATGGATTTTGCATTTTGTTGTTTACACATTTATTAATTTCACAATTTCCCATTTTCAGTTCTTAAAATTTCAGTATTAAGTTTTTCAATTTCATGATATCGACACATGGATTTTCCAATTTGTTGTTTTCACATTTGTCAAATTACCAAATTCACATTTACAGTTTTTTAAATTTCAGTTTAATGTTTTTTGTTCTATTTGTCAATATGGAAACATGGATTTTTTACAATTTGTGTTTTACATGTCATGCAACTTTCCTTATGCTGGTCTTATAGGTTACTGTACAACATGATCACTACCCCCACCGGATATTTTTTTCATTTTGTTTAAACATATGTCAATTTTCCAATTTCCCATTTTCAGTTTTTTTTATGTCAGTTTTAAGTTTGTCAATTTTTATAATATGGAAACATGGATTTTGCATTTTGTTGTTTACACATTTATCAATTTCACAATTTCCAATTTACAGTTCTTAAAATGTCAGTTTAAAGTTTTTCAATTTCATGATATAGAAACATGGATTTTCCAATTTGTTGTTTTCACATTTGTCAATTTACCTAATTCCCATTTACAGTTTTTAAAATTTCAGTTAAATGTGTTTTTTTCTATTTGTCAATATGGAAAAATGGATTTTTCCAATTTGTGTTTTACATGTTCATTTTGCATTAGGAGTGGAGAGAGGTGGGTAGTAATTAAAAATGTGCAAGCAGTGTCCATTGTTGACAGGTCATTGTTGACGAGTCCTTTTCATACAACAGACAAGTGAGTTCATATTTCGCATGCATTACCTAAAATGTAATACCATGCAAGTGTTTAACATTTTACAAATTAGCTTATGTATTAGTTTATGTGTGGGGTCTTATGTTGGGCATTTTGTGTTGGCTTATTTGACAAGTTATTTTGTCAATGCATTTAGTGGATTTTTCTCTTGGTCTTGGAAAGTATATCAGTCCATTTTATCACAACATAATGCTTTCTGCCATGTTTGTAAGCAACAACACACTAAACTTTCAAAATAATCTATAGTACTCTAAGCAACTCCCCAACTCGTACTCTTACCTCTATTCCATGCCTAGTCAAGAACATTTTTTTTTTCAAAAAAGGTGAATGGGAAAAGTCGACTATATGTTTAAACTAAAAACAAGATGTTCAGTAAAGAACATATAGCCTACTTTCTCCTAAATGCATGGGTATTGTTATAACTCTTTGTCCTTTTCAAGAAGTATGATTGAATGTTGGTTGTAGTAGCTTGTTGAAATACAACGTGCTATAGGGATATTAAACATGAATATGAGGTGCCCTTTGCTAGTGCTACCTCTAGACCAAATTTCGTTCAATTCGGTTTCACAGTGTTTGAATTGATAGGGGGAATCGATTTGCACACATACTTGGCCACCATCTGCAAACAATTGGGCTGATGTTCTTGCAGTTTGGTCTGAATATGTTTCCCACATAAAGATATGGTGCTGCAAAATTTGGTAGAGACTAGATTATTAGGTTGGTCGTAATTACATTTTAGCTTTTAACATTTGGGTGGCCGCGATTACGTTTCCGTCAAGATAGCGGTGATATAAAACATGACACTGAGGAGCCCTTTGCTAGTGCTACCTCTGTACCAAATTTCGTTCCATTCGGTTTCACCGTGTTCGAATTGATAAGGGGAATCGATTTTCACACAAAGATGGCCGCCATCCGCAAAATATTAAGCTTATGACCTATTAGTTTGGTCAAAGGATGCTCCCTCCATAAAGGTATGTTGTTGCAAAGTTTGGTAGAGATCGGATGGTTATGTTAGTCGTAATTTGATTTAAGCTTTAAACATTTGTGTGGCCGCCATTACGGTTCTGTCAATATGGCGGAGATATAAATCATGACACTGAGATGCCCTTTGCTAGTGCTATCTCTGTACCAAATTTCGTTCCATTCGGTTTCACCGTGTTTGAATTAATAGGGGGAATCGATTTTGACACAAAGATGGCCGCCATCCGCAAACTATTAGGCGAATGACCTATTAGATTGGTCAAGGAATGCTCCCTCCATAAAGGTATGTAGTTGCAAAATTTGGTAGAGATCGGATGGTTATGTTAGTCGTAATTTGATTTAAGCTTTAAATATTCGTGTGGCCGCTATTACGTTCCTGTCAATATGGCGGCGATATTAATCATGACACTGAGATGCCCTTTGCTAGTGCTATCTCTGTACTAAATTTCGTTCCATTCGGTTCCACCATGTTCGAATTAATAGGGGGAATCTATTTTGACATAAATATGGCCGCCATCCGCAAACTATTAGGCTAATAACCTATTAGATTGGTCAAAGGATGCTCCCTCCATAAGGGTATGTTGTTGCAAAGTTTGGTAGAGATCGGATGGTTATGTTAGTCGTAATTTAACTTAAGCTTTGAACATTTGTGTGGCCGCCATTACGTTCCTGTCAATATGGCGGCGATATAAAACATGACACTGAGATGCCCTTTGCTAGTGCTACCTCTGTACCAAATTTCGTTCCATTCGGTTTCACCGTGTTTGAATTAATAGGGGGAATTGATTTTCACACAAAGATGGCCGCCATCCGCAAACCATTAGGCTAATGACCTAGTCATTTGGTCAAAGGATGCTTCCTCTATAAAGGTATGTTGTTGTAAAATTTGGTAGAGATCGGATGATTAGGTTAATCGTAATTTGATTTAAGCTTTGAACATTTGTTAGGCCGCCATTACGTTTCCGTCAATATGGCGGCGATATAAAACATGACACTGAGGTGCCTTTTGTTAGTACTACCTCTGTACCAAATTTCGTTCCATACGGTTGCACTGTGTTCGAATTAATGGGGGAATCGATTTTCACACAAAGATGGCCGCCATCCGCAAACTATTACGCTGATGACCTATTAGTTTGGTCAAAGGATGCTCCCCCCATAAAGGTATGTTGTTGCAAAATTTGGTAGAGATCGGATGGTTAGGTTAGTCGTAATTTGATTTAAGCTTTGAACATTTGTGTGGCCGCCATTACGTTTCCGTCAAGATGGCGACGATATAAAACATGACATTGAGGTGTACTTTGCTAGTGCTACCTTTGTACAAACTTTGGTTCAATTCGCATTCACCGTGTTCGAATTGATAGGGGGGGGACAGACATTCAGAGTTCACACACTCACACACAGACACACACACACACACACACAGACTCACACACACACAGACACACACACACACACACAGACTCACACACACACAGACTCACACACACACATACACACACACAGACAGACACACTTTTTTCGCCCTGTGTTGATCTCATAAGTCTACTTTCATTTTTTGCAAAAATCGAAAGTAGGCTAAAAATCATATAAAGTAATATGTTAACTCTAACACCTACGTTTATCCCATTCTCAGTCGAAAAATATTATATTTTTTTTACTTTTACACCCCCACTTTTTGCACCCACTTTTGCACCCAAATTTGCACCCACTTTGCACCCACTTTTCACTCACTTTTACACCTACTTTGTACACACTTTGTACCCGAACATTACATCATCTGACATAATAACAAGTAGTTCCGTGAAGAACTATACAGCCTATTTTCATATATCCTACTTATGTTAATTGCCACTATCAACATACACAATTTCAGTTTGATTGCTGTAATAGATTCGTAGATATTGAGAACCGACTAAATATTTAGGATGGTCGCCATGTTGAATTTTATATATGTAGGTCCTAGAGTTGTGTACTGCTACATGCAGATTATTGTGAACGTGTAGTATTCAAACTTCAATCGCATATTTAGGACACAAGAAGTAACAAGGAGATTATAAAATTTTTCACAGCTGCCATCTTGAGGTTATGGAAACAATTGAAATAAATTAGATACCAGTGGATTAACATTCATATAAGGATTTACTGTACCAAGTTTCACTGCACTCGGATGGTTAAATTGCGAGAAACGTCCATGTGAATATTTATAATTCGCGTCGCCGCCATGTTGGATTTGTGATCACCAGGTTATTTAAAGTCCTATAGGTGAATTTAAGTTCATAGCCCCTATGGAAATTAAAAAATGCAGTTTGATTTCTAAAATAGATTCGTAGATATTCAGTATCGTCTTAATATTTCGGATGGTCGCCATGTTGGATTGTTAAATGTATAGGCCATAGGGTCATGTACCATTAAAGGAAAATTATTGCGTAGGTTCATTATTCAAACCTTCACTTCAATCGCATGACTACATCACAAGAAATAAAAACTTAATTTTAAAATTCGCACTGCCGCCATCTTGAGGTTATGTAAACAATTGAACTAAATTAGATACCAGTAGATTACAATGTGTATAAATATTTCCTGTACCAGGTTTCAGTGCGCTTGGAACATTAAATCGCGAGAAAGGTCTATTTAAAATTTTCAAATTCGCTTGGCCGCCATGTTCGTTTTGTAGTCAACCGGTTTTTGAAAGTCTTATAGATGGACTTCCAGTAGTGCCCTTTATCTCCGTACAAAATTTTAGGGAGATACCGCTAATAGTTTCAGAGATATAGAATGCCGGTGAAATATTTCGCACATCCGCCATCTTGTGATTATGTAAACAATTGAACGAAGTTAGATGTCTGTGCATTAAAATGTATATAAACATATACTGTACCAAGTTTCATTGCGTTTGGTTGGCCAAATCGCGAGAAACGTCTATTTAAAAGTCGCAAATTCACTTGGCCGCCATGTTGGTTTTGTAGTTACCAGGTTTTCAAAGGTCACATAAGTGAAGTTATAGTAGTTCTCTCTATCACCATAGAAAATGTCAGGGTAATATCGGTAATAGTTTCGGAGATATTGAATGCTGGTGAAATATTTCGCACAGCCACCATGTTGGATTGGTGAGTCGTAACAAAATTTGAAGGGCACGGTCGAGGTCGCCCGGAATAGTGCTGTGAACTTTCCGAGTTTCATTGAAATCGCTCCTGCCGTTTAGATTTTATTAGGGGGACACACACACACGAATCACACACACACACACACACGCACACACACACGGACAAAAGGTGATCTCATAAGCCTATTTTTTCAAAATTGAAAATAGGCTAAAAATAGGCAAGGTTGTTGTCGAGACCGAGATAAGAGCGGGGGTTATGAATTTATAGTGATAGGATCGGAAAACCCATTATCACTTCAGTAGTGACATCGAGCAAAAATTAAAAAAAAAAAAAAAGAAATATCGTGTTTCTGACAGAGTGGGATAGACATAGTTATAAGAGTCGAGAGTCGATAATTAATCTAAAAGTACTCTGGAATCTTAGTGTGTTGTTGTTGTCGCTTACAAACAGGTATGGTCACGTCAGGTGAGGTTAGCTAGGATTAGATTAAAACATTTCTGGATTTTGTCCCAGAGATCTGGGGGTAAATACCTGTCATTTGTGTCAAACACACTTTTTTTTGTAAAATTCGTAGTTTCCAATATACTGTATAGCCCATTTTTTTTAATGAACATTTTTGGAAAAAAATGACAAAAATTCCATATTTTGTTCTAACGATTAAGGATATAAAAGCCATTGGTTTGAGTCTATATATGACTTTATAGGATGATTAGTTTTCAAAATATAGCCTACTTTCCAAATATTTTTAAGAAACAATTTAAAGAAATATAATATTTTTCGACTTTATATAATTTTTTTAGTTTAAACATATAGTCTACTTTCCCCTTTTACCTTTTTTTTGAAAAAAAAAAATGTTCTTTACTAGGCATGGAATAGAGGTAAGAGTACGAGTTGAGAGTACCTTAGAGTACTTTAGATTATTTTGAAAGTTTAGTGTGTTGTTGCTTACAAGCATGGCAATAAGCATTATGTTGTGATAAAATGGACTGATATACTTTCCAAGACCAAGAGAAAAATCCACTAAATGCATTGACAAAATAACTTGTCAAATAAGCCAACAAAAAATGCCCAACATAAGACCCCCACACATAAACTAATACATAAGCTAATTTGTAAAATGTTAAACACTTGCATGGTATTACATTTTAGGTAATGCATGCGAAACATGAACTCACTTGCCTGTTGTATGAAAAGGACTCGTCAACAACGACCTGTCAACAATGGACACTGCTTGCACATTTTTAATTACTACCCACCTCTCTCCACTCCTAATGCAAAATGAACATGTAAAACACAAATTGGAAAAATTCATGTTTCCATATTGACAAATAGAAAAAACACATTAAACTGAAATTTTAAAAACTGTAAATGGGAATTAGGTAAATTGACAAATGTGAAAACAACAAATTGGAAAATCCATGTTTCTATATCATGAAATTGAAAAACTTTAAACTGACATTTTAAGAACTGTAAATTGGAAATTGTGAAATTGATAAATGTGTAAACAACAAAATGCAAAATCCATATTTCCATATTATAAAAATTGAAAAACTTAAAACTGACGTTAAAAAAAAACTGAAAATGGGAAATTAGAAAATTGACATATGTTTAAACAAAATGAAAAAAAAAACCGGTGGGGGTAGTGATCATGTTGTACAGTAACCTATAAGACTAGCATAAGGAAAGTTGCATGACATGTAAAACACAAATTGTAAAAAATCCATGTTTCCATATTGACAAATAGAACAAAAACATTAAACTGAAATTTAAAAAACTGTAAATGTGAATTTGGTAAATTGACAAATGTGAAAACAACAAATTGGAGAATCCATGTGTCTATATCATGAAATTGAAAAACTTTAAACTGACATTTTAAGAACTGAAAATGGGAAGTTGTGAAATTAATAAATGTGTAAACAACAAAATGCAAAATCCATGTTTTCCATATTATGAAATTGAAAAACTAAAAACTGACATTAAAAAAACTGAAAATGGGAAATTGAAAAATTGACATATGTGTAAACAACAAAATGAAAAAAAATATCCGTTTGGGGTAGTGATCATGTTGTACAGTAACCTGTAAGACTAGCATAAGGATAGTTGCATGTACCTTATATACTTTGTGTATGTGCATTAGCCTTTGATTAGCTTAAGTTAGGTTTGGTAAAGTTAGGTTTAATGAGGTTAGGTATGTGACCTTGTAGTTAAATCTTTTAGGAAAATGTAAAAAAAGTAAAATCTAGAAATCAAAAAATCTTAAATTTAAAATGTAAAATGTAAAATCTTTAAATGAGGTTACTGCAGGTTATGACAACACGTTTATGATTTAGACCATGTTGATGTGTGGTATCGAATTTCTGCTGACTTTGCATGATCATCACCCATTGTCTTGATCAACACCTGGGGTTTCAAATTACTGCAGCGTTAGTCATAGCAATAGAACTGTGCGCTCTCTGCCATGTCAGCAACATGACACCGGAAGGAACACCTGTGTAATATCCAATGACTGCGAATTTTGTATAATCATCACCCATTGTTTTGATGAACACCTGGGGTTTCAAATTACTGCAGCCTTAGTCGTAGCAACAGAACTGTGTGCTCTCTGCCATGTCTGTAATATGACACAGGAAATAACAACACGTCTTACAGTACGTACCATCTCCTCAGTTTTAACATCTTGAGAACAAGTATTATTCTCTTTCAACTACAAATGACTCGTTAGAACACATCCATCCACCAAGTTAGATCCCTTGACCTGCTCTCAAATGGCATGTGCCTCGTGTACTAGGGTGTGTGCATTAGCCCTAACCTAACGTTACGTACGAACTAAACAGAATGTGACTTGTTAGCTCTTATCATGCATGTGCACAGGTGAACACATGTGTAGTAGGTCATATTACACATGAACTTACATTTTCTCACGTAAGTGCATTTCTCTGTTCCACAAGATACAAATTTGATTGCTGGATTGTATCCTGCACTGTTTATGCGATATAGCTTTGCCAGGTAGTTCTCTACATATAGCAATTTTACCACTGCTCTACCTACGCCTTTTGCTCTTTTGGCTTTCTTACAGTCTAGTGTGTGATAGCATTAACTGTATATCAAACCCAGTTCACCTTTGTATTTGTAATCCATGTAATAATTTGAAAAGACACAAATGTAATCAGTTTTAAACGTTATCTCTGTTTTGTTTTGTTTAATATGTTTATGACATGCATATTAACCTGAAATCGAACCCCTGGTGAAAAGGCTAACAGCTTAACCACTGCACCACCATGCCCTTGTTTCTTAGTTCGACTCGTTCTAGGCCTCAGACCTGGAAATCGAGTTAAGACCACCAGTACAAGAGCTAAAAGTGCTTACCACTGCAGCACACAAAAATGGATAGCTGGTAACAATAGACAACCGGAAATGATTATATTTCTGTTAGCAATGCATTTTGTCTTCAGCCTACTGTCTGAGCACTGACAGCAACACAGTTTAGTTTACAACAAGCGTGTGTGTGTGTGTATAGATTATTAGCCTCAAGTATTTAAAGCTTATTGTGTGTAGCGACCATTTTTCTCGGAAACCACTGAGCATTTTTGTGTTTTAGCTATCATCATTAACCAATCAATTAAAGATTCTTGATAAATCAGAGTTTGAGTACACCGTCTCTCATGTATTAACCCATACCTGCAACCTATACTCTCTCTATACTGCAGTTTGTTCTGAAAACAAGTTTCAATGGTAAAAGACTTGTCAGTCACCATACATGTAGCCTACACTAATTCTTTCTCTACCTAGCTATGTTTCATCACGCATGGTAAACATCTCACATGTTCGTATCTTATTATTAGTTTATAAAATCTCAGGTCAATGACCTTAATGTATTGGGTATTTTGGGTAAATTCATTGGCCATGGGAAAGGGTTGACCATTCTATGTCCTATGACACCTCGCATGTTGATATTCGATTATTAGTTTATAAAATCTTAGGTCAATGACCTTGCTGTTTTGGATTTTTGGGGTATATTCATTGGTCATGGGAAAGGGTTAACCATTCTAAGTCCTATGACACCTCACTTGACCCTCTCCGATTATTAGTTTATAAAATCATAGGTCAATGACCATGCTGTATTAGATCTTTTGGGTAAATTCATTGGTCATGGAAAAGGATTGACCATCCTGAGTCCCATGACACCTCACTTGACCCTCTCTGATTATTAGTCAGCGAGATATTAACAGAAGTGTAGTTAGGCCCTTTTGACAAAAAATAAATAATACATTCAAAACAGAATGTCACCTCGAGTCCAACGACCTCTCATACAAGTCCCTAGCCTTATTGGTTCATGAGATATTAAAAAGCTAATGACCTATTCGTTTTGGATCTTTTGGTAATTTAAAAAAACTCATCTATAAATCATTATTCAAAAAGCCTGCCCGCTTACAAAATCCCCAAGTGCGCATGCATAAAAACAAAACAAAAACAAACATGTTAAATCATGGTAGCAATCGGCTCTTCACATGCGGTTCATGTGGAACAACGTTTAATTTCATAATAGCATTAGGGGTCATGGGCCAGCCCATAGGGATCAGTCCAAAGGACCCGCCCACAGGGACCCGTCAACAAGGACCCGTTCACAGGGGCTCGTCAACAAGGACCCGTCAACAAGGACCCGTCAATAATGACCCGTCAACAAGGACCCGTCATCAATGAACCGTCAACAATGACCCGTCCACAGGGACCCGTGCACAGGGACTCGTCCACAAGGACCCGTCCACAGGGGCCTGCGTGTGCGTGCGGTGGGAACATACGATTACGTCAGCAAATCATTTCATCTAGTTTCAAATTTAGCCACTACGGCGCGTGCAACACACAGGAAGTGCGTGGGAACATACGATTACGTCAGCGAAACATGAACTCACTTGTCTGGTGTATGAGTATCAGTTTAGTAGTGGCATCAAGCAGCAAAAGACGTTTACTTACACAATCCATCATTATGGTAAGCATTTTTTTCTTATCATTATGGAAATCTTCTTATTAGAATAAAATGTTCTAGTGATTCTAGTCACTTATAGCTAAACTGTAATAGATAGGATTTTTTTGTTTCTTTATAGGCTACTACAATTAATATTCTCAATGCTATGGGGGCAGAACTGTTGATTAGAGAGAAAAAGCTCACTGAATTACCAATGCATACTCTTTTCCGTATCATTAACATTCAAAAATTGGACACAATGTATGATGAACGTGTACTATGTGTTAGTGAAAATTTTCAGACATTCCTTTCTACACGTTTTAATGATATATGTCAGAAAAGTGTGCTCGAGGATCTAAATCGTAGTGGATATTCTCTATATAATAAGGGTATAAAAACAATAAATGTATTGTACATTCTGACTTTGAAGTTAGGTTAGGTTAGGTTAGGTTAGGTGAAGTTGGGTTAGGCAGAATGGCTGCGGTATGAATCAATAGCCAGCTCCTGTCAGTTTTTCCTCACAAGGTTGAGTGTACCCCATTCCAACCCTCAACCTAGAATTAAATTTCTTGACAGAGCCAGGACTCGAACCCGAGCCTCCACAGTAACAGCTAAAATGCTAGCCACTACACCATAAAGTGGGGCAATATATAAGGCTGGTCTTGATTGTACATGATCAATCAATAATTACCTAATAATAATAATAATAATAATAATAATAATAATAATAATAATAATAATAATAATAATAATAATAATAATAATAATAATTATAGTAATAATAAATATTCCATTTAGCAACTACATAGCCGACCTCTCCCTGGGTTCTTTTACATGCCAACATCGTATGACATTCGTGTCTTAATTTTTGCCGCCTTTCTAAAATCACTTACCACGACCAAGAGCGAACCTGCAAGCTTGGGGTTGGTAGTCCGACACGATAACCACTCACCCACCGTGGCAAGCTATCAATCAATAATTACCTAGTAAAATTATTATTATTAATAATAATAATAATAAAATAATAAATATTCCATTTAGTAACTACACGGCCGACCTCCCCCTGTGGCAGCGTGGTGGCCATTTTGCCCATTAGCCACTGCGCTAGCTCTGACTGACCCCTCCATAAGAATAACATTGAGGTGGTTGCGCGTGGCGGCCATCTTGCGCATTAGCCCCTGCGCCAGAATCGCCCTTTATTTCCTACTCGATCACATCTCAGAAAGATACTTAAACAAAAGAGTTTTCAGTACCGACCACCCTGTAAGAAAACCGGCATCATCTGGACAAAAGAGAGAAGCGAGACCCATAGCCAGAGAATGCGTGAATATTGGGCAAACATTAAGTTCCTCGCCAAGCAGAAAAGTTCAACGTCCGGCCCATCCTAAAGGAGAAGAACAAGAAGAAACTATGAAGTAATGCAAGCCGGTAACCATGACAACAGATTCTCATGAGGTGACATCCAACTTTCCATCTATTTCTGTAAGAAGCAATGCCACTCAATTTATTAATGCTATACGGTTATCGTGGAAATAAACATAAACTGTAAAATTCATCAATGCGCTTAAGGGGGTCAAGGGGTACCCTAGAATGTTTAAACGCGACTTATACGTGCGATATGTTGCACAGAAGGTCTGTTATATCTCCAAACTGCAACATTATTTTCAAAAATTCCTGAATTGAAATAATGATTTTTGCAACTTTTGGGAATTCGGGCCATTAGAGGCTAAAAATCCTGAATTTCCATGCACCACAAGCCATTATAATTTATTAAAGGGGTCTCCCAGGGGATGGGGACTTTCCACAACGGTGAGGGGCAGTTTTTATTTGACATACATTGCATTTCGTTAACAAGGTTTTCAATATTATTTTCACGTCATGAAGTACACGTTAGGTGAATTTAGTTTGAGAGCACATATTAACTAATCATATTTTTGTCGACAAACGGGTTCATCGTAAAGATGATTTTGTTTGACACTGTTTGGTGGATATATCTTTATGTTTATATACGCCTATAACTCGTCTTAGGGTACTTGGAGCCTCGTCAAATTAGGCATTGTAACCATGAGTCAATTCACCAATCTCCTATATAAAAACAAGTGTCCTGACTGACTGACTGACTCAATGACTCACTGACTCATCATCGCCCAGCCAAAACTATTAAAATTAGAAACATGAAATTTTGGGGATATGTTCGTGGTAAGTCGAAAACGCGCACTAAGGAAGGATTTTTGGATATTCAGGTTCTAAAGGGGTGGTAAGGGGGTAGACCTGCATTTCATTGAATAACAAAATCTCCCGATTGGTTTCATTGGGGCATGTGATACTGGGCATATAAACTCATCATTAAAAATAAGAAGACACGTGTCTGAGGGTTTTTCGATGTGGTGTATATTATGAGGTGAAAGGGGTGAAAAGTGGGGGTTGAGGGATTCCTAACGGAGCGTGTATCTCTTAAACGACATAGGTGAGGAGTTTGAAACTCAGCGGAAAAAATCAGCTTAAAAATAAGTAAATAGGTGTTTGACCGTTTTTTCATAAATCCAATTTAAGGGGCCCATGGGAAGGGTGAAATTCGGGGGGGGGGGGGGGGGGAACAGGTAATATGTAAAATTATACATGGCCTATGTTGTAGGCAATAACACATTACATCTTTTTTGTCTCTTGCTATTTCATCATACGACGAATACGTAGGGAGTTATTAATCATTTTGTACTTTTTGGCCGGAATTTTCTAAGTCTCAGGAATGACAAAAAAATTGATTCGAATGAAACTTCAAAAAGTAGCTTTTTTAATACTTTTATTATATTTTTCACGTCTTTTAGGGCCCGAAACCAACATGATATTTTGATGGGATTTTTCGTCCCATGCATTTTTGATTATCTATGCTTATCTATTACTAGCAGAAGTACCCGTTCTTCGAACGGTGTTCGGTGTTAACACCAGACATTATAATAATAATAATAATAATAATAATAATAATGTTATTGGTGTTACGTCCCTTTTAAGTACTGTTGCTTTTAGAGACGCACCAGACATTATCAATTGAGCTACTGTTGCAATGGTTAGCGGCTTGTCATTCCTTCATAAGTTTATCAAAACAAAGTTAGTTTTCTGGGAATATCACACACACTGTTAATTTAAGGGCCTTATAATTTGGTTTTCGGAGACCCTTTATAGACTCGCGAATTTTGTGTCTCACATTGAGAAGTGCAACATATGCTTTGGTCGTCCTTCTAGGATAATTTTTATATTTCGCCTATTTTAGCCTGTATTTTGAGACGTTTTTCCCTATATCCACCCTTCTACTGTATGAAATGAACGGTGAAGAGTTTTATAAATGATTGGTGTATTGACTCATGTTTACCATACCTAATTTTACGATGCATCAAGCATCCGAACACGAGTTATAGGCGTACATAAGGATACACAGAAAGACAGACAGACAGACAATACTATTGTCTACAACATATCACCCAGAAATCCTAATATGGGTATATCTACCACACAGTATCAAAGAAAATCATCCTTACGATGAACCCGTATGTCGACAAAAAAAAAAAAAAGAGAAAAGATTAGTTGAAATGTGCTCGCAAACTAAATTCACCTGACGTGTACTTCCTGGCATGAAATAGAATTGAAAGCCTTGTAGATGAAACGCAATACACGTCACATAAAAACTGACCCTCTACGTTGTGTTGGGTCCCCATACACAGGAAGACCTCTTTCATAAATTATAAAAGCTTGTGGTGCATGAAAATTCAGGTTCTTTAGTCTCAAATGGCACAAATTCCTAAAAGCCGCAAAAAATGCTGATTCAATTCAGGAATTTTGAAAATAATGTTGTTGTTTGGAGATATAATAGACCTTCTGCACTATATGTCACACGTGAAAATTGCATGAAAAAATCCTAGGTTACCCCTTGACCCCCTTAATTGCATTGATGAATTATACAGTCTACGTTGGTTCCGTGATAACCTTATATTTGCAAACTTTCACAGAAATGTAATAAATGTAATAAATTGCTTCTTACTGAAATAGATGGAAAGTTGGATGCCACCCCTTGAGATAATGTTGTCATGGTTACCGATTTGCATTCCTTCATTAGTTTGTTAAATTAAACTTAATTAGTTTTCTGGGAATGTTTCAGAAACTGTTGGTTTTAGAGCCTTATAATGTAGTTTTCGAGGACCCTCGAGTTTTATTTCTGGCACCGAGGGGCTTTGTCTCGTCGTTGTACGCCATAATATAATACTAATAATAATAATAATATAACATAGGGATAGGAATATAATAGACCTGCCATACCACACCCGCAGATGTAAATCGCGTGAAAAAAATCTAGACTACCCCTTGAACCCCTTAAGCCCATTTTACGTATTGATGAAATTTACAGCTTAATTTGGTTCCATAATAACCATCTAACCGTTTGCAAACTTTCACACTAATGTAATTAATGGAATTGTATTGCGTCTTACAGCAATAGATGGATCTCTGAGAATCTGTTGCCATGGTTATCTGCTTGCATTCGTTCATAGTTTATTAAATTAAATTAGTTTTATGGGAATATCTCAAAAACGGTTGGACGTAGGACCTTAAAATGTGCTTTTAGGGCCCCCGTGTTTTGTCTCTCACATTGAGGGGCTGAAAATGAGCTTTGTCTCGTCCTTCTACTCCTATTTCAGCATGTATTTTAAGGGGGTATGCCCCCTTTTATGAGAGGTATAGGGAAGAGTTACATCAATGATTAGTGTCGTGCCTCTGATGGATAACTGTACCAAATTTTACGTTGATACACTCAGCCGTTCTCGAGTTATAAGGGAACAAAGTTGTCCACAGACAATCAAGCAAACAGACAGACAGACCAAAACATCATTTTCGTGCGCATCTATCATAAAACAGTCTGAAACGTGTAAATAACTCAAATTTCCGTAGAAATTCAGGAAAAAACAGACAAATTTTCTTTTTTATATATGTAGAGATATATTGCACCGCTCGATGTGACCGTGTTTTATTGCACAAATTTAGGTTTTACTCACTAACCGTCGGAGATACACGAAAAGTGATAAGAACCTTTTGGATAGAAAATTAAATGCTAAAGCTCGTGTATTCCATCAAAAGTTTGCTATTTCTTAGCGTTCTCTTTTTATTTGAAATGGAAATATGAAATTTTGAAACCAAAGGGTGTAGTGAGGTCACAAAAGTAGGTTTTACTTGCTAACCGTTGGAGATACACGAAAAGTGATAAGGTCCTTTCGGATAGAAAATTAAATTTTGAAGCTCATATGTGCCATCAAAAGTTTGCTATTTCCTACCGTTCTCTTTTTATTTGATATGGAAATATGAAATTTTGAAACCAAAGGGTGTAGTGACGTCACTAAAATGGTCGCCATTTCGTAATAGTGCAAAATATCGAAATTAAAAGTATCCTATGTGTAAACCTGGTACTTCAGCTACATCCATGCAAAATTTCATTTAAATCGGACCAGTGGTTCTTGCGTTATTGAGTAACAGACAGACAGACAGACAGACAGACAGACAGACAGACAGAAAGACAGACACACACCATCTCATTTTTATATATTAGTATGATGATATAAAACAAAGTGTCCTGACTGACTCATCATCCCCCAGCCAAAACTACTAAAGTTAGAAACATGAAATTTTGTGGATATGTTCGTTGTATGTTGAAAGCGTCCACTAAGGAAGGATTTTTGGATAGGGGTGAAATTCTGAAGAAAAAAAAACTTCCCATAAGGTAGGATTTTTGGATATTCACTCTCATCGACCAACCAAAACTATTAAAGTTAGAAGAATGATATTTTGGGGATATGTTTGTTGTGTGTCGAAAATGGCCAATAAGGAGGGATTTTTGGATATTCAGGTTATAAAGGGATGTTAACGGGGTAAAACCTGCATTTCATTGAATAACAATATGACACGACTATGACGCGAGCGAGGCCGCGGGTACCTGCTAGTCATTTATAAAACTATTCACCGTACTTCTCATAGAAGGGTGGGTATAAGGAACAACTTTTAAAATGCATGCCAAAATAGGCGAAAAATAAAAATTATCCTATAACGACGACCAAAGCATATGTTACGCTTCTCAATGTGTGACACAAAACTAGGGAGTCTATAAAGGGTCTCCGAAAACCACATTTTAAGGCCCTTAATTTAACAGTATCTGTGATATACCCAGAAAACTAACTTCGTTCTGATAAACTTATGAAGGAATGGCAAGCCCCTAACCATTGCAACAGTAGCTCAATTGATAACGTCTGGTTATTAATACCGAAGACCGTTCGAAGAGCGGGTACTTCTGCTAGTTTAAGGTAATATAAATGCACTTACCTTAGTATTCTCTATCAGCAAATACAATTTCATGGTGATATCAGTAACAGTTCCGGAGATATGGAAAGCCGGTGAAATGTATCACGAGGCTGCCATGTTCGATTGGCAAACTGTATTCAAATTTAAAAGGCACGTTTGAGTTTGCACACGGTTGTAGTACCTTATTACCTGTCGCTCCAGCCGTCTATTAGGGGGGTGCACACACATGCATACACGTGCACACACATACACGGACAAAAGGTGATCTCATGAGCCTATATTTCATACGATGAAAAAAGGCCGTCAAAAATGCAGGCTCTTGTGCCCGAGAAAATGAAATACTACAGTTAAAAGCTGCTAGAAGCTTTAAGGTTAATACCAAATATAATAATTGGGCTAACCGTATAGTCTTCACAATGCCGATGGAAGCTGAATTACTTGTTGTGTTGGTGAATACAATGAACTGCTTTAAGTGGGACATGGAGAGAACAAATTGTAAGACAATTTTAAGTAGAAGAGATTGCTTAAAGTTTTGATTAAATGTTCAACGTAGAATTTCGCATGTTTATACAGACTTGAAAGTATTTAACTTGGTTGTAGTTCAGGAGTCCGTGATGACTTTAAAGTTCCAATTAAAATGAATTAAAATTGCCACAAGAGGCGAGTTTAAACTCCATGGCGAAGTGGGCCATTTCGGAGACTTGGTTCGTTGACCCCGAAGGGAAGAGGCGGAGAGGGCCTAGCCACTGGCTGGAGATAAGCGCACTGCGTGCCACGTATAACTTTCTGGATAGAAAATACGTAGCCACCTCGCGTCACGAAGGAACTTTCCGGAGCTGAGAGCATGTGTTAGTACTCCTGCTAATCCGAGGATGACGCACCAATCAAAGAGAGGCATGTCAGTGACGTCGCATTCCATGGAGAAAGCAGGCGCTATCTTCTTGAATCCAGGTAGTTCACCAACTTCTAGCAGCGTAGATGTTATTGTTGTTGTTGTTGATTCTTTAGGGCCTTTGCGACATCGTGCTCATGTAGCCCCGTGTACATGGGTGAGTGTGGAATTTGTGTGAAAACCAGTGTCATTTTGATGGCTGTATTAGTGTGTGTATTTGTAATTCAGATGAGGATTGGGAAGGAGGCGACCGTTTCCTTAAGGGGGAAATTCAGCTTAAGAGGGGAATAAAATGTCAATATTCATTCGATTGTTGAACATGCTACAAATATTGTTGACAAATGATACTCATATCACAGTAACGACATGCTTGTGGCAACCAACAACAACTTTTACAATGACAACATTCTTATCATAAGAGGTTTATTAGAGAATTTTAAAAATTTGCCATTTTTTTACCGTGCATCATCGTTTCCCTCATAAATCCCAAGTTTATAAGACATTTCCTAATGTTCTTTTTTAAGGTGTGTACTACATCTGTGCATACAAAGTGTACCTCATTCAGGTCTTTAGGATTTATATTTGTTTTTAAATAGTGTATTTATTTAAAAACTCTGCCATAGCCGGTCCCAAGCCCGATTGAGAAAGGAGGAGGGTGAATAGCTGGTTATTGGGCCTCGGTGGGGACACCAATGCTGAGTAGGTGTCTCTGGTAAATACTGAGAAATGCCCTAGTTGCGAGGCTCTGCCTAGCAATGCAACCAGCAAATCCCAGCCCGTAAGGGAGGGATGAGGGCGAGTTTCCGGCGCCTTAAAACGGGATATGCTCAGATAAGGGGGAACAACCCTGACAGAATAGTCCAGTAGGCACAGAGGCTGTGAGGAGGCAGCCTCTCCACTGTGCTAGCTCGCGTAGGGGTGATTACCCACGTCGGGTGAAGCTTTTCAAACTCAGAGAACAATGACCCGACGCCGAGAGGCAAAAGGGATAGATGAAGGAGAAGAAGAAGAAGAAGTAGAAGTATTTATTTAAAAAGAAAGGAATTATTTTCAGCTGCTCTGAATAAAAATTCTATAAAAGGACTTAATTTACAGTTTATGTTAGTGAATGAGGTACATTTTGCAGACACAGATGTAATAACACATTGAAAATTGGTAATTTCTTACAAACTTGGGATATACCGTATAAGGTAAACGATGATGCATGCTAAAAAATTAGGCAAATTTTGAAAATTCTTAAAAGAACTCTTATTATAAGAATTTGTACATTTTAAAATTGCTTTCGGTTTCCACAAGCATGTCGTTACTGTGATATGAGTATCATTTGTCAACAAAATTTTTAGCATGTTCAACAATCGAATGAATATTGACATTTTATTCCCCTCTTAAGCTGGATCTCCCCCCTAAAGTTGGCAACCATCCCGGCATTTGCCTGGAGTAGAAGTGGAAAACCACAGAAAACCACTTCCAGGATGGTTGAGGTAGGAATCGAACCCTTCTCTTCTCAGATTTTCCTCACGATGCTGAGTGAACCCCGTTCCAGCCCTCAGACTAGAATTAACATTCCTTGGCAATTGAAGCCAGGCCACCGTAGTGACGAGATGTTATTGTCATACGCTCAAGTTGTGCCTTAACAAAATGCCCCTATCACAATAAAGCAGCTGGGATAAAGTAGGTTAAATTTTCGTCAGATGAAACATAATTAAATAAACTAGCAAACCACTCACCTAGCTTAAGTGTTATGCGGGACCAACGCGATACAGTTCTGGGAGGGGCTATCGTCTTGTTCACTTGTTTAAACGCACATTATATAGAAATAAATACATTTCCGATGACTTTTAAAGAAAAACAAGATATTCCTGAACTATTGAGATAATTTGGAAGATTTTGTCACAAACGGCACCTTCTAACTCCCTCTGGTTTAAGAACTTGAGGTTTGTGAAACATTCACCTTAGCGATTAATATACACTGACTGACAATTCCTAAGGAACAGAGACATTGGTAGTGAGGAATATTCACAGTCAAGGATGGAAGACATGCAACACAGTGCATACTGTACGTAATAGAGGTGGTGTGGTATTTATAACGAAAATTAGTACGGATTTCACCTCATGGGAAAGGATATCAGATATAAAGAAATCAATACATGACGTTCTTGTTGGAAACAGTTCAGACTCACAAAATGACGGTCGATAGCAGTCTCTCGCTAAGGAATATGCCCTCCTTGGACACTAATGCACATTGTGCACCTGTTATTCATGCTGTCTACTAAACTGTTAAGGAGTCCTTGGACGATACTTTCCTACTTCTCTCTCAAGGCGATTTTAAGGTGTTTGCTTAGAAACACGTCTGGCAAGAGCATCCCAGGCATGCTCGATAGGATACAAGTCCGAGGAGTACCCAGGCCATTCCATTCGTTCAATAATTTCACTTTCCAGTGTGTCCGCTAGTGCAGTGGTCCTGTGTGGGCTGGCATTGTCGTCCATAAACAAAAAATCGGGACCTACCGCGCCCCGAAAAAGACGAACGTGATCCAGAATAATCTCACTGTAATACCATTGTGCTGTAACGGTACCTCGTTAAAGATATGCAGTGGTGCTCGGGCATTGTGCATAATGCCTGCCCACACCATAACGCCGAGGCTAAACCGATGACGCTCATGAACATTCTGTGGTGCGTAACGTGTTCTTCTCTCTCTCTACACTAACTGGTGGCCAGAATCACTTGTCACGGTGAAGCGGGATTCGTTGGGGATCATCAATCTCGACCACTGTTGCTGACCCCAACCAAAATGTGCCTTTCATCAACTAACTAATTCTTGCTCGACGATGGCGTGGTTGAAGTGGGAGGCATTTAACAGGCTTCCGAGCATACAGACCAGCCTGATGTAATTGCCGCGAAATGGTTCTGGCAGATACACGTGTACCGGTAGCGGTTGCAAGGACTGCAGCTATCTGACGAAGAGTGACATGCCTGTTCCTTTTCGCTGCAGATAACACGGCTCGCCCTCTCCAGTGTCTTTTACTCTCATTTATCCGTTGTTCCTTCGCAATTGTGCGTCGTTCCTGGGCAATAGACACTTGTTCCTTAGCAATTGTCAAGCAGTATGTATGTATATATATACAGTATATATATATATATATATATATATATATATATATATATATATATATATGCAACCCGACCCGGCTTCGCCCGGGAACAGTTATGAATGTAATACGTGATAAGCGCTTTTCATTTTCCAATGTCAATGAACAACGACCAATATCCGTTTTACGTCTCGACATGATGGGTTAAAATCACTGACTGGACTATTAATTATATTATCATGGAGATGCGTGCGCAACAAACTCTTGTCAGACGTACTGTAATTTACGAATGGCGAGGTGCTTGAAACACAAATCCCCCTTCCGTCCAATCTTAACTTGACTGTGAATTTTGCGGAACGAAAAGTTCACAGGCGAAATGAAGAAAAGCCGAGTTGCACTTCCAGGGAAACTCCAAACACAACCACTCTCCTCTAAAGTTTTTAACTCAACACGACTCGACAGATTGCTGCTGGCTGTATCTGGGGAAATAAGGTCTTCCTCTAGCTAAGCTGTAACTAGGGTGATAGACTCGCCCCTAGCTAGCTCGTAAACTGTCGCCTCAGTAACTGAATGGAGATTGTTGGAAGAAATGAAAACGTAAAAACACTTATAGTAGGCGATGTATTGAAGACTGAGATATGCTCTCCCGGGCTTTTTTTTAGAACTTTTCATGCTGAACAATTCTTACACTCATAGTATATAGATATTTTTAACGGTTACCCTGCATAAGCTTAAAAAGCGCACGGACGCCAGTTTTTTTTTACCTTTTCACTAAAATCGTTAGTGCTTGACTTCCTTTGGTAATAAATAAATTATTTTCTACAGAAACCTTCTTCGAGATATCCTTTACAGAATGGTGAAAACCGCATCAAGATCCATTCAGTGGTTCTCGAGATTACTCGTAACATCCAAGAATCGGGGACTTTGTTTTATACTAATTAGAGATATATGATGATGATTGAATTAATGTTAGTTATGAATTAACAGCGAACATTCGCCTCAGTGATAGTAAATATAGAAGGAAGGTTGGACATTGAACCAGCGTTAATAATCAACTCATGTGGAGATTTTGTTAAAGATAAGCAACCTTTTATCTTCGCAAAAGCGAACTCTTCCTCTTCAAATTCCCCGCTTTCTCACTTATTAGGGATAGGGAGTGATTCAGACATGCTGACAGATTACTACTCGGCATGGCGTTCGGTCAGTATTTGAATTTGATATGTTAGGATCATGAAGCAGAAATTCTACCACTGCTCCACATAGAAAGCTTTAATATATGAAGGGTCCAGAGGAAGAAGGGGGAATGTCAAGTAATGTAAAATGTTCAGGAAATGAGTTATAAAATTTCATTACTTATATGGACTTGGTACGCGTCAACTTGAAACGTCATTTTGTCACGACCCTCATTGTTCTTAGCCAGACACAATTGTGCCTTCAATACGTCGCCTACCAGATCGCGCTGATATCTCGATTTTACATTTTGAGTGACATTCCCCCTTCTTCCCTTGGACCCTTCATATGGTAATGAAATATAAGGGACGGACAGGATGGTGCAAAAGTCTGAGCTAAGTGAACAGAACGTTCACAGCACGTGCGTGAGATGGTGGTGACATGAAAAACCAAATCAGCAGTTGCATGACCAGGGGCTTCATATAGCCCATGTGAAGAGAGAGGCTGGTAAGATGAGTGCGTGGTCAGCAAATGAGTTTCACTTTCTCCCGCTGCACGGAGTTGTCTGCCTCCGACAAGTTCCTATGTCCCACGAGTGTCTATTCTAATAATGTGCACCCTTCAATAAAACATGGTTTTCTCAAGACACGGGGTCGTGTTTAGTCCAGACAGCGTTACACAGCAAAATTCGCTTAAAAACACATGCTCTAATGAATAGAAAGGTCCATGACAGAGGCTATACTAGAAATAAAATGAATAACAAGTAGAATAAAAGATATTTAATGACTGAAAATTATGTGCATAATAATAATAATAATAAATAAAAGAAATCCTCCCTGACTTTTACCCCCTTAATAAATAATAATATTACTGAGGGGTAGGAACTCGCTCGTCACAACAAAACAATGTGAATACAGCTTCACACAAAATAATTAATCATAACATAAACTTTGAGCTGTAAGAACTCGCTCGTCAACATATGGATACAAGTCCATTTTTTCCGGTCAAGAAGTTATATAATGTGTGGTATACTGCTCGTTAATAAGAAACTGAGTACTGATGCGAGTCCGTTTACAACTGAAACAGTCATGTTGCTTACGGAGTTGCATCTTTTAAATCACACTACGGCTATGGGACCCACCCTTAATTAATACACTATAATTACTACTGACACATGCAAGATCTAATACTACAAAAAGATGAAGAATCTCCCTGAGATTCTACTGGTGCCAGAGCACATAAATGAACAAAAAGAGCATGCCAGAAATAGGCCAAAACGCTCTCATCACGACAAGGGAACATAGCCTCGCGCACCCTAGGTTGACACGGGTCATTGAACGCGTAAAATAAACACACAAAAATTGAACCAACAACTACAAAATACAAGCCTAATGGCTGAAAAACTATGTTTACATTTATATAAAACGCCAGACAAACAGGATTTTTGGAAGCTACCTTACAACTATGGACAGCACCCATTTAATCAATCAATACTCATTATAACCGATCAGGTTTTGTGAATTTAAACAACGTCTTAAATTGAAGAACAGGAACCAAGCCTGTTACTAATGACAAGTCGCGTTATCTGATTTGAGCGCGCCCCTCTTGTATGAGTCATCGCTGTCTCAATTATCTCTCTCAGTCGCTCAAGCCAGGTGCAGTTTCCCTCTGGAAACGCAAACATATCTCACTCATCCCCTTGGATGGCAAGAAAACACGAATATATACACCACAAGTCCAACCTCGCGAGGTCATGAACTGGGCTAATGTGGAGCAAGTCAGAATAATCACCATGATATATTCTCGCTAGCTCATCATAAAAATCACACTACGCACCAAAAGCCTGGACTGACTATCATACACCTACCACCGGGTCGGCTCAAAACAGAACAACAAAATTGCGTCCATTGACACATTAAAAATAATACAAAAAAAAAACTCGGGTGCAAAGTGCCATCCCGTTCAGATCTGCTGAAAAAGCAACTATCAAAATAATCCTGATCCGTCATAAAATTCTACTCACAAATAATCTTTACCCTCCAAATTCTATTTTTAATCTCAAAATTAATTCAGTTCCATTTCTGTTATAAGGCATACCTCCGAATAATCATGCTTGACCGCGATTTACGCAAGCGAACGCGAGCCCGAGCTGCGCGTCGCCCCGTAAAGATGAACAAACACAAATCACAATATTTACAAATTACACAACGCTCGGCTAGTCCCATAACTTAACGTGTCAGTAAAACAAAAACTAAGAATCTACATTACCAAACAAGCAAACAAATATCTACAAAAATATGTCCCATAATACCATAGCTGATTTAATAAATAAATAAATTTATTTGTACTCAATCCTTTTAAAACAGCGTCGGGAAAACGTCTGCAGCCATCTCCTTTAAGATATTTATCTCGTCATCGACATCTTCTGGCAAATGTCCTGCTGGTTTCAAGATCCGGTCTCGTTCCTAGAAGTCATCTCGTGCTGAATTAAATAAAGTTTTGTCAGATACACACACGATATATTTCCTACTACATTCACCTATCAAGTACTAAATTCCTTGACAGTCTATTTGGTGAATTATTTCGATGAACTGGTCCTACTGATAGTGCTGGGACTACAAATAAATCACTGAAGTTACACTTATAACTTGACGAAACTGTTCCATGTTCAATAACATGAAAATATGCAGAGTATGAACGTTACGTCCTCAGACGCACAAAAATAAGTGAGTGAACGTTACGTTCTCAGACGCACGAAAATAAGTGAGTGAACGTTTCGTCCCCAGACGCACGAAAATAAGTGTATGACGTTACGTCCTCAGTCGCACAAAAATAAGGGTATGACGTTACGTCATCAGACGCACGAAAATAAGTAAGTGAACGTTACGTCCTCAGACGAACGAAAATAAGTCTTCTCTCGAAGCATCCTGGATTCTTATAAAAGAAACTGACTAGGGTAGGTGTGGAAGGGGATTTATTATAAAATATTCCATAATAATTATCAGACTAGCATGCGATCGGTATCATTGAGTTCGTAGCGATGTGGAGGTTACGATTATGCTGTAGCTGGCTTGAATCGATCGTGGAATTAATCTGTAGATAACTCCCGCGTTAATTTACCAGGATGCGTTATCAAGCCGAGTTGCCGCTAAAACAGGCGTCTTGATATTATTGGCCCAGACTCTTGTATGTCTTTGCGCGCTTTTACATGTATTTCAGCAGTAGGGAGTGGTTAACATGATGATTGACCAATTGTCTCGTAGCATTCGATTTTCTACTTGGCGCCAACATTCATAGCAACAGGCCCAAGCCGTCTCCGCGCTAAAAGTTGCACCTGTCCTATGTCTCAAGAATATTTATGCTTCTTCCTAAAATACCACAGGAGCTTAAACCATTGTGTCCTCTCGGCCACTGATTTCTCAATATTTCCCAACGCCGTCTGGCTCTCATATCTGCTGTCTGTAGAAATGTATCAAAAGATGATGAATAATTATTAGAATCCTTTATACAGCCTGTGGATAAAGGGTTCAAATGATATGACAAAATTATGTCCTGTCTGCTTATAAATTGAATTGGGCATTGCAAAAAAAGTCATGAGTCAGCCTTCTTATAGAAATGAGTTATCCAATCAAAATCGGGAAATAGGAGTGACGCGATCAGCAAGTATAAGAAGATTTCCACCTCATTCGTAGCTTTGAAATTACAGTCCCATGAGAGTTCAAAATTTGATAGTTTACACTTCTATCTTTTTCCTGTAAAATCTTAATGTGATGTCAGTAGACAGACTGTAGGGATCCTAAATAACCTAGCTAGTTGTGAGCCCCTGGCGGTTCCCAACTCGATATCTCTCTCACTTGTGTGAGGTGTAAAATTATTCGGGACAAAGCTCCCTTTCCGATGGACCACTTATTTTTCCAGATTTATACAAAAGAATCGTAACTACAAGGTCATCAACGTTTTTTTCGATATCTTAATGTGATGTCACATGACTTTATGTTTTGAAATGGCAGAGTCAATTCATATCAAAGAACAATGTCAAAAAGTCTTTTTTGTGATCTTGAATATAAGTTGTTTACGTTCTTGTTATTCTATTCATTTGTTATGTTAGTATTTTAATTATTTAAATGGACATACTTTGCACTTTTTCTTGTTCTTCAGCGTTTGTCCCGCCTGTCTGTAGGGTCCACTGCATGAATACGCTGTCTCCATACAGTTATATCTAAGGTCGTATCTGGGTGAAGATTAACGCGTCTGAGGTCTTTGTGTAGTGTATTTGCCCATCGTTGCCTTGGTCGTCTCTTTGGTCTTTTGGCGACGACTTGTAGATTGTAACGAATCTTTTGTAATTGTGACGGTTTCTGCCCACAGTACATGCCCGAACCACGCAGACGGTGCTCGATTATTTTATATTGGATAGGTGTGACACCAAACCGCTTCCCGGTGTCAATTGAAGCATGGTCTAGTTTAGAGACACCCGCTATCCACCTTAATATCTTGGTTTCCATAACGCATAAACGACGCTCTGCCTCAGTCGTAGTTGACCAGCACTCGCATCCATATAATGCGACAGGACGGATGGCAGTAAGATATATTTTGGACATGAAGTGATCGTCCATCCTTCGGTCGCAAGTGACACCAATTGCTTGTTCGCCACCTTATCCAGGTAGCATTGAGCTTTGTATTGATCTCTTCGACAATGCATCAATCGTTCGTGATAGTGGATCCAAGATATTTGAATTTTGTCACTGGAAATAATTTACCAATTATGTATATTCTGTTAACTACTTTCGAGTATTTCTGTGAATTGCTTAACTTAAGCTTTAGTATTGCATCTCTATCTTTAAAATGCTTGCCACGGTGGGTGAGTGGTTATCGTGTTGGACTACCAACCCCAAGCTTGCAGGTTCACTCCTGGCCATGGTACGTGATTTTTGAAAGGCGGCAAAAATCACGACACACATGTCATACGTTGTTGGCATGTTAAAGAACCCATTTGAATTCAGTTGGCCGTGTTCATAATGGAAAAATTATTCTTGGGATTTTCCGCCAACACAGAAGTTCCTCCTTTCTAAATTAGAAAGCACTATAGAGTCAAGGAGCTTAGATAACTAATCTCCCTGACTTTCATAGACTCCAAGGAACAGCAAAATTCGACATGAAAGCTGCTCTCTGGGCGTCAAATAACAAAGCTTGCACCCAGCAACTGAGGCCATACGATATTATTATTATCTTTAAAATAATTATTCTCATTATTAATAATGAATGACATATTATCCAGCCCTTAGTTACACATTTCTACTCGTAGTTCTGTAATATAATTTGTGTATTGTGTATCTGGTTAGATGTAAGAGAAGGCCACTGGGCCTTAATCTTGCCACACTAAATAACTTAGAGCAATAAACCAATCAATCAATCAATCAATGAATCAAACAAATATTGAAGTGTGTTGGATGACCTGATATTTGGCTGGAAGTTACTACAGATCAGGGTCAACCAGGAACTTTGCTAGATGCACGATCATCCTTATTCCTCCTCTCTACTAATCACCTTTGTGAGAGAAGTCAGGAACGGTCAGTTCAGCCGAGATCACATGACAGCGTGGTGGTGGGGCGAATAGGACCGCCTAACGTACGCTATCTCTTGCAAGCGAGAAACAAGTAAATATGATTAATGTGAATGGTTGAACACATCCACAATAGACCTGAACGTTTCATCTTCGAAGGTATCGTACCCGCATGGTCTGTGGAAGTTTCCGGTTAACAACCAACCTTCCGTCGGGCGCGGCAGATCAGATTGATACAAGTTCACATTCTCAGTCGATTGTTGTCAACAATCGGAAGTAAATGTTCCTTTTAAATTTAAATTCCATTCTTGGATGTAAAAAGCAATTTCGAGAACCACTGGATGGATTTTGATGCGGCTTTCACCATTCTGTAAAGGATTTCTCGAGGAAGGTTTCTGTAGAAAATCATTCATTCATGACCAAAGGAAGCCGAGCAGTAACGATTTTGGAGAATCGAATCAAAGAAAATCCTGCAGTCTGTGCGCTTTTTAAGCTAATGCTGGGTAAACCGTTAAAATATATATTTACTATAAGTGTAAGAATTGTTCAGCAAGAAAATTTCTACAAAATGTCGGTGACAGGATATCTCTATCTTGAATACATCGCCCACTATAAGTGTTTTTACGTTTTCATTTCTTCCAACTATCTCAATTCAGAATAAATTTAAATGATTGGCTTCGGAACGAGTTTACAAGCTAGCGAGTGGGCCTATCACCCCAGCTTCGACTGTTGAGTCGTGTCAAGTTAAGACTTCAGCGAAGAGTATATGTGTTTGGAGGTTGACTGTTCACCCGGCATCTGGGACCTGCCGACCGTGCGCCTTTTAAGCTTACGCTGGGAAAACCGTGAAAGATACCGGGTTAATCCGGGGCGGGTAGCTAGTTCTCTTTATTCAAATATCAAATTGACGCACTGTCTTTTGCCAGTGACAATCAATACATGTTTGTGACACAAATTCCTTCAGTAATTTGAGATATTCTGTGTTCAAAGAGGAAATATATGTTTTATATAGCTGAAAAACTATTGCAGCTATCTGCACGTATTTGTCTAAAATATTTCCAAACACAATTTTAATAAGTGAATATGTGTGATCATTTTGATACACCGCACCCGATTACAATACCGCACCAGACAGAAGTTTAACATAATCTAACTCTGAGTCGATAAATGGGTGTCGTGCCATTTCGTCCAGGTGCTATTTCTTCCAGGTGCTATTTCTTCCAGGTGCTATTTCGTCCAAATTCCACGAACAGAGGCAGGTGGGTTCACTCTCTGCCGGCCCACTAGTGCTATTTCGTCCAAACACCTATGATTGACAGTTTGACAGGTCTACAATAACTGTTTCATTTCATTGCGTTTCTTGCTAAAAATAAGTAATTTTTTGATGTTTGTAATAATGGGCGTTACTCGCTCCGCTCGTTAGCCACCAGTCAACTATAGTTTACAATGAAATGCTTATAATGTAAACAACATAGTGAGGATAGAAAAAAAATGTGGATTAAAATCGCTCTCTGAGCTTCGGTGTATCTTAATTATCTAAATATTGTGCCGTCGTTCGCTTCAAGGCATGAGGTACAGTTATATACAACAAACAAATATTTTGGAAATTTCCTGAGATTTTCGTAAAAGCACGCCTGTATACGAGTTATGTTACATCATGTGTCCGGCCTTGCAGAACTTGATATATGCAGTAGATCTGGCATCAGCGCGCTCCATTTAATGATACTGTCCTTTAAGGTAGAGACGCACTATAGAGTCTGGGGCGTAAATATTGTCACTAATAAAAATATAAACCTACCTGTGAAATGGATTTATCAGCTTCTTCGCGGGCTGTCTTCCTTCCCTGTGCCATAGCCTTATATGGACATATTGTGCAGCCACATCAGGAACACACGTATTGTGGATCTCTTCTTTAATAATTTCACGGTTTATAGTAAACACTTTTCCACTACAAGAACGGTTAACACAACGCCACACAACTTCACCGCACTTCTTCTCATTCTTAACCGTATACCGATACCCGTTAAGTAATAAACTAGGTTGGCCCCTTGTAATGGTTGAAAACTCCATAATTAACAAGGATGTTAATTCATAGAGATCATTCGAACGAATTAAGCCTCTGTTCATAAACAGAGGTGGGGAGGGGAGGAATGGAATTCCACAGCAGGGATGAGTGGGAAATCCCACACTGCACTGCCTCAACCCTTGTCTACATTTCGTCTGGACGAGATGGCACTCATTAAATTGTGTAATAATTTGTAAAACCGAGCTGGACGAAATGGCACGTTCCTCAAGGAAATTTGTTGCTGGACGAAATAGCACCTAGACGAAATAGCACTGAACCGGTAAATGTGGTGAGCAAAATTCTAGATGAGTTAGCGTGTCACACAGTGACCCGAACGACATATGAGAGCCCTTGAGCGTATCCTCGAAGAGATGGGCATTTTCAATTCTAACCTATCCAAGCGTTCAAATTAGATAAGTATATCTTCTATACCATTTCAAAATCAACACTTGACCTGCATTCAAACCTGAGCAAGTATCCATTAATACTAATGCTTGCTAACAATACTCCATGTTACAGTTTGTAATCCATTCCAAGAGCTATGGAGCAGACAATTCCGCTTGATTTGACACACAAGTTAACTGTTCGTAACATCGATATAAACCGAGATTATCTCGCACGCTATCAATATCGCCAGAGACCATTACAAACCACCATCGAGCACGGGTTTGAACTGGTATTAATGATCAGAACAATCAAATGACCTCAACAGTCCAGGCACGTGTTTAGACCGGGGGAGGAGCTGGCTTCCACACTCAAACACATTCCTTGATTGATAATATATAATTAATGTTATTGGTTTTACGTCCCTTTTAACTACACTGGCTTTTAGAGACGCAGGGGTGCCGGAATTTTGCCCCGAAGGGGATCGTTAACGTGCCAGTAAATGTATTGACACGGCTCCCTCGCATTTGCGCACCCTCAAATGCCAGCTGACTGCGCCAGGTTTCGAACCTGCAACCTTGGGCTCAGCAAGCGAGAACGTTACCCCTGAGCCACGCAGCCAGACATTTCCTTGATTGATGGATGATTGTTGTTTTAAGGAGAAGAACACTGACGTCATCAATTCATCTCTTAAAACATTACGATGGAATGAACAAAAATCAACTCGACTTTTCAAATTTTTTGGTTGCTTCGATTAACAACCGTAACATGCATATATTAGTAGTTATAATATTTAGCCTATCCTATACTCGCACGGGAGAGTTGTATAAATATAAACGCTGGTCCAACAGTTACTTCTTCTCTTCTCGGTGTCAGGTGCCTAGTAGATACTGTGGACTCCCGACCATCAGGATGCCAAATAAGGGCATACTCAAGATTACCATCTAAGTGGGTAACTTCTTCAACTTGTGGATCAAATTTTGATTGACGATTGAAGCGCCGGAGTAGTACAGTTCCTAGTTTCAACAACCATGTGGGAGTGGAGTAGCCATTACTACTGCGTCGTGGGTGGCCAAACATGCGCTCGTGAGGAGTATCATTTGTTGCGATGTAGAGTAGAGACCGAATGCCGTGGAGTGATTCTTGAAGTACGGTGATTGGCAAACCTCTATCTTTTAGAGCAACATTGAATAGTTCTCCAGATTGTACCGTTAAATCGTTCAACCTGGCCGTATAACCCTGGGGGTTATATGGTATAGTTCGGCTGGTAGCCACTCCAAACAAAGCAAGAAAGTTCTTGAACTCTGAGACATAAATGATGGTCCTCGATCCGTGTGTATATAAAAAGGGGCTCCAAATATGCTGAACAATTGTGTTGGGCAAGAGATGACAGTTGAGGCACTCATGTCACGACAAGCGAAGGCTAAGGGGAAACGAGAAATTTCGTCAATTACGCTGAGGATGTAACGATTTCCAGTCTTAATAGACAACGGTCCCCTGAAGTCTAGATTTAGACGCTCGAAGGGGTTTGTAGCTTTGATAAGAGATCCTAGATATCTGAAGAATTGAGGTTTCTTCTCATCACATGTTCTGCATGCAGATGTGATACGCCAAATATCTTCCTTTGAGAAAGGAAGGTTTTGAATTCGTATCCAATAACTCATTCTGGTGATGCCTTGGTGAGAAAGAGACTCGTGATGGGACAGTAGCTTTCCGTAATCTGCATTGTGAGTGATGTAACCGACTCTTGAAAGGGCGTCAGCAGCTTGGTTATCGTTGCCTAGTCGGTATACAATGTCGTATGAATAAGGACACAATTCCAAATGCCAACGCAGTTTCTTATCGTGCTTTAGTTTTCCGGGATGTTTTGAGTCAAACATGAAAGTTATAGAGCGCTGGTCTGTGATATGATTGAAACGACGGCCCATGAGGAAGTGTCTCCATTTACGAATGGCTTCCACAATAGAATAGGCTTCCTTTTCGATCGCAGAATGATGGCGTTCGGAACCTGAGAGTGTTTGAGAAAAGAAGTTACTACATGGCATTTATTTTCGGCGAGGGTGGCAGTAATAGTAGAATTGGATGCATCAGTTTCGGCTGTAAAAGGGACATTGTTGTCGATGCTACCTAGCGCAGCATTCTCTATAGCAGACTTGAGCTCTTCAAAAGCTTTAAAATACATTTCATAGAAGTTATATTACCACACTGCTACTTCCTACGGTCCTGAGTTAAATTCCACGCACTTTAAATGCACTAATGAAATTGCAGCATCAACAAGGAGTGTTGCTGCAAATGAACACGCAAGACAAGTGTTAGCTGTGATGCGATACACACACTCTCAGGTCTCTCTGACCTCAAATGTTGACAAAAATCAATAAGATGTGTCCACAACGCGCTGTAATAAAGTGCTGATTGAAGCATCTGCTCGCAGACAATTCCAAACTGTTTGTCGTGTAACGTGTGGTGTCACTCTTGCTCGATTCTACGCTGTTGTTGAGCGGGTTTCCATCCGAATGATGTTGCGATCTTTACACACAATTGTCCGTCCCGAATTGGGCCTGTGCCGAGTCTAGGAGTGTGAATATCTCCACTTGACCACTGCTACCAACATTACTTGTGCCGTAGATGCCTGTCGGCTATAAGTAAACCAATAAACGACGGGTGAACCTGTTAGCCTCTATAAATAATATTGTTAATTATTCGCATTAGGGCCTTAGGTCATCGTGATTATCATCCCCGTGTGCTAGGGTGTGCAGTGTATGCAGCTGTAATAAGGACACGGATAGAATTAATAATAATACTTTTATTGCAGTCAAATGGCCATATTCAATTATTGAAGTAATTTCAAGTTTGCGTTCTGGTGCCTTGGTGTGCATATTCTGTAATTGATTGGGTTCTTCATTTGCACAATTCTATGTGGTAGCGTTCACATGTTTGTCCGCATAAGTTGCACTCACACGTCTCAGCTGGCTCATGATATGATGTGTTCACACAGATGAGATGATGGAATCCGTGTACCGCCATTCTGCTAAACACGTGCCTTATCTCAAAGCTCGATGTGGTCCATGTCCGATCTACCATGGCCCCCGTCTCATAAAACTCTGGGGGTACTTCTTCTCTCTTTTCTTTTAATGTTGATAAAAGATTTTCTGAAGCTCGAGTACTGGGAAGAGTCAAAAGTGTCCTTAGGTCCTCAATAAGGAAACGAATAGAATTAAGTGGCCGGAGACATGATATAAGGCACTATCCCGGCATTTTCCTGCAGAGAGTATGGAAAACCCGAGAAATACACTCTCAGGATAGACACTTGCAGTGTCAGCGCCAGGAATCGAGCGCCATTATCTCCAGACTTGCTGCGCATGGCAACACTGCGGGGTAAATGTATTATTAGTTGAAGATTAAACATGGAACGCTTAGCCCGAAATGGTGAGCAACGAGGTCATGCACATTAGAACATGCAGTAATTTCAACCATTATTTAACTCCATGAAAACTTCTATTCTCGTTTCTTTTTACGCAAAGGATTAAGAGGAGACAGTTAGCAGAGTTAATGAATTACTGAATAAATGAATGATAATGAAAGGAATACTTTTAGAGGAACAAACATGAGACGAGTTGCGACAAATCCCAGCATAAATGTATACACTCTAATTTAAAATTCAGCTAAGGTAATCAAGAGGACAACTTTCATATGCATATCTCGCTTTACAATGTGCGACTCTGCTTTCCATTAACGGGATTGCGACGCGGAGTATGGAGCGGTCAGCGGCGAAATTTCCCACATCCACTTCCGAGACATATAGTGATGTAAAATACCCAGGTATTTATAAATCGGGGTAAATACCCAGGGTATATACTCGGGTAAATGCCCGGGTATTTTAGATTTTTCCTTAAATTCCTGTGTCATGGTAAGTTGAACCTTAAAAAAGGGTACCGGTTTGCAAACTATTCTACATTAACTTTTTAGAAATGAAACAACATTAGATAGTTAATAAAATTTAATTTAATTAGAATTGGGACTTACGTAACAGCAATTAAATTTAATTAGAATTGGGACTTAAAAACAGAATTAGAATTGGGAATTAGACCAGGAGATATAAGCTAACAACTCCACTACACTGAAAAAGTTACGTTAAGTATAGTAGGCATCAAACAAACAATAGAAAATGGGAGGGATGTACAGTGTCAGTTTGAATTCTTGGTAGTATGAGCTGAGCAGTGTTGCCAACCCATCTGCTTGCAGGCATACATCTTCGCCCATTATAGAGCCCACATACTACAAAAACTTCCATACATGCATTTATATTATTTAGAGTATGATTTAAAAAAATAATATTTTTTAAATATTTACAATTGAATGAAAAACAAGATGTTCAGTAAAGAACATATAGCCTACTTTCTCCTAAATGTATGAGTATAGTTATAACTCGTTGTTATTATCAAAGAGTATAATAGAATCATTTCTTGGTTGAAGACCTTAGAAACTATTTACTGTACCTCTACCAAACGCCACAACCTAGAAAAAAACTACTACCATCATTGAAGAAAGATAGATAAGAAGTATCTCAAGAATGTTATGGATCTGGAGACATAATCGACCGGACTGGCTGCGTGGCTCTGCGGTAACGTTCTCGCTTGCTGGGCCCTAGGTTGCAGGTTCGTATCCTGGCGCAGTCAGCTGGCATTTGAGGGTGCACAAATGCGAGGGAGCCGTGTCAGTAGATTTACTGGCACGTTAAAGATCCCCTTCGGGCCAAAATTCCGGCACCTCAGCGTATCTAAAAGCAGCAGTAGTTAAAAGGGTCATAAACAAATAACATTATTATTATTGTTATTATTACATAATCGACCTGCCGTGGGCAACACCCAACTTTGAGTTGAGGCATGTCTTTACACGTCTGGTTGTGCATGGCTTTCACAACCCTAATTGAATTAACAAATCTTTCCATGTCCCTACAGAGACGTGTGTATACAAACTATGTGGATATTTTCGATTGCTATTTGCCTGAAATAAAAGAATTAATAACCTGAACTAGTACCAGCGGCTAGAATTCAGTTACTATGTGAAATCGTTTTGTTCTTTACTTCAAATAACATTTTCAAATAACGCACATTAGGCTGTAACAAACCCTTTAAAATAAGAAGTAAAAATGTATCATAGTATCATCCTGTCATTCTTCAAATTCGATGCGCATAGAATGCCAATGGTATACTATCAATGGAGTCCCATGTAGACCAGTCGTGAAATCTAGTGGAGAAATATCGAACAATATAATCCTAACAGGGCGAGTGCATTCTAGCGGCCATAAGAAGAAACTTATCAATAAAATCTGGAAGTTAATAAGTAGGCCGGCGTGCAGTTATCTTTTTGGCTGCTAGATGTCTCGAGCAAATCTGCTGGCGAATTATGTTTTAATTAAATATATGTTTTGCACCGTAATATGCACAATATAAGGCTTAATTTTAAAACGTCTCAGTCATTACAAAGCAACAAATATGTAAAATTTCAAGCAAAAAACCAAACTCTGATGGGGTTTGAACCATGGGGATATGAATGACAGACTAACGCTTTACCACGGAGCCATTTGTGCCAACGAACATTGATCTATATAAAATGACTTACATAGAACTTGTTAGCAAATAATGATTTAGACCTAACGATTTCATCAGTGGAGTATATTATTTATGTATAAAGCATTTCATACTAAGTTTATTTATTTTGTACCAGTACGCTATATTGCATGCAATACTCAAATTAGTGAAATATAAGTCAGGCACAAGATATCCGCTGCCATCTTGTCTTCTTATCGAGACGGCTCAGCTTTTTAAAATCACTTCTGCACTATAGTATTACAAAATAAACTTTTAATTTCGAACGTGCCTCTTCCTTAAGAACAGTTAAATCGATTCTCGGCTCGATAATCGGAACTGGTGGGTCCCATGATATGGATTATAAAGTTTGCATAATTCGCACGGCCGCCATCCTGAAATGGTACGGCGGATGACCTTGTAGTTTGGTCACAAGACGCGTCCTATATGAAGGTATGTTATTACCAAATTTGATAGAGATCGGATAATTTGGTAAGTCGCTATTTTATTTTACGTTTTGAACGTTTGAGTGGCCGCCATTCAGATTTGGTAAAGATGGCGGCGATATAAAACAAGACACTGAGGTGCCCTTTGCTTGTTCTACCTCTGTACCAAATTTCGTTCAATTCGGTTTCACCGTGTTCGAATTGATAGGGGGGACAGACATTCAGAGTACACACACTCACACACACACACACACACACAGACTCACACACACACATACACACACACAGACAGACATACAATTTTTGGCCCTGTAGTGATCTCATAAGTCTACTTTCATTTTTTGCAAAAATCGAAAGTAGGCTAATAACGTAAAGCCTTTTTACTAAGCTTTTTTTTAAATGTCCTTTCTATTGAATATATTTTATTACCTTTTGAGTTTTGGCATACACATTTCAATTAATATGCATATAGCCTACTCTCATTACTACAAAAGTAGCTTTTCCCTCCCACATCTTTGTTGTTCATTTCCAGTACCGTAATAAAACTCAACCTTCTCAATATCTTGGTATGGTATTTATTAAAAATTTAAAACACAAAACAACCAAAAGGTTTTATCCAATATTTTACTTTAGTTTAAGGAGAAAAACACACTTAAAGACAAGGTTACAGTGCCAAAACATATAAATAGCCAAAAATACCCGGACGTCCATTTTCCTTTTCTTTTAGTTTTGAAGGATCAATATTGTTCCTGATGTCAATTGAAGGCATGAAATACCTGTGTTTCAGTCCTTGTTTGTCCAACACTTCATCAACACATCATAAAGTCTCGTACAAAGCACAAAAACTGAAAATACCCTCATTTTGGGTATGTAAATGACCACTGGGTATATACCCGGCTAAATACCCAATTTATATTTATCTTCCCACTGGGTATTCACCCGGCCCACATCACTAGAGACATATGACTTAGGATCTTCTTATTCTTCATTTCTACAGCAGAAAATAACTCTGTTGACATCAAATATACGAGGGGTGTACTATATTGTTCTACACTTTATTTTTTTCCTACCCAAATGAAGTACATTACACAACAGTTGTTACGTCCACCTTCTCAACATAATCTCCTTGTAACTTTATGCACTTTTTCCATCGATGTGTCAGTCCCTCCAGATATTCCTGAAACCATACTTTCGGAGTGCTGCGTACCAATGCCTTGACAGCTGTGTCCAGTTCTGCAAAATCCGCTAAACGGCGGTCATGGAATGGAAGCACAGGGACAGTCCACCGCCAAAGAAATGTCCAACAGTGCCATCAGTTGGCAAGCGACAGTGTTCTGGGACACAAAGGGCATCATCCTCATCGACTGGCTGGAATTGGGGGCCACGACTAACATTGCAGCAAATATGACAAGCCTTAAGCGGTAACGTCGTGCCATTCGAAACTAAGTGGCCAGGAAAATGGGCTAAAGGTGTGCTTCTACAACATGACAATGCCCGCTCCTACACTAGCCGAGAGACCACCGCTGCCATTGATCAAATGGGATTCACAGTGCTGCCATATCCGCCATACTCTCCCGACTTGGCACCAAGTGATTATCACCTGTTCGGGAACATGAAGAAACCTCTGGACACAGCTGTCAAGGCAAGGGTACGCAGCACTCCGAGAGAATGGTTTCAGGAATATCTGGAGAGACTGACACATCGATGGCAAAAGTGGATAAAGTACAAGAAGATTATGTTGTGAAGGTGGACGTAACAACTGTTGTGTAATGTACTTCATTTGGGTAGAAAACAATTAAGTGTAAAACAATATAGTACTCCCCTTGTAAAATTTGAAATTATAAATTTTATTTTTGAAAGCCTTCGTCTGGAGCCTGGGCCTCTGTGGAAGTGAAACTTGGCCTGTTGGTGAAGCAAAAAAGAGGAGAATAGAATTATTTGAAATGTGGTGTTACAAGAGAATAATAGAGTGCAGATGGGTAGATAGAGTAACAAATGGAGTGGGTGAGGAGAGATGTTTCTGGCGACTGCTGACGAAGAGAAGGGATGTGCTGGTAATAATAATAATAATAATATCGTATGGCCTCGGATGCCGGGTGCAAGCTTTGTTATTTGACACCCAAAGGGTAGCTTGCATGTCGAATTTCGTTGTTCCTTGAAGCACTATGAAAGTCAAGGAGGTTAGATATCTAAGCTCCTTGAACACTACAGCGCTTTCTAGTAGAGAAATGAGGAACTTGGTGCTGGCGCAAACTCCCGAGATTAATTTTGCCATTATGAACACAGCCTACTGAATTTAAATGGGTTATTTGACATGTCAACATAGTATTACATGGTGTCGTAATTCTTGCCGCCTTTCAAAAATCACTTTCTACGGCCAGGAGCGAACCTGCAAGCTTGGAGTTAGTAGATCGACACCTTGACCACTCACCCACCGTGGCAAGCTATATGCTGTTAGGACACATACTAAGACACCCAGGAATAGCAAACTTAGTTATGAAAGGAAGGGTTGAGAATAAGAACTGTAGGAGTAGACCAAGGTTAGAATACGTTAAATAAACAGATTGCCTCGGATTTAGGATGTGGTAGCTATGTAGAGATGAAATGATTTGCTCAGGACAGGGAGGCATCGAGGGCAGCATCAAACCAGTCTAAAGACTGACTCAAACAACAACATTCGTCTATAATCCTTATTACTAATTCCTGACTCACTCGGCATCGGTGAATATTGTTTGTGGGCGTGGCAATCTAGACTCTGCATTTGACGCAAGATGGATGACATGACCCCCCCTTCACACTAGGTGGGTTTAACCACGAACACCCTCCAGTAGCTCTTATCCGAATACAATAGAAATTTATATTCATTGCTATAATCTTCTTATTGTATTTTTAGAAGGATATAATATCACTCATTTGCAACAACAGTGGAATAACTAGAAATTGGTACTTTTTCAGCTGTCACCTCAATGTAGAGCTGGAACATATTCTTTATCTATTGATTATATCGACACTACTCTATCGTTATTCTTGGCAACGTGAGACTACATAATTTCAGAAAATATTGTAATTACATCAAGAACACTGATACTTCCTAATTGTGTCGGTATATGTTACACTCATCTGAAGCAAAACAATAAATCCCCAATTCTATATGGCGTCAAAATCTTAACATGATGTAAACAATCTACAGGTTAATAAATTGCCTTTAAATCTTTAAATGTTGTTTCCTACTAACATCATAAGGTATTTTAAGTTATGATGCTGTTGTAGCAAATGAGCGATATTTGCCACTGTAACAAGACAGTCACCACTAAATAACATTAAATATATACCGAAATTAGGACTAATCATTTTCAAATGAGGATTTTTTAAATATATTTAACATGTTTGGTCTATATTCATTATATGAAACATAGGCATATGCCTGTATCTTATTAAATTGTTGACACCTGCTAATACCCAATATGCTCTCTACTTTATTGGAACATGTTTCCGGTCCTTGAGTGGGACTTTCTAAATTGGACCACATGGAATCTCATTGTACGACAGATGCGTTGTTGATTTAGGGGCTTTGCGGCATAGTGGTCATGTCACCCTTTGTACTTAGGTGTGTATCTGTATGTGGATTTTTTATTACAACGTGAGCTATTGTGATTGCTGTATTAGTGTGTATTCGTAAAATAGGGGGTTGGGAAGATGGCAGCCTTGGCATTAAGTTAGGAACCATCCCGGTATTTGCCTGGAGTAGAAGTGGGAAACCACGGAAATGAGTGTTAAAGGGTTAGTCACTCTGATAAATAATTTGAAAAAAGAAAGTGGATATCTTGCGCTTGTGTCATATTATGAGAAGCTGAATTTTGCGATTCAGATCGCTACGCGTGCGAATTGAAATCGGTTTTGCGGGGCGATATTATCATCTATGCGCGTGGCTTGAGAGCGTCAATCGAAGAAAGAATCATCGTCAGAAGAATAACATGGACTTATTGGGTGACAGGATCATGCCTTAGCAACTACGCTACAGTGACACAGGTTGTAACCCACGATGTGTTTATTTCGATGCTGACTTCTCGGCAGTGGTACCCGCAACATCGGCCCACAAAGTCAATTTGAATTCGCTCACGAAGTGATATTATTGGACAATTTCAGCAGCTGATAAGAAGACACCGGAGTGAGTTATGAACTTATTTTTTTCCTAATTACTTGTTAGTGTGACATATCTTTTAAAGCTCATATACGCGGTTCACGTTGTTTCCGACCAGCCTGTATAATTATTAATTTATAATTAAATATACGTAAACGGAACTAGGAGGACAGCTGCATGCATCAATTTGCACTCCAGAAATGGAAAGGGGTGCTACAAATCTTGAGATATGATTTTCGAATTCCGGTACTAGCAACTGCCTTTTTGAGTGTAATATTTTCCTCAGGGGTCCGAAACGGGGCGCACCGATCCCCTGTTGACGGTCCCCAATTGCAAATACACATACTAGTACAGCCATCATAAATTTTTATTTTTTTATTTTAGCATATGGCTTTTAATGCCGGGAGTGTCCAAGGACATGTTCGGCTCGCCAGTTTTGTAGCTGCTTCGAGACGGACACCCAATGGGTGAACTACATGTACCGTTGGGGAGGGAAGTTGGAATGTAAGGACGAGGAGGTGGAAGGTAGCGGCTGTGGCCTATAGTTAGGGACCACTCCCGGCATTTGCCTGGAAGAAAGATGGGAAACCACAGACGACCATCTTCAAGGTTGCAGGCGGGGGGATTCGAACCTCCTCGCCTCCCGGATGTGAGCGACTGCCAGCAGTCATGCCGTAACGACCACGGCTAACACACCCGGTAGCCATCACAATGATAAAGTTTATCAGACAGATTCCACACACACATACTCAAGTTAATGGGGCCACATGAACACGATACCACAAAGCTGCTAAATGAAACAACAACAATTCCCGAGATATCTTCTGATTTCTTTGAAACACAGGCGTTACAATAGGAAGAGACTAATTAAAGTCGTGATTACTAAACTTGCCACAACCTAGCCAGAGCATGAATTAAAAGGCCAATAATAATGAATAGTGCTACTTGGTGCATGAGAGCCATCACAAGCCAAGACATTATAACTTACGTCCTACAACGCGGTATAATATAATCCTACGAAATGGAGTTTCACTTCTACGTAAACTTCCTTAACTTCATCTCAAAGCTGTAGTAAGATTTCGTGAAACAGAAGAAGGCTGAGACAAAGGGAAACCGAGAGAAAGTGGGAGAAAGAGAAGGCTGTAGGAATATTAACTCCCTAGAAACCAACCAAAGATCTCTACCAAACCTTAAACTTCTTGGAGTAAATGGAAAGATCGATACATTATTATTATTGACTGATGAGCCGTGAACATATTACGTGTCTGCCTCGTTGCTTAGTGGCTAGCTTTCTTGGCTTGTCACCGCAGAGGCCCGGGTTCGATTTCCGGCTCTGTCAAGGTATTTAAGTATGGTCTGAGGGCTGGAACGGGATACACTTAGCGTCGTGAGGCAAACCTGAGAAGAGGGGGATTTGATTCAGACCTCAACCATCCTGGAAGTGGTTTACCGTGGTTTACCCACTTCTAATCCAGACAAATGCCGGGATGGTACTTAACTTAAGGCCACGGCCGCTTCCTACCCAAATCCTACCTTAATTATAAGTACACACAGTAATACAGACATAACAGTGATACAAGTTATCAACAAATTCTACACCCCCCCAAGTAAACGGGGCTACATGATCACTAGAAAAATCATTAACAACAGCATATTACGCAATAACGTTTTGGTCATAACGATTGAAACATTTGTCGTATCGTTACACCAGCTTTCCAATGCCCTCTGCAAAGATTTCTGCCGCCACTGAGGGGGGTACGTCTGGACAGTCTCCTGAAGTGTTTCCTTTTTGAAGAGACGTTGCCGCCCAACCATACCGTCAATTCTCAAAAAAACTGAAAAACATTCACGACCGCACTGTGCCAACGTTACGATAGACTTTCTCAAATAATTCAAGTGGGAAGTTTTCGACCATCCGCCGTTTGTCCATGCCAGCACTAAATGATTTCAACTTTTTTCGAGAATTGCAGGTATGGTTAGGCGGCAATGCCTAGCCAAAAAGGAAAAAAAAACTTCAGGAGACTATCCAGATGTACCCACCTCAGTGGCGGCAGAAACCTTTGCAGAGGATATTGGAAAGCAGGTATAATAATATCGTATGGCCTCGGATGCCGGGTGCAAGCTTTGATATTTGACACCCAGTGGGTAGCTTGCGTGTCGAATTTCGTTGTTCCTTAACTTTGAAAGTCAAGGAGGTTAGATGTTAGAATATCTAAGCTCCTTGAACATAGCGCTTTCTAGTAGAGAAATGAGGAACTTTGTGTTGGCGGAAACTCCCGAGATTAATTTTGCCATTATGAACTCGGCCTACTGAATTCAAATGGAAAGCTGGTGTAACGATACGACAAATGTTTCAATCGTTTTGAAGATTATGTTGAAGCATAAGTACAAAACAAACAATCATTTAGTAATAAAATCAGTTTGGTATGTCTATCTGTTATTTTTATATAGCCCATCGGAGGTTGAAAAAAACAGCCTTCGTATTGAACCCTTTATCCACAGGCTGTATAAAGATTCTAATAAATTATTCATCATCATTTGATACATTTCTACAGACAGCAGATATGAGAGCCAGACGGTGTTGGGAAATGTTGAGAAATCAGTGGCAGAGAGAACACAAAGGTTTAAGCTCCTGTGGTATTTTGGAAAGTAGCATAAAAATCATGACGCATAGGACAGGTGCAACATTTAGCGCGAAGAGAGGCTTGGGTACGCACAATATGGTTTGTTACTATGAGAGTTGGCGCCAAGAAGAAAATTAAATGCTACGATGTGAATGGTCAATCTTCATGTTAACCACTCCTTGTGGCAGGAATACAAGTAAGAGGCGCAAAGATCTACAAGAGTCTGAACCAATAATATCAAGACGCCCTGTTTAAGCGGCAACTCGGCGTTATAACGCATCCTGGTGAATTAACGCGGGAGTTATCTACGGATTAATTCCACGATCGATTCGAGCTAGCTACAGCATAATCGTAACCTCCACATTGCTACGAACTCAATGATACCAATCGCATGCTAGTCTGATAATTATTATGGAATATTTCTCCATAAATCCCCTTCCATGCCTACTCTAGCCAGTTTCATTTATAAATGGTCCAGGAAGCTTCGAGAGATGACTTCTATTTCAGCGTTTGAGGACGCAAGGCCTTTATTCAGGTGTCCGAGGACACGAGGCATAACTTCTAATTTTAGTGTGGTGGATACTCTGCATATTTTTCATGTGTGTGAACATGGAACATTTTCGTCAAGTTATAAGTGTAACTTCAGTGATTTATTTGTAGTCCCAGTACTACCAGATAGGGCGAGTTCATCGAAGTAATTCACCAATAGACAGTCAAGGAATTTAGTACTTGATCGGTGAATTTAATAGGAAATATATCGTGTGTGTATCTGACAAACATTATTTTAATTCAGCACGAGATGACGTCTAGGAACGAGGGCGGATCTTGGAACCAGCAGGACATTTGCCAGAAGATGTCGATGGCGAGCTAAGCATTTTAAAGGAGTGATGGCTGGAGATGTTTTCCTAACGCTGTTCTAAAGGAATGAGTACAAATGAATTTATTTATTTATTAAATCAGCTTTGGTTTTATGGGACGTATTTTTGTAGATATTTGTTTGCTTGTTTGGTAATGTAGATTCTTAGTTCTTGTTTACTGACACATTAAGTATGGGACAAGCTCAGCGCTTTGTATCTTGTAGATATTGTGATTTTGTTGGTTCAACTGTACGGGGCTATGCGCAGCTCGTGCTCGCATTCGCTTGCGTAAATCGCGGTCAAGCATTGTAAATTCGGAAGTATGCCTTATAACAAAAATGGAACTGAATTAATTTGAGATTAAAAATTGAATTTGGAGGGTAAAGATTAATTGTGAGCAGAATTTATGATGGATCAGGATTATTTAGACAGTTGCTTTTCTAGCAGATCTGTACGGGATGGCACTCTTGCACCCGAGTTTTTGTTGTTTATTTTGTTTAATGTGTCTATGGACGCAATGTAGGTAGATCTGTTTTGAGCCGACCCAGATGGTAGGTTTATGAGTGAGCCAGTCCAAGCTTTATGGTGTATGATGTGATTTTATGATGTGTTCGCGGGAAATACTGTATATCATTGAGATTATTCCGACTTGCTGCACATCAGCCCAGTTCATAACCTCGCGAGGCTGAGCTTGTGGTATATATTTGTGTTTCTTGCCTTCCAAGTGGATGAGTGAGATATGTCTTTTCGCGTTTCCAGATGGATAACGGGATCAGTGTGGTCCCATGTATAATTAGCACCAAGCTTGAAAGACTGACAGAGAGGAGAGGCAGCGGTGACTCATAACTAGGGGAGCGCTCAAATCAGATAACGCGACGTGATCATTAGTAACAGGCTAGGTTCCTGTATTTCAATATAAGATGTTGCTTAAAATTCACAAAACCCTGATCGGTTATAAAGAGTATTTGATTGATTAAATGGGTGTTGTCCATGGTTTGAAGGTATCTTCCGAAACATCTGTTTGTCTGGCTTTTATTCATGTAAATATAATTTTCAGCCGTTAGGCTTGTATTTTGTTGTTGTTGCTTGACTTCTTGTGTGTTTATTTTACGCGTTCAATGACCCCGTGTGGCATTAGGGTGTGCGAGGCTGTGTTCCCAATTTTGTGATGCGAGCTTTTTGGCCTATTTCTGGCATGCTCTTTATGTTTTGTGTGCTTTGGCACGGGCTAGAATCTCGGGGCGTTTCATCGTTTTTTTAGTATTTTTAGATCTTGTATGTGTCAGTAGTAATTATAATGTGTTAATTAAGGGTGGGTCCCATAGCCGTAGTGTGATTTAAAAGATGCAACTCCGAGAGCAATATGACTGTTGCAGTTGTAAACGGACTCGCATCAGTACTCATTTTCTTATTAAGAATCAGTACACCACGCATTATATAACTTCTTGACCAGGATAGATGGACTTGCATCCATATGTTGTGAGGAGCGAGTTCTTACCGCTCAATTTTATGTTATGATTAATCATGTGAGTGAAGCTTTATTCACATTGTTTTGTTGTGTCGAGCGAGTTCTTACCGCTCAGTAATATATGTATTTCTTATGGGAGTGAAAGTCGGGAAGGACTTCTTTTTATTATTATTATTATTATTATTATTATTATTATTATAATTAAGCACATAATTTTCAGTCATTAAATACTTTTTATTCTACTTGTTATTCATTTTATTTCTAGTATAGCCTCTGTTATGGACCTTTCTATTCATTCGAGCATGTTGTTTTTGCGAACTTTGCTGTAAAAAGCAATCAGGACTGAGCACGACCCCGTAGAAAGAATCTTGATAAAACACTGCTTTATTGAAGGGTGCAGTATATAGGGACAAAAGGACAACAGAGCACCTATGATTACAACTCTGTAACCCTGAATAAGTTTCATCGCTAGCTCGGCTTAAGCCACGGACTCTCCGAGGATTCATTCCTCTACCGTCGCAAGGGCGGTGTCTGGTAGCTGAACACACTTCGTCAGCAGATACAAATGGAGACTGCTAACTTTAATTAAGGAAGGTTCAGAGAAGGAAGTCGACCGTGGACCTGTTGTAAGGAACCATCCCGGCATTTTTCTGGTGGTGAAAATGGGAAACCACGGAAACCATTTTCAGTACGGCTGGTGTGTGATTCGAACTCACGCTCTCCCGATGACAGCGCGGCACGTGCTAGTGCATTAGCACTCTTGTCCACTGAGGCCGGTACAATCCCCTGACGGGGATGATCACAACAGCTTGAAATATCTCACTGCTATCTACGAGTAGGCTATATTCCAACCACAGCAGTCGGAGTCAGAATTTACTGAGGCTAGCAAACCAGTTAAATACTACGCACATAACATCCCTTTTGCCTGCTGTGACTTTTTCCTTCTCACAGACTATGACTGCAGGCAATTTTCTCTAGAGATTTATTTAATACACGAATAAATCTTTTGATACGGGTCATTCTCTCACTCTCATTTAAGCACTCTTAAATGATAACAGACTGTACCAGGATCCGCGCACTGCTGAGCGCCCTGACGGGGAATTCAGTGAGGTATTTGATTGTTGTTTTTGTTTGAGTCTCCAGTCTTTTCAGTGGTTTGATGCAGCTCTCCATGCCTCCCTGTCCTGAGCTAATCGCTTTATCTCTACATAGCTACCACACCATACGTCCGAGGCAATCTGTTTAACATATTCTAACCTTGGTCTACCCTTACAGTTTTCGACCCATTCCTTCCATAACCAAGCTTGCTATTCCTGGTTGTCTTAGTATATGTCCTACCAACCTATCTCGTCTCTTCATTAGCAGTCGCCAGAAACATCTCTCCTCTCCCACTAGTCTTAATACCTCTTCGTTTGTAACCCTATCTACCCATCTGATCTTCATCATTCTCCTGTAACACCACATTTCAAACGCTTCAATTCTCCTCTTTTCTGCTGCACCAGTAGTCCAAGTTTCACTTCCATAGAGTTCCACGCTCCAGACAAAGGCCTTCAAATATGACTTCCTAACACCTAAATCTATATTCGATGTCAAAAGATTCCTTTTCTGTAGAAATGCTTTCCTTGCCTGAACTAACCTACTTTTTATATCCACTTTGCTTCGTCCATCACTGCAGTTATTTTGCTTCCTAAGTAACAGACGTCTCCTACTTCCTTTAGTTTTTCACCTGCCAATTCGACGTCCATAGTGGATTCTGATTTATTTCGGCTGCATTCCAATATTTTTGTTTTACATTTATTAATTAATTTATTTGGTACACAAGCCATTACTTGCGATATTACTTAGAATACAGATAACAAGCAGCATCATACCACACTATTGGATACATTTTGCTTTAGCAGTCTGATCTCTCCTCTAACGCACGACGTTGAGATGGCTTACTTTGTGTTCAGGATCCATTCATTATCTTTGGCTTCTCTAACGGGGGAACGAGCTCGCGATTGTGTGTAAGATATGATGAAAATATCTTCTTTACAGCTTGCCACGGTGGGTGAGTGGATAGCGTGTCGGTCTACTAACCCCAAGATTGCAGTGGCCGTGGCCGTGGTAAGTGAGTTTTGAAAGGCGGCAAAAATACGACACGCATGTCATACGATGTTGGCATCTTAAAGAAACCATTTGAATTCAGTAGGCCGTGTTCATAATTGCAAAATTAATCTCGGGAGTTTACGCCAACACAAAGTTACTCATTTCTCTACTAGAAAGCGCTATAGTGTTCAAGGAGCTTAGATATCTAACCTCCTTGACTTTCATAGTGATTCAAGGAACAACGAAATTCGACATGCAAGCTACCCTCTCGTTGCAAATTACAAAGCTTGCACCCGGCAACGGTCTGATACTTCTTCACCCAAAATTATATCTCCCGCAGAGATTTTGGTTGGATCCTCAGTTTAGGGGCTGCGACAACGCGATCATGTAACCCCGTGTACTTTGGGTGAGTGTAGAATCTGTCTGATAAACGGTGTGAATTGTGATGGCTGTATTAGTCTGTAATTCAGGTAAGGACTGCAGATGGTCAATTTCAAGCAGTAGTTCCTAATGTTGCTACCAGATACTACCGTCAACTACACCTAGCTGAGGGCTTGGCTACTAGATGCCACAGCAACCAGCAACTCGCAACGAACGTTGGAACTTCCCCTCCAAAGGAAAGCATACTGAGGGATTTTTTACGCTCTTAGAAAATCCGACGACTTCGGCCGGCTTTGAACCCGCGACCTTGGGCATAGATGTTCAGCATGCTACCAGTTACGTCACCGAAGCCGCTTCACACTTAGTCAGATGGTAATCTGAATCTGATCTCGTGCAAGTGCGTTATCATGGCAACGTCTGATGGCTCATCCCTCATCAATTTAGTAGTGTTGCCATGGCAACCTCTGATAGCTCTTGGCATTTTCTTATATTCCGAAATCATTTTTCTCATCCCTTGGCATAATGGTGAGTCATATCAAAAATTCTTTCAGACAAAAGTTTTAGGTAATTATTAGGGGAATATTGTCCATTTTGTACGGTTTTGATATTGTGCCTATTAAGAGAGATATGATTAATGTTTCCCGAAAAAAACACTTTTTCCCACTCCCTTGGTCAATGGTTGGTGCTATAAAAAAAACTCTTCAAACATGAATTTTTGAGCTTTATTCGACACATAGTATGAACTTTGAATGGATTCGATAATTCATATATTAAGAGAGTTATAGCAATATTTTACATTTTCGAAAAAAGCCCCCCCCCCATTTTCACCCCCTTTGACCGATTTAGCCCAGTAACGAACTCGACCGAGATTTTATAGGTATACATATTCGGTAAAAAATTCAAAGTGATTGGTGCAAAATATATACATATATATACATAAATTATATAGGCCTATAAACTTTTGAACTGACGGTGGTTTTGGGGTCTCGGGGATGTGAAACGCGAAGTTATGTCGAAATTTTCCGGAAGTTGAAACATGGTACCCATTGCAATAGTTAGCTTTCTAATGAAATCTACCTAATTGATTCAAATCCTCTGGTAAATCGGCGAAGATCAGCCATCAGCAAATCTCAGAGTTGAAATTATTTCTTCTTGAATCTTTACTCCTACTTTATATTGTTCCCTAATCTCTATCATTACTTGTTCAATGTACAGATTGAAAAGTATGGCTGATAAGTTGTAGCCTTGCCTTACACCCTTCTGAATACCAGCTTCTCTCTCAAGTCCTTTGGCTCAAATAATTGCCGTGTGGTCTCTGTATGGATTGTTGATCACCCTCCTATCCCTGTACATCATTCCAATCCTTTTCAAAATGTCAAACAACTTACTTCCGGGAATACAGGGAAAATATATCTACAGTACCAATTAGAAATCCCGTGTTTCAAACTCCAAACTCCTTGTCCTAATGTAAATAATAGTGCTTGCAGTATAACCAAACATGATTTTATATCACTAAAATGAGCGAAATATCATGCGAACCATACAGATGGTCAAAATGTGCGTTCACAGGCAAAATAAAATGGCTTTAAACGAGGCCAGGGATCTGACATACTTATTTTTCAAATTCGGGCAAAATAGCTCAGGTGAGAATATGACTTACGAACCTTTCTCATCATCATCATCATCATCATCATCATCATCATCATCATCATCATCATCATCATCATCATCGTCATCATCATCATACATATCTTCATCACCCCCATCATCATCGTCTTCATATACATCTTCATCACCCCATCATCATCGTCTTCATGGACATCTTCATCACCCCCATCATCATCGTCTTCATGGACATCTTCATCACCCCCATCATCATCGTCTTCATATACATCTTCATCACCCCATCATCATCGTCTTCATAGACATCTTCATCTCCCCCATCATCATCGTCTTCATAGACATCTTCATCACCCCCATCATCATCGTCTTCATAGACATCTTCATCACCCCCATCATCATTGTCTTCATAGACATCTTCATCACCCCCATCATCATCGTCTTCATATACATCTTCATCACCCCATCATCATCGTCTTCATAGACATCTTCCTCACCCCCATCATCATCGTCTTCATGGACATCTTCATCACCCCCATCATCGTCTTCATATACATCTTCATCACCCCATCATCATCGTCTTCATAGACATCTTCATCACCCCCATCATCATCGTCTTCATAGACATCTTCATCACCCCCATAATCATTGTCTTCATAGACATCTTCATCACCCCCATCATCATCATCTTTATAGACATCTTCATCACCCCCATCATCATCGTCTTCATAGACATCTCCATCACCCCCATCATCATCGTCTTCATAGACATCTTCATCACCCCATCATCATCGTCTTCATGGACATCTTCATCACCCCATCATCATCGTCTTCATAGACATCTTCATCACCCCCATCATCATCGTCTTCATAGACATCTACATCACCCCCATCATCATTGTCTTCATAGACATCTTCATCACCCCCATCATCATCATCTTTATAGACATCTTCATCACCCCCATCATCATCGTCTTCATAGACATCTTCATCACCCCCATCATCATCGTCTTCATAGACATCTTCATCACCCCCATCATCATTGTCTTCATAGACATCTTCATCACCCCCATCATCATCATCTTTATAGACATCTTCATCACCCCCATCATCATCGTCTTCATCATCATCTTCAACATCCTCATCCTCATATACATCTTCATCCCCATCATCATGGACATCATCATCATCATCCCCATCATCTTCATCATCATCTTCATAGACATCTTCATCTTCCCCATCATCATCATCATCATCATCTTCATAGACATCTTCAACATCCCCAAAATCATCGTCTTCGTCATCATCAACTTCTTCATCATCATCATCATCATCTTCATATACATCTTCATCATCCCCATCATCATAGACATCATCATCATCATCATCATCATCATCTTCATAGACATCTTCATCATCCCCATCATCATCATCATTATCACCACCACTAGTGGCACGCGTGCCGGGGTTTGTTAACCCCAGCGTAAGAGAGAGTACCCGTATCTGACAGGACTCGCTGTCACTACAGGGGGATTGAAACTCTCCCTGAAGTTCTTGGCTTCTGTCCCAACGGGGATGCGTTCACAAACAACCGCCACCACAGAGGGACTAATTCCTGAAGGATCAGCCAGATTACGAATAGATCATGAACAGGAGCCTTACACTAATCCCTAAAGATTCTAAGCTATGGCGTAGGGACAGATGATCTTAATGTTACCAATCACAATCACCTCCATTCTAGCTGAGACAAGAGGACATAGCCTACTCTCAACCCATTGTGGTTCTCTCCGCACTGTGAGACAGTTACTTAATTTGGAGTTTCTCCCAATGGCGTAGACGAGTGTGTTAAAACACGCACCATGACTGCGATCACAGCCATGTCCCGAAGAGAAGATAGCAAAGGTGTCGGTGTCTCACATAAGAGAAGTTCACGTGACTTTTCTCCAGTAGTTCTGTAGGTGTTCTTAATTGAGTTTTTTAAATTTAAAGGTAGATTCTTCACTGTTGATAGATTACAATATCCAACGTTCTGTTGAAACGAGAAGCGTCCTTCTATTGAAAGCTTTAAACATTACTTTATGTTGAGACTGCAATCTAAGCTCCTCGGCAGGAAAATAATAGTAATATGATCACCAAGAGCAAGTTTCTTGTAGGAAGTGGGTGTGAGTCATATAATAAATAAATAAATAAATAAATAAATAAATTAATGAATAAATCTGCAGGTTGAAAACAGCTGAGCGGAAGAAGGAGCATTCCGTGAGGACGAGGAGATTTTGGGAAGAAAATAGGGAAAACGCCCGAAGATGAAATAGTGAATTCAAATTCAATCGCTCACCTAAAGGGGAATAATCGATTAAATAGATAAATAGTAAATAAAAATGAATAAATAAATAAATACATACATAAATATATAAATAAATATTTAATTAAATATTAAATAAATCCCTATATATATTACAATTGAGAAAGTCTGTCTGTCTGTGTGTTAGTTTGTTACCTCTTGACACTAAAACGGCTGGACGGATTTGGATGAAATTTGAAATGGAGACAACTTATACCCTGGGATAACATATAGGCTGCCTTTCATCCGGAAATAAATCATTGTTCCCGTGGAACGGGCAACATAACTGAAAAGTCACCAAAAATACTCAACCAGGACAAAATATCGAAGTTGTCGCATAAAGACTGGACAAAGCTCATTTTACGCCCCTCGATGCAAGAAACAACACTCGGTATGTCCCTACGAGACACCGAAAACCACTTTTTAAGGCCCTAAAACCAACAGTTTCGAAGATATATGCAGAAAAGTATCTTCACTCGGATAAACTGATGAACTAATGGCAAGTCCGTTTCCATGGCAACAGAGCCTCAAGGTATGACATCCGATTTTCTATATATCCCTGTAGAAGGCAATGCCAATCCATTTATTATATTTTTCAATATATAAATATAAACACAAAAAGAACAGGGTAGCGCACCTGCCTCTCATCCGGAGGCCCCGGGTTCGATTCCCGGCTCCATCAGAGATTTTAGACACTGACCTGAGGGCTGCATCGGGATGCACTCAGCTTCGTGAGGACAATTGAGTAGCCGTCTGATAATGAGGCAGCGCGCCGGTCACGAAGAACAAGATTAACGGCCGAGGGGACACGATGCACTAACCACGCGCCACCACAATATCTGCAGGCCAAATGGCTGGGAAGCGATCGCATGATAGGCCTAGGCCTTTCATGGACTGTAGTGCCAGGGGTAAAAAAAATAGGGAAAGCGCCTTCTTATACCACTTATAATTTTTAAACACTACAATAGCGGCTACTATATAAAGGTAGCGATATAGCTACGTTCAATTTCATAAACACTGGGCTCACAAATCCCGTATAGTCAAGTACAAATATCAGTCTGGTCGTTAATTCAGTAGCAACGAAGCTCTGTGGCGGCTATTGCCGTTTCCGTAACACTTAAGGCATCCCGCCGTCACATACCTCAATGTGCACTTACAAAATTGTGAACCAGTCTATTTTACTGAAAAGAATTTCTACGAGCGAGTATCCACTTCGGAAAAAACACACTCACTACCTTTTCCAAAATTTACACAAGACATGATTTTTGAAGCACTCTTCTGTATGTTGAGGTACAGAGCTATACCACATGGAAAGATACAATAAAATGTTGGCAAATCTGAGTTCAGGGAACTGCTGTTCAGAATAGGCTTTCGGTAGAGGTTATGCGGGCCATGTTCGTAGCATGGAATGTTTTCCTTTGACAATGCATCTACACCATGTGCGAGGGCAACGCATTTCAAAGATCTCTAAAAACGCAATAATCAGGAAATTGGAGAAATACTTATAGTGGGAGCGAAGATTCAAGGAGAAATAATTTCATCTCTGAGATTTGCTGATGACATCGTCATCTTGGCCGATACGCCAGAGGATTCGAATCAGTTTTTGAATGGTATGGACTCCGTCTTGAGGAAAGAATTCATGATGAAAATCAATAAATGTAAAACAAAATTACTGGAATGCAGCCGAAATAAATGAGAAACCTCTATGGACATCAAATTGGCAGGTGAAATGCTACGGGAAGTAGGAGACTTCTGTTACTTCGGAAGCAAAATATCCAGTGATGGACGAAACAAAGAGGATATAAAAAGTAGATTGCCTCAGGCAAAGGAAGCATTTCTACAGAAAAGGAATCTGTTGACATCGAATATACATTTAGGTATTAGGACGTCATTTTGAAAGCTTTTTCTGGAGCGTCACACTATAAGGAAGTGAAACTTGGACTAATGGTGCAGCAGAAAAGAGGAGAATTGAAGCGTTTGAAATGTGGTGTTACAGGAGAATTATGAAGATCAGATGAGTAGATAGAGTAATAAATGAAGAGGTATTAAGACTAATGGAAGAGGTGAGATGTTTCTGGCGACTGCTAATAAAGAGAAGTGATAGGTTGGTAGGACACATATTAAGCCACCCAGGAATAGCAAGCTTAGTTATGGATGGGAGAATCGAAGACAAGAAGTGTAGGGGAAGACCAGGATTAAACAGATTGCCTCGGATGTAGGGTGTGGTAGCTAGGTAGAGATGAAACGATTAGCTCAGAAGAGGGAGGCATGGAGGGCTGCATCAAACCAGTCAAAAATGAAGACTCAAACAACATCAATCAGGAATTTTAATTACTTAGAGAGGCATGTGAGTCAAAAGGGTTGTTTGAAAATGTCAATCCCTGGGATGTAACTTTGGAAGAGACTGCATAATGTACATCAGCGGCCAAGGTGAGAGATATTCTACTATAGGTCTATTAATAGGGACATGTTGAAGTTCAAATCATCAATAAGTGTGGCAAAATTACACCCAGAATAGCTTAAGGAAAAATACTTTTAATTCCCCATATTCCGATAGATTTGCCATTCCAGTTTGCAACAGTGCAGTTCTCTCTTCAAACAATATTCGCAATTTCTATTTACAAAGCGCAATGACACACACTTAACATCAGCAGGTGTACATTTAGACAAAACAATTTTTTCCCATGGGCAACTGTATGTGGCGTGCTCACGAGTATCCGGGCAACACAATCGTTATGTCTCAGCAAAAGTTGGGAAAAACAAAAACGTAATTTTCAAATGTGTTCACTTAATGTAATATCGTACCCTGCAGACTTTCACAACTCTATAAAATTCCCACTTTGCTGCTCCATATCAATACTGTAATTTTCAGAATTAGAATGGACCAACCTGTAGCCGCGATTGCTGTAATAGAAAAGACCAATTATCGTCCCCATTGTCTTGATCGCGAGCGAAGCCGCGGGTACCTGCTAGTAATTATATAAATACTCAAATACATAAATAATGAAATAAATACATATATAAATAAATATATTAAATGCATGATTAAATAATAGTACATTATGCAACGAGCCTATAATGGCAATAAATAAGACACGCGTATGTTTATAGAACGAGCATATGCGAGTTTTATAATTTCCATATGAGTGTCTTAATTACCATTACAGTATAGGCGAGTTGCATACGACTGTTTATGTTCGACGTTAATTATTATAACTATTTTATGTACGAACACAAATATTCATAAATATCTGTCGAGATTTCGCCAGTTTTATGTACTGAACAGAGCGCATGAGATGCAGAGAATGCCTTGTATTTGACCATGGCCTCCTCGATTACCCTACTATGACACTAGGCCAGGCAGTGAAATTTAAATTAAAAGGCCGTGTAAATCAGCGCATCTAATTATCTAATTGGTCAAACAACTGCTTCTTGTGCTCTGATTGGTGGGAGAAACTGTTTCATAATGAAAAATAGTGTTATAATGAGCCTCATTATAGTACAGTTTTCTGACATATAATAGTCAGGGTCGAATATGAATGAATGAATGAATGAATGAATCAGTCGGTCGGTCGGTAGATAAATAAATAAATAAATAAACAAGTAGCCTACATAAATAAATAATATGTTCTGTTAAGCACAATGTAGCTTCTATTGCAGGGACTCTTAAATCCTCTCATTCGGAAGTTAGTCAAGAAAGCGCTTATATTTATGATATACAGTACTCGTATAGAGCATTTTATACCTTCAAAGAAGAGATTTTCTCTTCTTCGGTTTCCTGACTATTAAGTTAATACGACATTTCAGATACCTATCATATGCAAATAACAGATGCTTTCTGTGTCTTTCAGAATACTGGAGTTTCTTGAAAGAGGATTAGCATCTCGAGTTGCAAAGCACTGGAGTGGAGGATTAGACCTGGACCACATAGAATCTCATTGTACGACAGACGCGCAGTATGAGATGTATAAGGGAAATACTTGTATATTCGTTTGCTACGGCCGGGCTCAGTAAGACAAAGACATAGAGTTTGGCTTTCCATATTCTACTACACGTCGCAATACTAGGTGGGCAAAATGAATGATTGTGATGATATTTGTTGTTTCAAGGGGACTAACAGGCAATTTACCGGCCCCTGAAAATCCACAGCCTGCTTCCAGTCTCCGACCAGATCAGGAATGGAATGAATGAAGCCCCCATCTAGCGGCGAGGATATGAACTGTGCCGGCTGCCGAGGCCTGACGCACTCCTCTGGGGCAATGATTAAATGAATGACAGAAGAAATGAAATGATAGTGGAGAGTGTTGCTGGAATGAAATGTTGACAGGGAAAACCGGAGTACCCGGAGAAAAACCTGTCTGCCTCCGTTATGTCCAGCACAGATCTCAGATGGAGTGACCGGGATTTGAACCACGGACCCAGCCGTGAGAGGCCGGCGTGCTGCCGCCTAAGCCACGGAGGCTTCAGTTTACCGGCCCCTATTTGTTATTATTATTTTTTATTTTTAGCGTATGGCCATTAGTGCCGGGAGTGTCCGAGGACATGTTTGGCTCAGCAGAGTTTTGTAGCTGCTTCTAAGCGGACACCCATGGGGTGAGCTACACGTACCGTCGCGTGTGGAGTGTTGTCTGGGTAGGAAAGTGTGTATGTAAGGACGAGGAATTGGAAGGTAGCGGTTGTTGCCTATAATTAGGGACCAACCCCGGCATTTGCCTGGAAGGAAGATGGGAAACCACAGAAGACCATCTTCAAGGTTGCCGACGGGGGGAATCGAACCTCCTCGCCTCCCGAATGTGAGTGGCTGCCTACAGCCATGCCGTAACGACCCCGGCTAACTCACCCGGTACTGGTCCTAATGACTTGCGTGAAATTGAAGGATGATGAAATGAAAACCAGAACTAAAGCCAACCACAAACTTACGGCCAACTTACAAACTACCTTCCCTATAGAACGGAGATTCGCCGGTTTGTGTGACGGGCGGAGAGTGATTAGTCACCGCCAGTTGACTAGCATTTGCCGATTACACAAACGTGGGTCGGGAAGTTCTGGATGCTGTCATTGCATTTATTACATACGGAGCTAGCAAGATACCATAGTTGAGATAATTACGACTTGTGGTAAAATACTGTAGGCTATACTGTATCCAGTGAATATGGTTAGTTATGGAACAAAACATCGAAACATCCTAGTGGAAACCTATCTTCTCAAGAAGAAGTCTTTCTGTAAATGTGTTCGTACATTTGAACGCCGTGCGATATTTACTTGTGAGGGAATCTCAAACAAAAGGTTGGTTGGTTCCTCAGTTTAGGGGCTAAGATCTCGCGGTCATGTAGCCCCGTGTACTTTAGGTGTGTGTAGAATCTGTCTGATAACCGGCGTTAATTGTGGTGGCTACATTAGTGTGTGTTATCTGTTTTCAATTCAAGTAAGGACGGTAGACATTCAATTTTCAATCAGATTCTATATTTGCTACCAAACGCCACCGTCAACGATAACTAGTTCTGAACTTGGTTACTAGATGCCACCGCAGTCGGCTCCTGGTGACGAACGTTGACCTAAGAGCGTTAGTCAAATATAACCTATAATTTAGCTTCACACATGTGTAATTAGTGGAAGGTACCGGGTGAGTTAGCCGTGGTTGTTACGGGGTGGCTACAGGCAGTCCCTAACATCCGGGAGGCGAGGAGGTTCGAATCCCCCCACCGGCAACCTTGAATATGGTTTTCTCTCGTTTCCCATCTTCCTTCCAGGCAAATGCCGGGGTTGGTCCCTAACTATAGACCACAGCCGCTACTTTCCAATTCCTAGTCCTTCCATTCACACTTCCCCCCCCCCCCCCCCCCAGACAACACTCCACACGTTACGGTACTTGTAGCTCACCCCCTGGGTATCCGCTTAGAAGCAGCTACTAACTCTGGCGGGCCGAACATGTTCTGGGACACTCCCGGCACTAAAAGCCATACGATAAAAAATATATAAAAAAAATAAAGGATGTTTCTTTTACATGCCATTAATGCGGCTTTACGTCCCCTCCGAAGGAAGGCATACTGAGGGATATTTAACGCTCTTAAAAAATCTGACGACTTCGGTTAGGTTTGACCCCGCGACCTTGGACATAGAAGCTCAGCATACTACCAACTACGGCACTGAAGCCCCCACCAAAAACAAAAGGTATACAGGAACAATTCACGTACTCTGAAGGCTCTCGAGAACGAAATAACTGCACAGATACGAAATATCAGTGATGATGAATTATAGCGTGAATACTGTGCCCATTTCAACAATGAAATATGCAAATCACAGTTTGCTAGCAATGCTCAATCGGGAGTATCGGGGTTCATGGTTTGTTCTCCCACTCTGTGACTTACACACTTTGGATTAAGCATAGGATACACTTCCAAAAATAAACAAAATCCAATCCTACTCTCAAAACATTTAATTATCCAAAATATGGCGCTACAGAAATTAAACAAATGAAAATACTGGCACTACACTTCACACTTGTTCAAAGTTGAACAAGGAATTCAAATTAAACAATAAAAACAAGATGTTCAGTAAAGAACATATAGCCTACTTTCTCCTAAATGTATGAGTATAGTTATAACTCGTTGTTATTATCAAAGAGTATAATAGAACTATTCTTTGTTGAAGACCTTAGAAACGATTTACCTCTACCAAACGCCACAACCTAGATAAAAACTGCTACCATCATTGAAGAAAGAAAGATAAGAAGTATCTAAAGAATGTTATGGATCTGGAGACATAATCGACCGGACTGGCGGCGTGGCTCAGCGGTAACGTTCTCGCTTGTTGGACCGTATGTTTCAGGTTCGTATCCTGGCGCAGTCAGCTGGCATTTGAGGGTGCACAAATGCGAGGGAGCCGTGTTAGTAGATTTACTGGCACGTTAAAGATCCCCTTCGGGACAAAATTCTGGCACCCCGGCGTCTCTAAAAGCAACAGTAGTTAAAAGGGACGTAAAACCAATAACATTATTATTATTATTATTATTATTATTATTATTATTATTATTATTATTATTATTATTATTATTATTATTACATAATCGGCCTGACGCGGGCAACATCCAACTTTGAGTTGAGGCATGTCTTTACACGTCTGGCTGCATATGACTTTCACAACCCTAATTGAATTAACAAATCTTTCCATGACCCTACAGAGACGTGTGTATACCAACTATGTGGATATTTTCGATTGCTATTTGGCTGAAATAGAAGTATTAATTAATATCCTGAACTAGCACCAACGGTAGAGTTCAGATACTATGTGAAATCGTTTTGTTCTTTACTTCAATTAACATTTTCAAATAACGCACAATAGGCTGTTACAAACCCTTTAAAATAGAAAGTAAAAATGTATCGTAGTATCATCTTGTCATTCTTCAAATTCGATGCGCATAGAATGCAAATGGTATAGTAATCAATGGAGCCCCACGTAGACTAGTCGTGATATCTAGTGGTGAAATATCTAACAATATAATCCTGAAAGAGCGAGTGCATTCTAGCGGCCAGAAGAAGAAACTTTTCAATAAAATCTGGTCGGCGTGCAGTTACCTTTTTGGCAGCTAGATGTCTCGAGTAAATCTGCTGGCGAATTATGTTTTAATTAAATATATATTTTACACCATAATATGCACAATATAACGCTTAATTTTAAAACATCTGAGTCATTACAAAACAATAAACATATAAAATTTCAAGCAAAAAAAACTAGCTCTGATCGGGTTTGAACCATAGGCATTTGAGCGATAGGCTAACGCTCTACCACTGAGCTAATTGTGTCAACGAATATCGTTCTATATAAAATGACTTACATAGAACTTGTTAGCAAATAGTGATTTATACTAAACGATTTCATCACTGGAGTATATTATTTATATATAAAGCATTTCATACAAAGTTTATTTATTTTATATCAGTACGCTATATTGCATGCAATACTCAAATTAGTGAAATATAAGTCAGGCACAAGATATCCGCTGCCATCTTGTCTTATTACTAAATCAGCTCAGCTTTTTAAAATCACGTCTGCACTATAGTATTACAAAAAAAACTTTTAATTTCGAACGTGCCTCTTCCTTTAGAACAGTTAAAACGATTCTCGGCTCGATAATCGGAACTGGTGGGTCCCATGATATGGATTATAAAGTTTGCATAATTTGCACGGCCGCCATCCTGAAATGGTTTGGCGGACGACCTTGTAGTTTGGTCACAAGACGCATCCTATATGAAGGTATGTTGTTACCAAATTTGGTAGAGATCGGATGATTTGGTTAGTCGTTATTTGATTTTACGTTTTGAACGTTTGAGTGGCCGCCATTCAGTTTTAGTAAAGATGGCGGCGATATAAAACATGACACTGAGGTGTCCTTTGCTAGTGCTACCTTTGCACCAAATTTCGTTCAATTCGCATTCACCGTGTTCGAATTGATAGGGGGGACAGACATTCAGAGTACACACACTCACTCACACACACACACACACAGACACACAGACACACACACACACAGACTCACACACACACATACACACACACAGACAGACACACTTTTTTTCGCCCTGTGTTGATCTCATAAGTCTACTTTCATTTTTTGCAAAAATCGAAAGTAGGCTAATAACGATGACTGGTTTTCCAAAAACCAACAAAACTTCAACTAAGTTTCACTCCCATATGGTGTCAATTCAAATTCTTCAAAATAACGAGCTCCAAATGGCTCGGTAAAGTTTACATACACTGTGATAACCATTAAATACACGTCTATTAATATTTACATGAGTATATCTGGTTTTTATCATAATATCAAAGTATGGCTAATCATTAATTAATTTTTGGATCTCACAATGATCATCTGTTACCATCACTCTCTCTCAAGCTACCAACTCACTACCGTGATTGGAAAAATTTCCGTACTCCCCAACTATAGAAAACTACTGAGCAAGTCAAGTTAAGATTGCTCCCAGAACCTTAATGTTCTCATAAAAACTCGCGAATCACTAAATCATTAAATTATAAATTAGGGATTTATCATTTTGTCTTCCCAGACAATTATATTTTAAGAAAGCAACGATCTGAACTCTGCAAGCGATAATAATGAATGTAAAGGGACCTCGGTTCAAATACCGGGTCGTTAAAACAATCGTAAACACTTCAGTGTGTTGTGACTCAGACATCCCGTTCCCCAACCTACCTCAATACAAGAGGATAAGGGTCAGTCTTAACTACTTGGCTTGATTTATTGCATGGAGAGAAGAGCCCACAGTCTCGCTTCCACAAGGGACTGGTTATTTCAGCTTTTACACACAGCTGTTTCAAATGCATTTCTCTGAATGACAAGGCTTACGATACAAAATAACCACAAAACAACTATTTAGGTTCTACCGACCTTATTCTCTTAGCTTCGGTAAAGTATAATTATGAAGTGTCCTCATTAGCGGGTAAGAACAATTCAATAATACAACCAATATTAAGGGGCTTCAACACGGACGACTCTGAGTTAGATCCTTTAAAATGCCTCGGGAGCAATATCCCAACCTTTGAGGACTTACAACATTAGCGACTTAAGGAAGGCCTAGCCCAATACCAGCGCTCATAATACAACATAAATTGCACCCTTTTCAACATACAACATACAATGCCTCGTGATCACTATCACAACTTTTGAGGACTTACAACAGCTTATTACCGCAACTAACTGTCCCTCATAATTACTTTTACCGAGCATTTCAACGCATTCCTAGCGTGACAAATTACTTCAATGCGCGACATGGTGCTCATACATGAATTAGCCAAGTTGCCTTTCAAAGAACCAAATAAATTCAAATCAACGTTTGATCTACGTCTCAAAATATACACACATCAAAAAAAGTTTTGCATCACCTCGGTTCCAAGAGTTCCGGAACCGTTAAATACAAAGGGAATAGAGATCAACACAAACAACATTTCAGCTCGTTTTATTGCTCATGAGACCCACACATTGCATGTTGTACCATCATACAGCTAGACTTTCAGCATTTGTGGTCCAGATTGCAGTACACACCACTACCTCTAATACCCAGTAGCACGTCCTCTTGCATTGATGCATGCCTGTATTCGCCGTGGCATACTATCCACAAGTTCATCAAGACACTGTTGGTCCAAATTGTCCCACTCCTCAACGACAATTCGGCGTAAATCTCTCAGAGTGGTTGGTGGGTCAAGACGTCCATAAACAGCCCTTTTCAACATATCCCAGGCATGTTCGATAGGGTTCATGTCTGGCGAACATGCTGGCCACTGTAGTCGAGCGATGTCGTTATCTTGAAGGAACGCATTCACAAGATGTGCACGATGAGGTCGAGAATGGTCGTCCATGAAGACAAATGCCTCTCCAATATTCTGCCGATATGGTTGCACTATGGGTCGGAGGATGTCATTCAGGTATCGTAAAGCCGTTTCGGAGCCTTCCATGACCACCAGTGGCGTACGTCGGCCCCACATAATGCCACCCCAAAACATCAGGGAACCACCACCTTGCTGCACTCGCTGGACAGTGTGTCTAAGACGTTCAGCCTGACCAGGGTGCCTCTAAACACGTCTCCGACGATTGTCTGGTTGAAGGCATATGCGACACTCATCGGTGAAGAGACCGTGATGCCAATTCCGTGGGGTCCATTCAGCATGTTGTTGGGCCCATCTGTACCGCGCTGCATGGTGTCGGGGTTGCAAAGCTGGACCTCGCCATGGACGTCGGGAGTGAAGTTGCGCATCATGCAGCCTATTGCGCACAGTTTGAGTTGAAACACGACGTCCTGTGGCTGAACGAAACGCATTATTCAACATGGTGGCATTGCTGTCAGGGTTCCTCCGAGCGGCAATCCGTAAGTAGCGGTCATCCACTACAGTAGTAGCCCTTGGGCGGCCTGAGCGAGGCCTGTCATCGACAGTTCCTGTATCTCTGTACCTCCTCCATGTCCGAACAACATCGCTTTGGTTCACTCTGAGACGCCTGGAAACTTCCCTTGTTGAGAGCCCTTCTTGACACAAAGTAACAATGCGGACGCGATCGAACTGCGGTATTGACCTTCTAGGCATGGTAGAACTACAGACAACATGAGCAGCGTACCTTCGTCCTGGTGGAATGACTGGAACTGATCGGCTGTCGTACCCCCTCCGTCTAATAGGCCCTGCTCATGCATGGTTGTTTACATCTTTGAGCAGTTTTAGTGACATCTATGAACAGTCAAAGGGACTGTATCTTGGATACAATATACACAGTCAACGTCTATATGCCGGAGATCTGGGAACCGAGGTGATGCAAAACTTATTTGATGTGTGTATATTACTCAGCCTCCATCAATAATCATTTATACCATAAAGAACATGTATTCACAACATGTATTAATTCATCTAAAGGAGCTCTGAAGCTACCACTTACAATATAAAATTCATCACATAATTCATTTATATAATAATAATAATAATAATAATAATAATAATAATGATGATTATTATTACTACGCTTGCTTTACCATATTTATATCATTTACCATTATACTGATTTTTCACTGAATATTTTCCACAAGTGATTCATTTATACCTCACATATTTATTATATTTCCATCAAATTTATCGTTCAGATCGCGCAATCTTTATTTCACCTGTTATCAAACATCCCTACTTCCACTCATGAGGATTATACGCAAATCTTCCCAAAACACATAATAATGAAATTGTTACTCATATGACTGTACGGTCCAAGACCGAATTCTCCAACGATGGAACATTTTCACCCACCACTTTCTTCTTAAACCATATCCATGGTTACATTTACACTCAATGACACTTTCTTAACAACACATAAAATATATACCCTAATCACTTTGAATATAAGGAATACCATTTAGTATTCGTTTTCACTTAAACACAGTATAATTTCACTAAAACTATATTACACTCAACAATTTCACTATATTTACATTACATAAAAATTTTATCACTCTGGCGTTCATTATACGCCTTACACACGTGATTTCTCTTCTTTTCCCGTTTCCAAGGGTTGCACTATATGCACGTCGGCTTCCTACTCTGAAGAGATGATTGAAAGTCTCGATCGAACTAACCTCACTGGAACGGCTGATCTTCTAGTTCTGGGTTTGACTATCGGCTTCTTTAACTTTACTGCACGATGTCGTATCTTGCTAGACGCTAACTCGTTCGTCTAATAAAAGTCTGTCACTAATATATTACTTTTATGATCGCTTGAACTAGTATAACGGCGACCTAGTAATTTCCTTGTATTACTTTCTGTTACTTTGATTCGTGGCTTATTGGAGTACTCCCCAATGTTTTACTGTTTGTCCTCCTAGACAAAGCCTGGAACTTCGATTCCTAATTTTTATCGTACTTTGCTCCAGCCCCCTCGGTTCAGGAACACTAGGCGTTACTATTTCGTTCTACCCTAATTTGGTTACTTAACGTAGATAGAAACGTCTATTTCACTGTCCCTGGGTACTTCGAAACCTTATGATGCGTCGGTTCTTTAACTGAACTATTTTATTCGAGTACCTATCGCCGGTAATTTCTTTAAGTCCACAGCCTAAACTTTGACTGTACTGGTGAACTTTATAAAGTCTGAAGTTTGATGATATTATTCCTATAACAGGATTCCGATGTGTCTTCACACGGCGATACTAATGACGATACTGCACGGCCACTCCCATACGGGGTGCTCGTCTGTGATACAGCGTAACACGACCTCTCACGGTCTGGTAAAGACTGCATTTATCAATAATTGTTCCTGCGTGCAGCGTCTCAGCGCTCACTAAAATTCCTTGTTTTTACTTTGCGAAAATGTATCACGCTCTCCGGCGTCTTTTATAAACTGAATGTACTTTGATGCAGCACTCCTGCACTAGGAGTTTACTTGTAGATTGTCTTGTTGTTGGTTGAAGCAGCGTGAAGTGCTCCTGCGCTCACTGAGACTGAATTGATGTTGATGCTCCGACGTCACGCCCCTCTGGGCTGACTGATACTGCATGTACTTTGCGGAACAGCGTGTCCTCCTCGGACGGACACCAAAACTGAATAATTGTACTTAATAATGTTCTTTAGCCCTATTTCTGGCCTACTTTGGCGTAACGACTACGTATATTTACTCGTACTGATGATCTGAACACTGTGATTCAGCGTGTAGTGCCCCTGCGCACACATCGAAAACTGAATAATTGTTGTCGAAACAGTACCACGCTCTCTGGCGTCTCTGGTAAACTGAATGCTCTTCCTGGCACGTCCAGGGTTTATATCAAAATCCGCGGCAAAAAGATCAAATCCGCTTCTTCTCCAACACTACCTTCTGAAGTAATTGTCGTATAATTTTGAAAAATATATCCCTTGAAAGCTCTTGTTTTAAACGTAACATGGTTTCTTTGATCATGAAAATCGATCACACAATTCCAAGATATTAAATAATTTGGCTCCTCATATATGTGGGTGGTGAGGTTTATTTTTCCCTCTCTCCCATGTCTGGGCTCGGGGAATAACTATCGACGTAATGCCGCGTCTGCAGTTCTTTCCTGTGCAAATATTATAAACTTTTTCCCCACACAAAAATCTCTATTCCAGAATGATCAACAATGATGTGTTCGTTTCATTAATTGAATGCTTGCAAATGGCTTAATTTTAATTATTTCTCTTCTTGCGTCATTGCAAGGTTGCCATTTTATAGCTGAGTAAGGTCTATTTCCAAAACTCATTCTCCCTCACTCGTCGTGGAAAGTTTTTCTCGTTCTATTAATAATCATGCGCCAGCTTCTTATTGATGCCTCAAGCGTGATCTCATGCCCGCATGACTAGTGGTCACCCGTTCTTGCACCACATTATAACAGCCCACTTCCTTAAAATCTTTCCAATATATTCTAAAGACTGCATTATTTCCTCTCATCTTTTGCATATAAAATATGGATTCGCCGCTTGAACCAATTGCAGATGGGTTCAATGCCAAAACGTCCTACGTTATTGCAATGTGTGATTTGAACATGAAGGCCGGCATTTCCAGCAGCAACTCAAAATTCATGTGAGTAATTAATGATGATTATTAAATACATTAATAGTACATTATGCATCGAGCCTATAATGGCTATAATTAAGACACGAGTATTTTTATAAAACGAGCGTATGCGAGTTTTATAATTTCCATACGAGTGTCTTAATTACCATCATAGGCGAGTTGCATACGACTGTTTATTTTCGATGATAATTATAACTTTATTATATGTTTAACATAAATATTCATAAATATCTGTTGAGAGTCAGCCACTTGAATTTTGTGATCGGAGAGCGAGCGCTGGGTATGATATCTCTGTCTTTCAAGATCTCTGAACGACCGACGCATGCGCTCTGTGTGCTTGCAATGCCATATTATGCAGGCCATATGTTTACATAAGCCGCCCCTCAGTAATATTGTCACCGGAGTCGTTTGAAGGCAATGCGCTGTGTAGAAATTAGAGTTGGTGATATTAAGGTACAGTGCTATTTCTTGTCTCATATTCGCTAGTTTATTTACACGAACATATGGATGGTGCGTATTCCTTGTCGGTAATTTATTATAGTTCGATGTTGTGTTTATATCCGACATGTTGGATTTTGAGCGCATGCGCGAAGGTATCGTTACCTAATTGGACAATGAACGAGCTCTGATTGGCTCAAGAAACTGTATCGTAATGAAAAACAGTGTTATAATGACCATTATTATGATACAGTTTCCTGGCACATAATAGTGAGGGTCGAACATAATAGTACATTATGCAACGAACCTATAATGGCAATAATGTCTTAATTACCATTATAGGTGAGTTGCATACGACTGTTTATATTCGACGATAATTACTATAACTATTTTATGTTCGAACATAAATATTCATAAATATCTGTCGAGATTTCGCCAGTTTTTTGTACTGAACAGAGCGCATGAGACGCAGAGAATTCCTTGTATTTGACCATGGCCTCCTCGATTACCCTACTATGACACTAGGCCAGGCAGTGAAATTTAAATTAGAAGGCCGTGGAATTTGGCGCATCTAATTATCTAATTAGTCAAACAACTGTTTCTTGAGCTCTGATTGGGGAGGGAAACTGTTTCATAATGAAAAATAGTGTTATAATGAGCGTCATAATATTACAGTTTTCTGACATATAAGAGTAAGGGTCGAACGTAAAAAGTGTAAATGTGTTGAACCAGTTGGGCGCTACGCTGCTGCTAGCGCCAGTGCCTTGTTCGACAGGTGGCTAGCAAGAGTGGCCCGGCCGTCACACGGCGCACGTGCAGTTCGGTTCCGTAGAGAAGGCTCTCACTGTAGAAGAATAATAGGGAACACGAATAAGGGAAATAGACGACAGGGAAAGGAAATACCCTCAACCCTCGAAGAATGAGGATTGAAGGACTTGGAAAGAAGCAGAGCCATAAAATGCACACAGGAAAGGGAAAGAGGAGAGAGTCGTCCCCAAAGACAATGGAATAGGGGCAGAACGGACCCAGCTCAGGAATCCCTCAGGTCGGCAATTCCTGAGTCCACCAATCGTGAGCTCTGAAAGGCGTAGCACTATCCAGGGTGCACTGAGGAATTTTTATAATAATTTTATTAATGCAGCCAATGGTCATGTACTTTTCTTTTCAGGACGGGTCAGGGAATTGGGTGAGTGGATAGCGTGTCGGTCTACTAACCCCAATATTGCAGGTTCGCCCCCGGCCGTGGTAAGTGATTTTTGAAAGGCGGCAAAAATACGATACGCATGTCGTACCATGTTGGCATGTCAAAGAACCCATTTGAATTCAGTAGGCAGAGTTCATAATGGCAAAATTAATCTTGGGAGTTTCCGCCAACAGAAAGTTCCTTATTTCCCTACTAGAAAGCGCTATAGTGTTCAAGGAGATTAGATATCTATTATCTAACCTCCTTGACTTTCACAGTGATTCAAGGAACAACGAAATTCGACATGCAATCTACCCTCTGGGTGTCAAATTACAAAGCTTGCACCCGGCACCCGAGGCCATACGATATTATTATTATTACCACAAGTTGTGTGGCTACAAACACCATGTCTCCATTAGGGCTTTTGGGCAAAAACAAATACCGTGTAGAGCTTTGATTTGCATACTAGAGCTTTAACTTGAAGTCTACCTGGAAAGGAGAAAATCAAATACAATTTTCAGAACTGAATCAGTCATATTAGCCTATTTTACAAAAATTGATTGAATTCTGCAACGTTCTTCAACCGAGAATTCCAGGAAGTTTATCGGACGTAATAAGCTTGAAAGGTCTCACCATGGCAAGGATTGGCCGCCCACCGCTGCTTCCCGTTTCAAATCTTTCTGGTGCATGTAAAATTTGCACTAGATAAACCAGAAGTGGAGGTTTCCTCCGTGATTTCCAGTATTCCCGGTCAATTCCATTCCAGTAATTCTCCATCATCATTCATCTATCAGCACCCCGGAGGAGTGCGACAAACCTGGCCAGCGAACACCCTTCAATTTATCGGCACTAGAAGGGGCATCACCCTTGGTCCACCACTTGTCTGGAATATCAGGGTGATAGTAATTTATTATTATTCATATTATTTAATGAACTTGAAGTTTATTCTTATTCGGATCTATTAAGGCTAAATGTCCCGACACTTTGGTAAGAATATAATTTCAACAGATGGCAGCACAAGCGAAGCTGAATTTATTTATTTATTTTTGTATCGAAGGGGAGCGATCTGAAAACTGCTATGTACTCTGTCTAGTAGCAGAATTGATATTACTTCATTGCTTACTTTTTAATTTCAAAAACAGAAAAGTTGCTGTTTGTTTTTCAAATATATGATTAAAATTCGAAAGAAAACCGGTAATACGAAAGTTGAGTTTTACTCACCGATTCCAAAGCCGCATCGAAAACCTAAATCGGTTGAATAGAACCGTCGGGGTCACTTTGGGAAGTTTGTGAATAAAAGTGTTACTGCATTTGCAACAAGGCGCGGCAGTAGAACAAGGTCATGGTGAGCGGGTTGGTGGAGGGTTAGGGGGAGGGTAGGGGAGCGGAGCTCGAGTGATTTGAGAGAGCGACAACCTTGCCAGACGGTATGGAATTCCCGAACATCTACTCCAATGTTGCGATTGACTGTGCTGGTTAGTTCTGAATTATTGTCAAGGTCTGGATATTTCTGAGTAATCCTTGGATATTTTACCAGTTCCTAGTTATGACTTCTGGTTTTTAGTTCATCGACCTCATTAATTACTTTTTGTTTTTGTTTAATTTATTTTACCTGCAACAGTATTAGTTTGTAATGCCCGTTAGGTGTTCTATTTTCGGTACTTTATTTTTTGGACAGTATTTCTGGTAGAATAGATATGTTTTGGTAAATTTTATCCTCCAGGTTGGTGGTTCCCACGGACTCGGTGAGGGAACTCACCACTTCTGCCTTTCCAGGCAGTGTCTTAGAGCTGGGAACACTTGGTCGGATTGGATACAACTGGGGAGGTGTGATCAGCACTTCGCCCAGGCGGCCTCACCTGCAAAGCGAACAGGGGCCTCATGAGGGATCGGAAGGGAATGGAAGATTCGGATGGATAGGCAAGGAAGAGGAAAGGAGGAGGCCGTGGCCTTACATTAGGCCTTACAGTAGTCTAGTAGACGAAGTGGGAAACCACTGAAAACCACTTCGAGGATGGCTGAGGTGGGAATCGAACCCTCTCTATTCATTTGGACTACATATAGGTAGGCTACGACTGGTGGAGAGCGTTACGGTCATCACGTGGAGTTCTTTTTTCGTTTATGTTGAAAAATGGAGCCACCACCAAAACCGGTTCAAGGGCGCTCCACTAAATCCCAGGGGAGATTGCGACTAAGTACCAAGAAAAGGAAGCCAGGCCCTAAAAAAAACGTAAAAAAAACCTCTTCACACCGGTATTTTTTTTCCTTGTTTATATTTGAAATTATATAATTCTTTACGCTTGCATTAGAGAATCTGTAATGCACTGAGCAGTTATGATTTCACTTATATTTTACCTGTAGCTTACAAGTGACTAAACGTCACCCCGAAATCTGCCGGCAACATGGCTGAACAGCGCAGCGGTTGCTTGGTAGGCCTAGGCTCTTCATGGGCTGTCGCGCCACGGGTGTAGTTTGTTCTTTACTTCTAATACATAAGTGTAGGAGTGCAAAATAACGAACTATTCGGTGTCAACTTTTTTTCTGAGAAACAATGCGTTGTGTGGAAAAATAAAGGCGTAGCGAATGTGAAAATGGAAAATTGATTTCCGGAAATACTGGATTGGATTGGGATCCATAAAGGCTGCAAACAGTACTTTTGAACTACCAGCGGGCAAGGTGAAGACAAACAGCTAACTGCAACCAAACTTATGCGTTATTGCTTGCAGCCCCTAATTGCAAAAAGTTCCCAGCTAGTATCAAACACCACCAGCAATGCTGCCGAAAATTATATGTCCCTTGTTGCAAAATTCACGGGAGGTAAGCAGATCAATCGAGGGAAACGAGGTTCCTTCACTCATAGAACCAAAGCTGCCGGCCTGGTCTTTCAGTTTGGGACATCCTGGCACTATAAAACAATGAAATTAGTTTCGAAAAAAAACCTGCCACAATAGTGAAGGACACTGCACTCAGCAGAATGAGAAGAAGATCAGCTTTCTGAAAGAGTTTATTTGCGTCGCGAGAAGGGAAAAGAATGTACCGACAACAGTCTAATGAAATGAAACGTACCGTCTCACATGGTTATGGAAACCGATCAATGCAGTTGGATTTCGATGAGGTACTGTTGAGAGAGAAGATCAAGCAACTAACGCTTAGTGAAGGCCATATACAAAAACTGGAAAAGGAAACAAGGGGCCAAAGGGAAAATTAAAAGTGGCACACTGCTAGAAAGGACAGACTTACGACCTTCAATTTTGGATATGTATGCAAGATGAAACCTACTTCGAAATGGGCTCCAGTAGCAAAAAAAACATTCTGTACGGCGAATTTCACTCAAAAGCAATGCAGTATGACTGTGATAATGAGCGAATTGCAAAACGAAATTTAGAGGAGTAATCGGTAGAAAAGTCGAAGAATGTGGTCTTTTCGTATATAAAACTTATGGGTTTTTAGGTGCCTCCCCAGACGGATTAATAGGAGACGACGCTATAGTCGAAGTCAAGTGCCCTTATTCTGCACGGAATATGACCATACTGGAAGTCTGCAAAGAGCTAAAGGGATTTTGTTTTTCCGAAAGTAAGTGAAAAAGAAAGCCTATAGAATGTCAAAAACAGTGCCTTTCAGAAGATAACTCTTTAACACCCACATGATTTTTATATCCAGATCCAGGGCCAGTTGGAAATAACACAGCGGGAAATATGTTATTTTGTTGTATGAACGCCTAAGGACATTCACTTAGAAACAATAAAGAGGGACGAATAGTTCTGGAGACAAAAATGCTTATGTAACTGACATTCTGCTGCGAGAAAATCTTGTTGCCTGAGATCATTGATCCCAGGATGACCAGATCAATGGATATAAGAGAACCAGAGGTGAAAATACTGAGCGTGTGTAAATCATTAAACGCTATCTTTGATATGGAAAAAATTGAAGCATTAATTAATTTCAAGAACAGGAAATAATAAGGTATAATATTTTTGTTTTTTTTATAGAACGCAGTACTAGTGCCTGTGCTAACAATAGGCACATGCGAATATCTTAGGAACTTTAATTCTATTATGTAAAACATAATTTTGCTCTTGGTATGCATTTTTATAATTTGTTTATTGTAATAAAATGTCCTACATAAATGAACTTTTATTATTACCTCCATGATAACTGAAGTAAGTTATAGTGATTGGCCTCACGGAGTCATTCAGATCTCACGAAAAAAAGGGGATAAGGGTCGAAAGAACCAAAGAATCATACGAATCACCAAAATAAATGTATGTATGTATGTATGTAGGTCTATGTGTGTGCGCATTTGGCCTCTTATAAATCGATAATAGAAGACGATACCTAGAGTTGGACGTCCGCTTCGGATGGTTTTTGGAATGGATATTCCCAATAAACCTGAACACGAACATATCTTGTCCATCTTTTTTCTAAAATATCAAGAACGTGCCAACTACAAACCAGTTATATCTTTCTATACAGTATTCAATTTCGCCTCGAGTGAAACCAGTCGCTGCTCTGTTCGGTAAGACTTATGCCCTACAACTTATTACTAATGTCGGAACAATATGTTTTTTGTTCGGGAGTTCATCCTCAAATAACTCTCAAACAGTTACCTAGAAGGGAATCCAGCGCTGTCAGCATGTATCCTGAGTGTGTTTTCACCAATTTTTCCACAATACCTCCAGGTAAATGCCGAGATAGTACCGTACGTGAAGTTTCAGGGCACCTGCCCCATCCCTGACTCTAATACAGTTACACACATAATCAACTACACGGGGCTGATGATGGTAATAATAATAACGTTATTGGTTTTACCTCCCTTTTAACTACTGCTGCATTTAGAGACGCCGGGGTGCTGGAATTTTGCCCCGAAGGGGATCTTTAACGTGCCAGTAAATCTCATGACACGGCTCCCTCGCATTCGCGCACCCTCAAATGCCAACTGGCTGCACCAGGATTCGATTCTGCAACCTTGGGCACAGCAAGCGAGATCGTTACCGCTGAGCCACACAGCCAGCCAAAGGTACAGTTGACCAAGATGTCCCAAGCCCCCACAATGTATTATTATCAATAGGGCTCGGATTTTTACGTGCTAAAAATCAGGAAAATATTTATTTTGTATGTATTAAAAATACCTGAAATATGTGACAAAATGGTAAAAATATTTAATTATAATTTAGTTTATTAATGTGAATATAAACAATAGTCAGTACTCGCGAATGCAATTTATGCTATGCCTCACTGACAACTGAAGAATTACAATACACATCGAGATTTCAAGTTGTCCATCACAAACGACCGGCGATTATCGCGAAACACTTCTTTTGAAGGCACGAAACTGCGGCAATATATGTCTTGCCCTTGAGGTGTTGTGTAACTTGAGATCGCTGTTCAGCCTTGAGTGCTTTCCCACATGGTTGGCAGAACAGAACGTCCCCATCAGAAGTAAAATTATCTTAAAATTCTCTTAAAATTCTGCAACATATTGCTGCAGATGATAACTTGTAGTTGCTTTTACTTTAGGCACAGTGACACTGGTTCCAGGTAGCGAGATAAGGGGGGGGGGGGGGTGTCTAGCACGTGGTGTAATGTGGCTATGGACAAGTAAATCCCTGGCTTTGAGTCGCACGGTGCGACAAGTTAAGAGTAACACAGTTGCAAACTGACATATGCTCTGCATGAAGATTAGGTAGCTAACAGGTTATTCCCCGTTGAAGTAATACAGATCAAAAATGCAATAAACTGAAAGATCTAGTATACTCATTTAAAAATATATATATATAAATATTATGTTTTTTTATGTGCTAACAAGTGAATACCATCAACAAGGTATCTGCACGAACACATTGTGTCAACTTTGCATATTGTGACACTGCTACAGTATAATTTTATTGCTCAGATATTGTTCCACGCCTAGGCACTTGTACACGTAACTCGTCAAACTATAATATGTGTGACAAGAGGAAGACAACTCCTTCCTGTCATCAAATTGTTCCCTTCTCCCTCCGCCCTGTCAGCGTGTTCAACTTTTTCCTTGCGCAAGAGATCTTGTGGAGCCGCGCCGCCTACCACCCTTTTCAAAACAATTCCCAAACTAATGCTGTCGATTCCATTCACTCGATTTTAATTCTGAAAATTGCATTGGAAACAGGAAATAAATCTCCATTTTCGTATTACCAGGTTTTTCTCATATTTTAAGCAGAGATATAAAAAACTGTAAGTAACTTTTTTGTTTTTCACATTTTGGAAAATGCATCGAATTAATATCAATTCAATTGCAGTCTAGTATACATAGTGGTTTTCAGATCTCAAATACGAGCTTTCGTTCAAGAGAAAACTGAAAAAAGATATTGTCTCACTTTGGTGCTGCTACGTGGAGTCAAAATTACAAACTAAAAAACGGGAAATTTGGCCTTAAATACAATAGAACCTACGGAAGTTCATCAAATCACACGCTGATGAGCAATGGTGATAGGAGGTCTCCATCCCATATTGCATGCCTTGAGGCCTACTGCAATTGATGGAGTCAGAACCAATTCCTATTATCTCTTGACCCCTTAACCCCTTCCCGTACGAAGGTCACAGTGCTGGATATTGGAGTCGTGGAAGGTGAGGGGTTGGAGGGAAGACGGGCAGTGTCTTAGTTCCCGCTGGGTGCAAACAAAATAACATCAGAGAGAATAAAGCAAAAAGTGAGATCAAGCTATTTAGGTCATTATTTTGTTTATAAATGTAAATGTAAATGTAAATGTAAATTTAAATTTAAATGTAAATTTAAATGTAAATTTAAATGTAAATGTAAATGTAAATATAAATGCAAATATAAATATAAATATAAATATATAACAAGAAGTTCCGTGACGAACTAAAGAGCCTACTTTTCTTAAAATTAAGATTCATGCCAATGATTTATCTATATGGATCTATCTAGAATAATGACGAATTTAAGTTGGTAATATCGAAATTTCTAATTAGTTCGAAATACTGTATACCTGGCATAATCTAGCCTAATAGAGAACTACAGTTGGCAGCCCTGGTGACCGAATATATTCTTAGTTCCATCTCTTAAGGTACAGAATACAACATTTGGTTGAAGTCCAATGGATTGCATGGACGTTACAGGCAGTTAAACATTGGATCTAACAGCGCGCGTAAAATAATGTTGGCAACAATGACATACATGTACTGGTAGAAATAATCTGAAATAATATGGTCTATTGTTGTGTCAATTTTGAATGAAATCCATTAGTTTGTATAGAAGTTACATGTATTTAAAGTTGGACCTCTCAGCAGGCTTAGAATCATGTTGGCAGCACTGGCGTAGGCCTATATTAGTTACTCCAAATTATTCTAGAATGCCAGGTACTATACGTGTGCAAAGTTTAGAGCTATTGGCTTGCATACTTTGATATATTGATATTAGGGTAACAAAAATAGAGACAGTATTTATTAACAGTTGGCAGCCCTGGTTACTCTTAAGAATCGGCATAGTCATATCTGTTATGGTACACATAGCACACACGATATTTGGTTGAAATCCAAATGATAGTATAGAAGTTACATGCATTTAAAGTTGGACCTCTCAGCCGGCTTAGAATCATGTTGGAAGAACTGACGTATATAAGTTACTCCAAATTAATATAGAATGCCAGGTACTATACGTGTGCATAGTTTAAAGCTGTCAGCATGCATACTTTCTGATATATGGGTATTTGGATTTAAAAAATTGAGAGCATTTATTAACAGTTGGCAGCCCTGGTGGCTCTTAAGAATACACTCAGTCATATCTGCTTATATACACATAGCACATACGAAATTTGGTTGAAATCCAATTGATAATGTAGAAGTTATATGCATTTAAATATTGGACCTATCAGAAGGCTTAAAATTATGTTGGCAACACTGTCATGTACGGCCTTCTGGAAATTAAACTGAAATAGTATTATCTACGTGTGTGCCAATTTTGAAATAGCTCCCATGCATTCCTTCCAAGATATCCAAGATGGAGCTCAAATTTCTAGGGCGTTTTTTCAGCAGTTGGTAGCACTGACATTTTCAAATATGGGTTTGAGATATTCCGGTGCACATCTTTATTCATACTAAATTTGGTTTTGATTGCTGCAGCCGTTTAGGAGTTGATAGGGGACACACACACACAGCCAGACAGACAAAATGACAGATAGACCGACAGACTGACAGACAGACAGACAGAAGGACAGACAGGCAGACACACATTTTCCCGGATCGACCTCATCAGTCTACGTTTTCCTGATTTTTGCAAAATGTGAAAAGTAGGCTAAAAATCAATGTTACGGGGTAGATTGTCTGTCAGTAGGTGTGTATGTCTCCTAAGCGTTCACATACCATTCATTCGATTAGGATGAAACTTGGGTGAGATGTAGTGTACACTCCAAGGAGGGTTTCTGGATTAGTAAATCCACTTTACAATAGGTAACACACGAGTAGATTCAACAAATGAGCGACGACGCGCGAAGCGTTTCAACAAAGTCTCACATGCGTTCATATACCATTCGTCGGATAGCGATGAAAATTGGGTGAGATGTTGAGTACACTCTAAGGAAGTTTTCCGGCTTAGTAAATCCATTTTACAATAGGTAGCGCACGAGGAGATTTAAGAAATGAGCGACGACGCGCGAAGCGTTTCAACAAAGTCCCGTATGCGTTCATATACCATTCGTCCGATTACGATGAAAATTGGGTGAGATGTTGTGTACAGTCCAGGAAAGGTTTCTGGCTTAGTAAATCCATTCTACAATAAGTAGCGCACGAGTAGATTCAACAAATGTGCGAAGGCACGCGAATCGTTTCAACAAAGTCCCATATGTGTTCATATATTATTCATCCAATTACGATGGAAATTTCGTGAATTGTTGTGCACACTCCAGGAAAGGATTCTGGCTTAGTAAATCCATTTTGCAATAGGTAGCGCACGAGTAGATTCAACAAATAAATGACGGCACTTGAACCGTATAAATAAAATCCCGTATGCGTTCATATACCATTCATCCGATTGCGATGAAACTTGGGTGAGTTGTTGTGCACACTGCAGGGAAGGTCACTGACTTAGTGAATCCATTGCACAATAGGTATTAAACGGTTAGATTCAACAAATGAGTGACGGCGAGCGAATCGTATAAATAAAATCCCGTATGCGTTCATATACCATTCATCCGATTGCGATGAAACTTGAGTGAGTTATTGTGTACACTGCAGGGAATGTTTATGATTTAGAAAATCCATTGTACAATAGGTAGCGCACGAGTTGATTCAAGAAATGAGTGACGGCGCGCGAATCGTTTACACAAAATCCCGTATACGTTCATATGCCATTCATTCGATTGCGTTGACACTTTGATGAGTAGATTTGTACACGATAGGGAAGGTTTTCGACTTAGAAAATCAATTTTACAATAGATAGCGTACGAGTAGATGCAACAAAAGGGTGACGACGCGCGAAGCGTTTCAACAAAGTTCCATCTTCGTTCATATAACATTCATCCGATTGCGAAGAAACTTTGGTGAGTTGTTGTGCACGCTCCCACGATTGTTTCTAAATTAGAAAATCCATTTTATGATAGCTTAGAGGCAGTTAACGGAAATTTAACAAAATATTGAGTATCCAAAAGCACTTCAAGAAACAAAATTACAACGCCAACACTTTCTTTAATTGGCATTGCAACACATGCCGGGTACAGCTTGTATAAATATAAATATAAATATGAATATAAATATAAATATAAATATAAATATAAATATAAATATAAATATAAATATAAATATAAATATAAATATAAATATAAATATAAATATAAATATAAATATAAATATAAATATAAATATAAATATAAATATAAATATAAATATAAATATAAATATAAATATAAATATAAATATAAATATAAATATTCTTCTTCTTATTCTTCTTATTAATATAGTATTTTGATTTACGGGCTTTACTTTGCCTGGAGTAGAATTGAGAAACCACGGAAAAGCATCTCTAAAATTTATATGTTTAATGTGTTCCTTAGCTTGTAATTATGTAGATGTACCATGCCATACGCTAAATAAATAACCATCTCTAAGATAGCTAGGTGTTAATCGAACTACCACTTCTTGTCAGTTCAGCCTCAAGGGAGTGTACCCCCTTCCAGCCCACAGAACTGAATTAAATTTCTTGACAGACCCGAAAATCGAACCTGAATCTCAGGGATTGGAAGCCAAGAACTGGTCTACAGACTCCTGAAGTAAACATGCAAAGTGACTAATTGTCGTGTCCAGGGAGCTTATGATCTTAGCATGCCCACTTAATTTGACACGCAGATCCACTCTTTAATGCCTGTCAGACTTCAGCTTTGTTTGATTTAATAATTGTCTCTTAGAACGTTCTCATCCTGATCCTGATTCCTGAAGAAGCAGGGCTCTGTTTATCTTCATCTTAAGTCAGACTTTGTCTTTGAAGTTCATCTCTTTAAAGCGAATCGTTATCGAGGAACAGGGCAATTAAAATGTAAACAAAGAGAATTAGCTACAGAGACCAGTAGACTAATATTGTGGCTATGAGAGGAATGTTACAATGGAATTTGTGTTATCTAATGCTATACAAGCAGCAGAGCAATTCAATTTCACTAACTTAATGTATTCTGTCAGTACAATTCCAAAGAGACCTCATATTTTACATTCTCACGCACGGTAATTTGCATTCCAAATAAGATTAAATTCCTGAAATAACTAACATGAACACGGAGAAGATTAAGGAGAAACTAAAGCTGTGAAGTTCGATGAAATAGGACTCTTTCTACTATATCAAGTGTTTCCCTTGCAGGGGAAGATGACGTCGAAGTTCCATCCGTTAAGAGGGAACATACAGCTGAACATCGGTTATCAGACAGCTTCTACACACACCCAAAGTACACGGGGCTACATGGCCACGTTGTCGCAGCCCCTAAACTGAGGAACCAACCAACCAACATACAGCTTAGGGAGCTTAAAAGTGGCTTCGGTGGCGTAGTAGGTAGCATGCTAAGCTTCTATGCCCAAGGTCGCGGGTTCAAACCCGGCCGAAGTCGTCGGATTTTTTAAGAGAGATAAAATCCCTCAGTATGCCTTCCTTCTGAGGGGAAGTAAAGCCGGCGGTCCAATGTCATAGATTTATGGCATGTAAAGGAACCTTCCACTAATTACACTTGTGTGAAGCTAAATTATAGGTTCCAACGTTCGTCGCCAGCAGCCGACTGCAGTGGCATCTAGTAACCAAGTTCAGAACTAGTTGTCGTTGACGGTGGCGTTTGGTAGCAAAAGTGGGAACTACTTGAAAATTGAATGTCTGCAGTCCTTACTTGAATTGAAAACAGATAACACACACTAATACAGCCATCACAATTAACACCGGTTATCAGACAGATTCTACACACACCAAAAGAAACGGGGCTACATGACCGCGTTGTCGCAGCCCCTAAACTGAGGAACCAACCAAACAACATACTGCACGGCTTAGGGAGCATAAACAATGATTTTAATATTATGACTATGCCTGCCACTAATCTTGTACTGCAGTTATATACATTTCCAAGGAAACACACACACATCTTTCTATTATAACCAAAGTGTTAAATTTTCAAAATTAAAATTGTAACTATTTTCATCCTTATTTAAACATTTGGTTCTTGCTTCGTGCTGACCTTGACGGTTTATCTCATCTGTCCCATATTTATAGGAATTTCAGGACTATTTTTTAAGTGCGCCGTCAACCTTCGGCTACAAAATAAAACTCATTCAAACCTTCGTGGCTTTTATTAGTCTTTCTATAAAGCGTTGAAAATATTTTTTTGATTTTGCTCAAAATAAAAATTAAATAATAACGCTTAGTTAATAAACAGTATGTAAATGAGATTCAACTGTAGCAGAAGGTTTAACACCCACTTTAAAAAAAGAAAAGTCCTAAAATTCCTATAAACATGGAAGAAAACAGGAATAATGCCAACCTTCAAAGTTACAGCACCAGCTATTTCTGTCTGTTAGGTAGTCAGCCCAGAGGCTGGTTAGATCCTCAAAAGGTATCACCATAGGTAGCACTATAATGAGGCGTACTAAGCAAAATGAGGAGTGAGGTAGTTTGCCATTGCTTTCCTCACCGAGACAGAACAAAGCAGGTCAGCTAGAATGAAGAGGATTTGGGAGAGGAAGAAGATGACAGCTACCTTCTCTTTCAATTGGTTGTTGTTGTTCTTGTTGTAGTTGGAGTCTCCTTCTTTTGACTGGTTTGATGCAGACCTCCATGCCTCCCTGTCCTGAGCGAATCGTTTCATCTCTACATAGCTACCACACCCTACATCCGAGGCAATCTGTTTAACCTTGGTCTACCCCTACAGTTCTTGTCCTCGACCCTTCCTTCCATAACTAAGCTTGCTATTCCTGGGTGTCTTAGTATGTCACGTATGTCTCCTACCAACCTATTCCTTCTCTTCATTAGCAGTCGCCAGAAACATCTCTCCTCTCCCACTAATCTTAATACGTCTTCGTTTGTAACCCTATCTACCCATCTTATCTTCATCATTCTCCTGCAACACCACATTTCAAGTGCTTCAATTCTCCTGTTTTCTGCTGCACCAATAGTCCAAGATTCACTTTCATGAAGTGCCACGCTCCAGACAAAGGCTTTCAAAAATGACTTCCTAATACCTAGGGCCTAAATCTATATTCGATGTCAACAGATTCCTTTTTTGTAGAAATGCTTTCCTTGCCTGAGGCAACCTACTTTTTATATCCTCTTTGCTTCGTCCATCACTGGTTATCTTGCTTCCTAAGTAACAGAAGTCGCCCACTTCCTTCAGCTTTTCACCTGCCAATTTGATGTCCATAGAGGTTTCTGATTTTTTCTGGCTGCATTCCAATATTTTTGTTTTACATTTATTAATTTTCATCATGAATTCTTTCCTCAAAACGGAGTCCATACCATTCAAAAACTAATTCAAATTCTCAGGCGTGTCAGCCAAGATGACTATGTCATCGGCAAATCTCAGAGTTGAAATTATTTTTCCATGAATCTTCACTCCCACTTAAAAATTTTCTCCTATTTCCTTCATTGCTTCTTCAATGTAAAGATTGAAAAGTATGGGTGATAAGTTGCAGCCTTGCCTGACACCTTTCTGAATACCAGCTTCTATCTGATGTCCTTCAGCTCAATTGGTCAATTGGTAGAGGATATACATGTATTTGGTTTGATTTAAGTGCTCTATGTGGGCGTAAATTATGTAAATAAATAAATAAACATGGCAGATACTTTAGGATCCCATGCCTACTAGGCGTTGCCTAGCCTTTGCCGATGATCTTACTTTGTTGGCAAATGACATGCAAGAGGCTACTACTCAACTCCAAACACTGCATTCAATAGCGGCGAAATCAGGTCTCTTGATCAACATAGGAAAGACCGAGTTTGTTACCAACATCGAAGATGCCCCTAGAACGATGAGAGTCAGTGATAATATCTACATCAAGAGAGCCAGAAGTGGCAAGTACCTTGGAGAATAGTTTTCAGGGGACCTCAGCGAAACGGTGGCTCTCGAACACAGGAGACTCAAGCTAGACGAAGCATACCATGACTGTAGAAAATTGTACGCTTCCAAACATTTATCGATGAATGTCAAACTAAGACACTACAATGCAGTAGTCAGACCTTCAGTCCCCTATGCAGCAGAGAGCCTATATCTAACTAAGAAGACCCCATTAAGAGCCCCTGAGGTGCAAGAAAGTATGTTCCTAAGAAGGATAGTAGGACCAAGGATTATACCAGATGGAAGACGATGGTATAAACAAAATCGTGAGCTCTACCAAACTAACCTAACCCCGTGGCACTACAGCCCTTGAATGGCCTAGGCCTACCAAGAGACCGCTGCCCAGCCCATTGGCCTGCAGATTTTGGGGTGACGCGTGGTCAGCGCGTCAGGTCCCCTCGGCCTTTAATCTTGGTTTTCGTGACCGGGGCACTGTCTCACTGTCTGACAGCTACTCAATTGTCCTCACGAGGCTGAGTGCACCCCGTTCCAACCCTCGCGTCAGTTTTAAAATCCCTGACGGAGCCGGGGATCGAACCCGGGGCCTCCGGGTGAGAGGCAGACACGCTACCCCAACACCACGAGGCCGGCTGAGCTCGACCAGCATCAAGAAACTCTCATAGATGCTATCTAAAGAAGGTGACTGACTTTCTCAGTCCAGAATGGACTCTAACATGTTATCCCGTAGGTTCTTCAAGGTTGCTAACAAGGACAAAAGCCACTGGATTCTTGTGGATGAAGTAAGTAGAGAAGAATCTTGCAGAACTCCATAGTAATCAAAATGACATAGATGACCGAAGTAACTATCAAATAACTGTCAAAACTACACCATACGTAACGTCCCTCACAGAAGCTGCCCACAGACCAAAGGACGAGACCAGTCAATGGCCTGAGGAACGCAAGATTGAATTTAGCAGGAAAATGAAAGACTACTGGGCCATAAGAAAAGCTCAAGGCACCTACAAAGCAGCTGCCAAACCCAACTCCAATCGTGGCAAACAACGACGATCACAGCAAGAAACATATAGCTAAAACACAAGCATCGTGGTCCATAGATGCCCTTAACGAACTGGAAAAAAAAGCAACAACATGGGAGATATTAAATAAACGGTGAAGGGCAGCACAAATTAAGGGCCAAATTCTGAAAAATAGGTACAAATAATTACGATTTGAATTTTGAAAATTTAAATCTTTGCTTCTGATAGCAAGATGTGTGTTTCCTTGGAAATGTATATCATTGTTGTACAATATCTATGACACGCACATTTTTAGCCTATTTTCAATTTTGAAAAAATAGGCTTATGAGATCACCTTTTGTCCGTGTGTGTGTGCGTGTGTGTGTGTGTGTGTGATTCGTGTGTGTGTCCCCCCCCCCCCTAATAAAATCTAAACGGCTGGAGCGATTTCAATGAAACTCGGTATGTTCATAGCACTATTCCCGGCGACCTCGACCGTGCCCTTCAAATTTTGTTACGTCTCACCAATGCAAAATGGCGGCTGTGCGAAATATTTCACTAGCATTCAATATCTCTGAAACTATTACCGATATCGCCCTGAAATTGTGTACGGTGATAAAGGGTACTACTGGAAGTTCACCTATGAGACTTTCAAAAACCTGGTGACTACAAAACCAACATGGCGGTCAAGCGAATTTGAGACTTTTAAATAGACTTTTCTCGCGATTTAACTATCCACACGTAATGAAACTTGGTACAGAAAATGTTTATACGCATTGTAATGCACTGGAGTCTAATTTAGTTCAATTGTTTACATAACTTCAAAATGGCGGCTGTGCGAAATATTTCACTGACATTCTATATCTCCGAAACCATTACAGATATCACCCTGCAATTTAGTACGGTGATAAAGGGTACTGATACAAGTTTACCTATGTATATTTCATAAACTTGTAAAGTAGAAAACGAACATGGCGACCAAGCGAAGTTGAGACTTTTAAATAGACTTTTCTCACGATTTAACCATCCAAACGTAATGAAACTAGGTACAGCAAGTGTTTATACACATAGTAATGCACTGGAGTCTAATTTAGTTCAATTGTTTACATAACCTCAAAATGGCGGCTGTGCGAAATATTTCACTGACATTCTATATCTCCGAAACGATTACAGATATTACCCTGCAATTTTGTACGGTGATAAAGGGTACTGGTACAAGTTTATCTATGTATATTTCATAAACTTGTAAAGTAAAAAACGAACATGGCGACCAAGCGAATTTGAAATATTTTAATAGACTTTTCTCGTGATTTAACTCTCTGAGCGCAGTGAAATGTGGTACAGTAAATGATTTTGCAGATTGTAATGCACTGCCATCTAATTTAAATCAATTGTTTACATAACCTCAAGATGGCGGCTGTGCGAAATTTTAAAATTAAGTTTTTATTTCTTGTGTCGTAATCATGCGATCGAAGTGAAAGTTTGAATAATGAACCTAGGCAATAATTGTCCTTGAATGGTACATAATTCTATGGCCTATACATATAACAATCCTAAATGGCGAGCTTCCGAAATATTTAGACGGTTCTCAATATCTATGAATCTTTTACAGCAACCAAACTGAATTTTTTTATGTTCATAGAGACTATGAACATATGTTCACCTATAGGACTTTCATTAACCTGGTGAGCACAAATCCAACATGGCGGCGACGCGAAGTATAAATATTTAAATGGACGATTCTCGCGAATTAACTATCCGAGTGCTGTGAAACGTTGCACGTTAAATGCTTATACAAATGTTGATCCACTGGCATCTAATTTATTTCAATTGTTTGCATAATCACAAGATGGCTGCTGTGCGTAATTTTAAAATCTCGTTTTTACTTCTTGTGTTCTAATCATGTGATTGAAGTTTGAATACCACACGTACACAATAATCTTAATGTAATAGTACAAAAATAAAAATCCAACCTGGCGACAATCTGAAATATTTAGACGGTTCTTAATATCCACGAATCTGTTACAGCAATTAAACTGAAATTTTGTATGTTGATAGAGACAATTAACATGAGCAGGATATATGAAAATGGGCTGTATAGTTCTTCACGGAACTACTTGTTAAAATCGTTATTGAATTAGTTGGTTGGTTCGTTAGTTTAGAGGCTGTGACAACGCGGTCATGTAGCCCCGTGTACTTTGGGTGTGTGTAGAATCTGTCTGATAACCAGTGTTAATTGTGATGACTGTATTAGTGTGTGCATCTGTTTTTTTAATTCAATTAGGAACTGCAACATTGAATTTTTCAAATAGTTCCTACTTTTGCCGCCAAACGCCACCGTCAACGACTACTAGGCCTAGTTCAGAACTTAGCTGCTAGACGCCACCGCAGTCGGCTCTTGGCAACGAACGTAGCAACCTAAGAGCGTTGTTTACATTTGGTTGGTTGGTTCCTTAGTTTAGGGGCTGCGACAACGCGGTCATGTAGCCCCGTGTACTTTGGGTGTGTGTAGAATTTGTCTGATAACCGGTGTTAATTGTGATGACTGTATTAGTGTGTGTATCTGTTTTTTTAAATTCAAGTAGGGACTGCAACTTTGAATTTTCAAATAGTTCCTACTTTTGCCGCCAAACGCCACCGTCAACGACTACTAGGCCTAGTTCAGAACTAGCTACTAGACGCCACCGCAGTCGGCTCTTGGCAACGAACATAGAAACCTAAGAGCGTTGTTTACATTCTTAACATATCCAATTTAGTTTCACACAGGTGTAATTAGTGGAAAGATCTTTAACATGCCATAAATCTATGACATGGGACCACCGGCTTTACTTCCCCTCCGAAGGAAGGCATACTGAGGGATTTTTAACGCTCTTAAAAAATCCGACGGCTTCGGCCGGGTTTGAACCCGCTATCTTGGGCATAGAAGCTCAGCATGCTACCGACTACGCCACCGAAGATTGTTTACATTCTTAACCTATACAATTTAGTTTCACACAGGTGTAATTAGTGGAAAGTTCTTTAACATGCCATACATTTATGACATGGAACCACTGGCTTTACTTCCCCTCCGAAGGAAGACATACTGAGGGACTTTTAACGCCCTTAAAAATCCGACGGCTTTGGCCGGGTTTGAACATCTTGGGCATAGAAACTCAGCATGCTACCAACTACGCCACCGAAGCCGCCTGTTATTAAATTAGCTCCCTAAGCTGTATGTTCTCCCTTAAAACAATAAACATGTCCATCCCTTTACTATGTTGCCAGTAACTTCAAGGATTTAAGTAGTTGCTTCATTTAGGGGCTCAGAATATCGTGATCATCATCCCCCACATGCTTGGTTGTGAGTGAAATCTGCATGACAACATGCGTTTCATAAATTGGATTTTCACTACTGCAATGGGAAATACAGGCTTCAGCCTTTTAGGTCGTATAATGCACAAGGCGGGTTTGAGGACATTTAATTCTCTAACTTCCATCTACATGGCTTGCATTATTTGTGCCTTGCACGACCTCTAATCGTTTAAAGTCGTCATTTCTCATAACATGCCTTGTGGTTTCAGTATAAAAATGGTTACATACTTTAAAATTTGGGTGAAGTCCAATAGATAGTATGAGCATAACATGCAGTTAAACATTGATCTATCAGCACGCTTAAAATCATGTTGGAAACACTGATATATATGGGTTGCTCTAAATTAATCGGTGCCAATTTTAGAAAAAAGGAAGGAAGGAAGCTTGTAGTTTAACGTGACCGTCAATCTGTAGATCATAAGCCACGGGACCTCCTTTTTACGTGGAATCCGAACCACAGGACATGGCATTTCACTTCGAAAATCTCACATGCAATGACCGGGAATCGAACCCGGACCGCCTTGGTGAGAGGCTAGACCACTGAGCCAATTTTAGAAGGAATATATTTGTTAATATGGAAGTTAGACGATGAACTTTTCAGCACTCATAGATTCATGTTGGCAGCACTGTCATATATCATCTACTCGGTATTAATCTACAATTACAGGTACTAAACCTGTGCAGAGTTTAGAACTGTGGGGCTGCATACTTTCTGATATATCGAGATTAGGATAAAAATTATAGAGATAATTTTTCAACAGTTGGCAGCCCTGGTCACTATAAAGAATACGCATCGTCATAGATATTATGGTATACAAAGGTCTAACAACATTTGGTTGAAATTTCATTGATAGTATGGAAGATATGGGCTATGCATATAAAGATTTGACTTTCTAGCACTCGTAGAATCATGTTGACAACACTGCTATGATTTGGCTCCTGAAAATTAACATGACATATTATTATCTATATGTGTGCCAATTTTAGAATAGCTCCCATGCATACTTTCAGAGATACCTAATATAGAGCTCAATCTTCAATTGTGATGTTTTAGCAATAAATTGGTAGAAATGACGCCATTTTCAAATATAATCGTGATATGTTCAGGTATAGGTATTTACCCATACCTAATTTGGTTACGATAGCTGCAGCCGTTTAGGGTCTGGGGCTGGCTGTTCCAGCCGAGCAACTCGCCCGCGAGCAGCGGAGTACTCGCCGCCTCGCGTGAGTAAACCCGCAACATGCAATACAGCTCTGCTGTGGGGGGCTGCCGTCACTTCGCAGTGGATACATCATGACTGGCAGGAAACGCATGGACTTGCGTTGTGACCTTCGCCCTGTGACGTATTGGCTCTCACCCCCAGTCCCTCTGCAACCGTGCTCCGAGCATCACTGCTGAGTACTCGCGTGTACGCATACTCAAACTCATGGATTTGGAACAGCCTGGTCTGGGGTGTAAGCCCCAGGTTAGGTTTGTGTTGGTATGTAAAGCCTTATTAACACATAGAACTTAACATGACTGTATGCATCGCTTAAACCTTCAGTGTCGTTCATCACGTCATGGATGCCGTCATTTTGTGTCTAGGTGAGTTCTGCTGTGAACTGTATCGCGATGTATACTACTCCCAAATTATACGATTCTGCTGTTTTACGTAGTTACACTTTGCTTATGACGTTAAATTAAAATATAAGGCAGATCCGATATTGGTAATAGTATGTCGGAAATTAAAAGTTAGAAAATCACACCACGTATGGGAGAGGGTCTGGGGAGCAATATGAGTTAAGATACCTGTGGGCGCAAACCAACCGTTAAGCCCCTGTGAGCATTTGTAATTACGGGGAAACTTGGCAACGTCGCGCAATGAGCATTATCGAGTGCGGCGTCGACACTCTTGTGTGTATCGAGTTGATCAGCTGATCTGTGGTTCTCGTAGCTCTGTGGGCAAGGCACTGGCACCGTTCAGTGTGCTCCCATCTGTTACGGTAATGGCAGCACTTTTCAGTGACGCAATTAATTACAAACGAAGTAATTTGATAAGAAACGAGCCACTTGAAAACCGATTTAAATAAAATTACTTCATAATAAGGACAACATTAATACAAGACAAAGTAGTTTTTTTTTATCTCGGCGAGAGAATAATCAAAGAATAAAGAGCTAATTTAATTTTTTAAATTGAAAATGAGACACAGAATTAACTAGGTTAATGTCGTGAGTAATGCGCAATAAGATCTGTCATGCAAAGGAAATCTATTAAAAAACAAATCGGGGAATAAAGTTTCTCCGGATTCAAACCCGAAGGAGATGGGAGCACACTGAACGGCGCGAGCACCTTGCCCACTGAGCTGCGAGAACCACAGGTCAGCTGCTCAACTCGAAACACACACACACTCAATGCTGCTCAATGCGCGACGTTGCCAAGTTTCCTCGTAATTACAAATGCTCACAGGGTCTTAACGGTTGGTTTGCGCCCACAGGTATCTTCACTCATATTGCTCCCCAGACCCTCCCCCATAAGTGGTTTGATTTTCTACCTCTTATTTTCCGACACCCTGTATAGCTGATACCTTTCAACGAAGATCAGGATGTGTCCAGTGACATTTGAACACATAGTGTACGTGAGCTGGATTTTGTTTAAACACAAATCAAAATCAAACAGTCAACAAAGTGGAAATCAGGTAGTGTTAGTGAAAGGCTTCAGGAAATGAAAAATTGAAATACCTACTATTTGTTTCCTGGTCAAGTGGTCGTTCACTTTTTATTGCAGTTCGTTGAATTTGGGGTATGAGGATGATTACAAAAAGGGAGTGATCCGGAGCATAAATACGTCGAGTTACTAAGAGCAGATAAAAGGGCAACCAATATCCAAGAGTAATTAATTACTCTAAATGGTTCCTATGTGTGATAACACAAAGCGTGAACATTTTTGACGTAACATTGTGATTCCCAACGGCTATATCTCCCGTCATCTGATGCATATGGATGAATCGGTAGATATTTGTTGTTTACAGAACATGATTGAATATTGGAACCGTAGGTACTACCCAATATTTGCGAAGAGAAAATACAATACAGCTGAGTGAAAAATTTGATGTCAATAATAATAATAATAATAATAATAATAATAATAATAATAATAATAATAATAATAATAATAATAATAATAATAATATCGCATGGCCTCGGGTGCCGGGTGAAAGCTTTGTTATTTGACGCCCAGAGGGCAGCTTGCATGCCGAATTTGATGTTCCTTGGAACGCAATGAATGTCAATGAGGTTAGGTATCTAAGCTCCTTGACAATATACTGTAGCTCTTTCTAGTAGAGAATGGAGGAACTTTGTGTTGGCGGAAAATCCCGAGATTAATTTTGTTATTATGTACATGGACTACTGAATTAAAGTGGTTTCTTTAACATGCCAACAACGTATGATATACGTGCCGTAATTTTTGTCGCCTTTCAAAAATCACTTACCACGGCCTGGAGTGAACCTGCAAGCTTGGGGTTGGTAGACCGACACGATGACCACTCACCCGCCGTGGCAAGCCGAACATTTGATGAAAACTTGAGATACCTCTCATTTGAGTCTGCTAGAATAGTGTGCATTATTCTGCTTGTCATTATTATTTTATAGACGTGGCCAAATTATAAGAATTAAAATAAAACATCCCAGTTCATACCTCTACTTCATGAATTTAATGAGAATTTTGTTGGATATATAGTATAGCCTATTTCTATTTCTATTTATAGCTAGCAACCCGCTAGTACATGAGGGGGGTTTTTCGCTGTAAATTTTCCATCACATAAGTCATAGTATATTTGTATATTTCAGCAGCCTACTGAGAAATAATGAACAGTATGTTATACGAGATCCACGTGCAATGCCCATAGTTAAAGCCCTGCGTGGATGCGGATATCCGCGGATAAGCCCGCGGATATCCGCAACATTTTTCGCCATGCGGATATACTTTGCATGGCTGTGCGGAAAGCGGATAAGCTGCGCATAATGTTTAGAGTAAATTTGCGGATGATTTCACAATGTTGAACTGGATTTATTTTAATTTTAAAATAATTTTGGTTTTTACTAAGATCTGCGCCTTTTGCGATTCTTTTTATTTTCCTATTTGCTATCACTTGGATTGTTTGAGAATAATAGAGAAGTGAGAGGAGCCAGTCATGGAAATACTCTCAATTAGTGTTGACTTTTGCAAAAGAAATAAAACGTTTATACCTGTGCTTGTCTGCGTGGGTGTATCCGACGACTAAGTGCTATAATTAACCACCCGTTGTTTCACTTGCCGTTACTCAGAGGGACAAAACTCAGTCAACATTGTCTTGCTATTCACACCAAGCCTAGGGGAATAAATTTTTCCTCAAATGTCTAAATGTGTTGCTTTAATACTGTATCTAATAAATTAAAAAGTAGTTCCGTGACAAATTAAAGAGCCTACATTTCATAAAATGTAAGATTCATGCCAATCTATAAAGACCTATCTAGAATAATGACAAAATCACGTTGATAAAACTTTGGTGCTTTTCTGTCGGTCAACACGAATGTACCGAAATAGAGCTGGGTTATGCCCTAATCCTGAAATAAATTACATGAGATTAATAAATACACTAGGATGACCAGTTTCGATCGTCAAGCGATCATAATCAGATCCATTACACTTAGGCTATAGCATAGTAACAAAAGGGGGAGAAAGGGAAAAACCAGTCTCGTCCAGTTAACACCCAGGTTAGTCGACTATAACTGGTACCAGAGTGAACACGAATCTGCTTCAAGTCCCAGTTAGGAAGACAACCGGATAAGTATCAGCCTGTATTATTACAGTATAACCTTAGTTGATTTTGTATAACCATATAATTACCCCGAACAGACAAATTCCGGATTTTTATCACCATTTTAGATTTTCACCTAACATTAGATATACGGTACCACATTTAGCATTCACTGACAGTTGCATTACCAACACTGCAATTAAATAATTGTACATATTGTATATATTTTTAGCCTATTTTCAATTTTGAAAAAATAGGCTTATGAGATCACCTTTTGTCCGTGTGTGTGTGCGTGTGTGTGTGTGTGTGATTCGTGTGTGTGTCCCCCCCCTAATAAAATCTAAACGGCAGGAGCGATTTCAATGAAACTCGGAAAGTTCATAGCACTATTCCCGGCGACCTCGACCGTGCCCTTCAAATTTTGTTACGACTCACCAATCCAACATGGCGGCTGTGCGAAATATTTCACCAGCATTCAATATCTCCGAAACTATTACCGATATTACCCTGACATTTTCTATGGTGATAGAGGGAACTACTATAAGTTCACTTATGTGACTTTTGAAAACCTGGTAACTACAAAACCAACATGGCGGCCAAGAGAATTTGCGATTTTTAAATAGACGTTTCTCGCGATTTGACCAACCAAACGCAATGAAACTTGGTACAGTATACGTTTATATACATTGTAATGCACCGACATCTAACTTTGTTCAATTGTTTACATAATCACAAGATGGCGGATGTGCGAAATATTTCACCGGCATTCTATATCTCTGAAACTATTAGCGGTATCTCCCTAAAATTTTGTACGGAGTCAAAGGGCACTACTGGAAGTCCATCTATACGATTTTCAAAAACCGGTTAACTACAAAACGAACATGGCGGCCAAGTGAATTTGAACATTTTAAATAGACCTTTCTCGCGATTTAATGTTCCAAGCACACTGAAACCTGGTACAGGAAATATTTATACACATTGTAATCCACTGTTATCTAATTTTGTTCAATTGTTTACATAACCTCAAGATGGGGGCAGTGCGAATTTTAAAATTAAGTTTTTATTTCTTGTGATGTAGTCATGCGATCGAAGTGAAAGTTTGAATAATGAACCTCCGCAATAATTTTCCTTTAATGGTATATGACTCTATGACCTATACATTTAACAATCCAACATGGCGACCATCCGAAATATTTAGACGATACTGAATATCTACGAATCTATTTTAGCAATCAAACTAAATTTTTTAATGTTCATAGGGGCTATGAACTTAAGTTCACCTATAGGACTTTAAATAACCTGGTGATCACAAATCCAACATGGCGGTGACGCGAATTATAAATATTCACATGGACGTTTCTCGCAATTTTACCATCCGCGTGCAGTGAAACTTGGTACAGTAAATCTTTATCCGAATGTTAATCCACTGGCATCTAATTAATTTCAATTGTTTCCATAACCTCAAGATGGCAGCTGTGAAATTTTTTTAAATCTCCTTGTTTTTTCTTGTGTCCTAATTATGCGATTGAAGTTTGAATACTACACGTTCACAATAATCTGCATGTAACAGTACATAACTCTAGGACCTACATATAAAAAAATCAACATGGTGACCATCCGAAATATTTAGTCGGTTCTCAATATCTACGAATCTATTACAGCAATCAAACTGAAATTGTGTATGTTGATAGTGGCAATTAACATAAGTAGCATATATGAAAATAGGCTGTATAGTTCTTCACGGAACTACTTGTTTTCACCTGTATTCTCAATCATAGATGCTATAGCCTAAGTCTAATGGATCTGATGATGATCGCTTGACGATCGAAACTGGTCATCCTAGTGTATTTATTAATCTCATGAAATTTATTTCAGGATTAGGGCATAACCACGCTCTATTTGGGTAAATTCGTGTTGACCGACTGAAAAGCACCAAACTTTTATTTACTTAGGCAACACATAAAAATGGCTTCAAACCTCACAAAAATCAAGTTGGTAAGACTAACATTTCTAAGTACTGCAGTTTGAAATACACCTGAAATAGTGTAGCCTAATATAGTTACCTACTACAGATGGCTGCTCTGGTGTCTATGAATATATTCTTAGTTCCAGCTCTTAGGGTATAGAATGCACATACACAATTTGGGTGAAGTCTAATGGATATTATGGACGTTTCATGCTGATTGATATTGGATTTATCAGCGGGCGTAACATCATGTTGGGCACAAAGTCATGTATGTGATACTCAGAATAAATCTGAAATATTACGATCTATTATAGTGCCATTTTGGATAAAATGCATTTGTTAGTATAGAAGTTACATGTAATTAAAATTTTAAACTATCAGAAAGCTTAGAATCATGTTGGCTGCACTGAGGTAAATTAGTTACTCCAAATTAATCTTGAATGCCAGGTACTAAACGAGTGCAAAGTTTAGAGCTGATGTCTTGCATACTTCTGATATATTGATATTAGGATTAAACAAATAGAGAGAACATTTATTAACAGTTGGCAGCCCTGCTGTTCTTACAAATATGCATAGTCTTGACTGATATGCTATACAAAGCACATACGAAATTTGGTTGAAATCCATTTGTTGGTATAGAAGTTATATGAATATAAAGACTGGACCTATCAGCAGGCTTAGAATCGTGTTGGCACCAAACTATGGTAGAATATCAGGCACTATACGTGTGCTAGGTTTAGAGCTGTTGGCTTGCATACTTTCTGATATATTGATATTAGGGTTAAACATAGAGAGAGCATTTATTAAAAGTTGGAAGCCCTGGTGGCTCTTTAAAATATGCAGTCATATCTGTTGTAGTACACATAGTACACACGAAATTTGGTTGAAATCCAATTGATGGTATGGAAGGTACACGCATTTATAAATTGGACCTTTCGGCAGGCTTAGAATCATGTTGGCAACACTGGCATGTATGGCCTTCTGAAAATTAATCTGAAATGTTATTACCTATATGTGTGCCAATTTTGGATGGTTCGCATGCATAACTTCCGAGATATCCAACATAGAGCTCAAATTTCAGTTGCGATTTTTCAGCAGTTGTTAGCACTGACGTCATTTTCAAATATGGCTGTGAGATATTCAGGTATAGATCTTTGCTCTTACCAAATTTGGTTTCTGGAGCTGCAGCCGTTTAGGAGTTGATAGGGGGGGACACACACACAAACAAACAGACAGACAGACGACAGACAGATGGACACACACACATTTCCCCGGATCGATCTTGTAAGTCTACTTTTTCCTCATGTTTGCAAAATGAGAAAAGTAGGCTAATGGTATAATTTTAATGTCAGTGAATTTGGATAAGAAGGTTTCGATTCCCACCTCAGTGGAAGTGGTTTTCCGTGGTTTTCCACTTCTTCTGCAGGAAAATACCGAGATGGATCCTAACTTAAGGCCACGGCCACCTTCTTCCCAATCCTCACAAGAATTACAAATACACACACTACTACAGACACCACAATAACACAGGTTATCAGACATTGCGGGTACTCGGGGCTAAATAACCACAATGTCCGAGCCCCTTAAATGAAACAACAACAACAACAACAACAACAAACATGCTAAAGTAGTGGTCGTGGACGCTTGGCAACTCAGCGCGTGCATCGACCTAGACTGCTCTTAGTCCCACAGGTGTATTTAATCTCGAATAATTTCACCCTGTCTAAGGCAGGTCCAAATTAATTTGGGGATGGCTTAGGTCATTGTTGTTGTAGTCCATTCATTTATGTGCAATTTGTCTCATAACCTGTGTCATTGTGATGGCTATAGAATAGTGTGGATTTGTTATAATTGAGGCTAGAATTGGGATGGGTGTGGCCTTGACCTTACGGTAGGAACCTTCCGGCATTTGTCTGGAATAGAAGTGGCAAACCACAGGAAACATCTTTCTAGTACAACTGAGTTGGGAATAAAACCCGTCATTTTTCAGTTTTGCCTCACGAGGCTGAGTATTCCCCCCTCCAACCCTCAAACCAGAATTAAATTTCTTGGCAGAACCGGGTATCGAATCCAGGACCTCCGGATCTGGTGTCCGAAGTCCTACCACGAGACCACACAAAGCGGTTGAGTTATGATCAGCACGTATCCTATTCAATGTTTCAGCAAGATAGGGTGAATCCCGTTCGTAATGCCCCTTTGTAAGTACGAGACTGACAGTTGAATATCCACATAAGCTACTGTATGAGCTCAGGTGATGTGTGCTACTGGTTCTATCCGAGCCGACTGAGCACGTTCCGTCAAGCCGGCTCAAGAGACTAACTTCTGGGCGTTAATGAGATTAAATGGTTCCTTGAAACAAGTGCTGACTGAGATTAATTTCAAGTACTGGCTTATTTCTTTATTTTTCTCTACCTGCATTTAGCGTTCACAGTGACATTATCATATAAGCATTTCATAAATTACTAGCTGAAGTACCCGTGCTTCGCTACGCGTCATAAATAAATTAAAATGTGAAGGTGACAGTTAAAACAGGTGATAGGCGAGGTGCTGCGCAGAGGGAGATTAAGAATGGAATATTTTGTCCAACTACAAAGCTCGGCGTTGACCGTATTTATAGCACAAATTTAGGTTTTACTCGCTAACCGTTGGAGATACCTTTCGGATAGAAAATGTAATTTTAAACCTCGTATATGCCATCAAAAGTTTGCTATTTCTTAGCGTTCTCTTTTTATTTGAAATGGAAATATGAAAGTTTGAAACCAAAGGGTGTAGTGACGTCACTAAAATGGTCGCCAACCTTAAATAGTGCAAAGTATTGAAATAAAAAGTAACCTATATGTTAAGCAGGTAAATAAGCTACTTCCATGTAAAATTCATGTAAATCGGACCAGTGGTACTTGCGTGATTGAATAATACACAGACACACACCATTTCAATTTTAGCCTCGCTTCGCTCGCTTCATAGTCGTGTCATATTGTTCTTCAATGAAATGCAGGTTTAACCCCGTTAACACCCCTTTAGAACCTGAATATCCAAAAATCCCTCCTTAGTCGACGTTTTCGGCACACAACAAACATATACCCAAAATAACATTCTTCTAACTTGAATAGTTTTGGTTGGTCGATGAGAGTGAACATCCAAAAATCCTTCCTTAGTGGACGTTTATCTTCCATAATTTCACCCCTCCCCATAGGCCCCTTAAATTGCATTCATGAAAAAACGGTCGAACTTCTATTTATTTATTTATTTATTTATTTATTTATTTATTTATTTATTTATTTATTTATTTATTTATTTATTTATTTATTTATTTATGTATTTATTTATTTATTTATTTATTTTTAAGCTGATTGATTTCCTCCGAGTTTCAAACTCCTCGCCTATGTCGTTTAAGAGATACACGCTCCGTTAGGAATCTTTCAACCCCCACTTTTCATCTCTTTCACCTCATAATATACACTACATCGAAAAACCATTAGACATGTGTCAGCATATTTTTAATGATTAGTATATATGCCAAGTATCACATCCCCAAATGTAACCACTCGTGATATATTGTTATTCAATGAAATGCACGTTTACTCCCTTAACACCTCTTTAGAATTTGAATATCCAAAACTCTTTCCTTAGTGGACGTTTTCGACATACAACGAACATATCCCCAAAATCTCATGTTTCTATCTTCAATAATTTTGGCTGGGCGATGATGAGTGTGTGAGTCAGTCAGGACATTTTCTTTCATTTATTTTTGATAATTTCATCCCTCCCCATCAACCTCTTAATTTGGATTTATGAAACAAACGGCCGAACACCTATTTACTTATTTAAAGCTGTTTCCCCCCTGAGTTTGATGAGTGAGTAAATGAGTCAATCAGTTAGGACACTTTCTTTCCTGTATTTTCCCCAGAATTTCACCCCTCTCCAAGGGCCCCTTAAATTGGATTTATGAAAAAACGGACGAACACCTCTTGACTTGTATTTTAAGCTGTTCTTTTCCGCCGAATTTCAAACTTCTCGCCTATGTCCTTTAAGAGATACACGCTCCGTCAAGAATCCCTCAACCCCCAATTTTCACCCCTATCACCTCATAATATACACCACATCGATAAACCCTTAGACATATGTCTGATTATTTTTAATGATTAGTTTATATACCGAATATCACATCCCCTAAGAAACAACTCATGACATATCGTTATTCAATGACATGCACGTTTACCCCCTTAACATCTTTTTAAAACCCGAATAAACAAAAATCATTGTTAGTTGACGTTTTCGACATACAGCGAACATATTCCCAAAATTTCATTTTTCCAACTTTAATAGTTTTCGCTGGGCGTGATGAGTGAGTCATACAGGACATTTTCTTTCAATTATTTTTACCAGAATTTCACCCCTCCCCATGTGCCCCTTAAATTGGATTGATGAAAAAACGCTTGAACACCTATTAACTTATTTTTAATGCTGTCATTTTCCCCTCAGTTTGGTGAGTGAGTGAGTTAGTCAGTTAGGACGCTTTCTCTCCTTTTTCCCCCCAGAATTTCACCCCACTCCATTGGCCCCTTAAATTAATTTATGAAAAAACGGTCGAACACCGATTTACTTATCTTTTTAGCTGATGATTTTTCGCTGCGTTTCAAATTTCTCGCCTATGTCGTTTAAGAGATAGGCCTACACGCTCCGTTAGGAATCCTTCAACCCCCACTTTTCACCCCTTTCACCTCATAATAATACACCACATCGAAAAACCCTTAGACACATGTCTGCTTAGTTTTAATGATTAGTTTATATGCCGAGTATCACATCCACAAATGAAACCACTCGTGATATATTGTTATTCAATGAAATTCAGGTTTAACCCCCTTAAGACCCCTTTAGAGCCTGAATATCCAAAAATCCTCCCTTAGTGTACGGTTTTGACATACAACGAACATATCCCCAAAATGCCATTTTTCCAACTTCAATATTTTTGGCTGGGCTATGATGAGTGAGTGAATGAGTCAGGACATTTTCTTTCATTTTTTTCCTTCAGAATTTCACCCCTCCCGATGAACCCCTTCAATTTGATTGATAAAAAACTGTCGATCAGCTATTTACTTACTTTAAAGCAGTTTTCCCCCCTGAATTTGATGAGTGAGTCAGTCAGTCAATCAGTTAGGACATTTTCTTTCCTGTCCCCCCCCCCCCCCCCACAGAATTTCACCCCTCCCCATGGGCCTCTTAAATTGGATTTATGAAAAAACGGTCAAACACATATGTACTTATTTTTATGCTGATTTTTTCCCGCTGAGTTTCAAACTCCTCGCCTATGTCGTTTAAGACATATACGCTCCGTTAGGAATCTTTCAATCCCTACTTTTCACCCCTTTCACCTCATAATATACACCACATCGAAAAACCCTCAGACACTTGTCTTACTTTTTAATGATGAGTTCATATGCCGTGTATCACATCCCCCAATGAAACCAATCGGGAGATATTGTTATTCAATGAAATGCAGGTTTAACCCCATTAAGACCCCTTTAGAACCTGAATATCTGAAAATCCTCCGTTAGTAGACTGTTTTGAAATACAATGAACATATCCCCAAACTGTCATGTTTCTAACTTCAATAATTTTGGCTGGGCGATGATGGACGAGTGAGTGAGTCAGGACATTTTCTTTCAATTTTCTTTTTTCAGATTTTCACCCCTCCCCATGAACCCCTGAAATTTGATTTATGAAAAAAAACTGTCGAACAGCTATTTACTTACTTTAAAGCAGTTTTTCCCCCTGAGTTTGATGAGTGAGTCAGTCAGTCAATCAGTTAGGACACTTTCTTTCCTGTTTCTCCCCCCCCCCCTCCAGAATTTCACCCCTCCCCATGGGCCCCTTAAATTGGATTTATGATAAAACGGTCAAACACATATTTACTTATTTTTATGCTGATTTTTTCCCGCTGAGTTTCAAACTCCTCGCCCTTGTCGTTTAAGAGATACACGCTCCGTTAGGAATCTTTCAATCCCCACTTTTCACCCCTTTCACCTCATAATATACACCACATCGAAAAACCCTCCGACTCGTGTCTTCTTATTTTTAATGATTAGTTTATGTGCCGAGTATCACATCCCCCAATGAAACCAATCGGGATATATTGCTGTTCAATGAAATGCAGGTCTACCCCCTTAACACCCCTTTAGAACCAGAATATCCAAAAATCCTCTCTTAGTGGGCATTTGCGGTCCTTGGGGCAGCTGCATACCAAATTTCATTCCAATCCGTTTGATGGTTTCTGAGATTTCGTGATGAATGTATGAGTGAGTGAGTGGTATTTGACAAATATATAGTAGAAGATAGTGTCAAGTCTTTGTTATGCTAAACTCGGTTGACAGTGCTGTGTGAGAAGTTGAGTAACTAACGTGATTTCAAGTAAAGATCCTCATTTTCTATACCGGTAGTGCAGAGCGCAAATGGCATCCAGTCGGCCGTGTCTCGACTTGAGCTATGTTGCCATGGAAACTATCCGCCTTGCCATTCCTTCATGAGTATGTTTTAGGTAGATTTCATTAGAAAGCTAACTATTGCAATGGGTACCATGTTTCGACTTCCGGAAAATTTCGACATATCTTCGCGTTTCACATCCCCCAGACCCCAAAACCACCGTCAGTTCAAAAGTTTATATATAATTTATGTATATATGTATATATATATATATATATATATATATATATATATATATATATATCAGTTTCTTGTGGACAAGATAACTGCCGTAATTGTGCACCAATCACTTTGAATTTTTTACATAACATGTATCCCTATAAAATCTCGGTCGAGTTCGTTAATGGGCAAAATCGGTCAAAGGGGGTGAAAATGGGGGGCTTTTTTCGAAAAAGTGAAATTTCGCTATAACTCTCTTAATACGTGAAATATCGAATCCATTCAAAGTTCATAATATGTGTCGTATAAGTGCCAAAAATTTATGTCAAATACGTTTTTTGATAGCACCAACCATTGACCAAAGGGGTGGAAAAAAGTGGGTTTTTCGGGAAACATTAATCATATCTCTCTTAATAGGCACAATATCAAAACCGTACAAAATGGACAATATTCCTCCAATAATTACCTAATTGTCTGAAAGAATTTTCGATATGACCCACCATTACGCCACGGAGTGAGCAAAATGATTTAAATTATAAGAAAATTCCAAGTGCCAAGAGTGGTTGCCATGACAACTTTACTTTTAATTGATACGGGTTGAGCCATCAGCAGTTGCTATGACAACGCCACTGCACGAGATCACATTCTGTTTTCATATGTCTGTGGGAAGCGACTTCGGTATCGGAACTGGTAGCATGCTGAACTTCTATGTCCAAGGTCGCGGGTTCAAACCCGGCTGAAGTCGTCGGATTTACTAAGAGCGCCAAAACACCCTGAGTATGCTTTCCTTCGGAGGGGAAGTTCCAACGTTCGTTGCGAGTTGATGGTTCCGGTGGCATCTAGTAGCCAAATTCACAGCTAGGTGTCGTTGATGGTAGTATTTTAAATTATGTAGCCTATTTTAGGTAGATTTCATCAGAAAGCTAACTATTGCAATGGGTGCCATGTTTCGACTTCCGGAAAATTTCGACATATCTTCGTGTTTCACATCCCCCAAACCACCGTCAGTTCAAAAGTTTATATATATGTGTGTGTATATATATGCATATATATCAGTTTGTTGTGGACACGATAACTGCCGTAATTTTGCACCAATCACTTTAATGTTTTACATAATATGTAACCCCTTAAAAAATCGGTCGAGTTCGTTAATGGGCAAAATCGGTTAAAGGGGGTGAAAATGGGGGGGGGGGCTTTTTTTTTTTCGAAAAAGTGAAATGTCGCTATAACTCTCTTAATACGTGAAATATCGAATCAATTCAAAGTTCATAATATTTGTCGGATAAGTGCCAAAAATTTATGTCAAATAGGTTTTTTGATAGCACCAACCATTGACCAAAGGGGTGGAAAAAAGTGTTTTTTTCGGGAAACATTAATCATATCTCTCTTAATAGGCACAATATCAAACCCGTACATAATGGAAAATATTCCCCTAATAATTACCTAAAACTTTGTCTGAAAGAATTTTTGATCTGACCTACCATTACGCCAAGGGATGAGAAAAATGATTTCGGAATTAAAGAACATGCCAAGTGCCATCAGAGGTTACCGTGACAACGCTTCTAAATTGATGAGGGATGAGCTATCAGAGGTTGCCAAGACAACGCCATTGCACGAGATCACATTCATTTTTCCATCTGACTGTGGGAAGTGGCTAACTGGTAGCATGCTGAACTTATATGCCCAAGGTCGCTGGTTCAAAGCCGGCCAAAGTCGTCGGATTTTCTAAGAGCGCTAAAAAACCCTCAGCAATCTTTCCTTTGGAGGAGAAGTTCCAACGTTCGTTGCAAGTTGCTGGTTGCGGTGGCATCTAGTAGCCAAGTTCACAGCTAGGTGTCGTTCACGTTAGGATATGGTACAAAATTAGGAACTACTACTTAAAATTGACCGTCTGCAGACCTTACCTGAATTACACACTAAAACAGTCATCAAAATTAACACCGTTTATCAGATTCTACACACCCGGGGTTACATGACCACGTTGTCGCAGCCCCTAAACTCAGGAACCAACAAAAACCTCTGCGGGAGATAAAATTTTGCGAGAAGAAGTAACAGACTGTCAGATAGTTACACATCAGTTCCAAACCTTGCATAAGGACAGTGTGATCAGAAGTATAAAAATGAACCCCGAATGACAAGAAGGTTACCATCCCCATAGACAATAAAATGATAAAAATATGCATACAAAAACGAAAAAAAGTTGATTTTTAACCTCCAAATGTAAAATACTTTCTTGCAATCAATGAGGTCTGATCCTCCTACGAAAACCTGCATATTTTGCCTATTAGAGCCAATCCCCTAGTTTGCCCGGTGAAATCTACCTCGGCCTTCCGGCGTGCCGAGAGGATTTTTATGATTTGATTAGCATGTGCTGGAGTGCAAAAGGGTCGAAATCAGAAGAATGAGAAAGACTATCGAAAATTCATGTAGCCAGCGGTTTCTTCTGGGTCCTAAACTATGTGTATGCAAAATTCGGTTGAGATTGGTGTAACGGTGTAGATTTGTATACGGAACAGATCCACCCACATACATACCCACATACAGACTTTCACTTTTATATATAAGATATTTCTTTCTTTCGGACAGTGTGGTAGCTACGCCTGCTAAGGCGCAGTTACAGAGCAATAGGACTACAACCAACGGCGTTATTTCTGTTTTTCAACTCCTGGAAAATGCTGGGGCAGTGCTTTCTAATAGACCACTTCTTGCACACTTTCGTTCACCTTCATATTTGAACTCCTCTCATGATGTTGGTGTCAGGAAGGGCATCCAGCTGTAGAATCATTAACCACTTAGAAATTCATAGCATATCATCCCCGACGCCGTTGAAACGGGAATGGTTAGGCAGCTTACAAAGAATACCTAAAAATGTACCTATGGAAAAAAATATTACAAACCTATTATTGAAGAATTCAACAAGCTGAAAAAGGGACCGATAACTTAAATACGACAGTATTAAGAAGAATTATTGTTGTTGCGAACAATATTGACCGCGTTAGCTGAGAATATTCACGTTATAAACCATGCAGCAGGCCTATATGAGACTCAATAGTTCGAGCCCCACCGTCAACAGGAGGGATTCTATGACATGCCAATATATCGTAGCGAAGAGGGACATACGAACATGCCATCTGTTTAAACAAGAGACGAACCCAAAATATTTTTGGTCTTAAAGGACAGCTCTTATCAAACTTTGCCACTCCGCTCAACTTATACTACAGTATTTACGTGAGTAGAAAACTTTAAAAAGGCACGGTATTTATTGGTTCAATAACTGTGTGAACATCTTTCACGTAAACAGTCAAAGTTAATGATATGTAATTCAGTAGTAGTATTAGCAGTATCTTTACAGTGTCTATGTATGTTACCTCCTGACACTTCGCGATGTACGACTGAACACATATCGGATGTTGAAGGAGAAAGGACGAACGTATCCCCCCCTGGGATCAGCTTATTCTCCTGGCACCTGCTGTCCCGTAATCGATAACACACTGTCCAGCAGGCATCTTAGCTCTCACATCTGAGAAGTCACCAAGATACGACTCATTCTTATCGAAATGAAGTGTACCGGGCGATGTTCTCATATATTCGAGCTTGAAGTGGAACACTGAGTCACATAAGGAAGTACATCTATGAATTGCTGAGTTGTGATTGATTATTTTATATTGGGGTATTGCGGCATTGTAGTCATGTAGCCCTGGGTGTGTTTGTAATCTGTCTTATAACCTGTGTCACTGTGATGACTGTAGCAGTGTGTATATTTGTATTTGAGGCTAGGATTTGGAAGGTATAGCCGTGGCATTAGGTTAGGGACCATCACGGAATTTGTCTGGAGTAGAAGTTATAAACTACAGAAGACCCCTTCTAGGACAGCTGAGATGGGAGTCGAATCCATTCCTTCCCATTTTGGCCTCTCGAGGTCGAATAAACCCTATTTTAAGCCCCGGACTACAGCAAAATTTCTTGGCAGAGAATGGAATCGAATCCAGAACCGTGGGATCTGGAGTCTCAATACGTACCCCGAAACCAAAAAGGCGGTCATATGATTGTTGAGTTAGACTTAAAAATTATAGCACCACCAGAATTCGATCTCGAATTTCCAGAGCTTCAGGGAGGTGTGTTCGCCAATTAGGAACCCCTGTCTCAAACAGCCATATCCAGAATTCTCTAAAGAATTGCTAACCTGTTGTTGGATTTCTTGCTGCAATATTAAAGCATTAAACTTGGGAAGTGACCTAGAGAGATTCTCTGCGAACACCTTGAGACTCTGGCTAAATGGTGGTGTAATGCGATTATAAGTAAAGCCCTGCGCGAATGCGGATATCCGCGGATAAACCCGCGGATATCCGCAACATTTTTCGCCATGCGGATATACTTTGCATGTCTTTGCGGATAGCGGATAAGTTGCGGATAATGTTTGGAGTAAATTTGCGGATAGTTTATAGAATACAATGCGAACTTGTCGAGTATCGTGGGGAAAGTTGGGTAATTGTGCGCATCGGATAATCGTGCGTACCTATGTTTTTAGAGTTGGTAGTACAACTAGAAACTCAGTTCACTGCTACTCTAAAGCTGTCATCGTACCTATCAGTTAGGGACAGTCAGCATGATGCCAGTCGCTATGTGATAACCGGAGGCTTGGATGAAGAAACTTAACACGTTGCATGTTAATTTCTGTAGCCAGCAAATAAGACGGTAAGCCTACAGTTGCGATTCAATTATTGAAAATTAATGTCGTTTTAAATGCCAGTGTGTACAGTGGTTTTTCATGTATTTATTTTTCAATATAATAGATTAGTTTACCGGGATTCTGTGAGTTACGTTTTAAAAGCAGAGTGGGGTATGGTGCGCAGATCATATATGATACAAGTACTACAAATACAAATACAACGCGACATTAATGGCAAAATATTTCGTGTTTGTTCTCCAGATGCCAAGAAATTATACGCGGAAAACGGAGAAAAACTCCTACCCAGCAGAAAATGTGCAGACATCTCGACGTGCAATTAGGGATGGTGGGAGGAAAATAAGGGAAGTGGGGAGAAGTTTCAACATTCCCCAGTCAATCCTACCAAAGCAGTTGCTGCAAAATTGTCTTGCTCCACCTCGTCTAGTCCGTAAAGCTGTTTTACCAACGAAATTGAGTCATAATTATCCGAATACCTTTTGATATTGGCAAAATTATTTTATGGCTTAACGCCCACAAAGCTTGTCAGACGGTTCGAGTTCAAGTTTGCAGAGGAGAATAAGATTCCCCATAATTTCCATAAAGTTAAAAATCTCGACAGTTGGGCAAAAGATAACAAGATGGAAGATAGTAAAAATGACGTTTCGGAAAGGTGGCAGAGAGGTCTCGGGAGACAGAATATACCTAGGATTGAATCCCCTCAAGACATTCACATACTTAGGATTGACAATGCAAACAACAGCTAGAGCCTACCGAGTCCACATCAAGTCTCGTGCAATGGCAACAACTAAAGCCATATATGACATTAAATCACTCACGAAGCTCTCTTTGGGAACTGCTATGAGATTATATGACGCGAAAATAGCGCCCATCGCCACATATGGGATAGAAATCATCTGGGAGAAACTGACCCTGGCGGACTTGAGGACGCTCGAGGCAGTGAAGTCGCGCTTCCTAAAAGCAACCCTGGGATTATCAAAATATGCAAAATCTAGACTAGTGTACAAACTTGCCAAGGAGAACTTTTTCATTGAGGACCTACGGACGAAGAGAGGACTACCATCTACGGACGCCTGGAAAAGACTAATGCAAGAGAGAGTGAAGAAGAGAGATGAAATCTGGCCTGAATTTTACATAACGGAAGCCATGACGAATAGGGTATGGACTGACACCAATCAAGATCTACGACACTTCGTTAACTCGATGGCGGTACATGGGTACCACCATAAACTGTGCGTCACCGAGTACTTTCATGACATAGACGTATCCTGTACTTGTAAATTATGTGGTAAACAATGTAGTCGGTACCACGTAATCACATGTAAGAACCGGGGTCCTTCCATTGTGAAATTTTGTGAAGGTGGAAAGTGAAAACATTAATGTATATTCACATTTATTAACCCTATGCACAATTTGTGCTCTGTATTTTCAATAATAAAAGTCTAGCAGACAAATATTGGTTGTATGAGTTCTTGAATAGATATCCTGCATTAACGTTGAGACAACCTGAAAGAACAAGCCTAAATTGGATAGCCCCCTTTAATGCTGACGAAACGAAGATATTTTATTCTAATATCCAAAACTGCAGAATTTTAGTTCATTGCATTGTTATGCTTTTGTAGAAAGCATTGGAATATTCTAATGTTAATGCACAGTGCAAGTTTCTGCCAATTCACATTGTATTATTATGGCTTTCCAACATTCATCCCATGCGCACAATTCCCCAACCCATGCGCATGATTACCCTGCAGGGTGGGTAATCGTGCGCAAATGCATATTTGCGAGATTTCGAATTACAGTCCACCACATTTATTTTTGAATTAAATTTGTTTCTGCACATCGAATATAGAGTTACTAAGGCTCCCTTATTCATAACTGCAGTTGTGTTATCAATAATTTTATCATCACAAGACCGATTCTTGCTTAAGTGCGCACAATTCCCCCACTCTCCCTTACTAGGGCCCGAATGTTTATGACATATCATATTTTTCCGTTATGGTTTTTCATGACAAATGTAAGATGATGATTTACGCTAATCCCATCCAAATTATGTCATTAAGCACAATCAACTCTCCAAACTGAAAAGGGTTGCAATTCTGGCTGTGTAACATTCATTTTAGACAAAGCACATGACATATTGTACAGTACATAGCCTAAGGGTTCGACTTGCTGCTCAAATGTCTAAACGATAAAGTATAAAGAAACAGGAATCTCCGTTTCGCGGGCTTATAGGTCGTGTTCCAAGGGCATTTTGTCGTCCTGACGTTTCGCTGAATACTGCGTTCAGCATGTTCACAGGTTACATAAAGCGAGGTAAAACAAGTAAACAGAAGATATATAAATAGTCAACAACCCACACATAGAGGCTACCATAGCAACGGCGTACCACATAAAAGTAATGCATCAAGGAGAGGGCTGCTCGTCTGTTGCATCTTCTCGTCTACGACGGTCAATAAGGGCAGGCTTGAGGGGATTAAGGACTGGAAGCCAAGCTCTGTTCACACGTTCTGCTTCCTCCTTAAGATTGAAGCTGTTAGTATGCTTCAGGATTTCAATGGCCTCCCTTTGTAGCCTGGCATGATAAGACACCGTGGTGGACAGAACTTCGGTGTCTCCATATCTTATATCGTGACCTGCAAGTAGCGAGTGTGCTGCTACAGTGGATTTATCTGTTTGTCCCAGCCGGCTGTGTCGTTCGTGCTCCTTGAGGCGAGTGGCAATACTTCTTTTCGTTGTTCCAATATATACTTGGCCACAATCACACGGGATTTTATAAACCCCTGCCGCGGTATGAGGATGTCGCTTATCTTTAGCAGACCTAAACATGTCCTTAATTTTTCGTGTAGGCCTGTATATGGTCTTTATATCATGGGACTCGAGTAGCCTCCCTATTCTGTCCGTGACCTTTTTTATATATGGATGAAAAGCTCTAGCCAGGGGCTGCTTGTCTCCAATTACCCTTGTAGTTGGACGTCTCGGATGGAGTGCTCGCTGGATATCTTTCTGGCTGTACCCATTCGCGCGTAAGGCCTCGTTGAGGTGTTCAATTTCTTGTTTTAGGCACTGCTTATCACAAATTCTTTTAGCGCGGTCAGCCAGTGTTTTTATAACTCCGTATTTCTGTCGTGGGTGGTGGTTGGACGTCTTATGTAGATATCGGTCAGTATGGGTCGGCTTACGGTAAACTGTATGTCCCAAAGTTAGATCAGCGGTCTTCGTTACCATAACGTCGAGAAACGCGATTTTCTGTTCATTTTCTAACTCCATGGTAAACTGAATGTTCGAGTTCTGGCTGTTAAGATGTTGTAAAAACAGATTTAATTGATCTTTACCATGGCCCCATATTACAAAGGTATCGTCCACGTATCGTAGCCACACTTTAGGTTTCAAAGGTGCGGTCTCTAGTGCTATTTGTTCAAATTGTTCCATGAAGAAATTCGCGATCACCGGACTAAGGGGACTGCCCATGGCGACCCCATCAATTTGTTCATAGAAATCACCCTTCCACAGGAAATAGCTAGCGGTGAGGCAGTGGTGGAATAAGGCGGTGATATCATCAGGAAAAATCCGTGCGATGTACTCCAGGGCTGCCTTTATAGGTACTTTCGTGAAAAGAGAGACCACGTCAAAACTTACTAGTAAGTCACCAGCTTCTAGTTGAATAGTTTTCAATTTTTCAATGAAATGGCCGGAATCTTTGACGAACGACTGTGTACCGCCGATATGTGGTTGAAGTAAGGTAGCTAAATGTTTGGCAATGCTATAAGTTGGTGATCCAATAGCACTCACGATAGGACGAAGAGGAACATTATCTTTGTGTATTTTAGGTAAACCATAAAGTCTTGGAGGTAAAGCTTCACTTCTGGTGGTTACCTTCTTTACGTTTTCAGGTAGCGTAGATACCTTGATCAGGCCGTTTGTTTCACGAAGAATCCGGTTGGTAGGATCTCTCAGTAGTTTGCGGTAGGTACCCGGGTCTAAAAGTTCCAAAACCTTGGCAGTGTAGTCGTCCATGTCCAAGATAACCGTTGCGTTCCCTTTGTCTGCAGGAAGAATGATTATGCTCTCGTCCATGTTGAGAGTCTTAATAGCCTTTCTCTCCTGAGGTGTGAGGTTACTCTGCGGTGCCGGTGCCTTCTTGATTATACGTGAGGCTTCATGACGAATTTCATCTGCTTGTTCAGATGGTAGCTCACGGATTGCCGCTTCAATATTGGCGACAATGTCTTCCACGGGAATCGAAGGAGGGGTCACTGCGTAATTTCCTCCTTTCGCTAGTATAGAGATTTCCCACTCTGACAGGTGGCGATTGGTCAGGTTAACAATTGTCCGTGAGATGTCCAGCGTAGGCGCAGGTACCGGCGCGGGTTGGTCTCTCTGTAACCGCTCAAACTTTTTCTTCTGCCGGATGCTAGACTGTTCAAATGTTGAACGCATAGAGTAGAAGGTGATACGATCTACATTTTCCCAGTCCTGATATGAGAGTGTGCTGCTGATGCGGTAGTGCAGCTGTAAGAGTGCCTGATCTGTAGTAGCGAGCCCCTTACGTGCAAAGCTTATGCGTTCACGTAATAGCGAACGTTCAGTTCGATCATATATTCTATGGGCTCTAGCTGAGGTTAGTGGTCTCTTCATTTTAATAAACTTGGGAATCATACCTGTGTCTCGGCATCGAAGAAGAAACGCGAGTGATGACATAAGTTGCGACTTTTTCTTCCTTAACCTCTCAAAGTGACGAACTAAGTGTGATATTTCCTCCCCGTAGAGGCGAATTAAGTAAAAATGTAGACTTTCACGACCGGCGTTGAAATAGGAATCTCCGTTTCGCGGGCTTATAGGTCGTGTTCCAAGGGCATTTTGTCGTCCTGACGTTTCGCTGAATACTGCGTTCAGCATGTTCACAGGTTACATAAAGCGAGGTAAAACAAGTAAACAGAAGATATATAAATAGTCAACAACCCACACATAGAGGCTACCATAGCAACGGCGTACCACATAAAAGTAATGCATCAAGGAGAGGGCTGCTCGTCTGTTGCATCTTCTCGTCTACGACGGTCAATAAGGGCAGGCTTGAGGGGATTAAGGACTGGAAGCCAAGCTCTGTTCACACGTTCTGCTTCTGCCTACGCTGGACATCTCACGGACAATTGTTAACCTGACCAATCGCCACCTGTCAGAGTGGGAAATCTCTATACTAGCGAAAGGAGGAAATTACGCAGTGACCCCTCCTTCGATTCCCGTGGAAGACATTGTCGCCAATATTGAAGCGGCAATCCGTGAGCTACCATCTGAACAAGCAGATGAAATTCGTCATGAAGCCTCACGTATAATCAAGAAGGCACCGGCACCGCAGAGTAACCTCACACCTCAGGAGAGAAAGGCTATTAAGACTCTCAACATGGACGAGAGCATAATCATTCTTCCTGCAGACAAAGGGAACGCAACGGTTATCTTGGACATGGACGACTACACTGCCAAGGTTTTGGAACTTTTAGACCCGGGTACCTACCGCAAACTACTGAGAGATCCTACCAACCGGATTCTTCGTGAAACAAACGGCCTGATCAAGGTATCTACGCTACCTGAAAACGTAAAGAAGGTAACCACCAGAAGTGAAGCTTTACCTCCAAGACTTTATGGTTTACCTAAAATACACAAAGATAATGTTCCTCTTCGTCCTATCGTGAGTGCTATTGGATCACCAACTTATAGCATTGCCAAACATTTAGCTACCTTACTTCAACCACATATCGGCGGTACACAGTCGTTCGTCAAAGATTCCGGCCATTTCATTGAAAAATTGAAAACTATTCAACTAGAAGCTGGTGACTTACTAGTAAGTTTTGACGTGGTCTCTCTTTTCACGAAAGTACCTATAAAGGCAGCCCTGGAGTACATCGCACGGATTTTTCCTGATGATATCACCGCCTTATTCCACCACTGCCTCACCGCTAGCTATTTCCTGTGGAAGGGTGATTTCTATGAACAAATTGATGGGGTCGCCATGGGCAGTCCCCTTAGTCCGGTGATCGCGAATTTCTTCATGGAACAATTTGAACAAATAGCACTAGAGACCGCACCTTTGAAACCTAAAGTGTGGCTACGATACGTGGACGATACCTTTGTAATATGGGGCCATGGTAAAGATCAATTAAATCTGTTTTTACAACATCTTAACAGCCAGAACTCGAACATTCAGTTTACCATGGAGTTAGAAAATGAACAGAAAATCGCGTTTCTCGACGTTATGGTAACGAAGACCGCTGATCTAACTTTGGGACATACAGTTTACCGTAAGCCGACCCATACTGACCGATATCTACATAAGACGTCCAACCACCACCCACGACAGAAATACGGAGTTATAAAAACACTGGCTGACCGCGCTAAAAGAATTTGTGATAAGCAGTGCCTAAAACAAGAAATTGAACACCTCAACGAGGCCTTACGCGCGAATGGGTACAGCCAGAAAGATATCCAGCGAGCACTCCATCCGAGACGTCCAACTACAAGGGTAATTGGAGACAAGCAGCCCCTGGCTAGAGCTTTTCTTCCATATATAAAAAAGGTCACGGACAGAATAGGGAGGCTACTCGAGTCCCATGATATAAAGACCATATACAGGCCTACACGAAAAATTAAGGACATGTTTAGGTCTGCTAAAGATAAGCGACATCCTCATACCGCGGCAGGGGTTTATAAAATCCCGTGTGATTGTGGCCAAGTATATATTGGAACAACGAAAAGAAGTATTGCCACTCGCCTCAAGGAGCACGAACGACACAGCCGGCTGGGACAAACAGATAAATCCACTGTAGCAGCACACTCGCTACTTGCAGGTCACGATATAAGATATGGAGACACCGAAGTTCTGTCCACCACGGTGTCTTATCATGCCAGGCTACAAAGGGAGGCCATTGAAATCCTGAAGCATACTAACAGCTTCAATCTTAAGGAGGAAGCAGAACGTGTGAACAGAGCTTGGCTTCCAGTCCTTAATCCCCTCAAGCCTGCCCTTATTGACCGTCGTAGACGAGAAGATGCAACAGACGAGCAGCCCTCTCCTTGATGCATTACTTTTATGTGGTACGCCGTTGCTATGGTAGCCTCTATGTGTGGGTTGTTGACTATTTATATATCTTCTGTTTACTTGTTTTACCTCGCTTTATGTAACCTGTGAACATGCTGAACGCAGTATTCAGCGAAACGTCAGGACGACAAAATGCCCTTGGAACACGACCTATAAGCCCGCGAAACGGAGATTCCTATTTCAACGCCGGTCGTGAAAGTCTACATTTTTACTTATAAAGAAACACATTGAAAATATTATTCTAATGCCAGTAGATTCGGATAACAAATGTGAGGGTAAAAGTCGCGTGGATGCGCGGGGCGGATGCGCATAAAAGTCGTGCGGATGCGTATAATAGTCGTGCGGATGCGGGGCGGATGCGGATAACAGCCGTGCGGATGAGGGGTGGATGCGGATAACAGCCGTGCGGATGAGGGGCGGATGCGGATAACAGCCGTGCGGATGCGGGGCGGATGCGGATAACAGCCGTGCGGATGAGGGACGGATGTGGATAATAGTCGTGCGGATGCGGTGCGGATGCGGATAATAGTCGTGCGGTAGCAGGGCGGATGCGGATAACAGCCGTGCGGATGAGGGGCGGATGCGGATAATAGTCGTGCGGATGCGGGGCGGATGCAGATAACAGCCGTGCGGATGAGGGGTGGATGCGGATAACAGCCGTGCGGATGAGGGGCGGATGCGGATAACAGCCGTGCGGATGCGGGGCGGATGCGGATAAAGTTTTGTCTATCCGCGCAGGGCTCTAATTATAAGAACTCAACAAGAGAGTTATCTTAGCCTCTCACACCTAAATTCTCCCATTCCTACCTATACGTGGTGCCCCTGTTAAGCCGAGTAACTCAGTAGAAGGTTGGGTATCCAATCCAAGCGAGAAACTGGGTCGGTGAGCAGACAGGAATGATGGGTCAGTGGCAGGCAACGGGAAACCACAACTGTTATTTTCCCAAGACAACCTCATGGCTTTACTCAATCTTAAATTAGATTCCGGAGTAAGTCGTCCAGTCGGATCTCCAGGGTGCGGGGGGGTTTGAAAGGAACCTCGGAATGTGTAGTTTATCTAAACCATCCTTACGAGTCGTTAAAAGAATAACAACCTGGAATGTGCGAGGTCTCTTGCAGACAGGAAAACTTCACATCATTGAAAGAGAAATGAGAATTCATGATCTAGACATACTTGGAATTAGCGAGACACATTGGAGAGGCTGTGGCCATTTCATGACTTTAACAAATAATACAGTGTATTCATCTGGAAGTGAGGATGTGAGTCGTAATGGTGTCGCTGTAGTGATTCCAAAGATTATTAACAATGCAGTCATTGGATATGGGCCTGTCTGTGATAGAATCATCTCTATTAAGCTGAAAGCTTCTCCATGTGTCATCAACATCATCCAGGTGTATGCCCCCACTTCAGTATCATCAGAGGAAGATATTGAGGAATTTTATGATCGGCTGGAATATACCATTAGTAGGATACCTAAAAAGGAAATATTAGTCATCCAAGGTGATTTCAAGGCGAAGATATGTGAGACTAAAGACGATGCACACATGAGACCTGTGGTTGGACTGTGCAGGTTGGGGGTGAGAAATGGTCGTGGAGAGCGTTTGTTAGAATTTTTTGTGAATGACAACTTGTCTATTTGTAACACCCTCTTCCAACATCATGCAAGGCGTCGCTACACATGGATTTCTCCTGGGGATAGGGTTAGGAATCAAATTGATTTCATTTTGGTGAGGCAACGTTGGCGGACTTCGATCTTGGATTGTAAGACTTACCCTGGAGCAGACTGAGGTAGTGATCATATACTGATATCTATGAGAATGCGGATAAAAATGAAATCATTGCAGAAAGTGAGAGGTACGTATTACAGCCAAACATATTCTCCAAGAGTTTGGTAAAAGAATAAGAACACAATTCCAGCAAGTAGAGGAGGAAGGAGCTCCTTCCCAAACATGGCACAAGATGAAGAAAATCATCAATTCATCTCTTCCCAAACAAGTTCCTCAGACACCCAAAGCAAAACATCCCTGGATTTCAAACTCTACACTACTACTTACTGAAGAAAGGAGCACATTGAAGAAACGTGGTATACAAACTGTTGAAGATGAAGAAGCATATAAAGAACTTCGCCTCAAAATACAGCATAATTGCAGAATAGACAAGACACAGTAGGTATCTCACTAATATCTGTGATGAAAAAGATAACCATCAAAAACTAAATGAAACACGTGACCTTTAAAAGAAGATCAACAACATCACCCGAGAATTCAGACCACGTACATGTGTGATTGAAGTCGCACAGGGAAATGTAATTGGTGACAAGAAAGATGCAATAGTTAGGTGGGAACAATACTGTGAAACCTTGTACTGCACAGGAAATAGCTTAAGAGAAGAGAAAAATTCCAAGGGATGTAGCACAGAGCCTGACATCCTATTTAGTGGAAATGAGAACGCCACCAAACATTTGAAAAACAACAAAGCCCCAGGCATGGATGGTATTTCTGTAGAAATGCTGAAAGTAATGGGAGAAGAATGCCTTCATGCTTTACATTCAATATGTAATTAAGTGTGGAAAACTGGAGAATGGCCTAAAGACTGGACTGCATCTGTTCTCATTCCCCTTCACAAAAAAGGGTCAGTTAGGGACTGTCTTAATTACCGCACCATAGCATTAATATCACATGCTAGTAAAGTCCTGTTTTACATAATGAATCATCGATTCAAAGCTTTCTTGCAAGCGCAGATTTCTGCAGAACTAGCAGGTTTTGTGGCAGACAAAGGTACACGCGAGTCAATAACAAACAAGAGGCAGATAATTGAAAAATGCCGCGAGTTCTGTGTCCCTGCCTATATTTGTTTCCTTGAGTATAAAAAGGCCTTTGACTGTGTCAAGAGGGACTAGCTGTGGGAAGTACTCAACGAATATGGAGTCCCAAAACTCTTAACGTTATTATTGAAAGGTCTTTATGACAGTCATACTGCAACCGTAAGGGTGGATGGTGAATGCTCAGAATTTTTCAATGTGTCAAATGGAGTCAGGCAAGGTTGTATATTTTCACCCCAACTCTACAACCCGGGATCCACGAAACAGCGAGAGGGGGCGATACCACTCGTACACTTTTCCAACGAAAAGGCTTTCGATTCAGTGGATAGAAGAAGAATGTGGGTATTCCTGGAAAGCTCATCAGTGTTATGCAAGAAATGTATAACAGATACTCGTGCAAAGTAATGCACCAAGGGAAATTGACACCATCCATTGATGTAAGAACAGGTGTAAAACAGGGGTGTGCTCTCTCTCTCTATCAATCTTCCTAATTGTGAGAGATGAAGTGATGAGGAAAACAAATAAAGGTAAAAGAAAAGAAGTAAGTTGGAATTTAATATATCAACTAGAAGATATTGATTTTGCTGATGGTGTGTGTCTCCTCTCACAAAGCTTTCGGCACATGAATGACAAACTGGAAGATCTACAGGAAGAGGCAAAAAGTCTAGGGTTAACTGTAATTTCTGGGAAGACCAAATCACTAAGACTAAACGTAACAAGCGATAGCAAGTTTCAAATAAACGGAAGAAACGTAGAGGATGTTAAAGAATTTACGTATCTTGGTAGCATCGTTTCTAAAACTGGACGAGCAGAGGAGGATGTGAGCAGTAGGATCACGAAAGCAAATGCAGTCTTTATCCAGTTGCATCCTATTTGGAAAAGCAATGAGATTTTCACACGAACTAAACTCCGAATATTCAATAGCAATATAAAATAAGTGTTGCTATATGGACTGGACATATCTTGAGGCATGAAAGTCTTCTGCACACAATACTGGAGGGCAATGTGGAAGGAAAGAACTGTAAAGGTAGACCACGGCTGGGATACATAAAACAAATCATTCACAACAAAGGTTGTGATAATTACTTGGACATGAAGAGACTAGCCACAGACCGGAGTTCATGGAAAGCTGCTACAAACCAATCTTCGGATTGAACACCACAGAAGAAGGATATGGATGTGAGACTTCGAAAGTAACAAAATCAATCATAAAGAAAATCCAGACCTTTATAAGCCGATGCTTTCGAAGAATCTTGAGAGTGTTTTGGCCAAATGTGATATCCAATGAAGAACTACGGAATATTACAAACGAGAAGCCCGTGGATTTACAGTTAAAGGCAAGGAAGTGGAAGTGGGTCGGACATACACTCCGCAAAAATCAGACGGCAATAGAGAGGCAAGCCCTGGGTTGGAAACCTCAGGGACATCACAGAAGAGGAAGACCGAGGGAAACATGGAGGAGGACAGTGGAGAGGGAAGCTGCAGAAGCGGGGAGAACGTGGGGAGAAGTGAAGGTAATGGCACGCAACCGAGTCCGATGGCGATGCTTCATCGAAGCCCTATGTTCCAGCGATGCGAACAACAAGACTTAAGTCAAGTAAGTCAACTCTACAACATGAATATCTATGACTTTAGTCATTTTCCCCAGTTTTCCCGTATTGATTTTGATAAGTTATGCAAATGTCCACTTTACAATACAAAATTATCTTTTTATATATCACTTGATGTCAATATACATTTTGAGATATGTTTCGGCTCTGTGAGCCTTCTTCAGTCAAAATCACTAAAAAATTATCCTAAAACAGTCTAATGTTTGGTCTCTCATAAAAATTTGTAAAATATTTTTACATCGTCAAGATGATTAAAACACATGAATATAAAATGCTTAAAGAATTTAAAAAAATTAAAAATGTACAAAATTTCGGAACGTGGGCCACAACATCTACGCAGAGTACATAATGAAAAGAGCATTGGATGGCTGGGAATTTCAATCAGTGGTAGGAAAATCAACAATCTACGCTTTGCTGATGATACTACACTCATTGCAAGAAGTGTGTAAGAACGTGTTGAATTGAATTGCTATCCAGAGTGAAAACCATCAGTTCATATTTTGGTCTAGAAATCTATATGTAAAAGACCAAACTGATGGTTATCAACCGACAAAGTCAAGCCCCAATTCAAATGATAGGATGCTTACAAGATCTGGAGTTGGTGCATGACTGTGTATACCTGGTCTCCATAATCAGCAACACGGGAAATTGTGATAAAGAAATAAAACGACGTATTGTCCTAGGTCATGCTGCAATGGCTAAACTTACAAAGATCTGGCAGAACCGGGGATTATCCAAACAGTGAAAATGCGATTGGTGAAATCACTGGGGTTTCTGTTTTCTTATACGGCTGTGAGACCTGGAACGTGAAGGCTAATGACAAGAGCCGAATATATGCCTTTGAAATGTGGTGTTGGCGGAGGTCGCCACGAATACCATGGACAGAAAGAAGAACTAATGCCTCCATTATAGAAGAGCTGAGCATCACAAAACATTTATCTTCCCGGGTTAATGAAAGTTACCTCCAATTCTTGGGACACACTATGAGGAGAGAAGGAGACAATTTAGAAAAGACCATTCTATAAGGCAAAATTGAAGGTACCAGACCAAGAGGTAGAACAACAAGCAAAGAAGATCACCGGCCTACCTCTTCACGATATCTTACGAAGGGCTGAAGATCGCTTAGGATGGAAATGTCTCGTCAAGGATGTAGTTATTAATGAAGAGAAGAAATGAGGTCATGACTCTCAGCAATGAGTAACACGACTAATGTTGATGGAACTTGTTATTTTGCCTCATATATTCTACATAACGAACCGTTTTATTCTAAAATGACCATAAAGCACATCATTTTATTATTAACAAGTAGTTCCGTGAAGAACTATACAGCCTATTTTCATATATCCTACTTATGTTAATTGCCACTATCAACATACACAATTTCAGTTTGATTGCTGTAATAGATTCGTAGATATTGACAACCGACTAAATATTCCGGATGGTCGCCATGCTGGATTTTATAAATGTAGGTCCTAGAATTATGTACTGTTACATGCAGATTATTGTGTACGAGTAGTATTTAAACTTCAATCGCATAATTAGGACACAAGAAGTAACAAGGAGATTTTAAAATTTTGCATAGCTGCCATCTTGAGTTTATGGAAACAATTGAAATAAATTAGATGCCAATGGATTACCATTCGTATAAGGATTTACTGTACCAAGTTTCACTGCACCCGGATGGTTAAATTGCGAGAAACGTCCAGGTGAATATTTATACTTCGCGTCGCCGCCATGTTGGATTTGTGATCACCAGGTTATTTAAAGTCCTACAGGTGAACTTAAGTTCATAGCCCCTATGAACATTAAAAAATTCAGTTTGATTGCTATAATAGATTCGTAGATATTCAGAGCCGTCTAAATATTTCGGATGGTCGCCATGTTTTATTGTTAAATGTATAGGCCACAGAGTCATGTACCATTAAAGGAAAATTATGGAGTAGGTTTATTATTCAAACTTTCACTTCGATCGCATGACTACGACACAGGAAATAAAAACTTAATTTTAAAATTCACACAGCCGCCATCTTGAGGTTATGTAAACAATTGAACTAAATTAGATACCAGTGCATTACAATGTGTATAAATATTTTTGTACCAGATTTCAGTGCGTTTGGAACATTAAATCACGAGAAAGGTCTATTCAAATTTTTCAAATTAGCTTGGCCACCATGTTGTTTTCTAGTTAACCGGTTTTTGAAAGTCTTATAGGTGGACTTCCAGTAGTGCCCTTTATCTCCGTACAAAATTTCAGGGAGATACCGCTAATCGTTTCAGAGATATAGAATGCCGTTGAAATAATTCGCACATCCGCCATCTTGTGGTTATGTAAACAATTGAGCGAAGTTAGATGTCGGTGCATTACAATGTATATAAACATATACTGTACCAAGTTTTATTGCGTTTGGTTGGTTAAATCGCGAGAAACGTCTATTTAAAAGTCGCAACTTAGCTTGGCCGCCATGTTGGTTTTGTAGTTACCAGGTTTTCAAAGGTCACATAAATAAACTTAGAGTAGTTCCCTTAATCACCATACAATATGTCAGGGTAATATCGGTAATAGTTTCGGAGATATTGAATGCTGGTGAAATAATTCGCACAGCCGCCATGTTGGATTGGTGAGTCGTAACAAAATTTGAAGGGCATGGTCGGGGTCGCCCGGAATATTGCTATGAACGTACTGAGTTTCATTGAAATCGCTCCAGCCGTTTAGATTGTATTAGGGGGGAACACACACACGAATCACACACGCACACACACACGGACAAAAGGTGATCTCATAAGCCTATTTTTTTCAAAATTGAAAATAGGCTAAAATAACCCTTCACAGACTTATACAGAATATGCAGAGTTTTGAAGCCTTTTTTTTTCAGTGTTGCCTATACAAATTGACTTTTTGTTGCTTCTCAATAGTTAGTTGGGCAGCATAAAACATTATTATTAGAGGCAGCTGATTCACCTGGTACAAAACGCTAAGGTGTATTAAAAAGGAGCAATTTTTCTAGTTTTATGCCATGTCTTCTGCAAGGTTTCGCCTTTCTGAGTTTTAATTCCTTAGCCGTGAAAGCCAATATAGGTTTTACAAAACTCAAGCTCTTAAACCAGGGGGTGTTAGAAGGTACTGTTTGGGCCAAAATCTTTCAAATCGTCTCAATAGTAGTCTACAGGAAAAATATTGCACTTTGTGAAAAGTCAACGGAAATATATTTATTTGTTTATAAAGTGCATTAACAAATAAACGAGACGAGAGCCCCTGTCAGAACTGTGTCGCCTCGAACCCGCATAACTGTAGAGTTGGGTGGGTAGACTATACATACATATGGGACGCTCACAAGCAACAGTTTGTACCAAATGGGCATTTATGAAATCAAGACTGCAATATTCGACACTGCTTTCATGACGAATTGATTTTATTAATATCGACAATATTTTAAAAAAGTGCATTTTAACAAATGAACAAGACAATAGTCTCTGCAAGAATTGTGTCGCGTCGAGCGCACATAACAGTAAAGCCGGGAGGCTGGCTTAATACATGCGAGAATTCCCACACTGGCCCTCTAGTTTTTTTTATTATTCTTCCCAAATCTGTTTTAACTTACGGTGTTTCTTGAATGATGAGTTCATATTCACAAAAGCAGCAATTAAAGCACGTTTCGTAATGAAAGAGCAAGGCAATGTTTTGTTTCTCTCACAGTTAAGCTCGACCATTGTCCACGTTCAGCACAACCAATGTTTTGCTTCCATTGGAATATTTTCTTTACCCAGGGCTCTTGTTTCATCGTGATGGCGAGAGCAGTTTCATCACAACTCATGGTACGGCTGATTGATTGTGGTACTTCACCTTTGTGGACCACCTGTTCGAAAGCATGGTGGTAGAACTGATACGAAGTTTGTCAGTAGTTTTGGGACGAGAAAGATGGCATGGGTGCCTACGATGACGACGATGATGATGATGATGTTGATAATGATAATAAAGATGACAACTCTCCTACCTCTTTATATTCACGATAATGATAATAGAGATGACGATTCTCCTACCTCTTTATATTCACGCTAACGATAATAAAGATGATGACTCTCCTACTCCTTTATATTCACGATAATGATAATAGAGATGACGATTCTCCTACCTCTTTATATTCACGATAATGATAATAAAGATGATGACTCTCCTACTCCTTTATATTCACGATAATGATAATAGAGATAACGATTCTCCTACCTCTTTATATTCACGATAATGATAATAGAGATGACGATTCTCCTACCTCTTTATATTCACGATAATGATAATAGAGATGACGATTCTCCTACCTCTTTATATTCACGATAATGATAATAAAGATGATGACTCTCCTACCTCTTTATATTCATGATAATGATAATAATGATGACGACTCTCCTACCTCTTTATATTCACGATAATGATAATAAAGATGATGACACTCCTACTTCTTTATATTCACGATTATGATAATAAAGATAATGACTCTCCTACCCCTTTATATTCACGATAATGATAATAAAGATGATGACTCTCCTACCTCTTTATATTCACGATTATGATAATAAAGATAATGACTCTCCTACCTCTTTATATTCACGATAATGATAATAAAGATGACGACTGTCCTTCCTCTTTATATTCACGATAATGATAATAAAGATGACGACTCTCCTACCTCTTTATATTCACGATAATGATAATAAAGATGATGACTCTCCTACCCCTTTATATTCACGATAATGATAATAAAGATAATGAATCTCCTACCTCTTTATATTCACGATAATGATAATAAAGATGACGACTCTCCTACCCCTTTATATTCACGAATTTGCGGGGTCGTAGATAAGGTGGGATGACTTCCGGCATGGGAGATTAATTTCATGGCCTCTCACCAAGGTGGAGTGGGATCGATGCCCGGTCAATGCATGTGAGATTTCCGAAGTGGAAAATACCTGTTACAAATGCTACTGAACGTGCTGTTGACTCGGAAGCTGCAGTAATTAAAGACACTAGCAGACCCGTGCGAGATCTCTCGCATCATAGGTTGTGTGCGCCCCATGTGTACAGACTATCCACCCGGCGCTAGGGCTATGCGGGCTGTACGCGTCACAGTTCTCCCGAGCTTTTGTCTTGTGTATTTGTTTAAAAGCACTTTATAAACAAATAAATATATTTCTGTTGATTTTTCAAGAAATGCAAGATTTTTCCTGTAGTATTGAGACGATTTGGAAGATTTTGGTACAAACCACACCCTCTAAATCCCACTAGTTTAGGAGCTTGAGTTTTGTGAAACATAGACCTATATAGCAAGATTATTCGATTTGATTATTTACTGTTTCTGAAATCCATGAAAAATTATAAAGGAAAGACCTCAGAATGTTAAAATGACATGAAACAGGTGTTACAGCGGGCAAAATGTGAAGTGGACAGCAGTTATGGAACGTATTTTCCTACAGCAACAGTATCTCCAAATCGCACACTTCGTACATTTTTTAAAGTAATTTTTTAAAGAAATTATAGATATTTATGAAATTAGAGTGCAATTCGTCACTGCTAATGTCTATTCTCTTTCATTTGAATGCTCATTTGTCACGATCGGTCGCTTGTGAGCAACGCAGGAGGGAACTATACTACTGAAATAATATGTATGATATTATTGTTAATTCAGTTTAGGGGCTTGGGACATCTTGGTCATAAGGTACTATACCGGTATTTTCTAGGAGGGAATGTGAAAAAAAGGAAACAGGGAAAAACCACACTCGAGTTAGCCCCTGTCAGCGCTGGGATTCGAGCCTATGATCTCCGGACTTTTTAAAGCTGCCCGAGCGGTCGTGTCAACGTATTAATGAGCATGGCTACGCCGTGGGGTCACTTTCAGAGACGTTAAATCCATAATATTATTAAATTCTCTCTTGTGTTTATGCTACGAAAAAAAACCTGTTTGTACTCACTAGAAACCAGTTTCTCGGAAATAGAGCATGTCTACTCTTTATTATTCCCAATTTTCTATGGAACGGGTGTTTTTACGACCAGATGCCCTTCCTGACATGAACCTCATGTGAAGAGTTCATGGTTAATGAAATGAATGAATTGGGTGAGTAGTTAAAAGGAAGCAGCCGTGGTCTATCTATATATTTAAAACACTAAGCTGTTTTTTGTACACACGAGATTGTGAAAACGACTTAACCGATTGGCTTCGTAAGACATTCTAACGAAAGCTCTTGGCCTCTAGAATTGCAGAATGTCTCTAAAATAAACAAATATATTACGGTATATTTTTAAATTAATATAGAAAATAGCAGAATTCTTTCCCCTCACGCATGCGCACAATCCGCCTGGGGTCATGACAAAATGGCGGTGAGAAGTCCATTAAAATGTAAGTTATTTAATAAGCTTCCATGTAATTGAAAACATGCATTAACCAAGTTCTGACAATAAAATATAATAACAGTATGAACGTATACGAATGTACAACATTGATTTATTTGGATAATAAAATGGATTATTTCCTTCAGACAGCGGCTTTTGAATATAATGAATGGCTGCGTCTGCTGCAGAGCACGAGTGCGCGAGTAGCCACGTGGTTAAGGCAACTGACTATTGTTCCAAGAAGCGCCGGTTCGATCCCAGCCCTCGCCAGTATTTTTTTTTTACCACTGAAATATTGTTTAATCAAGGAGTATTAGTAAGGTTTTATGTCTGTTAAAGATACTTATTTCTACATTCCCTCTAAATACGTTTTATTTCCGTTTTACCATTGCATTGCAGCATGTGATCAAAAGAGCAAACTGTTGTCCGCAGTACGCCGTTTAAATATCTGCAATCAGTTCCTAAAACTGACAACAGATGGCAGTACATCGCCCATATAGTTCCAGTAACTGACAGCAGATGGCAACACCATTGCATCGATATTATTTAAAACACAAGACATGGCACGTTTTCACGTGATAGAAAATTATAATGGAGGGGATATTTAAGAAGGGAAATGTTGAGGAACATTAACCGACAGTTGAATGTGTAGGCTAGGTTGTTTATGTAACTTAATATTGCAATTTCTTCCCAATGCTTCGGTGGTCAAGTTATTAGCGTCCTAGACTAAAGGTTATAATTATGCATCGTCGATATAATCTTAAATTATTAAAAAAAAAGAAGTTTTCCAGGCACTCGCGCGTGTCCACAATTGCTTTCGCCATGAGAGACACTTGGCAAATATAATTCGTTTGAAGGGCTCCGACATCGTGGTCACTCAGCCCCGTGTACTTGGGTGTGTATGTGTGAAATTTTCTCTGATAACCTGTGTTATTATGATGGCTGCATTACTGTGTGTATTTGTAATTAAGGTGGTAAATGGCAAGGAGACGGCCAAGGCCTTAAGTTAGGAACCATCCCGGTATTTGCCTTAAGTGGAAGTGGGAAACCACGGAAAACCACATCCAAGATTGTCGAGGTGGGAATGAAACCTTCCTCTTCTTAGTTATAGCTCAAGAGACTGAATGTGCCCCGTTTTTGCCCTCAGACCAGAATTAAATTTCTTGGCAGAGCAGGAAATGTAACCCGGGTCTCCGGGGCGATAGACAAGAATAGGTGGGCCTTCATGTGTTAATACGATTTTTGACATGCACGGGACATAGAATTCAAAAACTGCCTCCATTAGGGTGACTGTCGAAGTGAGTATTGAGTATAGGCCTATGGTCATTCCAGTAGTTGGCGAAGTGATTCTAAGTTCCCCTGCAAAATGTACTGCCATAACCTATAACAGGTGATGGAAATTACTTATTTAGAGCAGTTTCGTACTGTTTATAACAAAATGAAGAACGTCATTCTGAGCTGCCTTTTCAAGCTATTGCAAAAAAATTCGCTGGCAGGAACAATTATAAGGAATTTATTTTAAGCGATCAGTCTCATCGCATTCTCCTCACCAACCAACTTGAGTATGAAAGTCTCTGGACGGGCATGTTGAACTTCATTGTATAAGACAATAAGACAATTGTTTAATGATTATTTGTTTAGAGTGCTGAGTCTAACTACGCAGTTGATTTCGGCAATGGAAGTATTATTTGGCATTTAATATTTAGCGGCTCCGTTATTGCAGGACACTATAGTGTTATCGAATAATACGAAGCCACATTTAAAATCCAATATAAATATGCCATTTCAGAAACAATTCCAGATATTATGCAGTACAGTGTACTGTAAGGTCTTTGACGATCAAATGTAAACATTGTTCTACATTGTATTTCTCTTGCGTAAAATCTATGCGTGGTTACTTTGGTCTTTACTGTTGTGAGGGTAAAATTGATCTGCTGGAATATAAAATATTTGCCAAGCTGCAACATTGTAATGATATTAATTTAAAAGTCATTGAACTTATATCCAGTAGTTCAAACACATACATCAGCGTTAACAGATTGGATACTGAAGATGAAAGCCAACTACTTCATTTCCCTATTATTGAATTTTTCAATTCCTTGGAATTAAGTGATTCGCCTCCACATACTTCGAACGTTTGAGCCGTAGATATGCTCCTTAGAAATCTGAACGTTTCCCAAGGGCTCATATATGGTAATATATTAATTGTAAGAAATATGTAAGAAATCGCTTGGATTCGGATATAATAGGTGCAGTAATATTAGGCAGAGAGCTCAAATCCTACGACTTGATTTAACACCTTCCGATAAAACACTTGCAGGTACAGTACATTTTCTTTTAATAGGCAACGATGTCCTATTCGCTCGGCCTACTTTATCACAATCAATCAAGCTCTAGGAGAAACTCTTGAACGTATTGGGCTATTTACCTCATCACGTTTTCAGTCATGACCAGCAGGATACTGAAGGTGCAAAAAAGGTCCTGTATGGGATGGTAAAGAATAAGAGGCGGAAGGATCCTACGGATTATGTTAGAATGGTGAACAAAAGGGGACACGAGATAGAAAATAGGGAAGAACTGAAGAAAATGTGGAAAGAATATTTTGAAGAACTCCTGAACCCAAATGGAAACCACGGAAAGGAGGAAGCAATCGGGGAAGAGGTACAGTAGATGAACTGCAAACAGAAAAGGACTTCACATGGAAAGAAATGGAAGATGCAGTGAGGAAGATTAAAGGAGGGAAGGCACCGGGTGTGGATGAGTTGAGTGTGGAGATGGTGAGAGCAGCAGGAGAGGTGGGGATACAATGGATGTACCGAGTGATGAAGACAGCATGGAAGGAAAGGAAGACCCCAGAGGACTGGAAAAAGGGAATAATTGTCCCGATCTTCAAGAAAGGTAGTAGAACAGAATGCAGAAACTATCGGGGAATAACACTGATGAGTCATTGTGCAAAGTTGTTTGAGAAAGTTTTGGAAAGGAGAATTAGGACAAGGATAGAAGGATGGATGAGGGAAGAACAACATGGCTTCAGAGCAGGAAGGTCCACAGTGGATTTGATTTTTGCTGTAAGGCAGTTACAAGAACAGCACTATGAGTATGGAACAGATCTACTGATGGCCTTCCTGGACATTGAGAAAGCATATGACAGTGTATGCAGAAACAAAGTATGGAAGTCCCTGGAGGATAGAGGAATATAAAAATGGACTATAAGGAGGATAAAGGAGATGTACAAGGGAAGCGTGAGCTGTGTGAAAGTGGGAGGAGAGAGATCGGACTGGTTGGAACAGAGAAACGGAATGAAACAAGGAAGTGCACTGTCACCGTTACTTTTCATTGTGGTGATGGATGACATAATGACCCGAGTGGCACAAGTAATTGGGTAAGGAAAGATGAAAGCAATGGTGCTTGCAGATGATTTGTTGATTTGGGGAAACAAAGAGGAGGAGGTACAGGAACAGTTGGACGTGTGGGAAGGAATAATACAAGGGTATGGGATGAAATTTAGCATAAATAAGAGTGAGATGGTGATCACAACAAGGAAGAAGGAAAGAACCACAACAGGAATAACAATTGGTGGGGAACAGCTGAAGGAAGTGGAGAGTTTCAAGTATCTGGGAAGCCTGATACAAGAGAATGGAAGAAACGATAGAGAAATAAATGAGCGGGGGAGAAGCATTCCGGAGGAGTGTGAGAAGCATGTTATGGAGCAAGAATGTCCCTCAGAACAGCAAAAAATCATATATCGGACGTACTATGTCACTATCCTGACGTATGCCTCGGAGACCTGGGTTATGAAAGGAAGGGAGAAGAGCAAAATACAGGCCAGTGAGATGAGGTTCTTGAGAAGCAGTATTGGAGCTACAAAGATGGACAGAATAAGAAATGAGAGGACCGGAGAATTAATGAAGGATGAACCATTACAGGATGGTATAGAGAAATCTAGACTTAGATGGTATGGACATGTAAAACGAATGGAGGAGAAGAGGATACCCAGGAGAATACACGAGACGAAGTGGGAAGGAAAGAGACCAAGAGGGAGACCGAGAGACAGGTGGCTGAAGGGGGAGGAAGAAATCGTGAAGAAGAGATAAGACTGGACAAGGGTGGAGGCTGAGAGATGGTGGGAAGACAGAAGACGTTGGAGAGGCTTGTGTTCCAAACAGACCCGGCCAGTGGCTGGAAACTGTGCAAGATGATGATGACCTCATCACATTTTCAGTCATGACCAGCAATATATTGCAATGCTGAGAGTGCTATCTTTTGACGCCCTTAAAGTTGCAATAGTGCTAAAAAGTAATCGTACAAAGAATGTAACTTATATAAGAAGCTTCTTCAGTAATTTTTTTTCCATTGTCCGTCATGTTTTGACGGGTTTCATCTAGTTAGATAATAATAATGTTATTGGTTTTACGTCCCTTTTAACTACCGTGGCTTTTAGAGACGCCGGGGTGCCGGAATTCTGCCCCGAAGGAAATCTTTAACATGCCAGTAAATCTACCAACACGGCTCCCTCACATTTGCGCACCCTCAAATGCCAACTGCCTGCGCCAGGATTCGATCCTGCAACCTTGGTTAGTTTAAATAAAATATTAATTTTGGGGATTAATGATAAGAAATTTTCTTTCCTTTGAGTTTTAGAAGTAGTGTACTTAATATTGATTTACAAGACCAGTGTTTTTATTTAAACTACACTTCAAAGTGAAAGTGTGTCATGCTCTTTTAGTGTAAACTAGGAAATAAGCTGGCGAGAACGTTGTTTGTGTTTAAAATTCAACATTTATTCATGCCTTTTTAAAAGCTATTTAATGTGGATATGGTAAGCTACACTTCAAAGTGAGACTGTGTCATGCTCATTTAGTGCAAACTAGGAAATAAGGCTTATACATATAAACACTTTCCCTTGGATAAGCTAAGGCTTCAACCGACCGTGATTATTTTGGTTTAGAAGCAGCGGAGGGGGGAGCATCAGCATTTTGAAGATAGGGGTGATTAGAAACCTCTGATGGTACTCCATTCATCAATGACACGCTTTACTGATCCTCGGTTAGGACATTAGATGTTTGAACGGCCATAAATGCTATTGGACTGAGCCGGAATTGAACACACTATCTTTGCCTTCGAAGGCCAACGTTAAAACAAATGCACAACTCAGCCCGTCATGCTTGCATTAGACAGCGCTGCCACGTCGAAAATGATATCCTATAAACGAGGTTTGAAATGTTTCAGTTAACCAAATACTAGACTACAGCAGGGGTGGACAGAATTTAAAGACACAGTCTTTGTCTTTTCTTAACTCATTGAATACTCTGTTACTCTCCTGGCTCCACAAACCGCAGTCGGTTCTTGGCCTCGTCAAGTAGCCTCCTCCACCTCGTTCAGTCCATGGCATCTTCCTCTCGCGCTCCTAGTAGCTGGGTGTCTTGGTTACCTGGTCTCTCCATCTCATTTTTGGTCTGCCTATAGGTCTTCGTCCGTCTGTCTTTTTCTCTCACACTTCTCGCAGTCTAGTTCTCTTCTCTTCTATGCACGTGCCCAGCCCATCTCAGTCTTCTTGTCTTAGCTTCCGTAACAACATCGGGTTCTTTAGTTCCTTGTTCTTTCTCCTTCGCCACTCACCTGCTTCACAAATTGATCCGAAAATCTTTCTGAGGATTTTATTTTCAAAACCCTTTATCATTGAATGCAACATTACATTTTAATTCATATATACATGCCGTTTTATTTGAGACTGTTTTGCCTTACAGTGTCCAGTCTAGTCTGCAAGCCTCTAATTGCGAACACGTTGCCTCCATGATCCCCTATTAGCGATGACCTCGCTGTTCCGCCCCTTAAAACACCAATAACTAACTAATGCTTTAAGAAGTTAGCCTCCTCTGCCTTTACACCTCTCATTTTGAAATCATTTAACAGTCAATCTAATCATCGCCTCCTAGGTCTACCTCTGTTTCTCTTACCCTCTATAGCCGAACTCATTAAGCTCTTACGTAATCTCTCCTCTCTTCACATGACCCCACCATCTGAGTCGGCTTATACGAACAGCTTCATCTAACTTGTTCATTCTAACTTTATCTCTTCATTACCGGTACCTTTCTACCATTGGTGCTATCTATTTGTCCCAACAGTCATTCGTGCTACCCTCATATCAGTTACTTCTAGCTTATGTGTCAAATATCCTGAATCTACCCAGCTCTCTCTCCCATAAAGCAAGGTTGGTCTAAATACCGAGCGATGTAGGGAGAGTATCGTCACTACACTATAGTTCGGCAAGAAACCCTGAATGAGGGCGCCGTCGCGTCGGCTCAAGCGAGTGAGGGAGCGAGGAGGGAAAGTACGTGGTGGGCGGGGAGAGAGAGTGACACCATTAGTAAATCATCCTCACGTGCGTGCTACCCAGCGCCAGTTGGTTTCTGTCCAAGTCATGCCCTTGGCGGCAGCAAATAGCAGTAGATCCTGCAACATGATGACTAGAGAAACAAGGGGAAGCCTAATAGTTCGCATATTTTCCGGGGCTGCAGATAAACTTTGTCGCGCTGTAACTTCATTCTTACAGAATATTGTAGATTGCAACTGAGGATTCAATGCATTGGCTTTTCCACACGTCGACTCTATTTCCTTCCCCACACTACCATCCTGATAGAATACAAACCTAAGTACTGAACTAAAAATGTTCCCCCTGCTCCTATTTAGTTCTTCCTACCTAACATATTATGTTCTTGCCCTTCTTCCCTACTTGCATAACCTTCGTCGTTGAAATGCTAATCTTCACACGATTCTCTCTATATTTGTGTTCAAGTTCTTACATGTTGGCTTGCAAGCTTTCGACGGAGTCTGGTATTACAACCAGGTCATCAACATACTTACCTGGTCTCCACCTAGTCGAATCCCACCGAACCAGTTTATGCCCCTAAGCAAATGGTCCATATATAAAATGAACAGTAGTGGTGAGGAGTTACAGTCTTGCCTCACTCCTGTAACAACCTAGAACCAAGAAGTTAATCCTACCATCAACTCTCACTGCTGCCTGATTTTATCATTTTAAATGATCTTGTTGGCTCCGTCGTTACGTTACGGTGACGTCACGAAATGTACCGAGAATGCACTGAGGAGTGTGACGTCATAGTACCGCTTGGTGCATGTGTACTGAGTTCACTGGTGAGCTCTGGAGTTACGAGACGGTAACGACACGGCGAGCGTGACGTCATCCAGCCAGCTCCCTCCTTTCACCGCGCGCTCCACCTCCCTCATGACTTGTAACTTTCTAGCGTTCTGATTGTTTCTTGATCATCTAACATGTGAAGAGTCTTTGGCTTCGAGCGAAGCGAGAAACCTCGAACCTTTCTAGCATTTTTCAGCATTTGTAGCATTTAAAATGATATAAAGTCCAGTCTTTCAGACTGACTGTATCTTTTCAACATAAATACTTTTGATTGCCTGTAGCAGCCTTCCCTTGATACTAAAACCCCTCAGGATGCTCAGCATCTTGTCCCTGGGCACTCTATCGTACTCTTTCTGTAGATCTACAAAACACAAACACACACACGACTGTTCATTCCAAACAATGTACTGACACTTATAAACACACAAAGATGGATCGAAGTGGTGCGCCATCTCCACTGTCGTGAGTCAGAAGTGACGTCACGCTAAAACTAAAGATCCTCATATCTCGCAAGCCAACGGAGATAGGCCTATTTTCGTTCCGATTTCGGCACTCCTGTCTTCTGCTCGAAATCGAATTGAATTCATTTGTATGTGTTTGAGCCTTCAGTCATTTGACTGGTTTGAAGCAGCTCTCCATGTCACGCTGTGCTGAGCTAATCGTTTCATCTCTACATAGCTACCGCACCCTACATCCAAGACAATCTGTTTAACATATTCTAACCTTGGTCAACTCCTACAGTTCTTGTCTTCGACCCTTCCTTCAATAACTAAGTAACTAAGCTTGTTATTCCTGGGTGTCTTAGTATGTGTCCTACCAATCTATCTTTTCTCTTCATTAGCAAGCGCCAGAAACATCGCTCCTCTCCCACTCGTCTTAATACTACTTCATTTGTAACCCTATCTACCCATCTGATCTTCATCATTCACCTGTAACACCATTTTTCAAACGCTTCAATTCTCCTCATTTCTGCTGCTTCAACAGTCCAAGTTTCATTTCCATAGAGTTCCACACTCCAGGTAAAGGCTTTCAAAAATGACTTCCTGATACCTAAATCTATATTCGATGACAACAGATTCCTTTCCTGTAGAAATGCTCTCCTTGCTTGAGCCAACCTACTTTTTATATCCTATTTGCTTCGTCCATCACTTGTTATTTTGCTTCCTAAGTAACAAAAGTTTCCTACTGCCTTTATCTTTTCACCTGCCATCTGAATTCATTAAAAACAAAACATCGATTTCATGAGTTTACTGGGCCTTTAAGACATAACTTATTGATCTACTCTAAAGATGGTTGGTGGTTCCTTAGTTTAGGGGCAGGGACAACACGGCCGTGTAGCCGCGTGTACGTTGGGTGTGTTGATAATCTGTCTGATTACCGGTGTTAATTGTGATGGCTGTATTGGTGTGTGTTATCTGTTTTTAGCCTATTTTCAATTTTGAAAAAATAGGCTTATGAGATCAACTTTTGTCCGTGTGTGTGTGTGTGTGTGTGTGTGTGTGTGTGTGTGAGGTGTGTGTGTGTGTCACCCTAATAAATTCTAAACGGCTGGAGCGATTTCAATGAAACACGGTAAGTTCATAGCACTATTCCGGGTGACCTCGACCGTGCCCTTCAAATTTTGCTACGTCTCACCGATACAACATGGCGGCTGTGCGAAATATTACACCAGCATTCAATATCTCCGAAACTATTACCAATATCACCCTGGAATTTTTTACGGTGATAAAGGAAACTACTAGAAATTCACCTATGAGTCTTTGAAAAACTGGTAACTACAAAACCAACATGGCGGCCAAGCGAAATTGCGACGTTATAATAGACGTTGCTCGCTATTTATCCAACCAAACGCAATAAAACTTGGTACATTATATGTTTATACTCATTGTAATGCATCGACATCCAACTTCGTTCAATTGTTTACATAACCACAAGATGGAGGCTGTGCGAAATATTTCACCGGCATTCTATATCTCTGAAACTATGAGCGGTATCACCCTGAAATTTTGTACGGAGATAAAAGGCACTACTGGAGGTTCATCTATAAGATTTTCAAAAACCAGTTAACTACAAAACGAACATGGCGGCCAAGCGAATTTGAAAATTTAAATAGACCTTTCTCGCGATTTAATGTTCCAAACGCAATGAAACTTGGTACAGGAAATGTTTATACACATTGTAATGCACTGGTATCTAATTTGATTTCAACTGATTACATAACCTCAAGATGGTGGCTGTGCGAATTTTAAAATTAAGTTTTTATTTCTTGTGTCGTAATCATGCGATCGAAGAGAAAGTTTGAATAATGAACCTACGCAATAATTTTTCTTTAATGGTACTGTCCCCGTTATCAGGATAGTAGGCTGTCAGATATCCGCCCCCTCAATCGGATTGCCAATAATCAATCGCACCGGCACAGCTACATCAATGAAAATGGCACTGACAGATACTATCGAGATCAGAGCACAATAGTTAACAAGAAATTATTGTGGAACACACCAAAATATACGGGGGTTCATACTTACCTTTACTTACCTCTTAAATTTATCTCGGGGACTGGGTTGTCAACTGGATCACTTAAAGTATGCCCACACAATAACCTCCACCATGATATTTAAAATGAACCACAACGAAGACGAGAAACTTTAAACTGCACAATAATTTATTTCACATAAAGAATGAATTAACAAAAATAAAACAACAAAATCCACGTGGCAATCAGAAGCCATCGACCACATAACCATGTCCTCCGGTCGGACTTGTATACTCTACAAACAATGTTTCAGCTTTCTCAAGCTCAAAATAACGTAAAAATAATAATGCACTTGGAATGGAAACGGGATTTGGGACGAGACACATATATCAATTGGTTTGCGTGTTTATATACTTCATATTTTATTTATAGCCACAAGGCTATTATGTAAACGTCCTTGGCCTCTATCATACAGTTGTCCGGGCCAGCTGCAATGCACCTGCATCGTCAAAGTGGACTCACCCCTCCGTTCAACCCTAGCATAAGCGAGTTACATCAGAGCCTAGCTCTCCTTTTCAAAACACGTTAAATGTCCACTTCTCAACTGAAATATTATCACGCAAATCCTTTAAATGCTCCATTCAAACACCAGTGGATTACTCCAATAATCCTAAATCATGTTTAATTGTTCAATCCACTTGCTTAATTAGCGTTGTTTAGAGTATAATAACAAAACTCTAAATGTTAATAACAAAAGTTCATTAATTATTTATAACAATAATAAATTGTTTATAACAATGTCAAACGACAATTGGAAATTTTATACACGCCTCTATTAATCCCTTTCATTTCAACTTGTTATCAAAGATATTTACAAAATTATTTTACAATATTTATTGTTTATATTATTTATACAAGAAATACATTAAACCACACGTTTATCCGGTTGATAATTACTCAAATTGTGTTGATATAATCGACCAATGAAGGTTAGTTATATTTAAATGTCAAATTCAGGTTTAATAAGGTTTAATAATTATTATTAATATTTGTGACGGTAACCTCCATTCAAAATCTTCATCTCAAATTATTTAACACTCTTGTTAACTTTAACAGTATCTTCACATGAATAACTTTCAAAGAACCAGGACAATACATTCAGCGGAAAAATACTTCGCTCAAAACGCACAAAATTGCTCAACAATAGGCCCAGAATTCATCATATATCTTCATATATATGGCATCAAAATCTTCCAAATTACATACAAAAACCTCCACTCATAAATTCAACAACTTCATTTATTACTGTGGGAACCTCCTTCATTATTCAAGGGCATTACTCATCAGCGACTTTTACAGGTCCACTGAACTAACGATTATACATCCATTGTTCCTCTTCAAAAATTCTTATATTCATCAATTGTATTAATGTCTGTTATTATTTAACCTTCGTGGGTTTCATTCATGAATCGATATGAAGTAAAAATTTGCCAATCACAAATAAATTTAATAGCAAATACGATTAGACACTCCTCCCTGGTCTATCAAAATTGAGATTAATATCTTCAAAGTAACGCAGTATAAAAATACTATCTTCAATCAAAGTTCATCTAAACTGCATAAATAGTCGAATAGAATACAATTAGACTGTGGAATGCAAACATTATTGTTCCAATCTATAATTGGGAAAAATTCCTATCAAATGTTCATTACTATAGTGTATTCAATAAATCGTAATCAAAGTTCATATTTCATAAAATTGTCTATAATGCAATGATAAATGTCTATGTTGCAATCATGTTCATAAGACGACTAGTATTTCAAAGATCGTCGATAACGTATTAGATTTTAACGCTCTAAAATCTTTTAATTATTCTTCTTTCTTGAGGATGACAGAAAATTGGTCAAAGTAATTTACTGAATAGAATTACTTCAATAAAATTGACACGCTGTCTGAATTCAAATCTGCCATAGCAATCGTTAACTTTACAGTCCAATCGTGACTACAAAAATATGCAAATTACTGAAAGAATCTAAATTATCAGTCTCAACTGATCCAAAATTATTTAACTATGCCAATGACATAACAATGTCTCAACAAATCGTAGAAAAAGGCATAAATCATCGAAGTGTACTGAGTACAGAAATGTTAATCAAGAAAATGGGGCAAAAGATAGGACAAAATTATGGGAAAAATAGTTGCTCAGATATCGCTACATGACTCAAATAATACAAGAAACGTTCACGACTACCTTATCTGTTGATTGAAGTTCTAGAGGAAAGTTTTCAAAGAAAACTGCTGTTGGTTCCATTTCACCAGCATAAAGATGTGCTCCGACCTCGAACCTGGAATCAGCGTCCTCGGAGAATCGAACTGCTTCCTCCTCCGGAAATTGCACTGCTCCATGTATACGAAAGACATCCTTCTGGCAAAATTCTTCTTTGTGAGCCGGGTCCTCCCTGGCCTCTCTTGAAAGTTCCCTGAAGTTCCGGTCGCAATTCGCCATGAAGTTTATTGCAGTTATTTCCGCAGAAATATTCATAATCGTGGAGTATGATAATATTTCCACTGTCATCTGATATAATTCAGCGATGGATTCACGATGCATGAGTGTAGTTGGATGTTCACTACATGCTCGCTTTTGTAGAATGACGATTAACGAAGTTCCATGCTGTTACTTCACTCCATCGATATATGTCCCAATTGCATTAAAGCCTTAGCCTTCCATCTCAACTTCTGTTATAATCATTGAAAGCACTGCAAGATTATAATGTTCCATAATAGAATGTATCGTTGTATTACCAAACGTATTCTCCAATATCACGGTTGCGATGCACGTGTCAGCCGTAGTGTATAATGTAGAATTTTAGAAGTGCTTCTCAGGTGGCGAGAAAATCACTTTTGTCTGCAGCCTTAAAGTGTCAATATCTTTCAAAGTATAACTGTGAAATTGTTCAAATGTTCTACACACCTCAATGTTGTACTGCCCAATTGAATTATAATGAAGGCAGAAGTTAGCTCTTTATATCTTATCTCGTAGAAACGTTAATGTGAGCGTTACAACTTCACCTAGTTTCGAACAGCGTAAAATGGAACTGCTCCGTGTTCGTTCGATGCGCCGGGCTTTAACCACACGCTAAAGATGACTTGCTTCACTTATTCACTCGAAAATGACTATATAACATCTGAAATATATATGCGGTATCAGCGGTATGAGAGATATGAGAGCTCCTCTATCCTGTGCACGACCTTTTGTCAACTTCTTAAGGGGCGTATCCATCCCTTCCATAGCCTGTTGCTCCGTCATTGCTAGAAGTTTTAACTTTGGCTATACTTGACGGATTTTCAAATTTCAAAAACTCAAAATTAATTTCTTCAAAATTCCAAATCAATGCCATAACTGAAAATAGTTTTCCACAAATCTGCATGCCAAAAGTAATCAAATATCGTAGTTTCAGCAATCTCCGTCTTCCTTCCAAACTATCGTTCATTGGTTTGAGTCTCTCCTCCAATAGCGTAACTTCTTCCTTAGCACAATACCTTGTTTCCTGCGACTGCGTCGTAAATCTCAGATCTTTCTCGAACAAAATCATGACGTCACCAAGAATCTCAGCTCCACCAGCCTACTTGCATGAATTCTACGTCATCCGTGCCTACGTCATGAATATCCACGTCACAACTATGACAGCCATAACTTTATTCATATTTGCCAATACAGCCATCGTGGTCTCAATATAATTCAATTTACGGGGGCAGTACATGACTCTATGGCCTATACATTTAACAATCCAACATGGCGACCCTCCGAAATATTTAGACGGCTCTGAATATCTACGAATCCATTATAGCAATCAAACTGAATATTTTTATGTTCATATGGGCTATGAACATAAGTTCACTTATAGGACTTTCAATAAACTGTTGATCACAAATCCAACATGGCGGCGACGCGAAGTATAAATATTCATATGCACGTTTGTCGCAATTTAACCATCCGAGTGCAGTGAAACTTGTTACAGTAAATCCTGATACGAATGTTAATCCACTGGCATCTAATTTATTTCAATTGTTTCCATAACCACAAGAGGGCAGCTGTGCGAAATTTTAAAATCTCTTTTTTACTTCTTGTGTCCTAATCATGCGATTGAAGTTTGAATGCTCCACGTACACAATAATCTTCATGTAACGGTACATAACTCTAGGACCTACATATATAAAATCCAACATGGCGACCATCAGAAATATTTAGTCGGTTCTCAATATCTATGAATCTATTACAGCAATCAAACTGAAATTTTGTATGTTGATAGAGGCAATTAACATAAGTAGGATATATGAAAATAGGCTGTATAGTTCTTCACGGAACTACTTGTTTTTGTAATCAAATTACCACACATTTTGGTCACATTGTTTTATTTTAATTGCAGACACGGGTCCTTGCGGAACGTCTACGCTATTGGACTACTTTAACCACCAATTCGCGTCTCTAAAAGCCAGTGTAGTTAAAAGGGACGTAAAACCAATAACATTATTATTAACCACCAATTCATACGTCAAAAGTCCAAAATTAAATTATGAACTCTACCCCGGGCCATGAATGCTTTAATATAAATAATAATAATAATATTAATAATAACAATAATAATAGTCCTTTATTAGAAGCACCATGCCATATTGAAAAAGCAAACTATTTCATTGGGGTTGATGCAGGATACGGCATAGCTACAAAGAGGAAGAGGGTGTAACAATATTGAATGGATTATCAACTTCGGGTCTTTGGAAGATTACAGTCACCAAAACTTTTCTAAATGTATGGAAAGTAGCGATGAGAAACGAACTTGCGTTAAAGGTAGGCCAAGCTGAACGTTACGCCGCATACGCTCACTCTGGCTTTATATTCACTCATTCATACCATCAACGAGAGGGCAAGAGAAAATAATTTTGGAGTGATTTATTCTTGTATTAAACATCCCTACTAATAAACATTATTACGACCTACTGTCTTTATTAACAGGCTTAAAATAATGAAAATTGTCCCAGATAGCATGCCTAAAGAGAATTTCATATACAGCAGATGATGGAGGTGAAAAAGTTGGGTTTTATTGACAGATATGACAAAGGAATTCCATTAAAACCAATAAAAATCTCACCATTTCGCCAGGAACAAAAGGCACAAAATACAAGCATATAGTACGAGGTAATAATAATAATAATAACAACAAGAACTCAGGAGCATTGCAGAAATAAATAATAATAATAATAATAATAATAATATCGTATGGCCTCGGGTGCCGGGTGCAAGCTTTGTTATTTGACACCCAAAGGGTAGCTTGCATGTCGAATTTCGTTGTTCCTTGAAGCACTGCGGAAGTCAAGGAGGTTAGATATCTTAGCTCCTTGAACACTATAGCGCTTTCTAGTAGAGAGATGAGGAACTTTGTGTTGGCGGAAACTCCCGAGATTAATTTTGCTATTATGAACACGGCTTACTTAATTCAAATGGGTTCTTTGACATGCCAACATCGTATGACATACGTGTCGTAATTTTTGCCGCCTTTCAAAAATCACTTGCCATGGCCAGGAGCGAACCTGCAAGCTCGGGGTTAGTAGACCGACACGTTATCCACTCACCCACCGTGGCAAATAAATATGCACCTTGAATATTAATTACAAAATTAATTGAACGTTCCTTACTTGTCAATAAATTCTGGATCGTGAGTGAAACCCTTATTCTACGTATTGTAACCACCCCGGTTACAAGGAACCGAACCCGTGTTCTGGGGAGTTACAATTTTATTAATGTGATGTGTATATTTTTATTTGAGGCCTTTTTATATTTTTAATTATCCATCAGAACATATATTATGACGTGCTTGATTCACAAGTAATTTGTTTAGCGTATAAATATTGTAATTTTAACAGGATCCGAATCTAGGGATTGAGGAATATTTTAACATTGGAGTAGTATAAAGTTTTGTACCTGGAAAATGTACACAGACAAGGAAGTACGAGTTGTTGTTGAAGACGGGGGTAAACCCGAGCGCATGGGGAGGATGAGTCAGGGCATCTATGTACGAGCGAGGACGATGGACTGTTTCCATAGGCTATTTGGTGATGTTGAGAATCGGGCAGTGGGATTGGTTGGACCCCGTGGCTGAACCCAGGTATACCAGTAATTGTGGAAGGGGTTGTTGACGGTTACTTAGATTTTGTGGAGGCAAGTGGAGGACACTCAACTTTAGGATCCCGTGGGGATTAGACTAATTTTGGAACCGCGGGGCGGTGTAGTCTCAGTTTTCAGACCGCGTGTAAGCGAAAAATTATTCTTCGGTACTCCATGGGAGTAGGACTTGTCTTTTTGGTTGTGTGTGTTGAGGAAGAGGTATTACAGTATAACACTAGTCGTGTTCTTGATACAATAACCAAGTTGCTGGCTATAAGTTCTTGATTGAATGATGATCCTAGTCTTAAGTATATCGCCAAGATTACTTATTTCGGACAGCACGAAGTATTGTAATCTGATATCTGTACATCTGCATTTCAACTATAGCGGCAAAGTATTCATCCAGGAATGCATGTTAAATATGCTATGCATTATTAAATTCACGATCGGAGTTAAGGCGACGATCCAAAACGGATTCCAAGCATTTGTATGGTACTAGATCCACGACACAAATTAAATCGTTGGATGCTTGTTACAAAAGTAACAAACATAATAGTAATCATAAAAGTAGAAATGGCGTGTGAAGCAAAATTAATTGTGCTGCGAGTAAATAGGGCTAATTATTTGGGAGCACTAACCCCAGAATTAGTAGAGTTAGGTCACCACTGCTGAAGCCAACATCTGTAAGTACCGGTCAACTTTATTCCTGAGGGTCATCTATATCATGTCATAGGCTATGTGTATCTGTGTAAATACGATACGGAGTGCAATTATTCTTTACGAGGAGGATCTTGCGAAATGTGTGTTCTATGTCTGATATAACAATATATTATCAATTGTACCAGAATCTGAAGGGTTTTCTTTATTAGGTCACTTAGGAGTAGTTAGGTGTGAATGTCTATTGCTGTTGGTATTATCGTACAGGTGTTTAACCCCCACGCACCCCGTACATATAAAAGTAGTGAGAGGCTGGCATATTACAGTATTTCCAATTTATTCGTCATTTTTGAGAAGTTTATACATTAGTCTCAGAATATGTGTATTGGCTGTTTATTTTGTTCACACAGTATAAAGGTACTCTTTCGTGTGGAGTGTTCTGAAGCTTGTGAACCTCGAGAGCAGGTAAGTATTATTCCGTCTCCACACCAGGTGCGTACTCAACTCATTATAAAGTTGGTAGGTAAAAGAGTTAACTACGCAATTAACTTCGACTCGTGTTTTAATTGAAACCATGAGCCAAAGTGCCTGATTAGAAAGTGAGAACATCCCATCCAAGTTTACCCCCTGTCGTGCAGCGTCTTGTCCCCCTTCTCCTCACTCCTGCCATCTATCCAAGTCACTCTCCCAGCGTATCTAAAGCGAAAGGATCTTGGTGCACCTGGCACGATTTTATGTATTCTAAAAAGTTGAGTTATTAGCCCGTGATTCTGGTGAATAAGTTGTTGTTAATTCAGTTTAGAGGCTCGAGATACCTTGGTCATCAGTCCCGTGTAGTTAGGTGAGTGTTGAACTTGTCTGATAACCTGTATTTATGTGATGACTTTAGTAGTGTGTATAACTGTGTTAGGGACAGGGATGGGGAGACCTTTGTGCCCCTGGACTTAAAGTACCGTAACTTAAGTTACTATCCGGAATTTACCTAGAAACAGTGTAGAGAAACACGGGAAAAACACACTCAGGATAGCCACTGACAGCGCTAGGATTCAAACCTGCGATCCCCGGACTTGCTGCAGATGCCCTCACGGCCGTGGTGCACGATTGGTGTGAGCACGACTATGCAGTTAGTTCGTTAGTTCTTTATTAATTAATTAATTAATTAATTTATTTATTTATTTATTTATTTATTTATTTATTTATTTATTTATTTATTTATTTATTTATTTATTTATTTATTTATTTATTTAAGCCTCCGTGGCTTAGGCGGCAAAACGCCGGCCTCTCACCGCTGGGTCCGTGGTTCAAATCCCGGTCACTCCATGTGAGATCTGTGCTGGATAAAACGGGGGCAGATAGGTTTTTCTCCGGTTACTCCGGTTTTCCCTGTCAAAATTTCATTCCAGCAACACTCTCCACTATCATTTCATTTCATCTGTCATTCATTTAATCATTGCCCCTGAGGAGTGCGTCAGGCCTCGGCAGCCGGCACAGTCCATATCGCATATCCTCGCCGCTAGATGGGGGCTTCATTCATTCCATTCCTGACCCGGTTGGAGACTGGAAGCAGGCTGTGGATTTTCATTTATTTATTTATTTATTTATTTATTTATTTATTTATTTATTTATTTATTTATTTATTTATTTATTTATTTATTTATTTATTTATTTATTTATTTATTTATTTATTTATTTATTTATTTATTTATTTATTTATAGAAATTGGGTCCAGAATATTAATGCTAGACAGTACTCAGCGCATGGAAGCTGGCTGAATCTCTCCCCCTCTCCAAATTGAAAATAAATACACATTTGTATGTCATTTTATCTCTGATGAGGTGATCTATTTTATTATTTTTATACAATGTCGTCGACTCCTGGTTGATATTTTTATTATGATATATGATGATAGATGAATCGCAGCCAATGGCCATAAGCTGGGCATTTTTAACTGAACACTCGAGAGCTCCCAACGAGTTCAATTTCAAGTAGTTCCAACTTTGGCTACCACATGCTACTGTTACAAATTTTGCTACACACCACCAATTGCAGTGGTATGTTCTTTTATATGCCATAAATCTATGACATGGGCCCGCCGGCTTTACTTCCCCTCCAAAGGAAGCCATACTGAAGGATTTTAACGCACTTAAAAAATCCAACGACTTCGGCCGGGTTTGAACCCACCATCTTTAACTTCAGTTAAATGGCAAATCTCTGGTTGCAAGTTATAGTATCATGAACTATGGCGAGAATGGAAACATCGCCAACTTCGAGCGTCAAGACTGCTCTGCTTAATGGGTAGCATTTTATTACTTAAGAAACAAAGGACCCAAGGAAACTCACCGGACCAAGTGTGTCGAGACCGAACACTAAACTGAACGTATGAAGATTGTGCAGTCGGAAGCTATGGCCGAGAAGAGACAGTGTTTTGTCAACAAATACATTATGTGCACCCTAGCATTGGGATTGGTTATAAAGGCCCACAGAAAATATAATAACACAGTCACTCTCCTCATTCCATTTAAAGTTAGGTCATGTAGGTTTGAAACTTTTAATTTATACTTTTCAATATATTATAGGGCTAGGGAATACCGACAGTAGTGGCTACGCTGGCTAAAGAGCAGCATTAGGTCATGGGGCCAAGCTCTCTGCTGACCCGGTAGACGCGTGGGTTCGAGCCCCACCGTCGGCCGTCCTTGAAATGGTTTTCCGTGGTTTCCCCATTTTCAACACCAGGCAAATGCTGGGACGATACCTTCTGACAGGCCACGGCCGCTTCCTTCCACATCCTTGCCCAATTTCATTCACCATCATTCATTTCATCTCTCATTAACTCCTCTCATGAGGTTGGTGTGAGGAAGGGCATCCGGCCGTAAAAACTATCGCCACAAAGACTTCCATCGCATTTCATCCCCGACCCCGTTGGAAAACGGGAATAATGAGGGGTAGACATACATAGGGCTAGGGAATGCAAAAAAAAAAAAAAAGAGTGCCTATTTTCAAACATGTCACAAATTTAAGATTGTTTCTCAGAAAACCGTAATCTGATCAAGTCTAAATTTTAACACTTTTAGTATACATTTGAACGGTTTGTACAATGGTTTTAATAAAACAGGTTATCACACAATTCCCACACTCACTCAATATACACGAGCTTATATGACCGCGTTGTCGCAGCCCATACATTAAGCAACAACAACAAAATTCATTATATAGCCTTGGGGGTAAATGGGTCGAATTTTGAAAGCCGACGTTTCGAGACAACTGTTGGTCCTTTGTCTCAAAACGTCGCGTCGGCTTTTAAAAATTCACTCGACGTAATAGCTCCAAAGCTATAATGGATACAATTGGTCGGGAAAGTGTGCATAACAGAACAACAAAATTGTTTATTTATTTCGGAAATTTTACCAGAAATAAGGTCATTTTTCTCGGCTCGGGGTGGTTGAAAAATCACATTATTGGTCACGTTATAATCTTTACACATCCAATGATTTAGGTGTATTCATAGATGAATGACTAAGTAAACACCTAAGTGCGTGGTATCAATTTACCTCGTTTGATAAGGAAATCATATCGCTGTAGGAGTAACAATACTACTAACAAGAACAACAACAACAAAATATAAATTACTCTTACCTTAAAGCTCGCATATATCCCAGTAACTGAGTAAGACCTCTGCACGACCTCTTTCTTAAACTGTTCCATATCCGAAATGTCCATTTCACCTATTTTCTATGAGGCGAACTACACTAGATTATAGAAAAGAATCCAATAGCGCTTAAAAACAAAAATTCACTGTTCACGTCTTGGGTCACGCACGTATTCATCATGTTCAGTAGAAAAGATATGGAGACGAGACAGTCACACACGCTATATAAAAGGGCAATGTGACTGAAGTAACGTGTGACGTACGAAACGTACAGGAAATCCAGGCAAGATGAGACACAATGAGGAAGACATCCCCCTTCCTTGGAAATATGAATGAAGTGTTTCTAAAGTACACAATATAATCGCATTATCTTGCCAACAACTTGACGGTGCAGGGATGATATCATTTTACAAATACACAACAAGAAGTTCCACAATTCCACGACCCCACATTCTTCAGCTCTTCAATGACGAAAGAAAGAAAGAAAGAAAGAAAGAAAGAAAGAAAGAAAATGAAAGAAAACAAACAAAATAGATACGAGCCTTACAGAAGTCGCATATGATGTGTAACATGATATCCTACTATGAAATTGAGATGAAATGTATGTGAAGGCATCTGACATGTTATCCTACTCGTATACTACACAGCTTGGACATCCTTAAAATGTTAATTTACGCTCCGTTTTCATACTGGTACTATTTTTTTTGTCGTGTGGCCTCCTGAGAGGCCGAGTGCAGGTCTTGCTATTCGACGCCCGTGGGCGACCTGCGCGTCGGGATGAGAGATGGAATGGATGAAGATGAATGAAACTGGGTAAGGATGTGGAAGGAAGCGGCCGTAGCCTGTCAGAAGGTACTGTCCCAGCATTTGCCTGGTGTTGAAAATGGGAAACCACGGAAAACCATTTCAAGGACGGCCGACGGTGGGGCTCGAACCCACGCGTCTACCGAGTCAGCAGAGGGCTTGGCCCCATGGCCTAACGCAGCGCTTTAGCCAGCGTAGCCACTACTGTCGGTACTGGTACTATGATGAATGTATAGATTGAATTGGAGATATGCTACTGTCACACTTTTGTTTGTACAAACATCACATATTATATTGTAAATTAAGAGGTGGAATGAAACCATAGTCTCTAGCTTATCTATAGACTACTAGAAATAATCGTCAATACAATCAATTTTCCCAACTCCTGCTTGGTGCAAACTCTTGTAATTAAAATTACATAAATTGTAATTTCATGTAGATTCTGTTAAAATGACGCATAATGTTATGATAAATATCGTTTAAATCGATAATTCGGTAGCAAAAATAATTGCCGGGACTGGGGTTCGAACCTGAGACCCCATGATTCGCAGACCAAGATGCTATCAACGCAGCCATCACAACCACAAAAATTTAGAGTACAAGACAGTTACTCATTTTCAAGTGCCGGTAATAATATGGAAGTGTTTTTTATGCTCCATTAATATTTTGCTTTTTTTCCCGATAATATTCCTGCGTGGAATTGAGTTTTAAATTAGTTATGAATACGCCTACTTGACAGTAAAGGGAATTCCTATAGTGGTCCGCGAAAGGCTACCTCAGTTTCCGTATAAAAACATCGATATATATTACATGATAGATGCATTACCGCTATGTGGGTTAATATCTGAATAGCCATTTGCAGAAACATAATACCGGCTTTGCCGACTAGTTACAATGTTCCATATTAAAGCATATCATCATTTAAATACTGATACAAAGTCTTTTAACATGTGATTAGTGTTTCAATCAGTTGGCAACAGAGTTCACATGAGCATTTAACGTTAAGTATGAAAGTGTTGAGCAAATTTACTCGGGGAGTGGATGCCCATCACTTTTATCCAGAGATTGGAAAACAGACTCTTAATAAATCATAATTGTTTTCAGCAAATATGATTTAATGAATATTTTTACATCAGAGAACGACAACTTGAAGATGATTTATTGTAGAAATATCGGTAATGGCGCCTCCAAACCTTTAAGTAATCCGTATGTGATAAACATTCCACATGATACCACTGCCATCTGGATGGCCTCCCTCCTGGCTGCTTTAGCGTCTTACACACTTCCGTACGATCCACTTCCGTCCCATTTTTCAAAATCACTCCCTCAAAAATATCCAGCAACCGAGTGGAATGATGTAACACATCAACAATGAAGTCATTCATTCATATAATAACACAACTTGTGGCATGCGTTATTTTCTATTATTGCTACCAAATCGAGCGCTTGCACTCAAGATGAAACAAGAACAAGTCAGCAGTTAGGCAACCAAAAATTTCAAAGTTTTAACACACATACTGTATTTCCTGAGAGAAAATAGCGATTTAAGCGCTGTAACATACATTATTATTCTAGTTAGCGTCGCTACAAGACATCCAAAATGTAGGTTCATCTAGGTTACCCAAACGGTTACACAAAATATCACAAGTACATCTGCAGCAACGAACTTGACGACTTTCGATTTGGACTGATATTCTCTCACGGGACACACTCTGAAAAGACATTGTAACATTTTTGGAACACGTTGTGTAGGTATACAATCACATAAATAAACATGAATTCCTCAATTTTTAATTCGAAATTTTAAAACTCTAACAGAAGAGTAATATCCGACGCTGATGTCAATTATCGAACGCTATAATGGGATTTATTTTATGGCCCAATTAATTCGTTGAATGCTTGGACTCACGGTGACGTTACAAAAATCCATAACTTACGCACGCTTACTAGATTTTGTAACAGCTGACTAACGTCCCAACCAGCTCACTACCAACATAATCACTGCTGGCAAGTTGTATGATTGATTGCTACTCAGTGGAATGGTGATTTGTTTCTAAGGGTCCATTACCGGCTCTGCCAAGAAAGTTTAATACTCATCTAACAAGGGAACTGTCCATACGGTCATATCGAAACCGACAGTGATATTTCGTAGAGATGATGAGGAAACCATAAATTAGCGATGTACCAAAAATTAGCTGCCATTTCGAACTGGAAGGTCCTGAGATCGGCACGGAGATTTCTAATAGGATTGCATGCGCTAGCATATAGCTCGACGTGGACAGCCCTGGTGACCAGCTGAAGCGTGCGGGTAACCTTGAGCGCTCTGTGCTCGCTTTGCAGAAGCAAGAAGGCTGAAGCGGAATGTATGCGACGAAGACCTGCGACTGCGGGCCTTGGAAATTTGACGATAGATTTTAATGGGGCGAACTAATTTCAGCGCATGTACTAGTTGGTTGAGTCGTTTAAAGAAAAAGTGCAGGATAAAATGTAGAAAATCACGAAATTTGTATCCAGTACGTATCTGCAAGAAGAAGACGAAAGAGATCAAGTCGCAAAGAAACATGTAGAAGCAGCTACAGAGCGAATTTTAGACTATGCCCCTTCTTCATACAATACAGATCAGAATGGTTTCGTGCGCGATATGAAAGCGAAAAGGACGCTATCGTTTGTTCGTGAAAAACACACAGAAACAGTTGCTCAATCAGTTCATGCACTCGCCCATTCGTACACAATTATGCCTATAATTAGTATGGCCGGTACACTTTCCCGAAATTATTCATTGTACTACAGCAGGCAATTGTAGCTTTTGTCCCGAGAGTTTCCAAAGAAATGTTTCATGTCAGAAATATAATTGTAATAGCCACAAAATCAGGAAAAATGGGTAAAAGGAATTAAAATATTGATTTAAAGAATCCTTTTTCTTATTTGCGGAAGACAAGTGTTTGCTACTGTTAGATTCCTGGACTACTTATAGTGATAATAGATGTCTGTAAGACATTCCTTCAGGCAACGGTATAGAAATTCTCCAGATTCCTCCCGGAACTACAGGTAAAATACAGCCCTTGGATAAGTTTTTCTTCCGGCAATGGAAAGCTTTGTATCGCCGTTTAACAGACATTGTGTCGGCTTGTGAAGACGTTCAGTTTGATGTATATCAGAGAAACAGCGTACTGAAAATGCAATCCTTCATTCATTTTCAATTTTCTTTCCCACGGTTCAAGGACTTGGTTAAATATTCGTGGTTGTCAACCAATTACACAACGCAGAGACCTCCCGAGTTCGAAGTGCCTGCGAAATATTGCCTTCAAATAAGTAAAGAAAACTGAAGAACAATGTGGCCTCAAAGTGCATATTCGTTGTACATGGTGCCAAAAATACTTCTGTTTTTATCATGCGATTAACGAACCTCATTTATGTTTCACATTCGTTCCTTAATAATGAAGTGTCCTTGGTGCGTGGTAGCCTGCCAGTTCGTTCTCTCTCTCCAGCACAACTGCAACTCCACTCCGCTGTGCGCCGCACGAGCCAGCAAGATGCAAGGGTTGTCCAGTATTTGCGTTGTCACACGGATTTTGTATCAAGATTTCGATACCTTCCAGTTTGAAATGGCAGCTAATTTTTTTGTACATCGCCAATTTATGGTTTCCTCATCATCTCTACGAAATATCATTGTCGGTTTCGATATGACCGAATGGACAGTTCCCTTGTATGGGATGGAATAGGATACAATCAGCCTCGTGATGCAAAACTGATTTTCCATGGTTCCATGGTTTCCCATTTCTACTGCAGGCAAATTCCGGGATGATTCCTAGCTAAAGGTCACGGCCACCTCCTTCCCAATCCTCATCTCAATTACAGTTAAACACACTAATTCAGCCATCACAATAGTACAGGTTATAAAACAAATTCCACACACTCAAGTACAGTATATGGGGCTCCATGACCATGATATTGCAAACCCCGTAAATCAATCATCAACTACAACTCAATATTGTTGATCCTCGCACAAGATGTGTGTGATTTGGGCTTGTACTGTACATCGCTGTCTAGAGCACCATAATTTCGTTCTGATACGAACACAAATCCCTAAAACTACTAATTATTGAGAACAGCGAAGTATTAACGGCACCATTATGTAAATAAGAATATCCCTAAATTTGCATTGTTTAGAAAATCGATACGGGTATGCAAAATATATTATTTTGTGTTTTAATGACCGCAGGCTCATTAGATTTCCCTCATTAACGCAAGCTGGATATGCACTAATAACAGATTTACTACATTATTACTGAACATTGCATGCAACTCACACATCAGCTGGCGAACGCTAAAGTTAGTAAACTGTTGTCATGGCTACAGCATCGGCTTACCTGGAACAAACCAAAACATTCATATTATATACTGATCAATAGAAGGGGTGGGTTGTAAGTAAGAAACAGACAACCTTAAGGGAACAGCTTGCACATACATTTGTTTTAGACTGCACTCCCGACATTTTGTAACATTCTTTAAATAGTGGTCATAGTCGGGGTAAACCAACAACAACAAACCCACGTTGGGTGCCAATGTAATGATATAAAATAGTATATAATATGGTCGGGGTCAACCCGCAACAACAAGCCCCTTACGTTGGGCAATCAATGTAACTAAATTATTTCCTTCTAATAATATAATAATCTTCGGGGTCAAGATAGCGATAAACACGCAAAGAAATATGAAATCAATCCCTTACAGAACATAGGCCTACATCTGGCTTCATTCAATTCTTCACATTTGATACTCATGCAATTCATATAATTTTCCTTTCTCTATTTATCTCCGATATAGTCCTTAATTCATAATAGTAGTTAGTTAGTTATTGTTGTTTTAAGGGGCGGAACTACGAGGTCATCTTCCCCTAATTCATAATAACACATAGCACCAGACTTGATCTATTCCTTTTCATCATAATCTTCCTATACATTTATTATTTTCCAAAACCTCAAATCATAACCCAATACATTTTAAACATTTCACTATCATTCATTCCAACAAGAAGACTAATCCATAATTCTCAACAGACCTACTACATTTCTTTCCATCTTAACAAACAGATAACCTCTCCCATTATTATCAGTATAATAGAATAAGAAGAAAACAACACACGATCATAAAAAGGATATATAGTACAATGCAAATTCATTGGGCAAAGCTCCCTATTACCTCATTGCTAGGACATGACAAAGAATCCAAAAAGCTCAAGTGCTAAACTCCTTGCAGTGCCCAGCAAGAGGTGGCCATTTCCTAACCGATATACAACATCAAACAAACCGAAAACGTGAGGGTGAACGCTGTAACCAAAATAATTTCGGTTTCAATTTTTTAGGCGGTTAATTCGCTTTGGGTATATTTCGCGGGTCTAGCCCGTTCTTAAGGTTGTAATTTCAACGGCTGAAAAGTCGTCAGAGAAGAAAAGTTCTGATCACGTTATAGAGACACTAGTTGAATTGTGAATATTACCTTTCAAACCGTTTGCTCCAAGTATATTCAAGTACAAACAGTCGGTGGTCAACGCGATTTCAACATAACCTTCAAATCTTTCAGGAACTTCGTGTCCATTAAATTAGTAAAGTTTTAGGCTTTTGGGATGGCATGCCAAGAACCATGGAATGTTACACAGCCAAGAACTGCAATTTTCCAACAACAACATAATGGTTGGTTGGTTCCTCAGTTTAGGGGCTGCGACAACGCGGTCATGTAGCCCCGTGTACTTAAGATGTGTGTAGAATCTGTCTGATAACCGGTGTTAATTGTGATGACTGTATTAGTGTGTGTTACCTATTGTCAATTCAAGTGAGGACTGCAGACATTGAATTTTTTCAAGTAGTTCCTACTTCTGCCGCCAAACGCCACCGTCAACGACTACTAGTTTTGAACTTCATCACCAGATGCCACGGAAGTCGGCCCCTGGCGACGAACGTCGGAACCTAAGAGCGTTTGTCGAATGTTTAACCTTTATATAATTTAGCTTCACATAGGTGTAATTAGTGGAAGGTTCTTTAACATGCCATAAATCTATGACATGGGACTACCGGCTTTACTTCCCCTCCGAAGGAAGGCATACTGAGGGATTTTTAACGCTCTTAAACAATTCGACGACTTCGGCCGGGTTCGAACCCGCGATCTTGGGCATAGAAGCTCAGCATGCTACCAACTACGCCACCGAAGCCGCAATCAACATAATCAATTGTTGCGAAATCATATACGATAAAAATATATTTGGGAACAATTAATTGATTGTTCAATAGTTCAAATTGATAGCGACCGTTATTAAGGAGTCGCACATTGAATAGGCCGCATCTAGCGAGTGGAGGAATACAATGTGAGCACAAAGTGCTTATTGTGAAGAATTTGAATAAGGTAAAATAAGTGTTTTTGTAGACAACAAGAGGCAAATTTGAATTGCAGTCACAGGATTAGAATCGTCTTTTTAATTAACCGTGTTTCGAATTAAATAGTATACATTAAACCCCGTTGTTACGTGCCCGCTTATTACGCTACCCCGTTCCTTACGCTTCTTTCGAGATATTCCCAGAAAACTAATATCATTTAACAAACTAATGAAAGATTGGAAGCCGGCAACCATGGTAACAGAATCCCAGAGGTTCTTCTATTTCTGTAAGACGCAATGCCAATCCATTTATTACATTACTGTGAAAGTTTACAAACGGCTATAAGGTTAACACGGAACCAAATTAGCTGTAAAATTCACCAATTCATATAATGTACCTAAGGGGGGAAAGGGGTACTCAAGAATGTTTTCACGCGATTTACACTTGCAGGTGTGGTACGAAAGGTCTATTATATCAATATCTCTATGTTATTATTATTATTATTATTGATATATTTTGGGGTATAACGACGAAACAACGTTTATTTTCAGCACCTTGGTGTCAGAACTTAATGATGGAATGTGAGCCGGTAACCACGACAACAGCATCTCGAGAGGTGACATCCAACTTTCCATCTATTTCTGTGAGAAACAATGCCACGCCAATTATTACATTTCTGTGAAAGTTTGCAAATGGCTATAAAGTTATCACGGTACCAACTTAGACTGTAAAATTCATCAATGCGCTTAACGGGCTCAAGAGGTAACCTAGAATTCTTACACACGACTTACACGTGCGATATGTCGTACAAAAGGTCTTTTATATCTCCAAACAGCAACATTCTTTTCAAAAATTCCCAAATTGAAATAGTATTTTTTGCGGCTTTTAGGAACTTGGGTCATTGGAGGCAAACCTGAATTTTCATGCACCACATGCCTTTATAATTTATTTATGTTCGACCCTGACGAAATGTAAATATTATATGTCAGAAAACTGTAATATAATGAGGCTCATTATAGTACAAGTTTTCATTGTGATACAGTTTCTCCCACCAATCAGAGCTCAAGAAACAGTTGTGTGACCAATTAGGTGAGGATAGCATCGCACCTGCGCTCACTTCCATGGCCCCCTATTTTAAATTTCATTGCGTGGCGAGTGTTATAGTGAGGTATTCCAGGAGGCCATTGTCAAATACAAGGTATTCTCTGCGTCCCATGCGTTCTGTTCAGTACATAAAACTGGTGAAATCTCGGAAGTTATTTATGAATATTCATGTTCGGACATAAAATAGTTATAATTATCGTCGAACATAAACAGTCATAAGCAACTCGCCTAAAATGGTAATTAGGACACTCGTATGGAAATTATAAAACTCGCTACCCTCGTTTTATAAACATACTCGTGTCTTAATTATTACCATTACTGGCTCGTTGCATAATGTACAGTACTATTATTTATTAATAAATTCGATTTATTATTTTTTGCCCGGTGAAATCTACCTCCACCTTTTGGCGTGCCGAGAGGGATATTTGTACAAAAGCGTTTTATTGATAATCTTTCTTGTAATATTTGCTTCAGGTTGGAGTGTTTAAATATTTGTTCTCCCTGCACAATAGTGTTGACTGACTGAAAAGCTTTCTAGGATAGATATCGAAATAACTGTGCATGAAAAGTTATATGGCATAGCTATGCCAGATGTGGATGAACGAAGATACCGTAGTTACAGACACAGTGTTCTGAGCTGAAATCCAAAAGTTCTGCTCCTTGTCATCTGGCAGGTTCCACGCTGAACTGTGTCACGCTTCGCCCTGATTACTCATCAACACGCCATTTCCGATAATGCCGCAGCGCGCGTAATTGACATTTCGAACAGAGAGAGGCAAAATCAACGCAGAATTAATATTAACCGCTATGTTATATTGTCGGATGCCACGCATTGCAATATACTATAAAGACTTGTTGTTGTTGATTCATTTAGGAGCTTGCGATATTGTGGTCATCTAGCCCCTTGTGCGTTATGATTATTTGTGGATGCCTTGAAAAATGGTATTTCAGGAAACTTCCAGACGTGGTCTTATTACTATAATAATGCACAAGCGGACCCGTATGAGAATTCTCTCATAATGGGTTGTGTGCGCCCCGGCTCTAGTGCTATGCGGGCTGTATATGACACACTTCTGCCAGGTGCTATCTTATTGTTTATTTGTTTAAAAGCACTTTATAAACAAATAAATATAATTATGTTGACTTTTCAAGAAATGCAAGATTTTTCCTGTACTAATGACACAATTTGGAAGATTTTGGTACAAACCACTCCTTGTAACTCCCTCTGGTCAATGTTTACGCATTTTATTTAGGAGCTTGAGATTTGTGAAACATACATCATAGCGTATTATAAATAGTAAGATATTAGTTTTCCAGACAAAGAACTTAATCCCGAAGCAGACTGGTGATAATTTATTTTCATACCAGTACATTCTGAAGTAAAACATTCCTTGATTCTTCTGGTAGTTTATATTTGATATTCTGTACATTTAAATCGCAAACATTTCAAATAAATCAAAACAAATAATTTATAACTTGAGATGGTCTTGCCGCATAATCACTCACAATAGCTGAGGTACGATATTGGATATACATATCTTATCATATAATACGCTAAGACTAAGGTGTAGGTATCACAAAACTCAAGCTTCTAAACCAGAAGGAGTTAGAAGGTGTGGTTTGTACCAAAAACTTCCAAATCGTCTCAATAGTACAGGAAAAATCTCGCATTTCTTGAAAAGTCAACGGAAATAATTTATTTGTTTATAAAGTGCTTTTAAAGAAATAAACAAGACGATAGCCCCTGCGAGAACTCTGTCGCCTACAGCCCGCATAGAACTAGGGCCGGGCGGGTAGTCTGTACACATGGGGACGCACACAATCCATTATGCGAGAGTTGTCCGCTAGTTTATATATATAGTCAGAGTTGGACATAATTATTTCTTAATAATTGAACATTTGCTCCTTTCTGGACAGTGACATGAATTAATGTTTGCTGAATAAAAATATTTCTCGATTATTGAGGAAGATGTGTGCTAATTTTACAGTAAACAAAGGGCTAGAAGGATCAAAATAATTGCATAAATTATGAAATACCTCAAAATATAAAATGGGTACTGTTATTAGTGATTAACATCAAATTTATATGGAAGCGCAGGACACATTCTTAATTGGGGTTACACATTCTAAATGAATTCTAATAATTTGGCCACGTATGTAGTGCGGAACACTTAAATAGTTGTATCGTTATTAAGTTTGTAATAGGTAGGAAATCTGTCCCATATTAATCACATTATGTTCCCCAGGCCTGGGCACGAGGGCGGCCCCTTGGTGCCAAGCGATGGCCATGCATTAGCAATGAGACAGATGCGTTGTTGGCGTGACGTGTTGTTTTAAGGGTCGGAACAGCGAAGTCATCTGCCCGTTGCCTTGGTGCTTGGTGCTTGATGCCTTGGTGCTTATTATTATTTAAGCGAAAATTCCCCTACAGCAGAGCGATTTAACTTGATAACAAGATGTCATTTGGAGGCGCGTCTCCTCAACTCCTCCCAAAATCGCTTCATTCTCGCGGAATGCTCCCGCTTCCTCTCATCCGACTACTTTTTCCCAGGTTGTCGTAATAATTTTGGTTCAAACTTAACATTCGCGATTTTCGTCTGTCACTCAGTTCGGTCTTCGAAATTTTCTATATTGATTACTTGTAAGTCTCTTTGTGCCTCTTTATGTCATTCTGTGCCGCATTTACTCTGTGTTATGATACCAAGTAGTTTATTTGGCAATCTGCAGGTGGCCATCCTGTGTATGTGAGTGTAAAATTTGGCTCTGCGTTTTCTAATTTCGTCTGTTATCGTATTGGTCTTTTGATAGAGTTCTGTACTTGGTCTCTGCATCCAAATGCCGTTTCTGTTGATTGCTTCTTACATCTTCCGGAGAATTTTTCATTCTTGTTTTTCCAGTTCCTTAATCTTGGAATGACCATCGATTACTATTGCTTCAGCATCATATGTTGCTTCTGGAAGAATAACTGTTTTATAATGACGTAATTTGGCATTCGTCGAAATGCATTTCTTGTTGTAATGGGCCCACGTTAGCCTGAACCTTCTGGAGCTTAGTGATTCTGTCTTCATTGGCGATTCGATTAAGTCCTGAGGGCTGTATAATTTCACCAAGGTATTTAAAACTGCAGACTTGGGCGAGTTTACCGTATTTGGTGTTTAAAGGGGATTTATTTTCTGGCCTTCTCTTCATATATTATTATTATTATTATTATTATTTATGTCGTTATTCGCGTTTAAGGAGCGCTACCCAGCTAATCTTGCTTTCTTGTTCTCCCAAAATCATCCCATCTTCTCGCTATGGCTCTTTTGCGCTCCTCCATCCAGGTTCTTTTAGATGCAATGTTGAAATGGTTTCTATAGCCCTCACTGTTGCGTGACAAATATACCGTTTTCTACTAAGATATGTTGTTTTAATGGGCGCCAAGACCTCAACGCTATGTTGAAATCTAAATTTGTATTTAACAACACCTAGCTCTTGTAGAACACCTTCAAGAATCTTTACTCTCAGATCGTGGTATGATTGGATCATTAAACCAACAAACAATTGTATCAGGAGAAGGAATTGGTCTATATCTAATGCTACCTACTGAAAACAAAGATTGCATGGTTAAAAGAAATGAATTTATTGTATAAAAAACAAGTATAGCAAAATTAATAATAATAATAATAATAAGTTTGAATTTAAATTGGAGCGTTGCGATTTAAATATTACCGCTAGAAAATTACGTGAAAACGGAGTCGGATAAATTACTGATTTTACTCTGATTCCCAAGCTATGAATTTACTGAATTACTGAATGTGAAACAAAGAAAGACGAGAGATTGCGTAGTTATGTGTCATTCGCGCTTACCACTGGAAATTGCCGTAGCATTTCCCTCGTACTGGATGTTGAAGTGAGCTTCCCATAGCCTCCTGGACGTCGTCACCTTCTTCGTTGTTGATGATATATTTGTAGATATGAAGATTTATGGTCCGAACATCGGAACCAACACGTACAACCACAACGGTTAAGTTTCACAAAGATAGTCGCTAACTCCACTGAACATCGGAGCCACTCACTCGTGCAACCATACCGGTTAAATTTTATAACGATAGTCCACGTTTCCACGGCGTGCCAGCCATATATGCACCCGCCGCATCCCCACTCTTCAGCCGACTTCTTCACGCTCGCCCTCCACTGATTGGCTGACCCTTCACGCGCTACTCCCCTCTTCTGGCTCATTACACTCGGCGGGAGGGTGAAGTCGATTGCCGTTCCATACATCCGCCTTTTCTTGACGATGCGACCCAGCCTTGCGTCATACTACTTGACAAGCATAAGCCTGTATCTGAATTTCCAGTGAGTCATATCTCTCAATATACCCTAACTGACGAAACTCCATAAAATTCCGTAATCACATAATTTTCTATGATATTGTAGTTCGTAATAATTTGCTTGATAGTGTTTCCTAAGACACAGAAAACCTATCTGTATGCTTATAATTTTATAAAATGCTCCGAAAAATACCTTAATAATAATTATAATAAATTAATAATAATAATAAATTAACATGAAAAATTCTCTTGACTGAACAATTTGCCGCGTAAATAAATATATAATGGCTTCCTACTGACTTATGCCAGTGGCATGAAAACCCCTCGAAAAACACGTTACATATTCGCCTCGGATCATGGGATGATTTACCGTGACGACGGTCCATTATCCGATTATCGCAGACACGTTAATAATCCCCATCCAAAATACATATTACATAAATGAAATCACCCTAAATTACAGATATATACACTCATAATTTTTCTTTACGCACTTTGCGTCAAAGTTTGTCGTCACTATGGATTGCACTTTGCAACCAGTCCAATGCTTTTCATATAGAATAGTGTTCCGCGGATATTTCCGCCTCTCAAATTTCTCTATGTTGGAAAAATAAACATAATTACTGTGTGAGCACTATGTATATGAGATGTCACATCACACGCATCAGGGTGTTCTGATATATGTATCTCTCCCTAGAACTTCCTAATTTCACTGGAGGTTCCTTCCTTATTGTGAAATTTAATCCCACTTATCACTGAGCACACGATCACACTATTGTGGCAGCGCATCGTGACCATAATACTTAATCTCTCTTTATACCAGACGAAATTAATATTGACTTCTGAAAAAAAAACAGTAAATGCGCATTACATATAACACCAAATATTTCTGTGCCGTAATCGCCCTGTCTTCTTAAGTTCCCGTAGACCATATTCTACTTACAACTAGTTCTCAATACAGACCAGTTCTCCTCACACAAATAATACCATGGTACAAATTACCTTAAATTACACACTTACAAATCTTACATGGCGAGGCCGTAAACAGAAATCACGTGTGCTGTTATGTATGAGTTTCATGAAGGACTGTCTCGCCTTCTGATGGCCCATCTTTTGCCTCGTGGACGCCTTAAGCAAAAATACCCAGTCCAAGTGCTCACCCATCTCTTGGAGACAAATGGGAATTCACCAGCGCTACCAAATTCTGGCCTTGGTGTATCGAGACATTTTAGTGCTCAAGAGCATCCGACAATCCCGTCATATTTCCCTGTACCTTAAAAACTCTCATTTACTTACATACTACCCCCATGTGTGACTTCTGATACGCCTGCCTTGAAGATCAGACCTTCCACGCACCAAATACCACACTTACTCATTTGATAGGCTGGCTCGCCAGCTAAACACACTCACTTATTGACACATATTTTCGTAGACTATGTATATTATACGTCCCGTATAATCGGTTTCCCTTACTATCCTCCAGCACATATGCTGTTTTGCCAATACGTTTGGAAACTATAAAGGTTTCTGCGTCACCTGCTTCCAACCTTGCAAGTGGCTCCCTTTAAATGAACGTCATCACGTTGCTCCACTAGCATATTTCTCAGTGTCTGTAACGATGCCCTGTTGCTACTGTCCACACATGCACATATTAAAATACCGTCCTCTGCTTTAACCACAGGATAATCCCTACATAAATTAGTGTCCCTTGATAGCATGTCTGCAAGAATGTTATCTTTACCTTTAATATATTTTACTGTGAATTCGTATTCCTGCAGAGCAAGAATCCACCTACTAACTCTGTTAGAACTGAGTTTACAAGTCCTCATATACAGTAATGCATGGTGATCTGTATGGATCTCAAATTTCCCCCCTACTAAATACATTCTAAATTTCCCTAAACTGAAAACAATACCTAAAAGCTCTAACTCAGTAATCGTGTATCTTTTCTCTGCTGCTGTCAGTCCTCGCGAGGCTAAAGATACAATGCACAGATTACCCTCATCATCTTTCTGACAAAATACTCCAGCAATGCCTATATGTGAAGCATCTGTCATAACCACATATTCCTTATCTTTTAAAGGATATTTCAGCACTACAGCTTTCTCAAACCCTTCCTTTAGCGCTCTGAAAGCCTTATCATGCTTGGATTCCCATCTCCAACGAGTCCCACTTTTAAGCAATTCCCTGAATGGTTCTACCAACCCTGAGTATTTAAGAACAAATCTCCTGAAAAAGTTGCAAATTCCCAGGTAAGTTTTTAACTGTTTAACATTCTGTGGCACCTCTGCGTTAAGTATCTTATTAACCCTACTTTCTTCTGGTGTCACACCTCTACTCGACACTCTATGACCTAAAAATGTCACTTCTGACTGACAGAATGACGACTTAGACAGCTTCAAAGTGAACCCTGCCTGATCTAACTTCTGAAAAACTATATTTAAATGACGTAGATGCTCCTCAAAACTGCGTGAACTAATTACCATATCATCAATGTAAATGGTTACAAACTCTCCTGTGTCATCCCCTAATGCGATGTTTAAAGCCCTAATTAAAGCTGCTGAACTACTCTTTAACCCATAAGGTGTTCTACAAAATTGATAAAGATTATATTTATGACTAAAAGCTGTAAATGGTCTATCTTCGTACATAAGTGGCTCTTGCCAAAAACTGGAACTCAAATCTACACAAGTGAAATACTTCTTCCCCTCAAATGTTTGCATTAATTCCTCTATTGACATAGATTTCAGCTGATCTGAACCAATTCTACTGTTAACCAAACGAGCGTCTAAACAAATACGAACTGTGCCGTCGGTCTTGGGTACCGTGATCAAAGAATTAACATATGGACTGTTAGAGTGCTCAATAATCCCATCTTCAAGCATCTGATTAATTTGTGCCTCAACTGCACTCTGATAAGCGAAAGGTACAGGATATCTATGTCCTGTGAATACTGACCTATCAATAACGTTCAATGAATGTGTATAGCAATTGGCCATACCAATGCGATCCTCAAAAACTCTCCTATTACACAATAACACATCATAGAGCCGAACACATTGTTCCACCTCTATATTTCCCTGAAATGCAGCATCACGTAACGAGTCCTCTAGACTTCCGTACGTAATCACATTGCCCACTAAACATGGAGAACCCCGTTCTACGGCTGGCGATATCTCATTTAAAGTACAAATCACACCTACAATACTACTTCTCTGAATTTGGTCATTGAACGCTACTTCTATTTCAGAATCTCCCCATTTAACTTTCAAACTCCCTACATCATAACATAAGTTACCAGACACTCTACTTAGCCACTCTGAACCCAAGATAACACTGAATACTAAATTTGGAATTACAAGACAAATCTGCTTCTCTACATGATTATTAATTTTAATGTCTACTAAAACTTGCTTAGAAATTACTTTAGACCTCTTCCCAACAGCTGTGATAACAAAAGTGCTTTTAATTGGCATCTCCTCGAAATTTACTCCAGTTCCTTTCATTTTATCATAAAATGCACTACTTATGCAACTCTTCATACAACCACTATCATTAAAACATCTGTGTACGCCTCGGACACGTTAAATTTAACTATGGGGCTCTTACTAGCCACTTCCTGAATAATACCTTCATCATTTAGTTCACGTAATAATTCATTTCTTACATTTAGGTCATAGGGTTCCTGTATAAGTGTATGGACAGGGCATGTTACAGACTGAGATTCTGACCTTACATCGCAGCCTGGTTCGTGTTTAAAGTATTGCTACCGCTTGGTGTAGTACTACTGACTACTGCACTGGTCTGGTTGTTCTGGGTTGTATTAACGGTATCTCTCTGTCCGTTATTACCATTGGGCTGATTCCCTCCTTGACCCCTGTTCTGGTTATAATTATTATTATTATTATACCGCCCTTGGTTACCCCTATAATCGTTATTTCGGCCTTGATTTCCCCTGAAATCATTATTTCTACCTTGGTAGTTCGTACCATACCCATTTCCTCTGTACTGGTTTTGCTGATTATTATTATTAATATTTTGGTTCTCCCTATTTTGAACGCTGGCCCCTTCGCCACTGTTCCCTTGAACGTCCTGGTTCCTATTCTCATTAGGCCTGTTATTATTGTTACCCTGGTTCCTACCGAAATTCTCCTCGTAACCGCCTCTTCCCAGAGCATCGAATGTACTCAATAAATTCTCCACTTGTGAGATAGATTTAACATTTTGGATACAGGCAGCTTCTTTGATTCTATATGGAAAATGTCTTAGTAATAGCCTGACTACATCACTCTCCTCCTTCAAACCATCCAGATATTTGCACGTTAATACCTGTCCTAAAAGTACTCGGTCATAGTTTAGTTGCCTCTCGGGTTATATTTCCCACACACAATTCCCTCACGATGCTGAGACTGAATGACCTCATTCCAAAATTTCTCACAAAATTTAACTTTGAAATCTGTAATATCCTCAAAATTGTCTCTGTAGACAGCAAACCAGTTTCTTGTCTCCCCTACAAACGCTTGCTCTAAAATTTCAACTACCTGGCACCACTCAACACTACCATCTTCCAGCCTCTCCCCGAATTTATTTTCTATAGTATTCATGAACTCCATTGGACAACCCTGCCGATTACTAAATTTGCCTAGTTCTATTTCCCTGTGTGTGCTATTCACATAAACTGGCCTACTCTGGCTATTTTCCTGCCTAATTCTAGCTTTCAACTTCTGTTCTAATTCAGCAATTTTCTCCTCAGCTTTTCTTTCGATATTAGTTACAGTTTTACTTTTACTTTTAATGCTCCCTTCCGATGCTTCAACTTTACCACTTAATTGAGCTTGTTTCTCACTAATCTCATTAATGCTTTCCTTATTCCTCTCCGTAAAGTATTAACTTCACTGATTATTTCTGCATGTACTTTATCAATTCTTCCCCCAGCTGTTCTTTAACCTCTTTTGTTGCTACCTGAATCTTATCAATTTCTCCCCCCAATTGCCTTTTGACCTGCTGTTTTTCAAGTTGCACTAGTTCTTTTAAATTTTCAGCCTGTGTACTGATTCTACTTTCTAACTTCTCCTGTACTTTTCCTAATTTTCTGTCTACATCTGCAATAATCTCTTTAGCCTTCTCTTCCATCACCCCTCTGATCTCACCTCTAATCAGCTCAAATTTATCACTAATTTCCCTACTGTTTTGTTCAAGTTTCGTATTTAAACTATCGCTCAATTCCCTATTACTATCTTTATTTTCCCTACTATTTTGTTCAAGTTTAGCGTTTAAAGCTTCAGTACTCTCTTTATTTTCCCTACTGTTTTGTTCAAGTCTAGTGTTTAAAGCTTCAGTACTCTCTTTATTTTCCCTACTGTTTTGTTCAAGTCTAGCATTATTTTGTTCGAGTTTAGCATTTAAAGCATCAGTACTAATTTTGTTTTGTTGCATAAACTGGAGAAGCAAACTTTCTAACCCTGCTTGACTGTTTTGATTATCCCCCTCAGTATCGGGATTTACCTCCGACAACCCTGTACTGCTTTCATTTCCAAGACTAGCCATACTGCTCGTATCTTCACTATCCAACTGGTGACCACTACGCAACTTCATCTCTTCCTCAACACTACCCATGCTGATACACACCGATAAATGAAAAACCCCCAAAATACAGGCACAGAAATATATACCCTTCTCCTTCCACAAATGTTATTAGGTTTTCAGCCCCAAGTTGGTAGCGACAAATGTAATGGTTTCTATAGCCCTCACTGTTGCGTGACAAATATACCGTTTTTTACTAAGATATGTTGTTTTAATGGGCGCCAAGACCTCAACGCTATGTTGAAATCTAAATTTGTATTTAACAACACCTAGCTCTGGTAGAACACCTTCAAGAATCTTTACTCTCAGATCGTGGTATGATTGGATCATTAACCCAACAAACAATTGTATCAGGAGAAGGAATTGGTCTATATCTAATGCTACCTACTGAAAACAAAGATTGCATGGTTAAAAGAAATGAATTTATTGTATAAAAAACAAGTATAGCAAAATTATTAATAATAATAATAATAAGTTTGAATTTAAATTGGAGCGTTGCGATTTAAATATTACCGCTAGAAAATTACGTGAAATCGGAGTCGGATAAATTACTGATTTTACTCTGATTCCCAAGCTATGAATTTACTGAATTACTGAATATGAAACAAAGAAAGACGAGAGATTGCGTAGTTATGTGTCATTCGCGCTTACCACTGGAAATTGCCGTAGCATTTCCCTCGTACTGGACGTTGAAGTGAGCTTCCCATAGCCTCCTGGACGTCGTCATCTTCTTCGTTGTTGATGATATATTTGTAGATATGAAGATTTATGGTCCGAACATCGGAACCAACACGTACAACCACAACGGTTAAGTTTCACAAAGATAGTCGCTAACTCCACTGAACATCGGAGCCACTCACTCGTGCAACCATACCGGTTAAATTTTATAACGATAGTCCACGTTTCCACGGCGTGCCAGCCATATATGCACCCGCCGCATCCCCACTCTTCAGCCGACTTCTTCACGCTCGCCCTCCACTGATTGGCTGACCCCTCACGCGCTACTACCCTCTTCTGGCTCATTACACTCGGCGGGAGGGTGAAGTCGATTGCCGTTCCATACATCCGCCTTTTCTTGACGATATGCGACCCAGCCTTGCGTCATACTACTTAACAAGCATAAGCCTGTATCTGAATTTCCAGTGAGTCATGTCTCTCAATATACCCTAACTGACGAAACTCCATAAAATTCCGTAATCACATAATTTTCTATGATATTGTAGTTCGTAATAATTTGCTTGATAGTGTTTTCTAAGACATAGAAAACCTATCTGTATGCTTATAATTTTATAAAATGCTCCGAAAAATACCTTAATAATAATTATAATGTATGTCTACCCCTTATTATTCCCGTTTTTCCTACGGTGTCGGGGATGAGATGCGATGGAAGTCTTTGTGGCGGATGATTTTTACGGCCGGATGCCCTTCCTGACACCAACCTCATGAGAGGAGTTAATGAGAGATGAAATGAATGATGGTGAATGAAACTGGGCAAGGATGTGGAAGGAAGCGGCCGTGGCCTGTCAGATGGTACCGTCCCAGCATTTGCCTGGAGTTGAAAATGGGAAACCACGGAAAACCATTTCAAGGACGGCCGACGGTGGGGCTCGAACCCACGCCTCTACCGAGTCAGCAGAGATCTTGGCCCCATGACCTAACGCAGCGCTTTAGCGAGCGCAGCCACTACTGTCGGTCCTTAATGATAATTATAATAAATTAATAATAATAATAAATTAACATGAAAAATTCTCTTGGCTGAACAATTTGCCGCGTAAATAAATATAGAATGGCTTCCTACTGACTTATGCCAGTGGCATGAAAACCCCTCGAAAAACACGTTACAATGTTTGGGGGGTCTTAAAATTGATAATGGTCAACTAGTTTTCTTAATTTAGATTTGTCCAGTACCATATCACTTGAGATGTCTATTTCCTGAAGGTATTTTCCAATTTCAAGCAGCAAGTGGTTCTTAGCTTTCATTGATAGAGTAAAATTTAGAATGCTTGTCAACCTGTGATCACTCATTCTGAGAATATGCCATTAAAATTTCAATTAGACTATTATCAGTATAACAATTATTACTAATATTATACTTAACAAGAAGTTCCGTGACGAACTAAAGAGCCTACTTTTCTTAAAATTTAAGATTCATGCCAATGATTAATCTATATGGATCTATCTAGAATAATGACGATATTAAGTTGGTAATAATAGAGAACTACAGTTGGCAGCCCTGGTGGCTGAATATATTCTTAATTCCATCTCTTAAGGTACAGAATACAAAATTTAGTTGAAGTCCAATGGATAGCATGGACGTTACATGCAGTTAAACATTGGATCTAACAGCGCGCATAAAATCATGTTGGCTACAATGACATACATGTATTGATCAGAAATAATCTGAAATAATATGATCTATTGTTGTGTCAATTTTGAATGAAATCCATTAGTTAGTATAGAAGTTACATGCATTTTAAAATTGGACCTATCAGCAGGCTTAGAATCATGTTGGCAGCACTGACATATATCAGTTACACCAAATTAATCTAGAATGCCAGGTACTATACGTGTGCAAAGTTTAGAGCTATTGGCTTGCATACTTTCTGATATATTGATATTAGGGTAACAAACATAGAGACAATATTTATTAACAGTTGGCAGCCCTGGTTACTCTTAAGAATCGGCATAGTCATATCTGTTATGGAACACATAGCACACACAAAATTTGGTTGAAATCCGATTGATAGTATAGAAGGTACGTGTATTTAAAGTTGGATTTCTCAGCAGGCTTAGAATCATGTTGGCAGCACTGACGTATATAAGTTACTCCAAAATAATACAGAATGTCAGGTACTATACGTGTGCATAGTTTAAAGCTGACGGCTTGCATACTTTCTGATGTATGGGTATTTGGATAAAAATAAATTGAGAGCATTTATTAACAGTTGGCAGCCCTGGTGGCTCTTAAGAATACGCTCAGTCATATCCACTTATGTACACATAGCACATACGAAATTTGGTTGAAATCCAATTGATAGTGTAGAAGTTATATGCATTTAAATTTTGGACCTATCAGCAGGCGTATAATCATTTTGGCAACACTGCCATGTATGGCCTCCTTGAAATTAAACTGCAATATTACTATCTAATCGTGTGCCAATTTTGAAATAGCTCCCATTCATACCTTCCAAGATATCCAACATTGAGCTCAAATTTCAATTGCGAATTTTCAACAGTTGGTAGCACTGACATCATTTTCAAATATGGCCGTGAGATATTCAGGTATAGATCTTTTTACTCGTACCTAATTTTGTTTCGATTGCTACAGCCGTTTAGGAGTTGATAGGGGGGACACACATACAGCCAGACAGACAGACAGAAGGACAGACAGACAGACACACATTTGTCCGATCTCATAAGTCTACTTTTTCCTCATTTTTGCAAAATGTGAAAAGTAGGCTAAAATGCACTATATTCCAAGAGTTGGCGTGATTACATACAAAATTCACCGATATTATATAACAAAGTCACAGTACTCGTAGTACTGTGAAACCAGTACGGTACATACATTATATTTAAACATGATATTTGCCGAAGTTACAAGACAAGATCGAGATCATTAAGCTGAAATGGTATGGATATACTGTATGATGCGAATGGGAGAAGACTGAGTCCCGAAGCGATTCTTTACTGAGAAAGTCACGGGAAGGTGCCAAAGTGGGAGGCCGAGGATGAGGTGGATGGATGCAGTGAGGGAGAGCGTTGAGAAAAGAGGTGTGAAATTGGAGGATGTACTGGAAGAGGGACTAGAGTGGTGGAGAGACAGAAAAGTATGGAGGTCCTTGATTCTCACCCCGACCCAGTTCACTGGAACCGGGAAATGGAGAAGAAGATTTTTGTGTTGCTTGGTTTATTACCTCCATGGTGACAGCCAAGAACGCTAGCCACTATACTACGCTGACTCTCTAGCTTCGCACCGTAGCACGCGTAGCTATCCTGAGCACTTCTTTCTCGCATTTAAATATGTACTGAAATTTCGTGATATACTATATAAAATACATTATTTAGAGAGCTTTTATTTATGTGAATATAAAGTGACTGTATTGTGTTTAAATGCACATTTATCCGTTGTATGACCCATCTGTAGTTTTACATATTTAATGAGAAGTTCATAAAGTAAATCTATGTACATTAATTTACTTTATGAATATTATAGCTCGTAACATTCATTTTTAAAATGGAAGAGTGAATCACATTTTGGAAAACGACAACACTAATATTTTACTTGAATTATGAGATAATGTTTGTAGTCATTTAGTCATAAAATGCGTAGACATTAACCATTATGACAATATTAATAATTAATATCCGTGTTGACTGATAGTACTATCTTACTCAAAACCGCCTTGTCAAACACTAGAAAATGTGGTTTAATCACAGCTTAAATGTACATGTTTCGGTGTTCAATGACACCTTCGTCGGCGCATATTGAATTAATATAATCTTAAAACTAAGTTTACAAATAAAAGAGAAATTGGATATCCTTACAAAACACTATTAGAAATTTAAATAAAAAGACAGCTCACGAAAAGAATTAAAAACATATGAATGGCTCAGTTACAGTGAATCGGACGTCGCTGCTATATGATGTCTTCCAGTTATATCACGATCGGACGTAATGTGACTACAAATCAACCTTAATGGATACGGCAGTCTGTATCACATTGATGTGGTCTAACCTTGAAATAAACCAGAAGACTCTTACTAGTTGGATCGTTCTGTTGAAGTTAGCTGTCCAATTTGGTAATGAAGTACATAATCCTAATCCAAACTGATCTAGTATTTTATATATGCAAGACGTATGAAACAATTTGGATATTACCAAGCCAAAATATAATGTATATATATGTTGAGAAATAAAATAAACAACATTCATTAAACAGGGGGCATCATATTTGAATATTCCAATGAGGTCTTTTTCTATTTCCTCGAACCATCTCGGCCTTGTTGTCTTAGACATAAGGAAATTCTATATTATTCGTTAATCGATCATCAGTCATCCTCAAAAGGTGACCGTAAAATGGCCGTCTCTTCTTAATTGATGCTGTGATAGGGTCTATTTTGTTGTATAAGTCCACATTTGCTCTCATTAGCCACTGTCCATCAACCCATCTATTACTAAGTTGTTTTTTTTTAGACGTTTCGGCCATCAATGGACCACGATGTTCTTCACTCATATGATTACTGGTTGATTTAACCGCCTTTCTGAACAGGTTCCTATCCCGATTCGAGCTTCTGTTAGGTCCTTTTTAACTTGCATCGACCATTTACAATAGGATTTTTTTAGATATTGATGAGTGGATTCGATATGAAAGTCGATGATGCTCCATCCGCTCCAAATGTCCAAAGAAAGACATTCTTCTTTTTCTCATCACACTCACCAAACCTTCTATATGTTCAAATAATTCATTGTTATGTCTTCTTCTGTAAATACCATTATCATTAACAGGTCCTAATATTTTCCTTAGAATTTTCCGATCCTTAAGTTCTAATTTTTTATGGACCTTTGTTTATCATCTGTAAGCATTCTGCGGCATACAGTGCTGACGGCCTAATTACTGTGTTATAATGACAAAGTTTGACATTCCGGGACAAGCTAAGTATTACTAAGTATTATTCAATCATCAAATTTATTTTACTGAGCTCTTCTATTTTACGCATATGATAATCTGAACTAGAATCATGCACTTATATGCAACAGACAGAGTGAACTGTAGGAGTTTTGTTTCATTTTTCAAAAAGGAAATGCAATTATAGCACTGATTAAAATAAACAAGGTGGCTTAAGTTTTCAAAGTATCCATAAAACCTTAGTTCACAGCAGTTCTACATTCATTAGCTTTAATTTGATGTATCAATAATATTCCTATGTCAATTTTCGATGTAGATTTTATTAATTTTAAAGCATAAAATTTTAAAGGTTTTAATTATGAGAATAACATAAATGAAGTTACACATCTGTGATATGAGCAAATAAACTAACGTAGACATATTAAAAACTGTAATTATTTGTGAGTGATGAATCTGGATCCTACACTTGCACCTACCTCATACTGTATATGTCATTTCATGGTTTTCATACCTTATTTGATATTCCGGGATTTTCAGATGCAATTAAAATGCTGTGGAGTCTCGCCCCCTAGACATGTCTAAACGAACCCCCTTAAAATAGTTTTTAACTACTTACAGGTGAAATATCGATATTAAATATATGTTAACGAAATGAAAACACGAAAATTGATTTTTTGGTCAATAATGCCATTTCAAACGTATATACATAATAACACGTAGCTTTGTAAGAGGGGAGAAACCGACAAGTTACCCGCTTGCATTAGTTATAAGATCGTCACAATGAATACAGTACGCATCCGCCACATTGAATAGTTATGTAATTATTATAGACAATCTACTATGTATTACAGTTTAAATGATGAAACGTAGCAAATATGCAGTCTCACATAAAATACTTTCGCTGCAGAAGGTGCAAGATAAACGATTCCATACATTCAAGATGGTGGATGGGTGTATGTCTCTAAAGTTTTAATCATTTCCTTCAGGAAGCAAACGTGGATTTAGCATGTAACTTATTAAACAGGAGTCTAATACGCGGCACAACACTTCGCGTACATCACAATTCAATATTTTTTGCGTTCTTTAAGAGACGCAGTAGATAAAAGGGACGTTAAACCAACAACATTATTATGATTCATTTAGGAGCTTTGCGACATCATGGTCATGTCGCCTCGTGTACTTGAGTGTGTGCGAGGAATCTGTCTGACAACCTGTGTCATTGTGATGGATGTAGTAGTGTGTGTATTTGGATGTGGTCTTTCGTGGTTCCCATTTCTACTTCAGGCAATTACTGGGATGGTTCCTAACCAAAGGCCACAGCCGCCTCCTTCCTAATCTTATCCCCAATATACAAATATACACACTAGTACAACCATAGTTAGTTAGTTAGTTAGTTAGTTAGTTAGTTAGTTATTGTTGCTTTAAGGGGCGGAACTACGAGGCCCCTCTTAACACAGATTAAAGTATACACATTTTGAATGTACATTTAAATTTTGAGGCGGACGCTGAAATATTAAAAAAATACCTAAAAAATAAGCCAATAAATTAAATAAAACTACGGTAATAATTATAATAATAAACAAAACTATATGGAAAATAAAACAAAATTCATAATTTTTCAACTTCTTTGAGTGAACATTCATTGGGAAATTTAGATGGCTGGCCCTAACCTACTCTCACTTATAAAGCGGATGACAAGATCAGCAGCCACCGCGTCATGGGCTAGTATAAGTTTGAGTGTCATCTGCAAACCAAAGTTTCTTCGTAAGTAAGCAAGATCCACACTCTCGGTTAAAACGTGGGCCACGGTGAATACGGCTCCACAGGTACAAAGTAGGGGGGCTTCCCTTCTCATTAGGTACGAGTGGGTGGATCTTGCATGGCCTATCCTTAGCCTACACAAAATGACGGACTCCCTTCATGACCGGAAAGAGCTCCGCCACACGCGAGTGATTCCCTTTATCGCTCTCAGCTTACTAGTCATCACAATAACACAGGTTATCACACAAACAACCATATACACGGGGCTATATGACCACGATGTCGCAGCCTATAAAATAAACAACAAGGCTGGAATTTGGTGGTCGATGTCATAAGTTAGGAGCCACGGGAACTGAACCTAGCACCTTTAGATCTGACCAAAGATAGTGGCTACATTACCACCGATAGAGGCTATTCACATACCCGTATCCTCACATTAATCATGCTGAAAGGTCATATGTAGATTGCAAGATTACCGGACCACAAGATACATATCACAAACATGCATTATTGATTGGCATACGAGACGTAAACTCAATAATGTGGCGAGCATCGTTACCACATATTTACAGGCGGGAGTGAAATGTTTATGCAATAGGCGCAAGGCAGCCTCGCATGGGAGTTATTACCCGCTACATCTGATAGATAGCACTGTGTTAATACACTTGCTTGCTAGTCGACTGCACTCATTGGATATTTTCATCCATGTTGCAGCATCGATTCAATAATGTCCATCTCGACTGAAACGTACATACTGTCAGGGGAGTAAAACTCCTCAAAAAAGTCGGGAGGGCAAATTTATAAACTGTGGTTGCAGTTAGTTAGTTTGTTAGTTTAAGGCTTTAAAGCTTGAAATAACACGGTAATGTTGGCTTAACGCTACATTAAAACAACAAGATTTCTATTCATTATTTCTAATCAAAATACAATCAGAATATGAATACAAAACATAAAACATTTGACAACGTCGAGAAAAAGACCCGAACATTGACTGCCGTCGATCTTTGTTTACAAACTGTTGAGCAAGACGCGTGTCATGTAGCTTGTCACTATTTCCGAGTAGGTGGCCGGTAAACAGCAATAATTTTGCCTAATTTGTTACATCGTAGATCGGAGGAGTTTTTAACCCTTCTCATCACTATAGCCCAGCATGGATGCGGCCACAGAATTTTTCGCCATGCGGATATAGTTTGCATGACTGTGCGGATAGCGGATAAGCTGCGGATAATGTTTGGGGTAAATTTGCCGATAGTTAAATACAATTCAAACTTTTTGAATATCATTACTATGACCTCGGATGTTTGACATAAATATTTTTAATGACAAATGTAAGATGATTTAAGTGAATCTCATTCAAATTATGTCATTAAGCATAATTAACACTGCGAACAGAAAATAGTTGGAATTCTGGTTGTATAACATCCATTTAAAACATAGAAATTGCCATATAAAGCCTAAGAGAACGACTTTTTCCTCCATGTCTAAAAATGTTGCTTTAATACTTATGCATAATCTAATTCAACAATTATTTTAATGCCAGTATATTCGGACAACAAATGTGCGGTTGCGGGGCGGATGCGGATAACAGTCGTGCGGATGTGGGGCAGATGCGGATAACAGTCGTGCGAATGTGGGGCGGATGCGGATAACATTCGTGCGAATGTGGGGCGGATGCGGATAACAGTCGTGTGAATGCGGGGCGGATGCGGATAACAGTCGTGCGGATGCGGGGCGGATGCGGATAACATTCTCTGTATCAGCGCAGGGCTCTACTCATCACCGAAGAACTTCTTACTGCAGATCAGCTTGAGGCAGGTGCAACGAGCAGATTCACGGTCTTCACAGTGAAGAAGTACAAACTTCACAAATTTAAACGAAGTAATCAACAAAGTTTAGACAGAATATGATAAAATGCTGGAGCTCCACCAATTTGCGTAAAAACGATACAAGCGTAGTGTCAAACGTCTGACGTCACGTGCATCACCGCTTTTCGAACGCAGGGCGCATGCGCAGATTCTGCTTAAAACGCGAGATGCGTGAGGGAAGAGTCGTGTTATTTTACCTTGGTTGTTTCAAAAAATACGAAAATAAAAGGAAAAAGGCGCTTGCGGAGTTGTTTCCCGGCAGGAGTAATGGTTTTGTGTGTTGTGTGTGACAATATCATACCTCAGTTTAAAACCGGGCTCACAATGAAAGTTCGAAAATGCGCCTTTTCAGATCGTCGTGGTAAGGGGACAAACGGCAATGCGCCTCGGTGGGAAGCGGGGGAGGGGGAAGCAGACTGTTACTTCGATGGAATAAAGTAATTACGACTAAGCAAGGCAAGATGGCTTTTCCGAATTTCCACCCATTTAAAATTTATATTTTCAGGTTACTTTATTTTTACATTTTTAAGTGTACATAAAAATGTACACTTAAAAATTAAACTTGCGGGGGCAATGCCCCTCCCTGCCCTAGCGGTGTTTTACGCCCCTAAATACTGTAGCGGTTTGTGTTTACATTCGTAAGATAGGCCAGGGCCGTAGAGAGTGACCATGGAGCCTAGGAAAAGGTATTGCGGGTCCCTCCAGTTTTATTCAACCTGGGACATAATTTTGAAATTACGGTATTAAGCTTGCAAATATCAGCCTCCCCCCAAAGAGAAACTTCATTTACCGTCTCAGGTCCCTAAGAAAATCCGGGTCCCTGGGCTTGAGCCCTGCCGCCCCTCCCGTTGTCGTGCCTGGGATAGGCTTTGTGTGTTCTGACCTATATTATTCCTTAAAACTTCAATTATTATCATCCGTAGATTTCAGCTTGCCCAGCTGATTATAATTAGCAATTATTTACTTACTTTAATACTAGTTTTTCCGCAAATCTACTTTTCTTTCTCTTATTGCTTGTTCTTTTACTTCAAGATTTTGAGCAATGTGCATTTACATTTTCATTTTCAATGTATCTGAACGTATTCAGGCACCGCAAGACTAAGTCTTTCTCCTTTCATAAATATATGAGTTAAATAGTCAATTTAAAAATAAATTTATAAACGCAAAGAACTCGGGAACTTTAGCACGTTGTAAGTTAAATGGAGAACTCTGGAAACTTCACCATTTCCCTGGAAGAAAAACGAAAAGCACAGTGGTTATTTATAAAATTAATCATAATAAATGTTCTCTTTGTAATATTTAGTATGGTATTCACTGGCTGTATTTTCATCGAACAGAGTCAAATCAGAAAATGTCATAATAGTTTTGACATTTAATTAAATAAAGTTGTCCATTTTAAGTCCATTTACCGTCTCAGCCCCCCCCCCAACAAATCCGGGTCCCAGGGCTACAGACCTGCCTCCGCTCCCGTTGAAGGGCCTGGGATAGGCTTTCTATGTTAGCACCAAGCCCCTCATTCTTAGGTTCTGACCTATTTTATTCATGACCTACTGCTCTCCAAATTTTATTTTATTTTAATGTTTTAGGTACCAAAAGAGAAAAAAGCTCTTAGGAGGAACCCCTAGGGCACCCGAGGAAGGGTTAGGCCAAGAAATGCCTGGAGAAGAAGTGTTGAGGAGGAGAGGAAAGCGACTGGCAAATTTTGGGCAGACCTGGAGAGGTTGGCTGGGAGAAGAAATCAGTGCAGGAATTTTGTTGCAGCCCTTTGCTCCGAGAAGGGACATGGGAATTAAGTCAAGTAAGTCAGGTACCAACGAGTAATATACTTTAATTTTTATAGAGCCTACAGTGACCTAATTTTACGTTAGGACCTATTTAGACAATTATTTTGTGATAGAAACTAAAAATACCTAATTTGGTTATTTAAACAAATAGAGCACATTTATTTATACAGTACATATATGTTTCAAAGTGAAAGGAGATTGCTTGAACAACGAAAAAACTAAATAATTATGACCTTATGAAATCTTGCATAATATTCCGGCATAATACTTACTATAGTAAATTGTAATTAAAGGGTCCGGCTTCAGTTTATATCATTTTACTAACTTATGCTATTGTTAAATTTGGTTGTCAGAGGCACAATAAATGTCTGAAACGTGTAAGTAATGTTTAGCCTGCATGCCGCAACTATGGGTTAAAACTTGAGGCAAGCAAACATTGAGTAGCGCTGTTGGGTATGAATGCATTATTGCATCTTTCATTATAGAGAGCCCAACAATTAATATTAGTGATTTATACAAATATATATATTCCTTAAATCCTATAATATCCTAAATTGAACATAAAAAATTGCAGCCAATGGCCATAGCGGTATATTATAATTGAACGGCCATAGGCTCCCCCATCAAGTTCAATTTCAAGTAGTTCCAACTTTGGATACCAGAGATGCCACTGACACTGACACCTAGCGACGAACGTTGGAACTTGATAGAGCGTTTCTAACTAAATAACCTACAAATGTATCTACACACTACCGATTGTAGTGGTAGGTTCTTTTGCATGCCATAAATCTATGACATGGGCCCGCTGGCTTTACTTCCCCTCCGAAGGAAGGCATACTGAAAGATTTTAACGCTATTAAAAATCCGACGACTTTGGCTGGGTTTCATCCCACGATCTTGGGCAAAGCAGTTCAGCATGCTACCGACTACGCCACCGAATTGAACATATAAGATTCTGTAAAATCCTAATTTACTGATAGGTACCTCATTTTAACTTCTTAGGACCTACAAATCTGGGGCTTGGTTATAACCCAATCATTCTTAAAATGTGGACTGTGGCCCAACCCTGTCCAAAACCTACGATTTCCTTGGGGTCATGACCTCACTAGCAGTGAGCCCTGAAGGGTGCAATACTATACAGGATGCACTACACATGGTGGTACTACACACAACCTGCCTCTTTTAGGGTGTCTTACAGTAGGCATGGGATAACATGAAAAATAAGAAGAAGTCTGACATTTAGAGGAAAGGAAAAGGCAATGGTCAATAAGGCACCAAGATACCTCAATACCGTCGGGGTCGGTAGAGAAAAAGGGTTAAAAATGGGAGGTCGGCAATTACAGAAAAGAGCACTGCACAAGTAAGTGGAGGCAATGACCAACTCAACTGGGGTCCCGTGGTCGCCAACCACTAGTTTTCAGGCCTTGGGGAGGGGGAGATAGATACATGCCGGAATGGCTGAGCAGCATTGTCAGACACGTTTACACCGGAGAACGTTGACAGCAACACAGTGCCGCCTGGCGACTCAGTACTGTTTACTATTGCATTTAGCACGTAGTCCAAATTCGTTTTTTTTTAGCAGTAGCCTTCAATTTACAGAAAAAGGAAACCTTCTTAATATTAAATTTAAAAATACATCTTAAATATATCTAACCATTAAGTTACGAATTTTACCAATATTTACATAATCATTATCACACACATTTTCTTTCAGTTGGTTTTTGATCGCTGACTGTGGTACTGCCCCCGTAAAATGAATTATTTGGGATGAAAATGGGAATATTTTTTTCGAAGCCCATGATAAAATTTAACCAAGCAATATTGAGGCTGGATGTTGGCAGAAACCAGTCTAGAGGCGACGTTCAGCAGGAGGGAAATTCCGTCACGTGATTGTATTGCGGCTTCGGTGGCGTAGTCGGTAGCATGCTGAACTGCTATGCCCAAGATAGCGGGTTCAAACCCGGCCGAAGACGTCGGATTTTTTAAGAGCGTTAAAATCCTTCAGTATGCCTTCCTTCGGAGGGGAAGTAAAGCCGGCGGTCCCATGTCATAGATTTATGGCATGTAAAAGATCCTTTCACAGACTAAACTTGTGTAAAACAAAATTTGTTAGGATAGATTTCGTCAGAACGCTCTATCAAAGTTCCAACGTTCACCACTTGGTATCATTGATATCTGGTGGCGAAAGTTGGAACTACTTGAAATTGAACGGAACTTGTAGCTCACCCTTTAGGGTATCCGCTGGAAGCAGCTACAGACTCAGGCGAGCCGCACATGTCCTCGGACACTCCCGGCACTAAAAGCCATACGATAAATACATAAATTGCGCAATGGAACTTTCCAGAAGCTTAGAATCAGTCTAGCAACAGCGAATAATCCCAGGAATTGTTTAAACATTGTTATAAATTATCCGATTGGATATGAGCTTACAGCCAATAAGAAGAAGTTTTAGAGAAGACGGGAGTTCCAGCAACTAAATTTTTATGGATATTTAATACATTTAAACCCAAGAGAGTGAATTTATATAATGGTAAAGAGAAGAATATGATAATAAAATATTGGAAATATTTTATAAGTCGACAGCAGGTCGCAATTGGAAGGAATAAGCGATTTGCTAGAGCCCGCTCGAATTTGAGAGGGAACGGAAAAAGGCGGCCAGAATCGGTGGACTTGGAGGGGAGATGCCAAGCATCGAGGCTCTTTATTCTCTGAATGTTGGAGAGGTCGGACGTGTTTTACCGGAAGAGAGAGGAGTTCCGAGTGTTTCACAGAGCTTGTGAAAGGTTGACTCGTGGAGATAAGGTATAGCGAGGCGAGAGTTAGGAGATTGCCGCACCTCGAAACTAAGTGAAGTTGCGATGAACTTATATGTCACAATTACTTCAGTCTGATCCACTTCAGATACATTATTTCGACTACAGATTGTAGCGTACAATCGTATTTAGTATATTACGAACTTTGAGAAAATTAAGAAGATTATTTCAGAAGATATAAACGTTTTTGTGAAGCGCGAGGAAAGTGTTTGTTTCCAGCGCGATAAGATACTTTTGTTCGAGCGACTACAGCGAATGCATGAGACACAAGTGAGTAAGAGTGAGTGTTAGCATTGATTTTGTGGAACTGTATAACAACACCAGAAGGATGAAGATGTATTCTATGTTGAAGAACATTATTAAGTCTGCTAATATGAAGTTAATTATGGACTAAATTAGTATGTGCGCCAGGAATATAAGCAGATAGAAGCAATATAGTCAGCGATGAAGCTTCGTTAGAGGAGTGTGTTCATGAATGTCTACTTGATGAGCGAACATGAGACTTGATGTACAACTACATTCTAGTGCATTATTGTCAGACATGAGCTCGACATTAACACCAGCGACTACAGAACGATGTTCATATTCCATCTACATGAATATTCGTTATGCGAGTGAGGTCCATGACTTCCTTTTCGAATGTTTTTCGAAATGGGAAGCTGAACTTTTGACACTTCTCGTTGTTTTGATGAAACTGTACTATGACGTAGTAAGAAGAGACATGAAGATTATCAAGAGGTCCAGGGTATACCCGGTCACAATGAAGATGATGATTGGAGGTCCGCAGTTCGATCCCGGTCGGAGCTTGCTGTTTTCCAGTAGGGGAATTCGTTCCTTTCCTGAGGTCGCGAGTTCTTGGAGACGAGCTAGGATCCAACCCGGATCCTTGGAAGATGTAACAACTGAGTATTTTGTAATACTCTATCTTGAGCTTCTAGACTTCCAGACCAGGTAGCCGTGTTCACTAAACTTGTAGTTAGAGCTTTATAGTGACATTATTGAGCAAATCCTTTATCCATATTTCGACACAATATTTATGTACTCCATGTAAATACATTTTATTCTTCGAGATCATTTGTAGTAATCGTCTTTCGACGCTTTGAGCTTCGTTTGTTTGAAATCCAGTTTCTGAACTGATTTTTTCACTGGTTCGTGGAACAAGCATTTTTGTCATTTCCTTTAAGGAATAGTAATTTATTTTCGACGTTTATGAATTCATTTTGAATTCAGGTGATAGAGATTTTCGTCTATGTTACCGATTAAATTAATTTTTATTACTTTAATTTGGGCATTTTATCCGTCGAGAAGAGGCATCAAGAGAGAAGATATTATTAGTGATATTTTGTGAAATATCATGGCATCGTTTGGAAGAGAAACATTTAACGTGGAAAAGATTATTATCGATAGAACTCATAGACATTCGTTCAGACTGGAGATAATATGAATATGACTAACTGTATGTTTTATTGAAGAAAGCAATGAACTTTCAGTCATTTAAAATAATTTGAGATTAGAATCTCCTTGGTAGATTTATTATCATCCGACGTTAGGGAAGTTCTTGTTTGATATCCTCGTTGTGATCGATTCTTGTTGGACACACATATTTAATTTTGTGATGAAGTATTCACGAGGAGTAATATAATGTCACGTTGTAGACATGATATTCCTTCATCGGTGAAAGTTGAAACCAGAAATGTGAAGTTAAGATACAGTATTTTTATTAAATGTATTCACAACCGTTTAGATTTATCTTAGTAACGTTTTTAAAGTAATAGTGAGGAGGTATTTCACGCTTAGTCCAAAGGTCGTTGACATGTATAGATTAATGGCTTAACAATTGATGTTATTGTTTATTAGACTAGCGGTTGGTTTGACAACGCTGAGGAATTATGCCCTTTTTAAGGAACGCCAGTTTGAAGGAAGTGAAGGTGATAACCCTTTGATAGCGGTTAAATATCTATGTAATTCCGTGTGCAGTTGGCATGCGAGGTTTTTGCGAAGGTGTTTCCGCATTTTATATTACAGTCATTGCATGGGCATGACTATGTTTGGCAAGGCATAAGGTTCGAGTTAACAGTGCTCTTTATTTCATACACGGCTTTGGATAAGTGAAGACAGGAGGGTCACAATTGAAATTTAAACGGGAAATGGATATTGACATCTGTTATGTTTTACTCTTATTAATATTATTAAACACGAGTATGTAACGACATATGTTTAACCTTGAGTGGTCGAATGTATTTGATCTATTATGACACCAGACCAGAAAGGAGAGAATGGTGGTAGTATTTCTGAAGCTGTAGAAGCTTATGAGGATCCCAGTTAATTGTATTTGACATAAATGTGAGATCGGACCTCAGGCTCATGTGTATATAAGCACTAATTATTTTAAATTATATCACGTCATTTTCAATTCATTCGTCGTTAACTTTCTTTCTTTGCCAATCGAGTGTATGATATGTTAGGTATAGGAAGTTTATCGATTGTTTAGCGTAGTGGTTAGCGTATGAATGCTGATGTGATTGAATGTGGTTTGTTTCTTGTTCAGTGTGAATGAAATGAACTCCATTGGGACGTCACAATGCGAGAGTATGAAAGGAATAGTGTGCAGAAGTTTTGTTTCATTAGCGTGTAGGATGTGTGTATGATTTACGTATTTGTCTGGCGTAAATCTGTTTCATTTTAACATCGCTTGTGATATGATAGAGAGGTGTATTTGAGGTCAAGGCTGGAATAGCGAGGGTTTGTTGAAACTCGTTTCCATCCAAGGTCAGCGCTCGGCCACACAAATGTAAAGAGTTGTTGCGAGCCAACAGGCAAGCAGCTATGAATCAGCCAGCTCTGGGAATGTAACGGAGTCTGTTATATAATCTGTCGCGTGGCGAGGGTCGCGTGCTACTAGCGCCCAGGTGTTCACTGGAGCGCGTCATAGGAATGTAAAATACGCAGGGGTCTTTAATTGATGTATAGCTTGTTATAATGACACAAGCCACCCCAAAATTTGTCACAGTGTTCGTGGAACGCAGCATTGTCAGTGGCGTAAATGTGAATAAGAAAGAAAGGGAGTGTGTTTTATTTAATGTATGAATGTTTAGATTTAGTTTACACCATTGTTATTAAATTGTTTAGTTTGTTAGAAGCCGCGTCGTTTCGATTTATTTCAGATATAAGGAGATGCAACTGTGAAACCCATTATAGGTCCAGAGGCTGACCACGAGATCCCGAGAACGAAAGGTTCGAGCTAAGTGCATTATATGTAATTCACAGTTTCATCGTAATTTCCGCCACGTTTATTCGTGAGGGTCTTGTTGGAGTGGATTCTTGACTAGTATTTGCGCCGGAGCTGTCAGGGTCTACAAATCCAGCGGTGCTTCGGATATCTAACAGACCGCCTCTAGAATATACGGGTACAGTATATGTACCGTGTATATCCTGCAATCATGGACACAGGAGACGAGAACCCTACTGACTACACCACTAACAGTACAAAATCACAAGGGGGAATGAAGGTGAAATACGTACGGGACTAATTTTGGGATCACAATTCCTATACCAAAAATTGCAAACCAAGGGGAGATAGACTTCGAACTAATGGGTGGCTAAATTGGTATGTTTCTTCCATGACCTCAGTATGTATGGACATTCTAAGTGTAAAAGTGATGACTATTTGGCAAAAAATTAATATTAAATTATGTTATTTCCCATTTCGCATGTGGCTCTGGAAAACGATGTGCGATCACATATCCTTTCTCTTGGTCTCTGAGTGGAAATTCAACACAAGGATTTCATTAGCTCTTTTGAAACGCTTTGTGAAATTAGGATGAGCTCTGATGCTACGTGCGACTGCACATTATATCGCAGCCTTTTTTATTGAGTCTACGAAACGGTTGTACGGTACATTAATATGGGAGGATGTTAGTTCTTTCTTCTCGAGTGTAGAAACCGTTAGCTACGATCTGGTTAATAACATACGTTCTAGCTATCATTTTGTCTCAACCAGATCGTGGTGTAGTGGGTAGCATTCTTGGCTAACGACCCGTGTCGGAGGGACAGACGGGGTACACTCAGCCACGTGAGGCAGAACTGAGAAGAGGTGGGTTTGATTCCCACCTCAGCCTTCCTGGAAGTATTTTTTGGTGGTTTCCCCACTTCTACTCCAGGCAAATGCGGGGGTGGTTCCTACGTTAAGGACTCGGCCACCATCTTCTCAATTCTTATCTGAATTACAAATACACGCAATAATACACTATCACAATAACACAGGTTATCAGACAAATTCCACATACCCAAGTAAACGGGGCTACATGACATTATATCGCAAAGCCCCTCAATGAATCAGCAACAGCAACAACGAAGCTGACAAATTGGACACAATCAAACCCAGGACTTTAGTGACTGGAGACGTACTACGTAACACTCCGAGACAAGAGGAGGGAGATTGTTAAGTTACTATACTCGGTAAGCTGGGAGAATGTGATTGACTTTTCTCGTCTCGCCATGTGGTCTGGGAACGAGGTTGCCACACTTCTGGCTCCTACCGCCCAGGTAAATGCATTAGTTCATTCAACTCATTATACTACTTACAATAATCATTTTAGTGATAAGCTACATAATTATTTTGAAACCTCGAACAGTTGCTACAAATGTCGAATATACAATAACCCCTTATGTGACAATATTAAGGGCTCCAAGAAAACGCAGAAGAGTTTGATAACTTACGATAATATTACGTATTTTCTATTGCGATCTACTGTTTGAGGCTTATATTGTGTACAAAATATTCAGGCAAGTTTAGAATCAGCAAGCGGTCACACGGTACAAGACAGAAACATAGCTGGCCAGGCACTGAAAGCACGTGGGCTGTAAGATTGCAACGCGGGAATTATGACATCAACTATGCGAACTTGGATTGGTTGAGAGGCAATAGAGTGATGACTGACATAGAATATCCAGCCAAATGTCAATCTTTTTCTCCAAGCTTACAGAGTATACCAGCTGATAGGTCGATAACACTGGCGGAGATAAGTTAGGTGTTTGGTTGGGGTCCGTCGTTTGAACAATGTTAGGTCAACATTGATTCAGATATCTGATTTGTTCAAGGGTTATGGAAAAGTTATTTTCATCTATTATTTTCGTAGTGCTCAAAATACCTTTCTACAGAAATGAATCAGCCTTTAAAGTGCTGCTGGAATATGACAGTGCCCATTTATTTACACTTGACAGCAAGAAGACAAATACTGTATAATGTTGTCAACTGTCAGCTTCTAGCATAATGAATTCGATTCTTGGCGATTTTGGTCAAAAATCAAGTAGTCTTGGGGCGTAGCCGTGCTCGTTAAATCGTGCACCACAATGTAGCCACGTGTACTTGGGTGCGTGTAGAATTAGTCTGATAACCTGTGTCACTGTGATGTCTGTACTAGTGTGTGTATTTGTAATTGAGGTAGGATTTGGGTAAGAAGCGGCCGTGGTCTTAAGTATTGTACAATGCCGGTATTTTCCTGGCGAAGAAGTGAGGAACCACGTAGAATCACTTCTAGGACGGCTGAGGTGGTAATCGAAATCGCCTTTCCTTTCATCAGGTCTGCCTCACGACGACTAGACAATCCCGTCCAATCCTTAGACCAGAATACAGTAAAATGTGTTGACAGAGCCAGGAATCGAATCAGGAACTCCATGGTGAGCCAAGAATGCTAGCGTGTTAGTTTGTAGGGTATTAAAGAAAGCTTTTCAGTCGGTCAACACTATTTGTGCCCAATTACATTAGGCGGGAAAACGCGTATTTATATACACCAATCTGAAGAAGAAAAAAAGACAGTCAGTCTGAAAGGCAGGACTTTATATCATTTTATGTTCGACCCTGACTATTATATGTCAGAAAACTGTGTTATAATGAGCCTCATTGAGAGTAGCCATGCCTTTTCCGCTCATCCGGTCGTTCCTGATGATGTTAATATGTTAGCACACACTCAAAAACTACAGTTGGCTGACCCAAAGAATGAATCAGAGCCACCTTTGCCTATCGAAATACTTATTGGAGGAGATTGTTATTGGGAAATCGTAAAGGACACTTCACCAGTGCGCATTTCCACCTCCGTGGTACTCATACCAACCATGTTTGGATGGGTATTGACAGGAAATCGATCAGGCATCACCTTGAATTCATCACTCGTAAACCATATTCATTCTGAACAGATACCCTCACCTTTAGACGAGCCACTCAGACAGTTCTGGGATCTGGAAACAATGGGAATGAGGGAAAGTCAGGATAAATATTTCAGTTCCAAAAACTCGGCGATACTTAAGGAATTTCATGATTCTTACCGAATAGAAGACCATCGGCGTGTGGCCTCTCTTCCTAGAAAATCAGGTATCATCTTGCCCAATAACCATGCTAATGCGGTAAAACGATTCAACGCATTGCAAAAGAGACTAGAGGTGAATGAACCTTTGAAGGAGATTTATTATTTACAGATGATGGACTATATTATAAAACGCCATGTTGAACATGCTCCTTCTGAAACAACTGGTGATACGTTCTACTTGCCTCACCATTTAGTTAAGAAGTGTAAATCTGGGAAAACGAAATGGAGGATTGTGTTTGATGCATCTTCTTTTTTATAATGAAACAGTTTCTCCCACCAATCAGAGCTCAAGAAACAGTTGTTTGACCAATTAGATAATTAGATGCGCTGAGTTCCACGGCCTTCTAATTTAAATTTCACTGCCTGGCCTAGTGTCATAGTAGGGTAATCGAGGAGGTCATGGCCATGCGTCTCATGCGCTCTGTTCAGTACATAAAACTGGCGAAGTCTCGACAGATATTTATGAATATTTATGTTCGAACATAAAATAGTTATAATAATTATAGTCGAACATAAACAGTCGTATGCAACTCGCCTATAATGATAATTAAGACACTCGTATGGGAATTATAAAACTCGCATACGCTCGTTTTATAAACATACTCGTGTCTTAAATATTGCCATTATAGGCTCGTTGCATAATGTACTATTAAATGCTAGCAGTCGAGTACCAAGAAGGCAGTGCGAGAACAGAGTTTCAAGATTCTATTTTGTTTCTTCACTGCCAACTTGATTGTTCTCTCACTGCCTTCTTGAAACTCTTTTCTCGCACTGCCTTCTTGGTACTTGGCTGCTACATCGTACTATGACGTCACACACCTCAGTGCATTCTCGGTACATTTCGTGACGTTGCCGTAACGTAACGATAAGTCGACTGTATCATTTAAAATGATTAAACAAAGTTATTATTACAAACTAACACGCTTTTATGTACACAATGGGTTACCTACTTAATTGGGTGACATGTTTCGAACGTCAAGCGTTCATCGTCAGATCCTGCTCACTTAAGCTTAATTAGAATACGATGTTTATGAAATACACTTAAACACAAATATATATGTTACACACTATATAAATAATTCATGTTTTTTGGGCTAATGCCGTGTGAAATTAGATTAGAACTATACGTTTCGTAGAAACCTTGCCTCCTTTTTCAATGGAATCAAACAATGTTTCTCCGAAACGTATGGTTATAATTTAATTTTTGACACGGCATTAGCCCAAAAAACAGGAATCTCTCTCTCTATATATAAATGAAAGTTTGTCTGTTTTTTCTGAATTTCCACGGAAATTTTCGATATTTGCGCGTTTCAGACTGTTTTTTTGACGGATGCGCGCAAAAATTAAATTTTGGTCTGTCTGCCTGTCTGTATGTATGTTTGTCTGTGGACAACTTCGTGTCCTTATAACTTGAGAACGGCTGGGTGGATCAACGTAAAATATGATACAGATATCCATCAGAGGCACGACACTAATCATTGATGTAACCCTTCTCCGTACCTCTCATAAAAGGGGGCGTACCCCCTTAAAATACATGCTGAAATAGGCGTAGAAGGGCGAGACAAAGCTCATTTTCAGCCCCTCAATAAGAGAAACGAAACCACATTTTAAGGCCCTAAAACCAACAGTTTTTGAGATATTCCCAGAAAACTATTTTCATTTATTAACCTACTGAAAGAATGCAAGCCAGTAACCATGGCAACACAATCTCAGAGGTCCATACATTTTCTGTAAGACGCAATGCAATTCCATTTATTACATCACTGTGAAGGTTTGCAAACGGCTATAAGGTTATAACGGATCCGAATTGAGCTGTAAAATTCATCATACATATAATGCGATTAAGGGGGGTCAAGGGGTACTCTAGAATTTTTTCACGAGATTTACACGTGCCGGTATGGTACAGAAGGTCTATTATATCCCTATCCCTATATTGTTATATTATTAACATATTATTATTATTATTATTATTATTATTATGGCGTACAACGACGAGACAAAGTTCATTTTCAACCCCTTGGTGTCAGAAAGAGCCGTAAAGGGTCCTCGAAAACTACATTTTAAGGCTCTAAAACCGACAGTTTCTTAGATATTCCCAGAAAATTAATTTCATTTAATAAACTATTGAAGGAATGCGAGCCACTAACCATGACAACAGTATCTCAAGAGGTGACATCCAACTTTCCATCTATTTCTGCAAGAAGTAATGCCACTCCATTTATTACATTTCTGTGAAAGTTTGCAAATGGCTAGAAGGTTATCACGGAACCAACTAAAACTGTAAAATTCATCAATGCGCTTAAGGGGTTCAAAAAGCACCCGAGATTTTTTACACACGACTTATACGTGCGATATGTCGTTCAGAAGGTATATTATATCTCCAAACAGCAACATTATTTTCAAAAACTCCTGATTTGAAATAGTATTTTCTTGCTGCTTTTAGGAATTTGGGTCATTGGGGGCTAAAGAACTTGAATTTTCATGCACCACAAACCTTTATAATTTATAAAAGGGGTCTTCCTGTGGTTGGGGACTTGACACAACGGTGAGGGTCAGATTGTATGTGACGTGTATTGCGATTCGTCTACGAGGTTTTCAATTTTATTTTCACGTCAGGAAGAACACGTTAGGTAAATTCAGTTTGAGAGAACATTTTATCTAATCATTTTTCTTCGGCTACAAACAGGTTCCAAGCCCCTAACCATTGCAACAGTAGCTCAATTGAATACGTCTGGTTATTAATACCGAAGGCCGTTCGAAGAATGGGTACTTCTGCTAGTTATTTATATAGTAATCCGGGCGTGAAAGCCTTAATATACATATATACACACTGGTTATATGAGTCCAGTGAAAGGAAGATGGACACTACAAGGATCAGCTTCTAAAACCAGATAAGTTAGCATAATTGTAACTCCATTTAGTGCAGTGTGTCGTTTGTATATTCGCCACAACATATATTACAATACAATAAGGCCACTAGTCTAAACAGGAACGGTTGGTTTGGAATATAATAACTAAATAGTATAGACAACATCACTACTAAAGTTATTCACAATAACAATTCAATATTTCACAGGCTACATACAAAAACCACATTAATAATAATAATAATAACACAACAACCATAGAAGAGAACAATACTGTCTGTAAATAAGTTTATACAAACTTACGTATTCAAAACATTGTATATATCATGTGCGTTCAAAAAGTAAAGAGTCGGATGCTGGAATGCGCAAACCGGTGACGACATCGGCTAATCGTGGCGTGTATAACGAGGTGTGGTTCCGACCAGAGCGTGGAAGGTCACAGCCCGTCGCTAGAGGGCACGCAAGCACGTCATGTGACGATACAAAGCGAACAGCAGCATGCATGAATCGTCCAACGCTGCCAGTCGCATTGCAAACAGTGACATGGAGGCGTCAACCGAAGAGCAAAGAGGTGTTGTTTGGTTTCTGACAGCGGAAGGAGTATATAAATACGTATATCCCGCCTAATGTAATTGGGCACAATTTGTGTTGATCGACTGAAAAGCTATCTTTAATGGAACTACTGTAAGTAACACTGAAAAATGGCTTCTATCACGACAAGTATGCTAGTCATAACGTCCTATAATTAATGATACTGAAATTACAGGGCGCCCGAGAATGTTCTCCGCAGTGGGTACGTGCAGCTGTGAGTGGTTGAGTTATGAGTTTAGTTGGTTGCACTGCATTGTGTCCTTCAAAGCGCCCCCGTGTGGGCTGTCAGTGTGAATTGCGATAAACGAACGAGCCTGCATGTATTCAGTGTGTATTACAGTAAGCGTGCGTGCAGATAGATTATTCAAGAGTGCAACAGTATACAGGCGGTAAAGATTACTACTGAAGAGAGAGTTTTTTTTCTTTCCGGAATACGTTTTTCGCAAAGGCGATCGGTTTACAGAAAATGTAAAATTAAGATTTCAGGCGCGGTTTCCTAATTCAAAGTGTCCAAACCCTGATACCGTTCGGGATTTGGTAAGTAGCCTACATTTCGTGTGACTGGCTCAGTTCACGATGTACCGGGAACAGGCAGGCCTACGCTTTTAACAGACGAAAAACTTGATGAAATCTCCGATATAATGCTGCCTAGTCCAAGTAAATCCGTAGTTCAAGTAAATCAACACGAAAATTAGCTCAACGAACAGGAATCTCTAAGTCGACAGCACATAAAGCTGTAAGAGACAAGCTTCAGTTGTTCCCTTATAAAGTTACCGTGGTTCATGAATTAAAACAAATTGATTACGGAAAAAGAGTGATGTACTGTGAATGGTTCCAGCATCTGTTATGAATGACTGTGGTGAGTACAAAGTTTACCGTTTATTTGTTATGATGCAAGCGGCAGCCGTGCTACCAACGTAATTGCTCTAGCTAACTCTCGCAGACGCATGTAGGCGCTGCGGAGAACATTCCCGGACTCACTGTATATTTGTTCGTATTATTATAGTTCGTACGTTTGATTCCTCTTTAGACTATGATATTTGGCCTTCAAAGTTTTGTGCGCGAAATTTCATGACTACACGTGTACTTAGAGCTGTCACATAGACATTTTAGAACCGGTTCGTGGGTTTAGTACACTCTCCAGCTGGTTGAGACGCTAGCATTCCTCAGTATATTTAAATACCATCTGTTGATATTTACAATAGTGAATGTCTATGCAACAGTGAATATTTACCACTCAAAACGTGTTCAGTAGTGTAATAGTTTTGACTTCCACGGTTCGTGTGTTACAATGGATGAACAAGTCTTCCATGGTCAGTGGAGCTTGAATTTCCTAACGTTTTATCGAATATTTCATACGACTGCTGAATGCCAGAGGCATAGAATAGCCTGAAGATGCCCTATCCAGTATTGGGTGAAACATTAAGAAATTCAAACTCTATTAGACCAAGGCTAACTAGCCCGGAAAACTAGTTACACAACAGTGTTCAGTAGCTTTATTACCACTTAGGTAAAGTACCTTCTTTGGTAGTATATTCTCACTCTCCGACAATTAGCAGTTAACAGGACGATGTGACAAGTGATACTGGATTTATAGATACAATAGAGTACTGACGGAATGTGGTGAGACTTCAAGGTCGCGGTACAGTATGAGTGGTGGGGAGCTGGAGTGCTGGAGGAGACACCTCTCACGTAACTGAACCGCGTTCAAGACGATTGTATGAACAGACGAGTGACTGCTGTCACTGTTCCCCCACCACTGTTAAGTAGTTTATCCCTAGAACGGTAGCGCTAATTGCAACGTTGTTATCGGTAGCGTTTAGAATCAGCGACGACTACGATTCTAGAAACTGACAATACAGTAAATATTACCCTTTCACGAATTGATTGCCGGCGGTCGAGATGGGAACTATTCTTTGTGTAAGTGTGTCACACGTCAGCCTGCTTCGTTGACAGGTACAGTTTGTGCGAGTAGGATATGACTCAGCTCCAGTAGCCACAGTCACCGTTTGAATGTCCGTGGTGACATGAGCTCTTGTGACGCGCAATGCTGCTTGACTTATGTGTAGAATGCAGTCTGTCATCGCTGTGTTCCCCGCTTACCCCGCGGGGAATCTGCAACAATAAACAACAAACACTGGCGCAGCCACGCTCAGCGGCAATCAAATCTTAAATGGGTAATACCACTTACGTCGACTTCTATTTCACTCTCTAGGCTAGCAGAATGGAGACTATTTTCGGTTAATTTTGTTTAAATTTTGTTTATTGTTGTTGTTGTTGTTGTTTATTGTTGTTGTTGTTGTTGTTGTTCTTCTTCTTCTCCTCCTTCTTTCGGATTCGGCCAACTATGGACCGCATAGAACTTAAGGCTTCTTGGCCTTCCTTCTCTTTTCTTCCCAGAACGTCTTCATTCTCTCGCTCCTTATCTTTCTCTCCTCCTCGGAAATGATCCGCACGGGTCTCTTTGTAATTGGTTTCTCTTCAAATGATTTTAAACTGTCTACCTTTCTTCTAAACTCACTTCTATTGTGGATCAACTCGGGAGTAATTCCAACCTCTGCTGCATCCCTCTTGACCTCTTCTACCTACTTAGAGGTGGCCTTTAATCCCACGATGTATTTGAAGATCTTTTTGGTCAGTCGGTCCTCGTCCAATCTTACCAGGTGTCCATAGAATTTCAGCCTTCTCTTTCGCTTTGTGTCCGTGATATTTTCAGAACACTTGTAGAGCTCCTCGTTTTTCCTCTTCTTCCAAGTTCCATCAGAAGTCTTCTGAGGTCCCAGAATTTTCCTCAGAATCTCCCTTTCCTTTCTCTCGAGTTCTTTCAGCTACCCTTTATATTTCAAATGAGACACTCTGAGGCGTACAATCCTTCTGGTTTTATGACTGAGTTATAGTTTCGGATTTTGACCTTGTATGATATTGCCCGTTTGTTATACCTGTTCTGTGTTAGCTTCTGGCTCTTCCCTTGTTTGCCTCTTTATCCAGTTCGTTTAGTTTTTTAAAACTAATTTTGACTAATTGTGATTATTTTCTTTTTAGATGTTGACTAATTTTAATTTGTTGTGTTCTTTTAGATTTAAGTACGGTATTTTTTAATTTTTGAGATTTTATTTTGGGCACATTTTAACTAATTTTGATTGTTTTGGGGGTTTTATGGATTATTACATTTTTTTTTTTTTGGATTTTGATTAATTTGCTTTGTATTTTAGATTGGACAAAAGAGTGAAGTGGGGGAAGCAGAAGTGTATCGTGTTTTCGTCGCGGAGACGAACGCTACCATTCTAGGGTTAATATATTCCGACTCTTCGCAATCTCGTGGACCAAAGTGCACAATTTCCTTCTGCCCTGTGCTATTTATCAAGGGCTTTCCTGATTGAGATCCGTGACTACTGATGCCATCAATAATTCATCTCACTCTTTTACGATCAGTCCTCTCCTACATTAAAATATTTTCCAATGAATCCTTCCTTCTCAAGTATGGCCAAGATACACTACATCAGTGCTTGTCCTTCCAAGAGTCTGTTAGGACAGATTTGCTGTGATATCGACTTATTAGATCTCGAAGACATTTCCTGGGACATCATAGTCGAGAGCTCTTTATTCTTCGACTTGCAGCCTTTCTTGTCGAGCTATCGCATCCAAACGCTCAACTGAGAACAGCATAGTCATTCTTATTACCTAGCCACGGATTTTTAGATTCTAAAATATTAAAATTAGGTTCTCAGCAGATCTACTAATCTACTATGAGCGTCCTCCTCGTTGCGTACTTGCTAGCATTCTTGGCTGCCACTGCGGTGGTCCGGGTTCAATACCCGGCTGGGCCAAGAAATTCAATTCTGGTCTGAAGGCTGGAACGGGGTATACTCAGCCTCGTGAGGCAAAACTGAGAAGAGGAGGGTTCGATTCCCATCTCAGCCATCTTGGAAGTGGTTTTCCATGGTTTCCCCCTTCTACTCCAGGCAAATGCCAGGATGGTTCTTAACGTAAGCCTCGGCCGCCTCCTTACCAATCCTCACATGAACTACAAATACACACACTAATACAGTACAGCCATCACAATAGCACAGGTTATCAGAAAAAGTGCTCACATACACACCCCAGTGCACAATGTCGCAAAGCCCCTAAATCAATCAACGCCAACAAAAAATACTATGAGCTTTCATTCAATTAAATTCACGTACTATAAATATTTTAGTTCATTCATCATGTATGGCTTAATCTTCATCTTTCCCAACTTTAAAACATGGAAATGGGGTCAGTACTTTTTCAACCACTGATGAACCGGATTAATCTACATCTCCAAATTTTAAAGCACTTCACGCTCCTTTACTTGTACCATAGCAAGCTAGACTTGATTCTCGACACGGTATCAAAGGAATTAGTAACCTTTGTGAATAGAATATTGAAAGCCTCTGTAGATAAAGAGTGTTTGTCAACACGAGGAGCCCAGATTCTCTTTGCTGTCAATGTGTGTATAACAGCCACTCAAAGAGCGCTGGCGACTGGATGTCAAATTCACTCAGTGTACATTGACTAATGTACACTGCCCACTATATAACTGTGCGGGTGAGCGACGTCATTACTTCCAGGAAAGGTACATTGACTGTACTAGCCTCAGCAAAAACATTTCTCAAATTGGCACACTGACAATTGTTAGAGATGCCGTTATAACGTCTGGTCCAAATGAAGAGGCTGTTTTGAACGCTGTCCAGAATAATCCTCATATTAGTACAATTGCAAAACAGACCAACATCAGCATATCCTCTGTCATGCGAATACTACATAACAATAAATTTAACCCATACCATCTGCAGTTACACCAACATCTCCACGGACATGATTTCGACGCCAGAGCAACATTTTGTCAATGAGCATTACGCAGTAGGATGAACAATGATGCAGCATTTTTGTCAAGAGCCCTGTTTTCAGATGTATCACGATTTCACAACACACCATGAACCGACACAATATGCACTATCGAAGCCTGAAGAATCCCCATTGGGTAAGAGAGAGTGCATTTCAAGTCCAGTGGGGAGTAAATATCTGGTGTGGGATCTTGGGTGACTAATCCAATTAGACCATATTTCTTCGTCAGCCATCACGCTACCTTCATTTTCTGCAAAATGACCTCTCTCAGTTGCTGGAGAACGTGTCACTGAGCGAGTGATTACGAATGTGGTGGCAACAGGACGGGGCCCCACCTCATGGATCAGTAGTCGTCCGGAGCAATCTTCATGCTACTTAACTAAATAAATGGGTAGGAACGGGAGGACCAGCCCACTGGCCTGCAAGATCACCTGATCTTACGCCACTTGACTTCTTCCTGTAGGGTCCTTGCCATGGTGGGTGAGTGGTTAACGTGTCGAACTACCAACCCCAAGGTTGCAGGTTCGCTCGTGGCCGTGGTAAGTGAATTTTGAAAGGCGGCAAAAATCACGACAATATCATGTTATACGTTGTTGGCATTCTAAAGAACCCATTTGAATACAGTAGGCCGTGTTCATAATGACAAAATTAATCTCGGGATTTTCCGCCTACACAAAGGTCCTCCTTTCTCTACTAGAAAGCGGTATAGTGCAAGGAGCTTAGATATCTAACCTCCTAGACTTTCATAGCGTTCCAAGGAACGACGAAATTCGACATGCAAGCTGCCCTCTGGGTGTCAAATAACAAAGCTTTCACCCGGCACCCGAGGCCATACGATATTATTATTGATGTGTAACATCTTTCCGCTCGGTTGCTGGATAGTTTTGTGGGAGTGATTTTGAAAATTGGGGACGGAAGTGGATCGGAACGATCGAGCTGGCAGTGGTGGATCCAACGGAAGTATGCACTGCCCGCTCGATCGATCAAACGGAAGTGTACTAGCTGGCAGTGGTGGACAACGGAAGTATGCACTGCCCGCTCGATTGATCAAACGGAAGTGTACTGGCTGGCAGTGGTGGACAACGGAAGTATGCACTGCCCGCTCGATCAATCGGACGGAAGTGTACTAGCTGGCAGTGGTGGAAAACGGAAGTATGCACTGCTCGCTCGATCGATCGATCCAGCTAGCAGATTATCATTTTAAGCGATATTTATCATATCAATATGACTCATTTTAACAGAATCCATATGAAATTACGTGTTGGTCTGTGAATGAAGAGGACCTGTTTATAAGGAGTTTAAGGTTATGACCGGTGTCGCGTCTATTAATCTAGTTGATGCATATCGTATTCCTTATTTAGGCTAGTGCTGGTGGAAGCTACAAATCATCTAATAAAATGAGTTCCGTATTATAAACTACAATATCTGTAAAACACTCCCTTTTACAATAACAATTGAAAATGTCAGTATTGGAAACAAGGCAGTGTGTGCTCTGTAGCGCGAGAATATTATGGTAATACAGTAGGCACTGCATTTAGCAGGCACTGGTTTGACGAGCTCAGTGACAAATGTTTCACCGACTTTCATTTGTCATTGAGCAGTTTATGAGGCTTCACGTTCAAGGTTGAACATCACATGGGGTAGGACAAAGACGATAAATGACATTTAAGTAAGCGGCATTATTGTCAAGCTGTGGTTGAGTAGGCTTGTCAAATATTAAGTGCATAACAGAATGTTGTTATATGAGTGGAATAAAAGCTGAGACTAGGTCATTTCATGATTGTAGGAAGGCATGTTTTGATTGTTTACGACGAATTGTTTGAGAGTCTTGAGAATAATGAATGATATAGTTACTGAGGAGTGTGCTCACAGTATTTGAGAGTCCAGATGACGTTGTGTGTCACTTTGTTATTATGAATTATTAAGGAAGGAAGGAAGCTTGTAGTTTTGCGTGACCGTTAATCTCACAATCATGATCCACGGTATCTCCCTTTTACGTGGAATGCGAACCACAGGACATGGCATTTCAATTCGAAAATCTCACATGTATTGACCGGGAATCAAACCCGGTCTACCTTGGTGGGAGACTAACAGCTTGACCTCTGCACCACAAGTGTGACAGTAGCTTATCTCCAATTCAATCTATACATTCATCAGAGTACCAGTCTGAAAATGGAGCGTAAATTAACATTTTAAGAATGTCCAAGCTGTGTAGTATACCAGTAGGATAACATGTCAGATGTTACACATCATATGCGACTACTGTAAGGCTCGTATCTTTTTATTATTATTATTACTTAGAGAAGGTAGTGTACATATACAAGAACCTGAATAGCCTCGTCACCTTCCGTAACTGATCACTGAGGCATACCAAAATCTTACTAATCACACGCAACAACGTGCAAGACTGTCTTTACAACGTCATGTTGAAATCTGTATTAACCAAGGTGGTCAACATTTCGAACACTACCGTAGTTACACTGCAAAAGCAGAGCAGTCTATTCTGCTTCCTATCTACAGACCAACATTTTGTCGTCCAACCTGGATAAGAACCATAGGATAAAAGCGGTCCTTTTCAGGAGAAAATAAATATTCACACTTGGGAGCAGGTAGATATGTGGCCATAATACGTCCAGTATAAACGGCATTAAACGAAAAATAATTATGTCAATCGGGGAATCGAACCTGCTACCAGGCAGCTTGGCTGCCATAACACCAGCGACGGGCGATGTAGCAACCTTACGTTTTGAATCTGCTGTTGTTGCTTATTTTAGGGGTTGCAATATCGCGGTCATTTAGCCCCGTGTATTTTTGGTGTGTGGAATTCGTGTGATAAGCTGCGTTATTGGGATGGCTGTACTAGTGTGTGAATTTGTAAATCAGGAATAGGATTAGGAAGGAGTCGACCGTATCCTTAAGTTAGAAACCATCCCAGCATTTGCCTTTGTAGAAGTGGGAAAACCACTTCCAAGATGGTTGATGTGTGAATCTTCCCAGTTTTGCCTCACGAGGATGAGTGTACCAGCACTCATACCAGAATTAAAATGTAATGTCAGAGCCGGGAATCGAACCCGGACCTCCGGGGGAGACCGCCAAGAAATCTAGCCGCTACACTACGAGGTGGTTCGTATTGGATTTATTCGTAGTCCTGATAGATTTATTTCTTAGCGTATTGCTTTTAGTGCCAGAGTGTCCGAGAACATGTTTGGCTCGCCAGAGTTTGTAGCTGCTTCTGTGGGGACACCCATGGGGTGAGCTACAAGTACCGTCGCGTGTGGAGTGTTGTCTGGAAAGAAAAATGTGATTGTAAGGACGAGGAATGAGACGGTAACGGCTGTGGCCTATAGTTAGGGACCAACCTCGGCATTTGCTTGGAAGGAAGATGGGATACCACGGAAGACCACCTTTAAGGTTGCCGGCGCGGTGGGGGGGATTCAAACCTCATCGCCTCCCGGACGTGAGCGACTGGCTACAGCCACGTCGTAACGACCACAGCTAACCCAGCCGGTTTTCCTGATAGATGCTTGCTGTCCAAACGTGAGGTAGTGTTAAACGCAGCTGGGATTGTTTTAAACGTTCATTATCACTATAGTTGAGGTAATTGAAAAACACTTCTGCTAATGATTCACGAGCATGAACTCAACGGTCAAGTTATACTATGGTCGCAAAGGGGCATGCACGAATGTTTTTAGGATGACTGTGATATATGCGTTAGGTGGGCTGCCTTCCCCCGAAAGAAATAAGGGGCTGGTGGACCACTGTGAATGAAGATCTACTGGAGTGAGTTACTCTCTCACGCAAAAACTATTGACCGATTTCGCTGAAATTTCGCATGAATATATTTCATATACCAGGAAAAGACATGGGACTATTTAACCCCCCCCCCCCCCCCTCCCTGGCACTACAGCCCATGGAGGGCCTAGGGCTACCAAGCGACCGCTGCCCAGATATTGGGGTGACGCGTGATCAGCGCATCGGGTCCCCTCGGCCGTTAATATTGGTTTATGTGATCGGGGCGCTGCCTCACTGTCAGGCAGCTACTCAATTGTCCTCACGAGGCTGAGTGCACCCCGTTACATGGGACTATTGCTGTTTCGAAATATTTCATCGTTTCAATATGGTGGAAAAAGTTACGTTTCATTTCAGTAACAGGCACAGCCGCATTTCGCTCGGCGAACAGGTAACTATGGCAGATTACATACATTGGTCCTTGCCTACCCTTCCCATTGCACTTGCCGTTCCCAAGGTTGCAGGATTGAATCCTGGCACAGTCAGCTGGCATTTAGGACTGCTCAAATGCAATGGAGCTGTCAGCAGATTTACTGGCACGTTAAAGATCCCCCTCGGAGCACAAATCCGGCACCCCGGCGTCTCTAAAAGCCACAATAGTTAAAAGGGGCGTAGCCTAAAACCAATAACAAAAAGAAAGGAAGCGTGTAGTTTTACGTGACTGTTAATCATGCGCATGCGATCATGAGCCACGGGACCTCCTATTTACGTGGAATCTGAACCATAGGATGTGGCATTTCACTTTGATAATCTCACGTACATTGACCGCGAATCGAACCCGGTCCTCCTTGGTGAGGGGACAACAGCTTCACCGCTGTGCCACCACGCCCTTAAACCAATAACATTAGTATTACTTCTCACTGCTAAATTTCCGCTTTCGATTGAGAACATATTTACTCAGGATGGAACAGTAAAAGTGTTCGGAGTGTAATAAGACGCACCCGCATAGGCTCAACAAGAGAGAAGGGCAAGCGGAGCTGTAGCCCCAGGGCTCGGACTTGCCTAAGGGGCCCGTAATGGACTACAGGTAACTTTACTCAAATTTATTTAAAAATCATTTTGACATTTTTTCACAAGATTATGATCAATGTAAATGCAACCAATGAATAGTATCCAAAACATTTCAAGGAGAACTATAATGAGTTCTATAAATGTCCATAATTTACTGTCTACCAAGATATTGAGTGCACTCGAGTTTGGAGGTTGTTTGTGAAGTAACCAATAGACCTACATAAAATCAAGTAACGTCACCACGCATCATGGCGCGCCTCACCCGGAAGTGATGGGCTCCATCTCGAAAACGCTGTACAGCTTTCGCCGTATCTCCTAGCTGCGGAACCATGCCTTATTTTCCCGTACAAAGACAATCCGATATAAAATAAGTGAATTAATTTACGTATTTCTCAGTCATACAGCATAATCTTTTGATGTATAAGGATTACAACGCGACCAAGAACTACATTTTCCAAGCACCCCGAGCCGAAAAATAGTTACCTTACCAAAATGATAACAACTTTGTTTCTTTTACACACAACATTTTGAAATTAATAAGAAAGTTATACAACATTCCAATAAATGTTGTGTTAAAATTTGGATTCGCTGTAATGACGGGGTTTTGAGATAATAATTCTTAAATTTGACGCATGGTTGAAACACGCTTAAAAACGGGCACTTTTTGTGTTCCAACTGCGATAAAAAAATACTAAAATCTAATTCAAAAATTCCAAACCTACATGAGCTAACGTAAAACAGAACGACGAGAATGATGATGTTACTGAATTAAATGTGGGCCTATTGGTTACTTCACAAACAACCTTCAAACTCGAGTGCATATAATACTTTGGTCGACAGGAGTGCATTTCGCTTCTCAGCGGGAAAATAAGAAAGTTGTAGGAGTTGTCCAATTAACTTATAACAAGCAAGCAAGCTTGTAGTTAAACGTGACCGTTAATCTCGAGATCATGAGCCACGGGACCTCCTTTTTACGTGGAATCCGAACCACAGGACATGGCATTTCACTTCGAAAATCTCACATGCATTGACCGGGAATCGAATAACTTATAACATGCGGAAGTTGAAGATAACTTTATAAGGCGATAAGTTTCGAATTCAAACACTGCAAAATGAAGAGTCCCGGGTACCAGCGAGTAACGTATATAATTCTAAAACGGTACAGTTTTCTGAACAAATTTTGAAATTGAGAAGTATAAATCTACCGTTATTAACAGAAGACACAGCCATGCCCAAGATCGTGGGTTCAAACCCGGCTGAAGTCCTTGGATTTTTAAGAGGGTTAAAATACCCTCAGTATGGCTTCCTTCAGTAGGGAAGTTAAGCCGGCGGGCCCATGTCATAGATTTATGGCACGTAAAAGAACCTTCCACTAACTACAATTATGTGACGCTAAATTTGTAGTTTAGATTTGATTAACGCTCTATTACGTTCCAACATTTGTCGCCAACTGCCGGTTGCGGTGGCATATAGTAGCCAAGTTCACAGCCAGCTGTCGTTGACGGTAGCATTTAGTAGCAAAAGTAAGAACTACTTGAAATCGATCGTCTGCATTCCTTACCTGAATTACAGGTAACACACACTAATACAGCCATCACAATTAACTCCGGTAAGCGGCTTCGGTGGCGTAGTTGGTAGCATGCTGAGCTTCTATGCCCAAGATAGCGGGTTCAAACCCGGCCGAAGCCGTCGGATTTTTTAATAGTGCTAAAATCCCTCAGTATGTCTTCCTTCGGAGGGGAAGTAAAGCCGGCGGTCCCATGTCATAGATTTATGACATATTAAAGAACCTTCCACTAATTGCACCTGTGTGAAGCTAAATTGGATAGGTTAAGAATGTAAACAACGCTCTTAGGTTTCTATGTTCGTTGCCAAGAGCCGACTGCGGTGGTGTCTACTAGCTAAGTTATGAACTTGGCCTAGTAATCGTTGACGGTGGCGCTTGGCGGCAAAAGTAGGAACTATTTGAAAAATTCTAAGTTGCAGTACTTAAATTAAAAACAGATAACACACATAATACAGTCATCACATTTAACACCGGTTATCAGACAGATTCTACACACACCCAAAGTACACGGGGCTACATGACAGCGTTGTCGCAGCCCCTAAACTTAAGAACCAACCAACCAACCTAACTCCGGTAATCAGACAGATTCTACACACACCCAAAGTACACGGAGCTACATAACCGCGTTGTCGCAGCCCTTAAACTGAGGAACCAACCAATCTAACTAAACCACTGTGTAAGGGAAAGGTAATACTTAAAAATGAATCCGTACGTATTAGTGTGATCATTCGTAATTCAGATTAACATTGGGGAAGGATGTGGCTTTGGCATTAATTTAGATACCACCCCGGCATTTGACTAGAGTAGAAGTGGGGAAACCACGGAAAGCATCTTATAGGTTGGTTGAGGTGAGAATCAAACCCATCTCTTGTAAGTTATTGGCTGAGTGTACACCGTTCCATCCCTCAGACCAGAATGGCATTTCTTTGCTGAGCCGGGAATTGAACCCAGACCTCATGGGGTGACAGCCAAGAACGCTAGTCACTGCGCCACGAGGTGGTGTGTCTTCTGACCTCCGTCAGCTCATTCCGAGAATAAAATCAATAACCTTGCAGCACCAGTTCATCGACAATGTTTTAAAATTAAGAGTTTTGAGATATAGTTTTGATGTGATAACATAATTTTGTTTACGTTTTATTGTGTAAAGCTGTTGCTTCCTTTGACTCGTGTGTGAATGGAAGAAGGCTCATTCATGTCCTTGGCGCCCCAGTTTCCCCTACATTAGCCACCCGTGAACTGGAAAGTAAACTGATGTTGGTCCCTTTGAGGAGCACTTTGAAGCCAGTCGACGGCGCGGGCTCATGGGCGCGCACTACAGTCCTATCTCCATTTGTCTCCAATTGTATTACACAGCCTAGTACTACTTTGATTCGCATTATTATTATCTGAATCTCTTCACTCAGTTATTTTTGAGGTAGTCCTGCAACGATACGTAACGTCGCAGTGTACCACCTTTCCAGACCAGAATTGAACTTCTATGAAGGAGTCAGTGGATCCATGTAATGCACATATACTGCATATAAAATAACATTCCAACCTTAAGTCTGTTCGCCGAATCGAGATAGTGGAAGTAAACACAGTTGTACACGTGGCTGCCCGCAAGGGGTGCATAGAGCTGTGCCTGTTGAACGTACGACAACTTCAGTGCTGTGTATAGTAGTCCAGTCAAATTAGACCAAAAATGATGGTTTTGCTGCATTAAATCATGTACTGTAGTTCCAAATTCTTTAGGAATGTGCAGAGGGAGGTTCCCTGAACAACGCCTAATAAATTCCCGTCGATTTCAGGTGCTGCGGGGAAGGGGGGGGGGGGCAGGGGGGGCTCAAAGGCCCCCCTTTTTCGTTTTTGCCACATAACTTTCAAACGGTGCATCTTACAGAAATTTTTATACTTTCCTAACGGAAAGGTAATTAAATTCCCTACAAAATGGTATATTCATTTTTACACCTGTGTGTTACCTTCTTTGAGATATGAGCTGGTGAACATGGAAAATTTGCAGAAAAATATGTAGCGCCTCAAGTTTCTCGTCAAACTTGCCCTTCCAATCCGTTTGCCTTCCATTTTACAGGAAAGTCGTGAGGAAGGAAGTTGTAGAGAACGAAGTTGCCTTCAAGGATATATATATAATTTATATTTATATCTTTAAACGTTAGAGCGTTTTGACGTATCGGGGTCGGTTTCGTGATTTCGCTAGTAAACTGCACATTATTTTACTTCCGTTTTCAACGGCTTTAACACTCTGTATCACGTTATTTATTTTCATTATGCAAACAAATAGTATTTAACCCATATAATTAATATGATATACTGTCTGTTGTTGTCAGCCCGAAGGCTGGTTGGATCCTCAAACAGCACCGCCGTTAGGTTACGTGGGTAGGTACCCACAATAACTCAAGGCAACGCTATATTGAGGCGTAGTAGGCAAGATGAGAAGTGAGGTAGTTTGCCATTGCTTTGCTCACTGAGTCAGAACTTTTGCTACCAAATGCTACCGTCAACGACACCTAACTGTGAACTTGACTGCTAGCGCAGGCCTTGGATGCAAAAGGTATACAGTTCACTATAGCCAAAGCAGACGCTGACTGCAGCATTGTCAGGTATGGATTACAAAATACCCCTCATTCGACTGTGGTGGTAATTTGCGAGGACGTAGACCTGCTCGTCTTACTCGTGGTGACGAGACACGAATGCCCTTTTCATGAAGCCTGGACGAGGCAACACAGAAGACAGACTGTACTCCTCCCAACAACTTCAGACCTTGCCATTCTGCCAGTACATTCTATTTATCCATGGCTTCACTGGATGCGATACCACCTCTGCCATTTTTGAGAAGTAAAGCAGCCATAATCAAAAGTTTCGAGCGGTATCCTAACGAAACCAAAAGCATCGCTGAAGTTTTTTATGACTCCACATCCTCGCCAGGAGATATCGCTGAAGCTGGGGAACAAATGTTCCTACTGATGTATCAGGCGCCACTCCACGAGCATGACCTCAATCATCACAGGTACATTTTATTTTGTATTGCATGTAGTAACTTCGTTGCTGTTTGATAAATACATATTCTATTGTATTATGGTCTATTCACAGGTACATGTGCTTCGTCAAATCGTCAGCCAAGATGAAAGCAAACTTGTCTTCATTGCCACCTACAAAAGATGCTGCTCTATATCACTCGTGCAGAGTGTTTCTTCAGGTTCAGCAGTGGTTTGTAAATGAAACACTCGAACCTGAACGTTGGGGTTGGACAAGGGGAGATGGGGGATATCTGACTCCTATTAAGACCAAGGCCGCTATTGCACCTGACAGCGTGCTCAATTCTATATTTTGCCGTTGTGCCAGAGGCTGCGGTATGAGATGTGGATGCCGGCTTTCCGGCATCCACTGCTCACCTGTCTGTGGCAATTGCCACGGCGCTTGCACCAACAGTGCTCCCATTCAATTAGAGTCAGAAGAGTTGGACGGTGAGGAGTATGAAATGTTTAATAGTCAATAAAAACGATTGTATTAGAATTATGTGTGGGTTGTTACTTATTCCTCTCTATGTCTCATTCCTACATGGTCACTTTTTTTAAACTGTGGCCTTCTTGTACCTTGGTGTATAGGTTCCAGACATACAGTGGACACCGGTAATTGGGGATTTTGATCATGTTTTCATTCCCATAAAAACGAAAGTGTATTCCGAAATATTGGGCTCCCCCAAAACAATTATATATACGCCACTGCGTTCATATATATTTATATATTCTAGGAATATATCATTATTTATATGGGTAATAAATACCATTTATGTTTACATAATCAATAAATAACGAGTTACAGAGAGTTAAAGCCGTTGACAACATAAGTAAAATAATGAGCAGTTTACTAGCGAAATCTCGAAACCAACCCCGATACGTCAAAACGCTATAACGTTTAAAGATATAAAGATAAATTAGCATAAGTATATATATTCATGAAGGCAACTTCGTGCTCTACAACTTCCTTCCTCACGACTTTCCTGTAAAATGGAAGGCAAACGGATTGGAAGGGCAAGTTTGACGAGAAACGTGAGGCGCTATATATTTTTCTGCAAATTTTCCATGTTCACCAGCTCATATCCAAGGAAGGTAACGCACAGGTGTGAAAATGAATATACCATTTTGTAGGGCATTTAATTACATTTCAGTTAGGAAAGTATAAACATTTCTGTAAGATGCACCGTTTGAAAGTTATGCGCCAAAAACGAAAAAGGGGGGGGGGGCCTTCGAGCCCCTCCTCCCCCCCCCCCCCCCGCAGCACCTGAAATCGACGGGACTTTATTAGGCGTTGTTCAGGGGACCTCCCTCTACACATTCCAGAAAAAATTGGAACTACATGATTTAATGCAGCAAAAAACCCTAATTTGACTGGACTATAATGTGAAGAGGGCTGACTTATCGGTTACATGCTACAGCGCGTTTTTTAAATTGTTCGTTTAAGTATTTATTTAATTAAGTAATTAAATAGTTCTTAACTGCTTATGACAGGCAACAGTATACAGTGCAGCAAGTCTTGTCTTTTCTAGGGCTACAGCATGACTAATGATCTCGGAGCTTCTTGGCTACCCCTGTCCGGCAGAGCTGATGACGTGAACTGGGTGTGTTTCCCTGTCCAGGCAGTCAAGTGACCGCGTGCAAGTATTTACGCGCACTATCTCGAATCGACGAACAGACTTTTGAATGAGACAGGGCTTATTAATTTAAGGTTGTACCACGCCCAGTTCGAAATAAGTTTTTCAAGTGACCTGTATGAAGTGCAGATTGGGCATTCAAGCATTATTACAACACGGTATATTTCAAGAAATACTCCCTACGCATAAATATTAGAAGAACATTTAGGCCTATATTTATACATGTTTCTAACATATAATTAATATTCCTTTCTCCTTCAGTATGCCTTCCTTCGGAGGGGAAGTAAAGCCGGCGGTCCCATGTCATAGATTTATGGCATGTAAAAGAACGTTCCACTAATTACACCTGTGTGAAACTAAATTGTATAGGCTAGGTTAAGATTGTAAACAACGCTCTTAGGTTGCTACGTTCGTTGCCAAGAGCCGACTGCGGTGGCGTCTAGTAGCTAAGTCCTTGAACTAGGCCTAGTAGTCGTTGACGGTGGCGTTTGGCGGCAAAAGTAGGAACTATTTGAAAAATTCAAAGTTGCAGTCCTTACTTGAATTTAAAAAAAAACAAGGGGCTTTGGACAAAATTTTGTAAGTTACCGAGAGTAATGAGATCCCTCGGTAATTGTTTGGGTTCGTTTTGCTACCTTTCTTGTACATTGGATTGATGATCGCCATCTTCCAATCTGGAGGATTATTTTTCAGTTTGCCAGATTTCATCAATAATTTCTTTGAGTTTGATGATGAGGTTTTCACCTACATTTTTCCATAGTTCTGAAACGATTCTACTTTATTATAAGGTGCGTTCAAAAAGAAACGAGCCAGAGGCTGGAATGCGCAAACCAGTGACGACATCGGCTAATCGTGGTGTGCGTAACGAGGTGTGGTTCCGACCAGAGCGTGGAAGGTTACAGCCCGTCGATAGATGGCACGCAAGCACGTCACGTGACGATACAAAGCGAGCAGCAGCATGCATCAATCGTCCAACCAAGACCAAGACAGTAGGCCATTCGACATGCTTCCTGGTGTGGTTGAAGACTGTGGGGCACCCATTGGGTACACACTTTCCGCAAGTGCAGTCGCTCCTTCATGTTGGTGTGCACACTTCCGACGCTCAATCCGACCACGGCGGCCATGGCGTTCACTGTCACTCGGCGGTCCTGGGTAATGAGTGCATCAACTAGCTGGACGTTGTCATCGGTAATGCAGGGGGGTGCCCCAGACCGGGCATCATCGGCTAACGACACCCGTCCTTCCCTGAATCGCTTGTGCCACGCCTTGACCCTTGCCAGGGACATGCAGTGTTCGCCGTACAATTGTGGCATTCGCCGATGAATGTCCGTTCCCCCTACTCCTTCCGCTGTCAGAAACCGAACAACACCTCTTTGCTCTGCGTTTGACGCCTCCATGTCACTGTTTGCAATGTCACTCGCAGCGTTGGACGATTGATGCATGCTGCTGCTCGCTTTGTATCGTCACGTGACGTGCACGCGTGGTCTCTAGCGTCGGACTGTAACCTTCCACGCTCTGGTCGGAACCACACCTCGGTACACACGCCACGATTAGCCGATGTCGTCACTGGTTTGCGCATTACAGCCTCCGGCTCGTTACTTTTAGAACGCACCTTATATATTAGTATAGATTGCTGATGATGACCACACAGTGGTCTAAACTAGTCCTGGTACATTAAACTACTATTAATAATATTATTTATTGAGTATTGGTGGATTTCTTTAATACCATTTATATTTCATTCTATTTTTTTTTTCTCTTAAAAATCTCGGATACTATCTCCTGCAACCTTGTGTGTCCCTTGTCCCTAATTAACACGACGACGAAGACGAAGACAACAACAATAACAACAAACATACAGTTTAGATGTTAACGTTCAACAAATTCTCCTTAATGGAAAATAGGTCACTGATGATGGTATTCCTTTTGTTGTAGCCTCATATATAGGCAAGAGCCTTGTTCGTAACAAGCCCCATGCAGAGCCTGGTTGGTACGGTATGCTTCTTCTTACCAGCAGCAGAAACTTTGTTGATCATCTCATGGTGTAGCAGCTACGAGGTCAGGTTTAGATTCCCAATTCAGCCAACCTAGAAGTGGTTTTCCGTGATCAGACAAATGCCGGGATGATTCCTACCTAACTTTAAGCCCACGGTCACCTCCATCGCAATCTTTACCTCAAATCCAAACAAACACTCACACACTCTCTCTACTATAGTCACCACAATAACACACGGAATCAGATAAATTCTATACACTGATACACGCTCAAGTATACGGAGCAAAATGACCAGGATGTCCAAGCCTCTCAAATGAAAAACAATAACAACAAGAGAAACAACAAACACGAGAAACCTTGCTCTTTCACTCTCCATTCAAGTCCTCGACGATGATAATAATAATAATATTAATGACAATGGCGTGTGGCCTGGTGCAGGTCTTTCGAGTCGACGTCTATATTCGACCTGTGGGTCGTGGTTAGGATGAAATGAATGATCCCCCCAGGGGCTCACATCTAGTGGGGCGTGGGTTGGCGACCACGGGACCCAAGCTGAGTCCGGCATTGCTTTCACTTACTTGTGCCGGGCTCCTCTCCGTCTTCTTTCCTGTCGACCTCCCTTGGTCAACTCTTGTTCTCTTCCGACCCCGACGGTATTCGGTTATCCGAGGCCTAGGGAGTCTTTCACTTTCCCGCCTTAATTGGCCCTTGTCTCATCTTTCCTGATACCCTCCTTCTGTGAGGGGTCAGCCTTATTTTTCTTTTCCTTTTACCTCCTGCCTTGTGCTCAAGGCCCTTAAGGAGGCAGGGTGTATGTAGCCCCACCACTTCTGGTGCTCCGTCGATAATGCTACACCCTCAGGGGCTCACGGCTGGTGAGTTCGGGACTTGGCGACCCCGAGGCATTCCCCAGCTGGGTCCGTTTTCCACTTTTGTCCCCGACCTTTGGGACGGACCCTCTCCTCTCCTCTCCTCTCCTCTTTTCCTTATATTTGCTTTTCTCTTTAAGATTCCCGCACTGTTTTTTGTTACTTGGTTCACCGTGTATCTAAATTCCCTTCTGGCGATTTTCTTAAAGGCATTTTTAATCTACGTTGCTTTTTGTATGTTTCTTCGATCTAAATTACATCTCGCGATTGTTTTCAACCTCAATTGCATTTTGTAAAGATTGACAATCTAAATTGCTTTTTAGTAAGTCTTTCAATGCATGTGCCCGGGCCTTTTAGTGAGCATTTTGAATTTCAATTGCATTTTGTAAGAATTTTCAACCAACGCCGCATTTCGCACGAATTTTGAATCTAAATTGCATTTTGTTTGGTGGGCATTTTGCACATATTTTGATTCTTAATTGCATTTTGTGGGTATTTTGAATCTAAATTACATTTTGGCAAGTATTTTCAATCTAAATTGCATTTTGTAAGTATTGTCAATCCACATGAGTCGTTAGGATCACCGTACATTTTGTAAGCATTTTCCATTTCAATTGCATTTTGTAAGTATTTTGAATTTCTATTGCACTTTGTGAATAATTTGGATTGGAACTGGGATAGGGCCTATTTCAATCTGAATTGCATTGTGTATTTTCAATTTCAATTGCATTTTGTAAGTATTTTGAACCTCAATTGCATTTTGTACGTATTTTCGATCTCATTTGCATTTTGTAAGTATTTTGAATTTCAGTTGCATTTTGTAAGTATTTCGACGCTACATTGCATTTTGAACGTATTTTGAATCTAGCCTACGTTTTGTGGGTATTTTTCCATGTATTTTTGTGACTCTTTTCGTTCCAAATTCCCTTCTGTAAGACCATATTGTGGGTTCCTTTTTGTACGTATTTTCCGTCTCAGATAATTTTGTTCTGGTTTCCATTTCATTATCATTTTCGCTATCACCCAGATCATTAGGGGCCGATAACCTCGATGTTAGGCCCCTTAAAACAACAATTATCATCATCATCATCATCGAAATGAATGATGACCACGTCAGAAACATCCAGTCCCTGAACAAGATGTGGTAACTATAGGCCTACGGAGTTAAAATACAACGATCCCGCTGGGAATCAAACCCAGGACCCATCAGTCCAAAGTCTAACACGCTATCCACTTAACTGGGAACTAATACTAATAATAATCATAATATGTACAGCGTCCCTCTTAACTTGCTATAGTTTCAGAGACACGGAATATTGAGGGAGAATCAACACAATTCAGTAGTAATTACACGACAGTCCAGCAGGTGTCAGTGGTATTCTCTAACTTATAAGCTCTTGGCTACAGCATGGCCTGCTGTGTTCCTTGTGTAACATAGTTCTGCTCCATCATGCTACCCTATAGCATACGTTGAGAACACCTTACGTCCTGGGGCATGGACCTTGACTTGACCCAGCTGATTTATGGCGTCCACGTCACTAGATTCTGTTCATCCAATTCGGCTTTTGTGACGTCACTCTGTGAGTTGGTGGCCCTGACAGCTTTTCAAAGTACGTGGCCTTCTTTGGGACACCTTCCTTATTTTAGATTTATATTGGGGATAACACAAAACAGAAACAGACTGCCAGAAGGCACCAAAGCAAAGCAAAGCCAACTCCATACAGGCCATGGAGGCCCTGGGAGTAGTGGAAGGCAGAGGCTTCCACTTTTTGTGACATCGGCACATGATGGGATGGAGTTGTCAGCTGCATGCCCGGCCGTCTTTGCTCCCAAGAATTACTTTGGTACTCATTTCTGTTGTAGGCTGAGTGAACCTCAGAGCTATTTGCGTTTCCGAAAGAGGTAGTTTTGTTTCTAAAATCCATTACCTGGTTGGGGATCGAATCCACTCCCTTCCAGTTAGAAGAACAGCGCATCTACCGACAGCGCCACGCAGCCCCCGCCAGTAGGCACCAAGCCATGGGTAACTTATGTCTAGACTTGGAAGACAGCATAACCCAAACCCTATTGTTTGCCGCCCCTGAGTTAAATGTGGTTTCCCCATTTTCAAATCCAGTAATTACCTGGTCGGCACCTTCTAATTCACGGTCACCCCTTCCATTTTACTATCAGATTTCATTAATTTTATCTCGCATTAACTCCACTGATGAGGTTTGTGCCATGTACAGTAGTAACTCTCCTAAGAAGATCCATCTCACCTCAGCCCCAACCCGAAATTACTGGATATAATAAGGGACGAAAACTACTATTAGTTCGATTTTTAGCCTACTTTTCACAGTTTGTAAAATTGAAGAAAAAGTAGACTTATGAGATCGATGCGGGCAAATGTGAGTCTGTCTGTCCTTCTGCCCGTCTGTGTGTGTGCCCCACCCCTTCCAACTCCTAAACGGCTGCAGCTATCGAAACCAAATTTGGTATGAGTAAAGATCTATACCTGAATATCTGAAGACCTGAATATTTGAAAACGACATCTGTGTTGCCATCTGTTGAAAAATCACAATTGAAATCTTAACTCCATGTTGGATATCTTGGAAGGTATGCATGGGAGCTATTCCAAAATTGGCACACATATAGATAATAATATTCCAGGAAGCCATATATCACAGTGTTGCCAACATGATTCTAAGCCTGCTGATAGGTCCAATTTTTAAATGCATGTGACTTCTATAATGTTAATTGGATTTCAACCAAATTTTGTATGTGCTATGCGTACCATAACAAATATGACCATGCGTATTCTTAAGAGCAACCTGGGCTGCCTACTGTTATTATGATTGAATTCAAAATATAGTTCACTTATGCAGGAGTCACTGGAGTAAAATCCATTATGTTACCACCATAGGACAGTCCTGAATGACGTGCTTCACCGTTTGTCTATCGGCTCCACAGTCACACTTTGGAGAGGGTAACCTGTTCCACTTGAACAAAGAGTCCACACAAACGCCAGAATTGTTCCTGAAACGGTTTAAGTTCCACCATATACGACGAAGAAGATGAAAGCCAGGTACTTTAGATGTGACAGATGGCATGTCTCGGAACGTCTGTGAAGCCAAAATCTTCCAATCATGAGACCACTGCTGGACTATGTCAAAGTTGTCATTTATAAGTCTCGTAGTTGTCTTCACAGGGGGATGCCTTGAGCGAAGTCTGGGTAGACAAGCAGCAGGTATATCAACATGAATAGGGAGATCCTGATTTTGAAGTATCCTGTGGTATGCTTTGACCTGCGGAGATGTGGTGGAGGAATGTAGATCAGAACAGGAAGTCATTGAATAGGGGTGCATTTAATGGTACCAGATACCAATCGCATAGTCTTGTTGATTTTAACATCGATCTTTCCTATGTTAGGGCTATTTAAACACACAGGGGAACAATATTCAGCTACAGATAGAACGAGGCTATTTGCAGAAGAACGAGGAGTTCAAGCATTAAAGCCCAATGTTGATCCACATAGTTTCTGGATGATGTTGTTGCGTGATCTCAGCTTAGCAGCAGTCTTCAAGAGATGATGTTTGAAGGATAAGATTCTGTCTAAAGTAACACCCAAGTACTTGGGATGCCGATTGTGTGGCAGAAGGACGTTATCAAATTACACCCTGAGATTCATGTTAGCCATGTGATTATTCAAGTGGAAGGAACAAACTTCTGTCTTGGTCATACGAGGCTGTAGTCTCCATTTGAGAAAGTAGTCCCCTAGGACACTCAGGTCGGTTGTCAATGTGATCTCAGTTGTTCTTATGTATGAACTTCTTGTGCCTACCATACAGTCATCAGCATATCCAAATGTCCTTGATTCCGTCCATGGCATATCAGCTATATCTTCTTCTTCCTAGCATTAATCCCTTGCGGGGTCTGCTATTTTACTATATATCCTCCACTTTTTTCTGTCGTTGACATCTTCTGGTGTTGGACCAACATCGTGCATGTCAGCCCTGATGTTGTAAGTCCACCGCTTTGCAGGTCTTGTTCCACCTGGGTTGATGTGGGGTGTTGTTTTTGCAACTGAGTCATTCTGTCTTCTCATGACGTGACCGTACCAGCGTAGACGAGCCTCCCTCACCTTCTAGACAATGGGTGCGACACCAAATCTTCGGCGGACGTCTGTGTTCCTTGCGTGGTCACATCGGGTCAGCCCCATCGACCATCAGAGCATCATCATTTCCATTGTATGCAAAATTTGCTCAAGTTGTTTGGTCATAGGGTGACATTCAGTCCCATAGATTGCTGCTGGGCGTACCACAGACTTATAGACCCTTGCCTTTAAATGCAGAGGCATCTTTTTATCACAGAGAACTCCAGTGACTTGTTTCCACTTGAGCCAGGCTGCGTTTACCCTCATCCGTGTATCAGGAGTGGCGTCACAATTTGAAGTTACAATGGACCCTAAGTACTTAAAATGCATGGTCTTCTGCAGATTTTCTGTGCTGATACTGATGGTTCCTCTGGTTTGGGGGCCACATTCCCGGTATTCTGTCTTCTGGATATTGAGGTGTAGTCCATTTTCAGCCAGTCTTTCGTTCCACGTTTGAACCCGGTGATGGAGTTCAGGGCGGATTTCTTGTGCAAGTACCACATCATTCGCATAGAGAATGGTCTAGGGATGTGAGGTCTGTATGTCTGCCATAGCTGTATCCATGCAGAGGATGAATAACAGTGGTGATAAAGCAGAACCCTGATGAACACCCACAATAATTTCAAAACGTGGGGAGACTCCAGCTGGACTCCGAACTACACTAGTGGCATTACGATACAGAAGTTGCACCCAGCTTACTTATTCTTCAGGGACCCATGGCAACGAAGAGCTCGCCAAATAAGATCATGAGGGATACGGTCAAAAGCTTTCTCTAAATCAAGAAATGCCAGTTTTACACTTCCCTGCCTCTCTCTGTGCTTTTACATTAAAAGGCGCGCGGCATGGACAGCATCGATGGTACTGCATCCCTTAACAAACCCACACTGGTTTGGTGTTACATTGACAATATGCCTGAGTCTACAATCAAGCACACACTCAAATATTTTAAACGTATGGCAGAGGAGTCGAATAGGGCGATAAGTTGAGCAGTCACCCACATCACCTTTTCCTTTCCAGATTGGAACTGTTATGCTAGTTGTCCATACATGGGAAAGCTGGTTCTCAGCTATGATCCGGTTAGAGAGTGTGGCAAGGAATTCTGAGGCAGGCTTTCCTAGCATTTTCCATATTTCTGTCGGTAAGTCATCTGGGCCAGTTGCTTTCCCACTCTTCATCTTGCTAATGGCAAGCATTACTTCCTCGGATGTAATTGAAGGAACGGGTCCTAAGGTAGGATCAGGACTTGCAATTGGTGGGTGTGAACATTCTTCGTTGCAGATGCCAAAAAGATAGTCTGCCCAACGTTGGAGGATAGATTGCTGTTCTCGTAGTAGCTTAGCGTTCGCATCCTTGATATGCCTGATATGTCCAATGCCCTGAGTTGAACGGTTACGGGACTTAGCAAGACGATAGACATTGTTTCTCCTGATGGTGTGTCAAGCTGGTCGTACAGGTCTTGATAATAATTGTCCTTTGCAGCAGCTACTGCTCTTTTTGCTGCTGATTTCAGGTTACGGTATTGCTGAAGGTCAGTATCAAGACGTGAGTTCCACCAAGTCGTGTAGGCCATCTTTTTCTCCCTGATAACTTTCTTGACTTCTCACTCCACTACCAGGTCTGTTTATCAATGTATTTTCGACCGGGTATGGTTTTTTCCCACAGTTTCTTTCACCGCCTGATGTATCTGTTTCACAGCATCCCTCCACATGCCATCAACTGATTGATCGGCTTCACGGAGAAGTTTGCCAAGGATGTGACGAACTCATTGCGGTGAGCATTCAATCTCCACCACTTGATATGCTCAGGACCAGTTTTAGGTTTTGTTTTGGGTCGCTTAACGTTTTACTGAATATCAAGGACAAGCAGTCGGTGTTGAGGGGCATCGCTGTCATACGGAATCACTTTGGTATCCGTCACCAGCTTCATATCTTGTTGCCGAACTAGCCAGTAATCGATCTGAATAGCATAACCTCCACTGGTATAAGTAGCCAGATGTGTTAGCCTCGTTTTGAAATATGTGTTGGTCACAATCAAGTTATGCGCTTCTGCACAGTCAAGTATCCGACATCCGTCATCATTGCGCACACCAAGCCCATGTCCTCCATGGCATCGCATATATCCTTCACGCTGAGACCCAACATGTCCATTAATGTCTCCTCCGAGAATAATGGACTCATCCTGGGGGATTGTTCGAAGGTGGGTATCAAGACTGTTCCAAAATTCATCTCTCTTTCATCCTCTGTACATACAGTTTGAGGTGCGTAGCAAGATGTAATGTGGGCAGAGATTTCTGTTGAATCAATCTTGATAGACATAAGCCTATCTGACACCCTGTTGACATTGGTGACACTGTTGCGGTAGTGCTGATCTATGATTATTGCTACACCGTTTCGTGCTGCGCTGGTACCTTGATAGATGAGTTTGTAGCCATCTCCAATTTCTTTCGCCTTTGAACCTCTCCACTTGGTCTCCTGGATGCAAGCAATGTTGACACGTCTGTGTTTAAGCATTCCTTCTAGCTCACGATGTCAGCCAGTCAACGTTCCAATATTGAGGGTAGCAAATCTTAGTCTTAGTTGTTTTGGTTGAACTAACTTCTTTAACCTACTCCGATGATGAGTAGATAACCCTCGCTCATTTCTCACGTCACTCGGGCGCAAGTGGCACGCGTCGCTTTGGGGGTACGCCTTAGCATGTTCCGTATTAAGAAGAGACGTAGCCATTGATGCGACAGAAAATACCTCAACCGGCGGGTCACTTCGTCTGTCGTTGAGGGCATTTAAACGCTACTGCCAGTATATAATTCGGCCACCCCTAACATGGGGTGCTGACCCCGTGTGTAGCCACCACTCCGGGTCAGACGTTACAACTGATATCTACCCCCTAAATGGGGATGATACCTTTTACTCAATTAATTCCGAGCACTGGGCTGCTACATCCGCCATCTACACTGTACCGAGGATTATCCTCTCCACTGTAGCTGCCGTTGAGGTCTTCACCGTAAGCCTGGCAAGGGACTCTTGTAAGAGACTACCTGCCGGGTCAGCTGGACCAAGGTTTTTTGAAGAGGTATTACTCCCCTATCACTCGCCCTTTGTCCTGACTTGTGACAGGCAGAACCTGGCTTCCCAAACATTGCGTCCAGGTCCAGCTATATACAAGCTGAAAAATGTGGAGCCAGGACAGAACCTTGTAGTAATCCATTATTCAATTTCCTTTGTGCACTAACTGTACTACCCATGACAACTCTAGTCTGTTACTCATCATGTTATTGACTAGATTGGCAATGGTCTTGTAGGGAATTACTCGACGTAGTTGGCAAATCAGACTTTCCCTCCAAAGAGAATCGTATGCAGTCTTGAGATCAATGAATGCCACTAATGTCTTGAGGCAATTTTGCCAACTGATAATAATAAATTAGTAGCCTCCGTGGCTTAAGCGGCAGCACGCCGGCCTCTAACCGCTGGGTCCGTGGTTCAAGTCCCGATCACTCCATGTGAGATTTGTGCCGGACAAAGCGGAGGTAGACAGGATTTTCTCCGGGTACTCCGGTTTTCCCTGTAACAATTTCATTCCGGTAACACTCTCCACTATCATTTCATTTCATCTGTCATTCATTTCATCATTCCCCCAGGGGAGTGCGACAGGCTTCGGCAGCCGACACAGTTCATATCCTCGCCGCTAGATGGGAGATTCATTCATTCAATTCCCTGACCCGGTCGGTCGACTGGAAGCAGGCTGTGGATTTTCATAATAATAAATGCTCTCTCTCTATTTCTTTACCCTAATATCAATATATCAGAAAGTATGCAAGCCAACAGCTCTAACCTTTGCGCACGTATAGTACCTGATATTCTAGATTAATTTGGATTAACTAACATATATCAGTACTGCCAACATGATTCTAAGCCTGCTGATATGTCGAAATTTTCAATACACGTAACTTCTTTACTAACGAATGGATTTCATCCAAAATTGGCACAATAAAGGATCATAGTATTTCAGATTAATTCTGATAAACCCATACATGACATTACTGCCAACATTATTTTACGCGTGCGGTATATGCAAAGTCTAGCTGCATGTAACGTCCATGCTATCCATTGAATTTCAACCAAATTTTGTATGTAGATTCTGTACATTAAGAGATGGAACTAAGAATATATTCAGTCACTAGGGCTGCCAACTGTAGTGCTCTATTAGGTTACATTTTTTCAGGTGTATTTCGAACTAATTAAAAATGTCAGTATACCAACTTAATTTAGTCATTATTCTAGATATACTGTAAACACTGTAGATTAATCATTGGCATGCATTTTAAATTGTACTGAAAATAGGCTCCATAGTTCGACACGGAACAACTACTACTTATTATTATTATTATTATTATTATTATTATTATTATTATATGGGAAAGGATTAGTTGGAATGCTGGGAATTGCAAAGCAATCGAATCCAGGAAAAATAAACTTGGAATGGCCTTCCAAATAACAAAAGATACAAACAAAAATAATTTCCTTTCATGGGGGTCCTAAAGTAATCGTTATAACACAGTGATTAAACTGTACGAGCAGAAACCCTAAACATGAATTTCAAAGGCTAGATGGAGCAACTCGAGAAAAATTTTAAGTAAAAATCATAGGACCAAAATTTGCTTGCGCCTAGGGTTGAGCACAATGATTTCGGGATTATAAGAAGACTAGCAGAAGTACCCATTCTTCGAACGGTCTTCGGTATTAATAATCAGACGTTTTCAATTGAGCTACTTTTGCAAAGATTAGGGGCTTGGAACAGGTTTGTCAACAAAGAAAAATGATTAGTTAAAAAGTGCTCTCGAACTAAATTTATCTAACGTGTTCTTCCTGACGTGAAAATAAAATTGAAAACCTCATAGACGAATCGCAATACACGTCACATACAAACTGACCCTAACCGTTGTGTCAAGTGCCCAACCACAGGAAGACCCCTTTTATAAAAAATGAAAAAAATAATGAAAATTCAGGTTTTTAGCCTCCAATGGCCCAAATTCCTAAAAGCAGCAAAAAATAGTCTACTATTTCAAATCAGGACTATTTGAAAATAATGTTGGTGTTTGGAGACATAATAGACCTTCTGTACGACATATCGAACGTGTAAGTCGTGTGAAAAATATCTAGGGTACTCCTTGAACCCCTTAAGCGCATTGACGAATTTTACAGTTTTAGTTGGTTCCGTGATAACCTTATAGCAATTTGCAAACTTTCACAGAAATGTTAATAAATGGAGTGGCATTACTTCTTGCAGAAATAGATGTACAGTTGGATGTCACCTCTTGAATGCTGTTGTCGTGGTTGCTGGCTTGCATTCCTTCATTAGCTTATGAAATGAAATTAGTTTTCTGGGAATATCTAAGAAACTGTTGGTTTCAGAGCCTTAAAATGTATTTTTCGGGGACCCTTTACGGCTCTTTAGGGGCCCCGTGTTTTGTTTCTGACACCAAGGGGTTGAAAATGAGCTTTGTCTCGTCGTTGTACGCCATAATAATGATGATGATAATTATAATAATAATAATAATAATAATAATAATAATAATAATAATAATAATAATGATGATAATAATAATAAATAAAAATAATATCCTATGGCCTCGGGTGCTGGGTGCAAGCTTTTGTAATTTGACACCCAGAGGGTAGCCTGCATGTCGAATTTCGTTGTTCCTTGAATCACTATGAAAGTCAAGGAGGTTAGATATCTAAGCTCCTTGAACACTATAGCGCTTTCTAGCAGAGAAATGAGGAACTTTGTGTTGGCGGAAACTCCCGAGATTAATTTTCCCATTATGAACATGGCCTACTGAATTCAAATGGGTTCTTTGACATGCCAACATATAATAATAATATTATTAATAATAATAATAATAATAATATTGTGCCCGCTGGCCGAAGGTTTCGGGGAGCCACCGGTTTCAAATGACCCTTCCGAGACCCTCTTCCAGCTAACACACAAGTATGGGGGGTGATACATTCATAGGCTGGAGTAGCACAAAAGTCTGCACTCGGGGGTGTCGGGAATTAGTGAGGTTCGATCTTTAACCAGCTCAGAGGAATGCATCGATAACAAAACTAAACAAGAAAGAGAGGTCAGTCTTAGGTTAAAATCACAAATAATTTTTTTCAGAATAGATCCCTAGCCTAGCATGAGAGTTGCAAACGGCTCGTCCGATACTATTCTGCCCTGAAAGAAATATAAAAAAAAGTCCTAAACAAGATCTAAATTGCTCTCATGGTCCTAATACAAAATTCGACAAAATGAACAAGCTAAGAGAATGGCACGTAAGATCGGCCCTAAGCAATTACATCGAAATAACTTACGAGTGGATCAAGCATCAAAAGAATCTACAGCAAAGCAAGACATTTACTTGTTTACAAATACTAGAACATTTACATTTAGTAGCAAGGGGAAAATTTGTCCTATGCTATGATGGTGCCATCTCTAACATTTATCTTTAGAGTTAAGTGTTAGTTAGTCCTAAATATTATTAATTAATAAACGAGATGCGTTTATTACTAAGAAAATCAAGCTATGTGCAGAATGTTGCTGAATAAAAAAAAGCTATGCTAATACAACACAAATGCATACAATAATTCAGCACTCCTATGGTTGTGCAATTGGCACTGCCTACGTACGCGATTTGTTACTGTTTGTAACAAACGGTCATAGTGTCAAAGTGTTAAGAAAATAGAATATATAGGAAAGCCTGCAAATGCGATAGTAATTAAACAATTACATCGACTCATATTGCTACTAATCTGATGTGTGTGCTTCAGTTATCACATCACCAATTAGTGGTCGACTAATCATGTGAAAATGTATCAAAATGTATCTACAATAGCTTAACAGTATCTAAGTGTTGACATTTGGTCCAGAAAAATAGTTTATTTTTAATGTTTATAAATTTTATTTTGGTTTAGGTGGGGGGTATTATAAGATTTGTTAGTTTTCAAAACCCTATTTTTGATTATTAAAATTTCACACAATTATTTATTCCTGACAGTATTGTTGTTCAGTTTATGGACCTTTAAAAGCGTTCAGTGTATTCAGGTAGGCTAACGTTTGTATCCAACTTAAGGAAATAACTCAATAGTTCAATAGTTTACGAGACACCCTATGTCTTCACCAATATTTCATCACACTTATTAGACATCCTATGTCTTCACCAATTACTTTACGCTTATTCCGGATCCATTGATCCAGGCGCCTTCGGTTTTTGGTACGACTTTAGTCAGTTCATTACCACCGATATAACCACAATAACAATGTCGGAGGTATTCATCCTCCGTCACGACTCATATAATACTCTTATTTTACAAAAGTGTGGAATCCTATTGATACACGTTTGAATTGCTGGTAATAAAGATTATATGTACAAAAACACATCCTGACAACGCTTTGAATAAACATAAAGGTTTCTGATACAAGCTAACTGTGTGTGTGCGTTTATAAAATTGCCTCTTCCCTGAATAAATCGAACCTGCGTTCATTTGGTTACAAAATACAATTGCATTCATTGCCTGTGTGGCTTCTCTTAAAGAAAATAAACCTGTTTTCAAGTATTGTTCTGGCCAATAAATGTGAGTAACGGAACTCTGCATTCCACTTGTAATAATGTCAAGAATCTCACAGCCTTCTGAAACAAAATATTAATCCACTGCCTAGAATCGAGTGTGCTGTGTAGTGAACTTGGCTCGTAACCTTGGCCTTGATTTAACATTGTCAAACTAGTTTATTTGTCATCAGCCTGACAAAATAAAAGTTGATAATACTTGTTTTTGGTTGGTTGGTTGGTTCCTTAGTTTAGGGGCTGCGACAACGCGGTCATGTAGCCCCGTGTACTTTGGGTGTGTGTAGAATCTGTCTGATAACCGGTGTTAATTGTGATGACTGTATTAGTGTGTGTATCTGTTTTTTAATTCAAGTAGAGACTGCAACTTTGAATTTTCAAATAGTTCCTACTTTTGCCGCCAAACGCCACCGTCAACGACTACTAGGCCTAGTTCAGAACTAGCTACTAGACGCCACCGCAGTCGGCTCTTGGCAACGAACGTAGCAACCTAAGAGCGTTGTTTACATTCTTAACCTATCCAATTTAGTTTCACACAGGTGTAATTAGTGGAAAGATCTTTAACATGCCATAAATCTATGACATGGGACCGCCGGCTTTACTTCCCCTCCGAAGGAAGGCATACTGAGGGATTTTTAACGCTCTTAAAAAATCCGACGGCTTCGGCCGGGTTTGAACCCGCTATCTTGGGCATAGAAGCTCAGCATGCTACCAACTACGCCACCGAAGCCGCTATATACTTGTTTTTAAATGATACGAATGAGCATTGAAAATCCAGCCTTGCTGGCTTCTATAAATGTTTAATAAACTATTAATTTCCACACGCGTCTTATAATTAGCTACTTGCATTGTGCACTAAATAAATGAAACCAAAATAAACTAAGTCTACTGTTTTCCACTCTTACAATACGCTATAAATATTTGATCTGACTTACAGATTCAGCGTCAATTGGTTTGAGTCCCGCCATGAGATGTTGTATGCGGTCTCGTTTATTGCTTTAGGTTACCATTTCATTGTGTCTGGACATCCTCCGTCGCCAATTCCCCACGCATGATTTAGTAATCACATGCCATCGCGCAAGTTGGAGTTGTGTCTGAAGATCTGATGGTTTATTATTATTGCGATGTTAGCGTTGGTAAAAATGTAGCACATCTATATATATAAAAATCAATGTAACGTGATAGTTTGTCTGTGGGTGGGTATGTATGTCTCCTATGCGTTCATATACCATTCGTCCGATTGCGATGAAACTTGGGTGAGATGTTGAGTACACTCCAAGGAAGGTTTCTGACTCAGTAAATCCATTTTACAATAGGTAGCGCACGCGTAGATTCAACAAATGAGCGACGATGCGCGAAGCATTTCAACAAAGTCCCGTATGTGTTCATATACCATTCGTCCGATAGCGATGAAACTTGGGTGAGATGTTGTGTACACTTACGTGAAGGTTTCAAAATTAGTGAATACATTTCACAGTAGATAGCGCACAAGTAGATTCAACAAATGAGCGACGACACACAAAGCGTTTCAACAAAGTCCCGTCAACAACTGGGGGACGACGCGCGAAGCGTTTCAACAAAGTCCCGTATAAGGTCATATACCATTCTGCCGTTAGCGGTGAAACTTGGGTGAAATATGGTGGACACTCCAAGGAAGGTTTCTGGCTTAGTAAATACATTTCACAGTAGGTAGCACACGAGTAGATTCAGCAAATGAACGACGACACGCGGAGCGTTTCAATACAGACCCCTATGTCTTCATATCCCATTAGTCCGATAGCGATGAAACTTGGGTGAGATGTCGTGGACACTTACGTGACGGCTTCTAACTTAGTAAATACATTTTACAGTAGGTAGCGCACGAGTAGATTCAACAAATGAGTGACGGAGCGCGAATCGTTTAAACAAAATCAGGTATGCGTTCATATACTATTCATCCGATTGCGATGAAACATTGATCAGTTATTGTGTACCCGCCAGGGAAGGGGACTTAGTAAATCCATTTCACAATAAGTAGCGCAAGAGTAGATGCAACAAATGGGTGACGACGCGCGAAGCGTTTCAACAAAATCCCCTATTGCGTTCATATAACATTCTTCGATTGCGATGAAACCTTGATGAGTTATTGCGTACACGCCAGGGAAGGGCTTCGACTTAGTAATACATTTCTCAATAGGTAGCGCACGAGTAGATTCAACAAATGAGTGACAGCGCTCGAATCGTTTAAACAAAACACCGTATACGTGCATATACAATTCATCCGATTGCGATGAATCATTGATGAGTTATTGTGTACACGCCAGGGAAGGGTTTCGACTTAGTAAATCCATTTCACAACAGGTAGCGTACGAGTAGATTCAACAAATGAGTGACAGCGATGAAACTTTTGAAAGTTGTTGTGCACGCTTCCACGAATGGTTCTAAATTAGAAAATCCATTTTACGATAGCTTAGAGGCAGTTAACATGTTGTGTATCCAAAGGCACTTCAAGAAACAGAATTTCAACGCCAACACTTTCTTTGGTTGGCATTGCAACGCATGCCGGGTACAGCTTGTAATTAAATAAAACTGTCGTGCACTGCAGCTAATATGCGGTAAAAAAATTCCCATTTTCACTCCGCCACTGGCTCTAGCTTCTGTCGCTTGTGCGACACTCACTCGTGACTTGCACTGATATTTACACAAGAAAATATTAACAAAATTAAATAAAATACTGCCCATCCGGCAAATAAAGATTGTACTTGTAGATTTTGTACAGTTATAAAGTTAGTTAAATACACAGTTTATAGAACACTGAAACATGTGTGTGTGCGTGAGAATGAGACCATGCGGTCGCAAAGTTTTCTTCACACAAGTCCATCATTTCACCTCGGATAATAATAACATATTTCACAGTTCTCGTAGTGGTGAATGTCTTCAATCCTTTAATTATTACACAATGCCATGATGGCTATCCATAAGAAAGTTATTCGTAGATTTTTCCTGCCACATGGTTTCCTTTCACTTGTGCTCCATCATGCACATGTTGTCTCTTCCACAGACGAATAGGAACTGGTGTTACCAAATATGGCGTGCTCTCAGTACATGAGCTGGCCGCGTAAATTGATAGTTTCTTTCATTTACGAAGTATGCTGTACTTCAAATATGCAGAATTACTTGGTTATAATTATAGTAGATTTTTGGAATGTGAAAAATAAGTAAATATATAATCATAAGCGATATTGCTTCAGCTTCTTCCCGCCGCTCGCAGGGTATGTACAGTTACATTATTCAGCATATGTTTTCGTCTCTGTTGTCTGAGCAAACATGCGTCAACGGGCGCAATATAACAATATAGGGATAGGGATATAATAGACCTTCCGTACCATACCCGCACGTGTAAATCGCGTGAAAAAATTCTAGAATACCCCTTGTCCCCCTTAAGCGAATTATATATATTGATGAATATTTCAGGTTAATTGGGATCCGTTGTAACCTTATAGCCGTTTGCAAACCTTCACAGTAATGTAATGAATGGAATGGCATTGCGTCTTACAGCAATAGATGGACTTCTGAGATTGTGTTGCCATGGTTACCGGCTTGCATTCTTTCATAGTTTATTAAGTGAAATTAGTTTTCTGGGAATATCTCAAAAACTGTTGGTTTTAGGGCCTTAAAATGTGGTTTTCGGGGGCTCTCGAGTTTCGTTTCTCACATTGAGGGGCTGAAAATGAGCTTTGTCTCACCCTTCTACGCCTATTTCACCATCTATTTAAGGGGGTAGGCCCCCTTTTATGAGAGGTACGGAGAAGAGTTACATCAATGATTAGTGTCGTGCCTCTGATGGATATCTGTATCAAATTTTACGTTGATCCACCCAGCCGTTCTCGAGTTATAAGGACACAAAAAAATGTCCACAGACAAACAGACAGACAGACAGACAGACAAAAAAATTATTTTTGCGCGCATCCGTCATAAAACAGTCTGAAACGCGCAAACATCGCAAATTTCCGTGGAAATTTTGAAAAAACAGTCACACTTTGATTTTTATATACATAGAGATGGGGCTGCCCGTATGCTGAACATGTGGTACTTTTGGCAAATTGATTGAATACAAAACATTTTATTTGCACGGTCAAATCTACACCTGCTTTCGGCGTGCCAGAGTGATTTTTATCCTAATTTTCTCATTTTGCAGAAATAAGGAAAAAGTAGACTTATGAGATCGATCCGGGAAAATGTCTGTCTATCTATCTGTCAGTCTGTCTGTCTGTCTGTCTGTGTGTGTGTGTGTCCCTCCCCCCTATCAACTCATAAACGACTTCAGCTATTGAAACCAAATTTAGTAAGAGAAAAGATCTATATCTCAATATCTCAGGACCATATTTGAAATTGACGTCAGTGCTACCAACTGTTGAAAAATCGCAATTGAAATTTGAGTTCTATGTTGGATATCTCAGAAGTTATACATGCGAACTATTCCAAATTTCGCACACATATAGATAATAGCATTACAGCTTAATTCTCAAAAATCCATATATGCCAGTATTGCCAACATGATTCTAAACCTGCTGATATGTCCAATTTCCAAATGCCTGTAACTTCTATACTATCGATTGTATTTCAACCAAATTTCGTATGTACTATGTGTACTACAACAGATATGACTGTGCGTATTCTAAAGAGCCACCAGGGTTGCCAAATGTTGATAAATGCTCTCTCAATGTTTTAACCCTACAGTAATATCAATATATCAGAAAGTATGCAAGCCAACATTTCTAAACTTTGCACACGTATAGTACCTGACATTCCACCTTAGTTTGCTCTAACTTATATACATCAGTGTTGCCAACACGATTCTACGCCTGATGATTGGTCCATTTTTAAATGCATATAACTTCTATAGTAACAAATGGATTTCAACCAAATTTCGTATGTGCTTTGTGTACCATAACAGTTATGACTGTGCGTATTCGTAAGAACAAGGATGGCTGCCAACTTTTAATAAATGCTCTCTCTAATTTTGTTACCCTAATAGCAATATATCAGAAAGTGTGCAAGCCATCAGCTCTAAACTTTGCACACGTATAGTACCTGACATTCTAGATTAATTTGGAGTAACTAATATACCTCAGGGCTGCCAACATGATTTTAAGCTTTCTGATAGCTTCAATTTTTAATTACGTGTAACTTCTATACTAACAAATGGATTTTATCCAAAATTGACACTTTAATGGATCGTAATATTTCAGATTAATTCTGAGCATCACATACATGACATTGTTCCCAACATGATTTTACGCGCACTGAGAAATCCAATATAAAACAGCATGTAACGTCCATACCATCCATTAGACTTCAACCAAATTGTGTATGTGCATTCTACACTTTAAGAGATGGAACTAAGAATATATTCAGTGTCACCAGGGCTGCCAACTATAGTAAGTTACTCTATTAGGCTACACTATTTCAGGTGTATTTCAAACTGCAGTACTTAGAAATGTTAGTATTACCAACTTGATTTCGTCATTATTCTAGATAGATTGGCATGGATCTTAAATTTTATGAAAAGTAGGCTCTTTAGTTCGTCACGGAACTACTTGTTTCAAATTCATGTTGTCACATTTAAAATTTATTTGACCTTTTCTACAACTTACTTAGCATGCATTTTGTGTCAGGGTAGTATGGAATTACTTTCATTAACTTTCGCAACAGAGAGTACTCTATAGTCTTGTTAGTGGATTGGATGTTGATGTAAACACACTTGGCTATGGAGGAATGGATTCTCGTAAATTGCGAATGAAGTTCTACGTCGTGATCAGGCAATTGGAGGTTGCCACGGCCAGATTTATCAAAGCGCCAGGATGTTAAATTAAATTTCAGTAGCTCGTTATCCTGTGTTTACACAGCTTGCGCGGATCATCACGCTTGGCTGCCGCTCGAGTCTGGGGGATTACTGAAGTCGAGACTATCGAACTTGCTCTTGAATCGATTGCTCGTACTGTATATGACGTTACGTGTTAGCTGTCTCATCTGATTAAGTATTACCAAACAACTTCCTTCAGAGATGTTTTCGAACCTGAAACTGGCGAGACGTCAATATAACATCGTAGGTGGCTCCTTGATATCTATAATCTTCATACAAATCCATTCATTCATTTATTAATAGCGGCTTCGGTGGCGTAGTTGGCAGCGTGCTGAACTGCTGCGCCCAAAATAGCGGATTCAAACTCGGCCGAAGTCGTCAGATTTTTAAAGAGCGTAAAAATCCTTCAGTAAGCCTTCCTTCGGAGGGGAAGTAAATCCGGCGGTCCCATGTCATAGATTTATGGCATGTAAAAGATCCTTCCACAGACTAAACTTATGTGAAGCTAAATTTCTATGTTAGATTTCGTTGGAACGCTCTATCAAAGTTCCAACGTTCACCACTAGGTATCATTGATATCTGGTAGCGAAAGTTGGAACTAATTGAAATTGAACGGAATTTGTAGCTCATTCTATCGGTGTTCGCTTGAAGCAGCTATAGCCTCTGGCGAGCCGAACATGTCCTCGGACACTCCCGGCACTACAAGCCATACGATAAATAAATAAATAAATAAATAAATAAATAAATTATTAATTTTATTTGAGACTACTTTGCCTTTTAGCGTCCAGTCTAGTGTGCAAGCCCCTATTTGCGAACAAGTCTCCTCCATGATCCACTTTTAGCGGTTAGAACTGTGGCCTGCACTGCTTCTTAACCTTTCGCCTTGAAATCGTTCAAGACTCAATCTAACCTCCACCACTTCGGTCTACCTCTGTTTCTCTTACCCTCTGTAGTCAAATCCCGGCGCTGATAGTGGTGGACATCCTGAGGGTGATTTTCCCCAGGTCGTTTCCACACTCGTTCTAGGAAGAATGCCCAAATTGTACCTTGTTTGAAGTTTGAAGATTATAAGACAAATTAAACACTAATCCATGTACACAGGGATTATTAACCAAGGTGTCCTAAGCCTGAAAGTTGATTTCCCACTTATACTCCGGGCAAATGCCGGGATGGTTCCTAACTTAAGGCTTCCTTCCCAATCCTCATCTGAATTACAAATACACACACCTCTACAGACACAATAATGACACAAGGGATCAGACAAATTCTACATACACCTAAGTGCACGGGGCTAAATGGCCACGTTGCTCAAGCCCTTCAAGTGAAATTACAACAATTATGTAATTTTAACAATGACTGTTGGCTGCTTAAAGCTAGGCATGTGGCACGTGCCTTCAGGAAGGACCCCTTTATAGTATCGTATCAGTCGAGCATGTACTAGGGTAGGGTTTACAGCAGAAATGATCGCTGCTACATACGCCTACGAGATAATGGCGTGAATAAAGAAGAAGAGAAAGGCGCTTTTGTGTTCATCCTGTGAATATTCAAAGCGATGTAATAGGTGCTTTCGAAATCCTCCATGCTGACGTATGAAAAGACGAAACAGTTTAAAAAAGTATTTTAAGACGAGCCCAAATTCATTTGGAAAATTAGAATCGCAGTTTCATGTTATAAGAAACCATGCTATGCTCATCCCAACATCTATTGTCCAGGTTAACACTCTAGTAGACCACAAACTGTACTGACCGCCCGGTATGATGCGTCAACTATAAACATTTCCATAAGGCTTTGGTCCCACCCACGTGGCGATGACATGCCAGGTGTGGCGGCCATCTGTTCGTCCCGATCCGCCTCAGTCACATGCCTGGAGGGAGAAATGAACCGAGAGGCGCGAGCAGGTAACTATAAAATGGTCCCATTTAAACAATGTTAATTCACATGGTTGGCATGCAGCATGTGGCATGTAACTATAAAATAAATCCTAGAGAGTGGCAAAGGTAGTCGCTGGAGATGACGTATCTTCTTCGGCACATCGTGTCTCATGTGTATTTAAACAGGTGAATGGCCCAAGTGAATTTGAGCCGTACTATTTCCTTGATTTGACGAAAATAGTGGCCAAGTTTAATCAAAATCGGGGTGTTCACGTTCGCATTGTTCCCGTATCAATTCACAAAAAAAGAGAAAAAAAAGTGTCATTTCGATGTAAGTTTGAATACGGAGTGAAGTAGTCCACCGATCTGGTCTGCGGGATGGACTGTTTTCCTTGGTGGCTAATCAGCTGAGTTGAGGGACTTTGTCCTAAGAATACATCAAAACTGTCGGGAATTATCTCCCTAGATAGCCACCTAGGGAGCGACGGAAGGTCAAGGCTGTTCATTGCGAGGAAACACCAGCTCATTCATCATATTCTGTCTTCAATAAGGAAGAGATCTCGTTTGCGGAAATGTTACAATTTGGGGCTGGTACATCGTGGTCATCAGCTCTAGGTACATGGATGTGACCTGTCTGATAACCAATGTTACTTTGCTGTATGTATCAGTGTGTGTATTTGTAATTTTATGGATTAAATTTGGGAGGAGCAGTCGTTGCCGTGAGTTATGTCAAGTCGTAACGTTCAACGCCTATAGGTCTCTCATTCAGACCTCAACACGCGTTGACTCCCTGTTCCGCGTCTTTTCAATCGATTTAAATCGAGGCTTAATGTTCATTTTAGTCGATATTTTTTACTGCCATCGTATAGACTAGTGACCTTCCTCCCTCTGCCAATTACAATCCAATCAGGGGGTGGGGGGCGCTACCACAATTCCCTTGTGAGTATATTTGTTGCTTCGGCCGTGAAAGTTTTTCCATCTTAACAAAACCCGGTGCAACGATATGAACATTTTTACAGACAATAGTTCTATTGCCAGTAATCTTCATTCGTTTAGTTTAAGCAACATTGCAATTGAATGGAGTACGGTTTCACATGCGGCTCTTTATGAACGTCAAGAATGAATCCAATGCAAGCATTCTGAGTACGTTTAATTTTTGTATTCAGTGTCTCTGATAGATCATTATAATATACTACGGAGTAGTATTCCAAAAGTTTACACCAAGGACTGCACCAGAGAGCATATTAGATAAGCTGTGGAGTGTCCACGTGCATGCAAGATGTTATTATCGTATGTTTTCCCCATCCAACCTAGTGAAATGAAAATCCACAGCCTGCTTCCAGTCTCCGACCGGGTCAGGAATGGAATGAATGAAGCCCCCATCTAGCGGCGAGGATATGAACTGTGCCGGCTGCCGAGGCTGGACGCACTCCTCTGGGGCAATGATTAAATGAATGACAGATGAAATGAAATGATAGTGGAGAGTGTTGCTGGAATGAAATGTTGACAGGGAAAACCGGAGTACCCGGAGAAAAACCTGTCTGCCTCCGTTTTGTCCAGCACAGATCTCACATGCAGTGACCGGGATTTGAACCACGGACCCAGCGGTGAGAGGCCGGCGTGCTGCCGCCTAAGCCACGGAGGCTTATCCCCATCCAACCTAGTCTAAGTTTTAATTAATTCTACCTATAGCTTCAGTAAAAGCCAAGTGCAGTACACACTAAAGTTCTGCGTAGAATCATAGCAGAATCCAGAGCTTGTGGATTAGTTTAGCTTGTTGTAAAACCTGCTATTTCAATAACAGGACTACTGTCGACCAAAATATTATATGCACTCGAGTTTGAGGGTTGTTTGTGAAGTAACCAATAGACCTACATAAAATTCAATAACATCAACATTTTTGTCGTTCTATTTTACGTTAGTTAATGTATGTTTGGAATTTTTAATTTATATTTTAATATTTTTTATCGCAGTTGAAACACAAAAAGTGCCCGTTTTTAAGCGTGTTTCAACCATGCGTCACATTTAAGAATTATTATCTCACAAACCCGTCATCAGATCAAATCCAAATTTTTACAACACAATATACATTGGAATGTTGTATTACTGGTTTATTAATTTCAAAATTTTGTGTGTTCAAGAACGAAAGTTGTTACCATTTCTCGGCTTTTTCTCGGCTCGGGGTCGTCGGTAAATGTAGTTCTTGGTTGCGTTGTAATCCTTATACATCAAAATGTTATGCTGTATGACTGTGAAATACGTAAATTATTTCACTTATTTTATATCGGTTTGTATTTGCACGGGGAATTAAGACATGGTTCACCAGCTAGCCGCTCCGGGAAATGCTGTACAACTTTTTTTAGCGTATGGCTTTTAGTGCCGGGAGTGTCCGAGGACATGTTCGGCTCGCCAGTTTTGTAGCTGCTTCGAGACGGACACCCAATGGGTGAGGTACAAGTACCGTTGGGGAGGAAAGTTAGAAGGGAAGGGCGAGGAGTTGGAAGGTAGCGGCTGTGGCCTATAGTTAGGGACCAACCCCGGCATTTGCCTGGAAGGAAGATGGTAAACCACAGAAGACCATCTTCAAGGTTGCCGGCGGGGGGATTCGAACCTCCTCGCCTCCCGGATGTGAGTGACTGCCATTAGTCATGCCGTAACGACCACGGCTAACTCACCCGGTACAACGTTGCTCATCTCATAAGGAGCCCATCACTTCCGAGCGAGGCGCGCCATGACGCGTGATGGAGCCCATCTAGGCAACGATGTACAGCTTTCACCGGAGCGGCTAACTGGTGAACCATGTCTTAATTCCCCGTAAAAATACAAACCGATATAAAATAAGTAAATTAATTTACGTATTTCACAATCATACAGCATACCTTTTTGATGTATAAGAATTACAACGCGACATTTTCAAACCACCCCGAGCCGAGAAAAAGTTCCCTTACAAAAATGATAACAACTTTGTTTCGTGGACACACAACATTTTTAAATTAATAAACTAGTTACACAACATTCCAATATATATTATGTTAAAGTTTGGATTCGATCTGATGACGGGTTTGTGAGAAAATAATTCTTAAATGTGACACATGGTTGAAACACGCTTAAAAACGGGCACTTTTTGTGTTCCAACTGCGATAAAAAAATATCTTAATATATATTCAAAATTCCAAACCTACATGAACTAACGTAAAATAGAACTACCAAAATGATGATGTTATTGGATTTTATGTAGGTCTATTGGTCACTTCACAAACAACCCTCAAACTCGAGTACACATAATATTTTAGTCGACGGTAGTTTATTGGTTACTATACCAAGCGTCTGGTCAAGCAAGTCTTGATAAAAAATATCCCTCCGCGCATCTCTTCACTCTGTTCCTTCTTGTCTCTAAACGCCAGAGTAGTTAAAAGGGACGTAAAACCAATACCATTATTATTATATATTCCTTCCTGTGTTTCCGGCATAGAAACTCTAGATTGTCATTCCTCAACCTACTACAAGCAAGCTATATACATTTAAAATCATTTGTTTGCACCCTTACTCAACTTCTCTCCACGTTTATTACCTTTGATGTATTTTAGTGGAGATTCAGGCTTTGCAGCTTCAGTTTGAACACGTTGTCTACTTGAGGAAGCCATGTAGAACTTTGTGAAATCGTAACCGTGTTGCCAACATTTGACCTGATTCGCCATAATATCGAATAACTCGGGTGCTCTTTTACCGCTCAAACAAGGTTTACACACTTCAAACTGTAATATGATACCAAATTCACGCTGAATTATTCTGCCTATAGTTCCAAATACCACTAACAACTGTGTTCACACACAAAAACAAATCATCACATGTAGAACGAAGTTAGTAAAGCTCCCGATTATTGTGCAAAGGAAAAAAGTATTCATAGATTTATACAAAGAAAATTCTGAAAAGTAATTTAGCCAGCTTACGTAAATATAGGAACATGTGCTGGAAAATCATTTACTTCAAAAATCAAGCCGAAAAAGTGGGAACTATTTCCTGGTGCGTTAGCCTCTTCACAGACCAGACCATCAAAGGGACCGCTTACTGTAGGTCTTGAGGAGATTACAGGTACAGTATATACGTAAGATTTCATTTTATTTATCTATGGCTTTTAGTGCCGGGAGTATCCGAGGACATGTTCATCACGCCTGAGTCTGTCGCTGCTTCCAGCGGACACCCTTAGGGTGAGCTACAAGTTCCGTTCAATTTCAAGTAGTTCCAACTTTCTCTACCAGATATCAATGATACCTAGTGGTGACGTTGGAACTTTGATAGAGCGTTCCGACGAAATATAACCTAAAAATTTAGCTTCACACATGTTTAGTCTGTGGAAGGATCTTTTACATGGCACAAATCTATGTCATTGGACCGCCGGCTTTACTTCCCCTCCGAAGGAAGGCATACTAAAGGATTTTTAACGCTCATAAAAAATCCGACGACTTCGGCCGGGTTTGAACCCACTATCTTGGGCTACTAACTACGCCACCGAAGCCGTATGAGATAACTGTCCATGGACCTGTAATATACCTGCTGGACGAACAATCATAAGTCTTATTCTTGGTGTTTTTGTTGTTGATTTATTTCGGGTCTTCGCGAAATCGTGACCATGTAACCTGGTGTACATGAGTGTGTGTAGAATTTGTCGGATAACCCGTGTTATTGTGGAGTATGCAGTAGCGAGTGTATTTGTAATTCAGGTGAGGAATGGGAAGGAGGTGACGGTGGCATTAAGTTAGGAACCATCCCAGCATTTCATTTGAGTGTTATTCTTTGAGTCTCTAGCCTTTTGACTAGTTTGTTGCAGCCCTCCATGCCTCCCGGTTCTGAGTTAATCGTTTCACCTCTACATAGTTACTACTCCCTACGTTCAAGACAATCTATTCAACATATTCTAACCTTGGTCTACCCCTAGAGTTCTTGTCCCCAACCCTTCCTTCCATAACTAAGTTTGCTATTCCTGGGTGTCTAAGTATGTGACCTACCATCCCATCCCTTCTCTTCATTAGCAGTCGCCAGAAACATCTCTCCTCTCCCACTCGTCTTAATACCTCTTTATTTGTAACCCTATCTACCCATCTGATCTTCATCATTCTCCTGTAACACCACATTTTACACGCTTGTATTCTCTTCATTTCTGCTGCGCCAACAGTCCAAGTTTCACTTCCATGTAGTGCCACACGCCAGACAAAGGTTTTCAAAAATTACTTCCTAATACCTAAATCTATATTCGATGTCAACAGATTTCTTTTCTGTAGAAATGCTTTCCGTTTTATATCCTCCTTGCTTCGTCGATCACTAGATGAAGTAGGAAACCTGTGAAAACCACCTCTAGGATGGCTGAAGGGAGAATCAAACAGTTTATGCCTAGCGACTTCGGTGGCGTAGTTGGTAGCATGCTGAGCTTCTATGCCCAAGATCGCGGGTTCAAACCCAGCCGAAGTCATTGGATTTTTTAAGAGCGTTAAAATCCCTCAGTATGCGTTCCTTCGGAGGGGAAGTAAAGCCGGCGGTCCCATGTCATAGATTTATCGCATGTTAATGAACCCTCTACTAATTACACCTGTGTCAAGATAAATTAATTATAGGTTAAACCACGCTCTAATTAGGTTCCTACGTTCGTCTCCAGGAGCCGACTGCAGTGGCGTCTAGTAGCCAAGTTCTGAACTAGTAGTTGTTGATGGTGGCGTTTGACGGCAAAAGTAGGAACTACTTGAAATTCAATGTCTGCAGTCCTTACTTGAATTTAAAAAAAACAGATAACACACACTAATACAGTCATTACAATTAACACCGGTTATCAGACAGATTCTACACACACCCAAAGTACACGGGGCTACATGACCGCGTTGTCGCAGCCCAAAAACTAAGGAACCAACCTACCAACCTCACTTTTGCCTCAGTATGCTGAGTGTACACCGTTCCAGCCCTTCTCACTTCTCACTTCTCGCCTGACCTAGTACGCCTCATTATAGTACTAGCTTGGGTTCATGTGCGTTCTACCCACACGAACTGCGGCGGTAATTCTACACTTCAAAATGAACTTATTTTTAAAGCCATATTTGGCCTCATTTTAACATAGAAAGGATTATGAGATCAATCAGGGGCTTACTGTGTCCGTCTGTTTGTCTGTGTGTGTGCCACCTCTCAGAATGACTTAACGTCAATACAGAATTCCACCAGAATTGGTAGGCCTATATATCAAGTCTTCGCTAAGACTATCTGGCTTTTCATATTTCAAGTGTGCCATTGCATCATACTGCAAATAATACTCCATTTTGTATTTTGACACTAGCCTACGTAGCACTCAAACCAGCAACATAATTATACGATTAATTCATGCTAAGAAAAGTAATTTTTCAGAATTTCAAATAAATAATATTCAATATCACGTGAGTCTCCCATCTTCAATATATACAATATTAAAATCAATAATTCATCATTTAATAAACTTGAAATGTTGATTTTTTAACAGAAAGATAGCATCGTGCAAAATCTTTACTCCGCTGAAGGCACAAAACCATCGGCCTTGCAAATTCAAGATGGTGGCCAAGCGTAGTATTAAAATTTAAGAAATAGCTCCGTTAAGAACTAAAATGTATTTTCATTTGTGTCAGTGTGTCTGTGTGTCACCTCGTTGCACTTTCTAACGTCAACACAGAATTTACTCAATAGTAATCTACCATGGAATTTAAATTGTCAAGTGTATTTTTACTCAAAGAATGTGTTCTTTATTGAATTTCCGATTTGTTATCACTCTATGTTATTGTTATTGTTATAAGTTAATTATTCATTATTTTTTGCTTTATTAATATTCGGCTCATTTGATTTTTAGGCGGGTACCTCTACATTTTTAAAACCTAAATTTGTATATTTTAAACTGTGTTACGAGGGGCTGACGACTTGTATGTCCCGACCCTTAAATGAACAATCATCATCGTCTTCATCATCATCATCATTCTACCATCGTACAAAATTTCAGCATTTGAGCTGTTCTCCTATAGGCCCCGAGAAAACACACTCTAAAAATTAGGATTATCACTATGTTGGTTTATTGCTTGTCACGATCTGGAAGTTCATATCAATGAACTTATTTCATAGTTCTCTACCATGACACAAAATGTCAGTTTTATAGCAGTAATAGATTCGGAGAATATGGAATTAAATTTTGAAAATTTCCCTAGCCACCATATTGGTTTTATGATTCTCACGGGTTTGAAAGACGCATAACTGAAATTTCTACATTGTATTCCATCATAATACTAAGGTTCAGATTAACGTCCCAAGAAATGGCAGTTGGATTTTGTAAATTCACGTGGCTATCACTTGGTTTCGTGTTTGTCATTGTTTTGGAATTATCATCGGCGAGTGTGTCTAGTAGTATAGTATCATGCTATAAAGTTTCAAATTGGGGTTGAAAGGGGTGCTAACAAAATAAAATTAGCTTCGAAAATTTGCACGGGCAACATTTTTATTTCGGGCTCGTTCAGCTTTACTTAAATCCATGAGCGTCTGTACTGGTATCCAGCGGCGAGTGGTCAGCGTCTGTTAGCTCAGTGAGCTCGGCTGAAAATCTAAGTTCCAAAGGCCTCAACAACCTCTGGTCCTATATGGTCCTGGTATCTGCTAGGCCAAGTACTGAGTACAAGCAAATATGGAATGTGCAAGTAAATACAATCTTACCCCAGGTGGTACACAATCCACCCGTCAACAGACGGACACTGACCTTTCGGATTCTGGGGAGTTCAGACGTGCGCAACAGAGAGTATCGGAGATCTCTGGTAAACTGTCCTACAACCAGAAATCATTCCTTGGAACGATAAACATTAATACATCGATCCAAACAGGTAAATTACATGACCTCACGCAGGAAATTGAACGACAAAAATTTCTCATCCTTGCTCTTCAAGAAACACGAATGACAGACAACGACACTATGGACTACGGAAACTACCGCATCTTTAAGAGCAAAACACAACAAAGAGTCGCAAGGGGTGCACCAATTTTCGGTATGGCGTTTCTTGTACACAGATCTATTATCACCTCCGTCAGGGAAATTACACCCGTCAATAGTCGGCTCATGACCATGCGCATCAAATGCGCCAACAAAAATTTCACCCTCATCAATGCGCATGCCCCCACCAATGTTGACAATAAGAAGAACCCTGAAACGGTTGAAAAATTCTGGAACAAACTTGAGAACATCATGAGCAAGATTTCCCGCGACGACGTTAAAATCCTCATGGGAGATTTCAATGCTCAACTTGGCAAAGAGAAAATCTATCGAAAAATCGTCGGTAAATATTCAGCACACCAAAACACGAACACTAACGGCACGCGTCTGTTTGACATCTGTCACCAATTCAACCTTAAAATTATGTCCACGCTCTTTAGAAAATCACCGCATAAACAGAAAACATGGCGATCTCCGATCCAACATCTCGGTGAGTATCAGATTGATCACGTCGCCATTTCCTACACCCACTACAGAACCATTCACGACGTTCAAGTCCGACGAGACGCGAATATCGACTCGGATCACTACCTTACAAGAATCAAAGTAAAGTTCACCCCAAAGAGAGTTCACCGTCGCAAACCACATATCCCGAAATTCGATTTAGCTATGATTCAAGAAACAAATATTGTAGAGGAATGGGAAAAGGAACCGGCGAATAACTGGAACGACTTTCGTAGCAAAATTATCGGACAAGCTAAAGCACTGATCCCGCTAAAAAGAAAGACCAAACATCCGTGGTGGAATTCTGAGTGTGATCAAGCCATTGCCAATCGCCGAATCGCATTCCAAAAATACAACAGCAGTAGATCACCAGGAACCCTGGGACACTTCCTCGACATCCGCAAACAGACAAACAAGACTATCAGGAAAGTCAAGCGTGATTATATCACTGAGCAACTTAAGTCCATGGAGAATGATTTCAGAAACTCAGATAGTCGGAATTTCTACAGGACCTTCGCGAATAATATTAAGGGTTATGCACCGCCAAATTTAACCTTCAGGAAACAGGATGGAAAACTGGCACTTACTAATCGTGAAAATTGCGATGAACTTGCACGCTACTTTTCTGGGCTCCTTAACTGTCCCGAACCACCTGAACGTTTCTTGCATACGACCTCAGAACACGTCAAGCCAGACGCTGATCCACCAACACAAGAAGAAATCACTCGCCATATCAAAAAACTCAAGAATGGAAAGACAGCAGGAGAAGACGGAATTGTCGCGGAACTGCTGAAAAATCTTGGACCACGATCACTGCAGGAAATTACACAGATCATCCAAGAAGTCTGGCGAAGTGAAAAACTCCCTGATGATTGGAAATGCGCACTCATTCACCCACTCTACAAAAAAGGAGACAGATTGGATGTGAATAACTATAGAGGGATATCCCTCCTTTCTGTACCTTACAAAGTCTTCTCTGCATGTCTCCTACAACGCACACAAGAACAGCTCGAGCCTCTCATTGGAGAATACCAGGCAGGGTTCAGACCAAACAGATCAAGTACTGAACAAATTTTCAACCTCAAGTCCACACAAACTTCGAGCTTTACGAAATCTCCCAACCATCTGCGTATTCGTCGATTTTCAGAAAGCTTATGACTCTGTCGACCGCCTATCCCTCTTTAATATACTCGAAGAATACACGCTCGACCCGAAAACACGACGCCTCATCCAACAGACCCTATCTGAAACAACTTCCAAAGTCAAGTTCCTTGGTGAAGTATCTGAACCTTTCCTCATCGGGACAGGTGTACGGCAGGGTGATGGGCTCTCCCCTCTACTCTTTAATATCGTCCTAGAGAAGGTCATGAAAGAATGGATAAATGAACTGAGGAGTCGGAATACCTGGAAGCCCGTCATGCTAGGAAGGCAAAGGGATAATATCGACGTGACATGCTTCGCTTTCGCGGATGATCTTGCAATCCTCTCCGCAGATGAACGAACGGCAATTCTTCAGATTGAGGTCTTAAAAGAGTGTGCTGAAAAGATCGGACTACAAATTTCCTTCACAAAGACCGAGTTTATATCGACAAAACACATTCAAGCACAAAATTTACTCACAGAGTACGGTATGATAAACAGGGTTAATCAATTCAAGTATTTGGGTGAAATTATTGAACCCACAGGTATGGAAAGAGTGGCGCAAAAATCTCGTGAACTTAAATTGCGGAAAGCATACGGAAAAATCGCACATATTTACAACAAGAAATGCATGAGCATCAACACCAAAATTCAACACTACACGACTGTCATCAAACCTGGAACACTTTACGCCAGCGAGACACTAAACCTCAACTTGAGAACATCAAGAAGGCTGAGAGAAAAATCATCCGTAAAATATTGGGACCTAAGTTCACAGATGACGGATATCGTCTGCAATCACACACAATCACAGAGAGATACTCTAACATCGAGTCAAATTTCCGCAAGCGACGACTGAGATTCTACGGCCACATTATGAGACTGAATGACGACCGGCTAACAAAGAGAATATTGACTCACTTACGAAAACTTAAAGTGACAACAGTCTGGGTTAACCAAGTCCAAATTGATCTCGAAAGTGCCAACATCATACCAATAGACATAGACGATCGAATGACATTCCGACATAAGATCCACAGTTGGGAAGTCAAACATGAAGGTCGACCAAGGAGACCAGGGAAAGGATGGACGGAGGAACGTCGAGTCCGACACAGTGAGATGATGAAGGAGTTCTGGAAGAACAAGAAGAACAGCACCAGAACATAATTTGCTTAATGTGATCTTTTGGGTCTAAACAATGTAAATAAAATAAAATAAATAAAATATTAATAATAGACTAATAACAAAAGGGTAGCAGGGGGAGACTCCCGTAGGGATAGCTTCACTCAGGGAATGGCGCCCCTGCCCATGAAGCCCCAGGTCCCTCTGGCCCGGAGGTTAGTACCTGGTAAGGTTGGGGTAGGCAGGACTCCTGAGCCGCAGTGAAGGCAACCTGCCTAGGAGATGGAAAACTCCAAAATTAAACCTACAATGGTAGCGTCTGACCCGGAACAGGCGGCTGCCAACAGCGTCTGTATCGAATGTTAGGGACGGCTGATAACAAAACCTGGCTGTAGGTATAAAAAGCAAACCCATCTAATGCATGATGGAGAAATTAACGAGTAATGCCTCGGATGAAATGCCGCTGGCTGGGGAGCGCCAGGACTCGTCTGGAGCCGGTGCTGGACGTGACTGTATGTGAGCCGCTGAACAGGTGGTCTCCTACCGGGCAAGATCCTGAACACTACAGCCGACAAGAGTTTGCAAGATGAGCCTGAGCAACGAAATGAATCATTATCTAGTATTTCACCTGCTGAAGGTGCTGCACAGGTAACTCAACGTGTGCTCACCCAGACAGGACTGCCACGACAGCGTATTAAATGGGCAAATGTCATGAACGAAACCATAATACGCACTTATTTTAGGGTTACTGACGTCGGGCAGAAGTCAGTTGGTTATTGACAACGCTTACATTCTGAATTTTGGCTGCATTACCCTGAACTAACTGTGACCGAACAGAGAGTATCTGATCAATTCAGGGCTATTCTCAGGAATAATCTTATCCCTGAAGCGGAATGAACACCATTAAAGAAAAGGTCGAGCGTGAGAAGAAAGGCGTGCCTGGAGATACCCAGAACAGTTTTGCTAAAGAACTGGAGTCTTCACAAGCGGATTGCCAGAACCTTTAAGAAGTAGATTCAGTTTCTATGCAAATCATCGATCATCATCAAATTGGAAAGTTGAAGAATGAAATGATGGCTACAGTCATAGAGTTTTATGAAAATGATGCAAATTGCAGGCCGAATATACCAAAAGTCAACGGCTCAAGAAAGCTGACAAAGATACTGAGTATCATGAATCGGGATGTTTTGCCGGAACATGAAGAAGCATCTGCAAATCTGCAGTCCCTTCATGCTATTATATACTGTGGCGCAGTAACTGTTGTGAGAGTTATGGGTATTGAACATCGTGAACGAAGAAAGCATATGCCATCGATGCCAATCTGGAAAAGAAGACTTGTTGGAAGAATTGAACAGCTCAGGACAGATATTGCAAGAATGACACAATATGTTCGTGGTAAAAGAACAAGAAAAGTTCTGAGGAAAGCTGAGCGTATAATGAGACAAGAAACACACCACACCCAGTTATACGTACCGAATTCAACACATGAAGAGTACCTAGATACCTTGGAACAAAGGCTGTATGTTTTATCCGCCAGACTTGCAAAGTATAAAGAGGAAGAAAGATAACTTCCTTTTCGTCAACTCAGAGAGAAGATTTAATCAGAAACTTGGTAAGATAAAGGATTCTGTGGACAAAACCAATCCGACTAAAGAAGAAATTTAAGAATTTTGGGGCAAACAACTGTCTACACCATCTCATCATGACACTCAATCAAGTTGGGTAAGAGAAGAACAGCAAGCTTCCCAAAGATTTGAGCAAGTGCAGCACGAGAAATTCTCCACAAATGATAATACGGAAGTTATCAACAAGTTGGCGAATTGGTAAGCCCTTGGCCCTGACCAGATTCAGAATTTTTGGTATAAGAAGTTATGGAGCTTCCACGATCGACTAGGTGAGTTCATTAATGATGCCATCCTTCATCCCGATAGCTTGCCGGAATTCCTCACACGTGGCATCACATATTTGCTTCCAAAAGATCTTCAGAATACGTGGGACCCTACAAAATATCGCCCCAACACATGTCTGCCCACGTTGTAAAAGATCATGCCTGGCTAACAGGATATAGGCACACTGAGAAAGAAACTAGATAATTGCCGTGCAACAGAAAGGTTGTAAAAAGGGGTTCAAAAGGGTGCAAAGAACAACTAATCATTCACTCAGTTGTGTGTGGCCAGGCACACTTGAATCACCGAAACCTTCATATGGCGTACATAGATTATAGGAAGACCCCATGACTGGCTAGTAGCAGGGCTGCGATTGTATAAGATCAATGAGGTATATGCCAGTTTCTTGAAAAGAGTTATGTCAGCATGGCAAACTAGAATGTGTCTCAATACACCACGCGGGGACATACGAACAGATGAGATATCGATTGGGAGAGACATCTCTCAAGAAGACTCCCTTAGCCCCTTATGGTTTGTCCTGGCAATGAATCATTTATCTACCCAGCTTAACTCTACTAACTACGGCTTTTCTATCAAGATTGGAAAGAGAGTTGGTACTCGGCTAAATCATCTGCTATACATGGACGACCTTAAACTCTATGCCAAAACACAGTCGCATCTGACAAACGTGCTGAGAGTAGTTGAATCATTCTCACGAGACATACAAATGAGATTTGGTTCGGACAAGTGTCGGACACTAAAGGTGGAGAGAGGAAAAGTACAGAAGTCCGGGTATGAGCTGGAAGATGGAAAACATAGTAAGACTATGTTGGCAGAAGACACCTACAAATACGTAGGAGTAAACTAAGCTAGGAATATTGACCATGTGTCAATAAAGAAAGATCTGTCAAATTTGTCAAAAGATTAAAACAAATCATAAAAACGCACTTGAACAGCAAAAACCTAGTGAAAACTGTTAACACGTATCCTGTGCCTGTGCTGAGCTACTCCTTTGGCATAATCAAATGGTGTAAAACGGACATCGACGGTCTTGAGCGAAAAATGGGAACGATGTTCACAAAAGGAAGGAAACACCACCCACGGTCTTCAATAGAACGAATGACTCTACCCAGAAACCTAGGCGGACGTGGGTTCGTTGACATTGATAACCAGATGAAACGACAAATAGACAGCCTTAGGGAGTACTTGTACGCAGAAGCGAGATCATCTGTACTTCACAGAGCCCTCAGTGAGGCGGAAAAATCAACGTCACTGGACTTGTGTCAACTAGAGATTCAACACCACCTACATACTGACCTTCAGAAGATGGAAGCATGGAAACCTTTGCATGGAAAACATCCAAATGATGTGAGTCAAGCAAATGTTGGTATAACTGCGTCAAACTACTGGATCACTTCAGGACGGATCGTTCCGGAAACTGAAGATTTTATGCTTGCAATTCAAGACCAAGACATTCCTACAAGGAACAACCTCAAGTTCATTGCAAATGATCCCGCTGTACCAGATGATAAGTCCCGCTACGGCTGTCAACAGTCAGAAACTATACAGCATATTGCATCTGCATGTAGATATTTCCTGGCGACGGAACACAAACAAAGGCATGATGCAGTTGCAAAAATCTTCCATCAGGAGTTGGGTGCTAAGTTTCAGCTTGAAAAAGGAAAGAAAGTTCCGTATCACCAATATCAGCCAGAGTGTGTTCTTGAAAACAAGGAATACAAGTTATATTGGGACCGAACTATATTGACTGTTTTTTTTAGCGTATGGCTTTTAGTGCCGGGAGTGTCCGAGGACATGTTCGGCTCGCCAGTTTTGTAGCTGCTTCAAGACGGACACCCAATGGGTGAGCTACAAGTACCGTTGGGGAGGAAAGTTGGAAGGGAAGGGCGAGGAGTTGGAAGGTAGCGGCTGTGGCCTATAGTGAGGTACCAACCCCGGCATTTGCCTGGAAGGAAGATGGGAAACCACAGAAGACCATCTTCAAGGTTGCCGGCGGGGGGATTCGAACCTCCTCACCTCCCGGATGTGAGCGACTGCCATTAGTGATGCCGTAACGACCACGGCTAACTCACCCGGTATTTTGACTGATCAATCGGTATCACACAACAGGCCGGATCTGGGGGTTGTCAGCAAGAGCATGAAGCAAACTATCTTGATTGATGTTGCGATTCCTAACAACAAGAATCTCCAGTCAAAACGCATAGAAAATATCAGCAAATACAGCGAGTTTGTCGACCCTATCAAAAGACAATGGCATGTAGAGCTGGTAAAGACCATACCTATCATTGCCTCAAGTACGGGCGTGATCCCAAGTACCTTGTTCCAAGGTCTTAAAGAACTGGATCTGGATACGCAACAGTACAAATTAATGCAGAAGGCAGTAGTTCTTTCAACAACCCAAATCGTTCTGAAGTTCAAGGGTAGCGACTTTCCAGCTTATGTAGTGGTTGTTCCAGTAACTATACTTTGGTTCCCTGAATCCCGTATAGTTTTGTTGTGATGTACGAGCAATGCGTTATATGTACTGTTTTTTTTTTTTTTTTTTTTTTAGCGTATGGCTTTTAGTGCCGGGAGTGTCCGAGGACATGTTCGGCTCGCCAGTTTTGTAGCTGATTCGAGACGGACACCCAATGGGTGAGCTACAAGTACCGCTGGGGAGGAAAGTTAGAAGGGAGGGTCGAGGAGTTGGAAGGTAGCGGCTGTGGCCTATAGTTAAGGACCAACCCCGGCATTTGCCTGGAAGGAAGATGGGAAACCACAGAAGACCATCTTCAAGGTTGCCGGCGGGGGGATTCGAACCTCCTCGCCTCCCGGATGTGAGCGACTGCCAACAGTCATGCCGCAACGACCTCGGCTAACTCACCCGGTATATGTACTGTATAAAATAATTATAATAATAATAATAAAAGTAATAATAATAATAATAATAATAATAATAATAATAATAATATAATCTTTCAGAAATTAAGGTAAAGCTTCTTCCAAGGAACACTAGAAAGGTCCAACGGAGGAAAATCCACTGCCTTGACACAGAGAAGCTCAGATCCAACGAGGAGTTCACCCAGAAGCTGGAGTTTCAAGACCCAGATAATTGGGAGCAACTGCAAGAGGCATTAGTCAAGAGAGCTAACAAACAGCTCCATTAACAATATCAAAGAAACATCTATGGTGGACTTGTGGCTTTGTCACAAAGGCAGCTTGCATGGCTGAAATGGAACTCGCAGGAGAACCAAGATAACCTGACGATATTCTTGGACGCAAGAAAACATTTTGCCAAAACTAACAGAGGGATAAAGCGTGCTTTCGACAATAACCAGTTAGTACAGATGGAGGATAACTTTAAGAAGAACAATACTCGAGACTTTTACAAGTCCTTCAAATGACATCTCAGCAAATACAGTCCCCCAAGTCTACACTTCACGGGACCAGACGGTCGAATTGCGTACAATAATACGGACAAGAGTCATATCCTGGCGAATTATTTCCAGTTACTCCTCAATTGCAACGCTCCAGAATCCACCTTCACGTTCGACAACAACACTCCCATCCATCCTGGTTCAGTACTGTGCCCGTCTGTGCACCAGGAGCGACAGACAACCACATGCGAGACAGCAGTGAACACAGTGTTAGCGCGAGATCTCTCTCAGGGTGTTCTGGGTTTGGGGGATAATTACCAACACTGTGCTCATGCCGCTCGTAAAGGAAAAAGGAAAGACATGCAATTGAGAATTGAAGACCATGTTTCAAGACGAACCAATTAACAAAAAGAAATAAAAAATCATTAAATTCCTGCATTCTTGCAGAAGCACAAAACTAGCACACGCATTCAATAGCAGATTTTATGTCTCTCTTATATGAAATAAACCATAGTCGTATTTAAAATTGTCCATATCTTGACTATGTTTATGAATTACACTTCATTCTTGAATTTATACAAGTCGAGATGACATATAATAATTTGTCTCTATTATGTTGCATAGTTACTCTATTTTACTGTTTACAAATAGTTCTGACATTAGCACGGATTAGTTCACACACGATTCTTCATTCAATTATTTAATAAACGCACTTCTTAACGCAGTTATGTCAAAATGTCATGATGACTATTATTTGGGCACAGCAGTTAATTTTATAGCAGACAATTGAGAACAACAATAATAATAATATCTGGTTTCATTGAGTTAGCTAGATATTTTCCTTCATAACTTCAAAGATCTAATGCAATGACCATGAATTCATATGACCATAAAATTTGCATGACAATATTGCTTGTAATAATCCATAATAATTTGAGCTATCACATCACAGGGAAATCTTTAGGATTTGGAATACACAGAAGCATTATGGGACAGGAGACAATTCCCGCAACTCCCATTTTTTTTTCATCAAAGCATACAACTTTCGGTGGATTTCGGATACAACTCCTCTAATCTCCAATCGACACGAGGATCTGGGCCTCTTTAACCAACTTTTACAAAGTGCCTTAGCAATTTAACTTCTTTTCTCAACATCCTAAAAGATAACAAATATTAAGCATTCAAATGGATATCAACAGTAATTATTATTCAATATATTTTATCAATAGCTTTCATGACTATTATTCATTTGGAATATCACTTCCATCATTATTTATAGAATTTAAGACTTATTATTTATTCAGAAAAAATATTTCTTATTATTATTATTATTATGAGACATCATATTTTTCTGTCACGCAGAATAAACATTATTTAATGCATATAATCATTGAAAATCTGCAGCTTTATGAATTAGGGTAGGAATCCTCAAATTATTTACTGCAGAAATGAAACATTGAGGATTGCATCTCGGCTGCAAGTCTACCCTGACTATATGGAAAAATTACGCCTAAAAATATGCAACCATTCTAACTGTACAAGAGTTACTTGAAAAAGAAGGTGAATTGGTCTATCAGAACGGAGGAATATTCATGACTCTCTGAAATGTTTAAGCTTGCGGAAGTCAACGTTATCATGTTTCTGTGGCTATCAGACCTCCCTCGATGCAGATCAACTCCACGCACCACGGATCTGAAAAGTTTAACATGGGGCATGATGTCGCGTTCAACTCCCCCGGTGCAGGTCGACTCCACGCACCACGGACCTGAGAAGTTGAAACGCAGAGCATTGGGGTATGATGCAGCATTCTGCGTGGTCTACGGACCTCAGCCGCAGGTGGCTTTATTCCTCGTTCCTAAGGACATCCTGGTCTGGTCTCCTCACATCCTGCCTTCTAGCCGCTAGTCATCTCCATGGACTGGGGTAATGAAATTATCCTATCTTGGGACTGGTATCCATGCGCATAAGGCATGCTGCTAGTAATGTTCATGTTTAATAATGGAGTACAGCTTTTCCCGGAGCGGCTAGCTGGTGAACCATGTGTTATTTCCTCGTACAAATACAAACCGATATAAAATAAGTGAATTAATTTACCTATTTCACAGTCATACAGCATAACATTTTGATGTATAAGGATTACAACGCAACCAAGAACTACATTTTCCAACCACCCCGAGCCGAGAAAAAGTTACCTTACAAAAATGATAACAACTTTGTTTCTTGGACACACACAATTTTGAAATTAATAAACCAGTTATACAACATTCCAATGTATATTGTGTTAAAATTTGGATTCGATCTGATGACAAGTTTTTGAGATAATAATTATTAAATGTGACGCTTGGTTGAAACACGCTTAAAAACTTGCACTTTTTGTGTTCCAAATGCGAAAAAAAATATTAAAATATAAATTAAAAATCCCAAACCTACATGAACTAACGTAAAATAGAACGAAATAAAATGATGATGTCATTGGATTTTATGTAGGTCTTTTGGTTACTTCACAAACAACCTTCAAACTCGAGTGCACATAATACTTTGGTCGACAGTATATGTCCTAACAGACAGAGTAACGTCGCACTAATTGCCTAGTTCGAAGGAGCACTCGCTCATACTGACGTCGAATTCAACTATATCGGTGACACACACACACTTCGTGGTTCGATGACGGGTCAGACTATGTCCGACTGTGTACTTGACCTGTATCAAGGCCGGTATTTATACCGTCTCACGGGTGCATATTGATCATTCAACTCGCATTACGTAATGCCTGATCTTCCATATCATTGGCTATGTTCAAAGAACCCTCCAGAAGGTTTGTAATTTCCAATAGAATATCCTGAGTAAGCAAGCATATTACTCCCCATACAGTACTGAAGGGTTGAGATAAGTTTCTTCTATAACAAGAGCTTATAACGAATATGCTTTCAATATCCGCTAGCTACACGTGGAACATGTGGCCGGTTCAAAGCTTGCGTTGAGTTGGCTGCTAGACCTTGACTCGCTGACGTCACGAGCGCGCTCTCTTTAAACTCACGCCGGACCACGACATCGTAAATGGGCACAGTGCCTCCCACAAGAGAAGAAGTTAGCCATGTCATACATTCGGTAAAGAACATCAAGGTCTCAGGGGAAGACTCAATAATAGCCGAAATGTGGAAAAATGCTGGAAACAACGCAGTCGATAAACTTACGGAGACAATTCGCAACATTTGGGAAATTGAGGAACTTCCATGTGGCTGGTCCTCTGCACTAATCCACCCTCTTTATAAAAAGGCGACAGAATGGACGTAAACAATTATCGTGACATGTCCCTTCTCTTAATAACCTACAAAATCCTTTCGAAGGCACTTCAAACTAGGGCAGAGGAAAAATTGGACCCACAGCTGGGTGAATACCAAGGAGGTTTCAGGAAAGGCATTTCATGTGCCGAGAAAATCATGAATCTTAGATTTGTCCTTTTCTACCTGAAACTGAGTAATAAGAAATTTGCAGTCACCGTTGTAGATTTCAGAAAGGCTTACGACTTGATTCACAGATCCACTTTTCTCGAAATCCTGAAAGAATTCGGCCTAGAGAATAATACAAGAGCAAATATCCAATAGACTCCTACCAACACCACCTCCAAAGTGAAATTCATGAGAGAGATTTCGAACTTATTTGAAATTAGGACGAAAGTCAGGCAAGGAGATGGACTCTCCCCTTTACTTTTCAACTGCATACTTGAGAAAGTCATCTGTGAGTGGCGGAAAGGAATGTGTAACAAAGGAGTTGTAAATGGAGTTAGACTTGGCTAAATAAGTATGAATCTGACGGTTGATTGTCTGGCCTTTGCAGATGACCTTGCAATTTTCTGACGCGCTATAAACAGCTGTAGAACAAATCAGTGAACTGAAGAGACAAGCAACAAATGCGGGTCTACAGATATCCTTCGAGAGAACGGATTTTATAACAAGCATTACGTCAGCATCCAACGTGCTAGACGTAGGAGAAAGGAAAATCAAACCAACAAGGGAAATTTAAATATCTTGGAGAGTGGATGGATCCCAACACCTCGGAGAAAGAAGCCTTTGCATCACGGACCAGAAAAATGGAATCGGCATATCAACTAACTAGTAAAAATGTCTACAAGGGGAAATCAATATCCATTAACGCCAAGATACGACAATACAGCATAGTAATAAGACTGGAGGCTTTATATAGTGCCAAATGCCTTGCCATGAGTAGCATGGGCGCCCATAGGATTTTTTCCAGGGGGGGGGGAAGTAAATATTTTCGTTTCATTGCCCCCCCCCCCCACACACACACACACACACAAAAAAAGTTTCATTTCTTACTTACTTCGTCTTCATGATACTCATTATTTGACTGCTCTGAAACCATTGGCTACTTTGTGGCAAGTTTGGGAGGAATGTTTTCTTTGAGTTTTTGTCCGTTAACGTTCGCTTTTCTTCGTGATTTAACGTCGTAATGTTCAGTTCTTAAAAACAGGAAAAAACTAGTGGTATCGACAAAAATAAAAATCAAGAACCGTAGTTCATTAAAATGGTATCGTTAATCCAGTTCGCCAACTTTCTAAATAACTGGATATATCGTATTTTCACATGATCCCAAATCACTAAGTTAAACTGTGGAATTATCTCAACATCTGAATCAGAGAATTATTTAAATAGCACTGTTTCCAAATACGGTAGGCTACGGTATCTAGTTTGTTCTGGCCATTACAGCAGATCGTCACGTCTTTCCTCTTCTAAACAACCAATCGGAAATACTTCGCATTGCTCTTACTAGAATCATGAAACACTTGTAGTTAACGAACTGATAAACTCGAGCCTATGGTTTTAGTAAAAATTGGTTTTGTCAATAAAATATATTTCGCCTGATTATTAATAACCACTAAGTAAAATTGATAAAAACCACTATATCACGTACTTCTTACTACCATTATTCTCATTCTCGACTGAAACAAGAGGAAAGGTGATACGAATGTAAACAAACCACTTCTTTCAATGTGTAATTGAGCCTTATGCTCAAGCTTTTCTCTGTTTATGAAAATAATAGACGATAAAATAAAACTAACAGATATCGTACAATTCCGTTGAGTTTTATAAAATAACAAGTGTTATATTTCGCCGTATTATTGTACCTGTGACGTAAAAAATATACTATCTAACCAATCTAATACAAATACTTTTTGAGTTTTAAAATTTATGTGTGTTAAGGCTACCCTTGAAGAGGGGAAAATTAACATTTTTATATTCAATAACTGGCATTGTTGTAAATTTAAACAGGTTTAAACTTCATCCCTTGTACTTGACTGTGAGTGAAATTCTGGTTTATGTTATAACGTGTCATTAGGCGAGTGTGTATATGTAATGTTATTTCAGAGTACCGATAGCGTAGTTTTGAGACGAGTGCCCCGGAACATGAAACATGATACGTACGTGGTATTTCCCTGAAGGTAGTGTTGAAAATATCATAGGCCTACTAGGGATGGCTGCTGTCAGCGTCGGCAATCAAATTTCGAATATTTAGGTAACCAGTCGTCATCGTGGAGCTTAAATTGAGGTACTCAACTACACAGATGGGCTTAAAGATGAAATTACTACATTCTGTCCTTTCTTACAATGCATGCCACGATGGATTTACGTTGCTGCCCCCGACTTGGAATATGCAGATTTATTAAAGTTGTAACCTTCCCAGGTCACAAGGGATCGAGCCTTTACTTTCGGGACGTACGATTTTCATAATCGTCCACATATTTTTATTTGATGCCTTTTTGTGTTTTATAATTATGTAATGAAGTGTATAATATTATGTGATTTATTTCCGATTAATTTGTTTAGGTTTTAAGGAATTGTAATTGGCAGGATCTGAGTCTAGTTGTATGTGAATATTTTATCATTGGAATAATCTTCAGTCAGAGAGTCTGGAATTGTGTGCAAGAACCAGGAAGTAGGCTTGTTGTCGCCTGGGTTTTTCTCTCGCAAGCTCAAGTGCATGATGACTCATGCAGGTAGGAGGCTTGGCAACCCTGTGCTAGGGGTGTGTCTAGGGTATTTTGAAGACCAAGAAGGCACTCCTTATATGGTAATGTTTTGTTTTGATTGGCTGGACCCGTGAGGGAAGCCAGGTAGGCCAGTGATTTTTGGAGGGGAGATGAATGTTATTAGGACTTGACGAAGCTGTGAGGGCGACTCATTCTTAGGACTCCGTGGGGAGTACTACTCAATCTTTGGACCGCGTGTAGGGCGGTGTACTCATCCTTTGGACTCCGTGTGGAGTGGTTCGTATTCTTGGTAAGACTCCGTGAGGGAGTGGAACTTGTATTTTGGACTTGTGTGTTTTTGGTGGAGAAGGAAGGTATTTCAGACGATCACAAGTTGGTGTTCGATGTGCAATTACTGAGTTGCTGGCTATACATTCTCAAGGGAATTATGAGCCTAGTTTCAAACAATTAGTCTAGATTGTTTGTCTCGAATCGCATGAAGTATTGTAAACTAACGTCTGTTTACCGAAATTCTGAGACCATAGCGGTAAATTGTTATACGACAAATACTAGTAAAATATGCTATGTATTAGTAAACTAAGGAGCGAACTAGATGCGATAATCCAACACACGGATTTAAAGCATCTTTGTATAATCAGATCCACGAAACTAGATAAATCGTTGGATGCTGACCATCAAAGTAATAATGTACATAATATTCATAGTTGAGAGGCTTGCGTGTGAAATATATAGTAATTGTGCTGCGAGTAAGTAGGAGTGATTCTCTGGGAGCAACTAACCCTCGAATCAGTAGAGTTAAGTCGTCACAGCTGAAGTCAACGCCTGTAAGTACCAGTCATCATTATTTCCGAGGGTCATCAATATGTCATAAGTGTGCCTGTGTGAATATGATAGGGAGTTTTAGATAGTCTGTATGACGAGGATCGTGCGAAGTGTATTTCATGTCTGGTATCAGAATATATTGTACATTTTAGCAAATCTATAGTGCTTTTATTTATGAGGTAACCAGTGTAGTTAAGAGTGAATGTTTATTGCTGTTACTCATACCGTACAGGTGTTTAACCCTCACGCAACCAGTGAAGCCGAGCAGTTACAAAGTTTCCATAACATATGAGGCTGTTTCTTCGCCTGAGTGTGTATTTAACTATGAGTGGCATACACTATAAATATGCGTTTGCTAAAATTACAAATTAAAAAAAAATAATACAAAGAATGTAGATTAAATTTTAACAGATATCATACACAACCAATGTGCAAAAACAATTATTTAAATACCGGTACCAAGTTTGGAATTTCCTCATTGGTACAAATTCACATTCATGTCAGATCAACAGCAAGAACACCAAGGTGACTAAGGCGATCCTTTCATTTATGTCCTTAAATAATCAACAATGCCAAAGTATATTCTCTTGTCGAGGGCCTAAATTTAATCAACTTGACGTTTAATGACCAAGCAGTTTTGTACAGTTTTCCAGAATATTTTCCGTCCCTAAAACCTGCCGCCTTAGCAGTTGCAAGTTTGTCCCCCCCCCCCCCCCGTCAATACGGGTCTGAATATAGTAAATTATCCAATATTGTAAGCACGACCTTACAGGACCAGTGTTTTACTAGTCAGCATAGAAAAACTTATTTTAGGAGTTAAGAAACGCTATCGATGTTGCAATGTCTAAAAATATCTCCAGAACTTGCTTTTCATATCGACACTGCCGAAGTGAGGTGGCAAAAGTAGTAGCCACTCAAGATAGTGATAGGGAAATATACGGTATTTAACACTAGGCATAGCCGTATTGAAATTTGGAGCTTACCTAGATATTAGGCCCCTTTAAACATCAATTATCATCATCATCATCATCATCCATTGGTGACAGAGTGCATGGCATCATAAGAACCATATTTTTATTTAACAATTGTAAATACATACATACATACGTACATATTACGTCAGCAAAATTACAGAATTTTGTTATTGTAACAGTTGTCAGTTGACTATTTGTAACTTCCATTTATGAAATAAACTGGTGTGACAATGAACAATCTTATTTCAACATTCTCGGAAATCCAGGCCCCCTAAGGGCGCCCACGATATTAACCCATGCATGAGTACCAAATGGCCGAACAGACCCACTTAAAGCTTGAATATTCTAACAATTCTTAGTCAGCACCCACAACCTGAGAGTAATCAACATGCAAAATTTCAGTTTCATAGCCCTTGTGGTTACAAAGATACGATGAATAACGAGTGAGTATCTCCTTTTTGGATTATATATTGAACCCTTCAGAATAGCAGTGTTTATATGTAAGAAATCTTAATCAAGGGGTCGCGCTCAGTTCCTATGTGATGTTTACGTTCGCCAAACATCATGCTCTACTGAGGTAAGGGTCATAGGATTAAAACTATAATTAAGAAAGAAAGGTGACAAGATGTAAAATAATAACATGATTTAATGACTAATAGTGCATAAAAAGAATATAAACAAAAATAATTTAAAAAATCCTCCCTGAATTTTCCCATGACAGGAATATCTATCAATGCTGAGGAGTCAGACGGATCTCCCTCTTATTAAAATGTGGATCCAGGTTCCACTAACTTGCAATTTGGATTTTATGTACGCGTAATGACTAACTACGAGGAATGAGTACTTTGGATGACTGTTCGTTTACAACGGGTTAACAGCCACGGTGCTCACGAACAATCATCTCGTAAATCAACGTTTATGGATATGGAACATGACACTAATAAAAACCCTTAAAAATGTAATGCTGACACACACACTAAAATCTACTATTTACAGGAATCTCTCGAGACCCTCATTTAGCGCGATGACGCACTTGACAATGAGCTGCCAACACCGGCCAATTGCTCAATACACAAGCAAGGAAATACAGCATAGCACGTGACTTCACGGGTCACTGAATGGAATACAAACATGGACTAAACCAACAACAACAAAAGCCTGACCAGCTGATATTACTTTATATGAACAAAACTGCATGTTAAGCTAACGCTTCGGAGATTATCGTGATTCGTAGGCAACTCCCATTTATTAAAACAATTTTTATCATTGATCAGTTCTTAATTCTGTATTTCAAGTAATTACGGTGCCACAAGCACTCTCCACTAATGACCTCGCTAGCAACCTTCAGTCCGTCTTGTGAAAACATATCCCCCTTTCCTCAATACCTGTCATTGTCCCAACTCCAGTGTGTAAAAATAACTGACCAGCTGTGCCGTTATCTCAAAGAATCAACAGCAGCAAATCTCAACCACCTCAACAAATGGTCAGACATTAATCAAAATATCCACAATTGCCCTCGCAAGGTCACAATATGGATCTGGCACCAAGCTGACAGAAATCAGTCTACGCTGAAATTCCCGCTTGTAATGACCACAAAATACACACACACACACTTCTGGGAATGACATTACGAACTTTCACACAGGTCGGCTGAATGGATGCTCGCAAACTATTTAAAAAAAACTATTAAAACCTACGATAGAGCTGACTGCTCTTCGTCACAAATCACATTGCTCCAAAGGAAATAATCTCACTGAATCTGATCAATAATAAACCTTAAAAAATTAATTACCCTCCAATCTACTGTATAATTATATTACTTCAGTCCTACTTCTGAAACACAACATATCTCCGAGAGACGTTTTTTTTTAACCGCATTGCGTAACATATGCAAACACGGTCGTCCACATAGCTACGTTAGTTAAAACAACAAACAAAAACAAGAACCTTCCACTAATAACATATGCGAGCTGTTTCCATGCAAAAGGTGTGTCAGACCAAAACTAAATATACTACGTTAATCACACAAGCAAATTATTTACAAAACAAAATATGTCCCATACACCATAAGTTAATCTATCAGTTAATAATAAGAATATTATTCAGTACTCATCCTCGGCCAGTCACCCGTCAAAGAACATCAGCAGCCATCTCCCAACTGGATGCTCCTTATCTCATTTCAACCATCTTGACGGAGTGTTGATAGTTCCAGGCTCCTTCCATGGTAAGCGATGTCATCTCTCGTGCTGATTCAAAAAGTTAAATTATTATACACTTGATATCTGACTACTAAATTCGCCATTTCAGGTACTACTTTCCCCGGAACTGTTCGTTGGCGAATTATCGATGATACTGCCCCTACAAAATGTAGTACTATGACTATCTAACACTGAATTTAACACACTTATTAATAATTTCTGTGTCCTTCATGACACGCAAAAATATAAAAGCTTCCGTCCTCAGACGAACAAAAGTAATACGCCCTTACGTCCTCAGACGTACAAGAGTAATAGCTTCCGTCCTCAGACGAACAAATGTAATGAGGCACTGTCTTGGCTCTTCACGCCACTTATAAATGAACCGGCCCTAGGTCTTGATAGAGGGGGAAATTAAATAAAAATTTCTCAAAATAATAGTGGTACAGGAATGAAATAAATATCATTGAACTCGAAAAATAGCGCAGGTCAAGAATATGCCCATTAATCCTAGAATCGATCATAGAGATGTTGTCTAGCCGATCTCCCGCGTTAATGCTAGCCATAGCGTGCCCAAGCTAGACTTGCCGCGCTGGTAAGCATTCTTCTCCCATTGGTTCCACATTTTCTGTAACTTGGCGGTTTTTATCAGACCTTGGCCTAGTAGGAGTGTCTAGTATTTTCATCAGCCACTCACGTTACTGCAACATATTTTTTCTAGGCGCGAATATTACAATGAACATACCAGAAGCGTGTCTCACTGCGCGTCGCTTCTATTTTGAGGTGGCCACCACCTGTCCTTCTGAATCATTGCTAGGTCTTTCTTTTCACAATCCTAAGTATTTAGCCTTTTGTCAAACTGCTGCAGGTATTTCCTCATTGTCTCCAACCAATGCTTGAAATTTCCTCATCTCCGTCTGGCTATTTTCATGATGCTGGTGGAAATATTTATTAATTGAAGAAATAAAACATCGAATCATTTATCCATCAGAGGGTAAAGGGTTCAATATATAATAAGATAAGATTGCATTACTTACCTTTAAATTAAATATAAATAGATTCGTAGACGAAGTACACAAAATTAATAAATAATACTGTCGGCACACACAGACACAGTCTAGGCGGCCGTTCATAGTGAACACAATACACACGAATTGAATGTAGGCTACGCGCATATAAATTTCAATATTCCTTTGTAATATTACTCAAGTGTCTAATTTAAAGCGAAAGCACACCAGAACTATTGCATAACTGACATAATATGTAGGATGATTTTAACCTTCCGGTGGGAGCTACTGATCTTATCTCATATTCGTCAACATATTCATCAACTACCTTACAGAAGTTACGTCTTTTCACATGACATTCAAATCCATATCGGCCAGTTTGTCAATGACCCTTCTACACATTTGCTGTTGTTGCAAAAGTGATATGCGAGGCAGATTGCGCTTGATCGAGCACCATTAAGTAATAGACTATGTAGAGAACGAATGAGTGTTTCACTAATTGAAGCAAAACTATTCTTCAACAAATATTGTAATTTTTAAAATTCAGATTTCTGAGGTGTGCCAGACAGGCTTAATGCGCCCACTGCCACTATACATTATTTAATGTTTGGCCTGTCAGAATGTTAAATATCTGAAGTATTTATATTTAGTACAAATTAATTATAATACTGTAAGCACTTTTGAAAAAAAAAGTTTGTTCTCAGTCTGATTTTCATATCGTTTTATTTTTCAAGGGTCCAGGGGGGGGGGGGTGATGCCCCCCCCCCTGCCCCCCCCCCCATATGGGCGCCCATGATGAGTAGAAAGGGTATGATCGAGAAACTAGAAGTAAGAGAAAGGCAGATCTTGAGAAAAATCTTAGGCCCAATCAAAGAAAATGGTGACACAATCATGAAGTCGAATCACATGTTGAAAAGATCACGGACACCACTCGTAAGAGAAGGCTAGTTTTCTATACCCACATTGCTCGTATGAATTCTACAACGTTGAGCAATAGGTTCTTCAGTATTGTTTCTTAACAACAAAACCAAGGAGGCGTGGTCTACCGAGGTAGAAAGAGACCTGCGTGAAGTGGGGATAACCCAGCAGGAAATCCAGAAACGTGTTCCACTGAAGTCGAAACTCCAAGAACATCATGGATTCCAAGAAAAGCCAAAACTGAAAACTGGCAAGACATGAACTGAAGCGAGGAAGGAACAGCATAGGAAACGAATGCGGGAATACTGGGCGAATATTAAGCCCAGGCGCAAAGACATGGAATAGCGTGGTCCATAGATGGCCGAAATGACAGCAAGAATAATATAATAATACTAATAATACTAATAATAATTTTGGAGTGAGTGTAAATGAGTGAACTTGGTGGCAATGACACGGGAACCGAAGCTCTCGGGGGGAAGACATAAGCTCCGCCACATTATCGAAACCAGATTGAACTTGCTGTTAACGTTTCATTTAGAGGCGTGGAATGTTGTAATCGTCAGTCCCGAGTGTTTACTGCCGAATGAGATCTTATAGCCTGTCTCAAAGGTTCTCGTTTACCTTCCTCAAGCTCGAAGTTGCTCTTTCCATCGGCATACTAGTCTTATTTTTTATTCTTTTAGCGTATGTCTTTTAGTGCCAGGAGTGTCCGAGGACATGTTCGGCTCGCCAGAGTTTGTAGCTGCTTCTATCCGGACACCCAGCTACAAGTACCATCGCGTGTGGAGTGTTGTGTGAATGTAAGGACGAGGAATTGGAAGGTAGCGGCTGTGGCCTATAGTTAGGGACCAACCCCGGCATTTGCCTGGAAGGAAGATGGGAAACCACAGAAGACCATCTTCAAGGTTGCCGGCGGGGGGACTCAAACCTCCTCGCCTCCCGGATGTGGGCGGCTGCCTGCAGCCTCGCCGTAGCAACCACGGCCAACTGGGTTGTATGGAACTGCGCCCAAGCTTCACCAATGATCCTGGTCATTAGCATCAACCTTTAAAAGTGGCAGCGGAACTGCGCCCATTGAGAGCGGTCAGGTAGGGCCCTCCCTTCTCCCCTCTATCGAATTATGTTGTGTCGAGTGGTGTGAATTTGAAGTGAATCATTTCAAATTGGTTGTGTCTTGATTGCGAACAAGTCAAAAACCATACAGATAGCGAACAACTAAATATACCCTGTCCAGATTGCGGACAAGAGATTAGAGTTGGCCTGGGATACATAAAACAGGTACAGTTTTCAAAACAGACTAATATTTAATTTTTGATATTTTTAGAGGGGTAGTTATTTATGGTGGATTAGAGAGAGTTGTATTATTATTATTATTATTATTAGTGTAGCCTCCGTGGCTTAGGCAGCAGTGCGCCGGCCTCTCACCGCTGGGTTCCGTGCTTCAAATCCTTGTCACTCCATGTGAGATTTGTGCTGGGCAAAGCAGAGGCGGGACTGGTTTTTCTCCGGATACTCCGGTTTTCCCTGTCATCTTTAATACCAGCAACACTCTCCAATATCATTTCATTTCATCTGTCATTCATTAATAATTGTCCCAGAGGAGTGCGATAGGCTTCGGAAACCGGCACAATGCCTATCCTCACCGATAGATGGGAGCTTCATTCATTCCAACCCTGACCCGGTCCAATGACTGGAAAAAGGCTGTGGATTTTCATTATTATTATTATTATTATCACTATCATTATTATTATTATTATTATTATTATTATTGAAGCCTCCGTGGCTTAGGCGGCAGCACGCCGGCCTCTTACCACTGGGTCCGTGGTTCAAATCCCGGTCACTCCATGTGAGATCTGTGCTGGACAAAACGGAGGCAGACAGGTTTTTCTCCGGGTACTCCGGTTTTCCCTGTCAAAATTTCATTCCAGCAACACTCTCCAATATCATTTCATTTCATCTGTCATTCATTTAATCATTGCCCCAGAGGAGTGCGTCAGGCCTCGGCAGCCGGCACAGTTCATATCCTCGCCGCTAGATGGGGGCTTCATTCATTCCATTCCTGACCCGGTCGGAGACTGGAAACAGGCTGTGGATTTTCATTTTTTCATTATTATTATTATTATTATTCGCCTATGTGGTGTAGTGGTTAGTGTGATTAGCTACCACCCCCCGGTGGTCCGTAGTACAGCTGCTTATAGGGACGGGGGACTACCTCTTATTCTCAGCAGTGCAGAAGCTAGTGGTGGGAGACAGTCCGTCACTTCCCCTTAGACCGAACTTGGGCTAACGGCCGACTTGACTATGGGCGCAGTTCAATCGGCCTAATTAAAAGGATCTGGAAATACCACTGATTATGGGCGCAGTTCCATATCTGCCAACTCACTTGGTACTAGCCTTATTGTCGGTACCGAACATCAAAATACAGTATATTTTGCCATATCCAAATATCTCTTCGATATTGAACTTCAAGTATAACTAATGCATATCAAGAGTACTTGGTCATCCACTTATTTTTGTTCAAATGCCACTTCCTGTAAAGCATAATATGCTGTTATAGTCAATAACTTTTGCGTGCAAGATGCAACATAAGAGTAAAGCAACACCGTATGTGACTGGTATCATTCAAGTGGAGAAACAAGTGCATGATGAATTCTACGGCATAGGAACAAATGTTATTTCCAGACAGATAGACATGTTTTCCTCAAGAACCAGCACTACCCGTCCAACCGGTTCGAACACCCGCCTGAGAAAGGAGACATATAGACTACAATCCAACTGTATATTTCTACAACACTCTCTCCAGGGAAATGCTGGGATAGCACTTTACTTCAAATCTCAGGACACCTAACTCATCCCTGTCCCTAATACAGTTACACACACTACTACAGACATCATATAAATACAGGTTATCTATCAGACAATAATAATAATAATAATAATAATAATATTGCATGGCCTCGGGTGTCGGGTGCAAGCATTGTTATTTGACCCCCTGAAGGCAACTTGCATGTCGAATGTTTGTTGTTCCTTGAAGCACTATGAAATTCAAGGAGGTTAGATATCTAAGCTACTTGACACTATAGCTCTTTCTAATAGAGAAACGAGGAACTTTGTGTTGGCGGAAAATCCCGAGATTAATTTTGCCATTATGAACACGGCCTACTGAATTCAAATGGGTTCTTTAACATGCCAAAATTGTATGACATGAGTATCGTGGTTTGCCGCCTTTCAAAAAATCACTTACCACGGCCAGGAGCGAACCAGCAAGCTTGGGGTTAGTAATCCGATACGATAACCACTCACCCACCGTGGCAATCCATCAGACAAGTTTATCCCACACGCAACTACATGGGGCTGATGACCGAGATGTCTCAAGGTCCTAAAATGAATTAATGAGAACAATCTTCCTACAAACAAAATTACAACCTTGAAGGCATTGAGGTAATGGGGCTAATTCTCGGAGCACGCGGTACTGTGCCAGCCTTTTTCATCAAGTTCTGAAAACCGTTTGGATTACCGAAGGACAGGATTCCAGTCCTCGTCATAACGGTAATACGTTGTACAGTGGGAAAAGTGAGATCCCACATTGACAACGTATGAATACCTTTTTCTAACCTAACCCAATCAGCATGTTGTTGTAGTTGTTGTTGATTTATAGGCTTTGCGACATCGTGGTCATGTATTCCCTGTGTACTTGGGTGTGCGAGGAATTTGATTGATAATCTGTGTTATTGTGATGGCTGTATTAATGTGTGTATTTGTAATTCAGATGAGGATTGGGAAGGAGGTAACCATGGCTAGGTAAGGAACCGTCCAAGCATTTGCCTGGAATAGAAGTGGGAAACCACGGAAAACAATTTTAGGATGGTTCAGATGGTAATGGAACCCACCTATGCTAAATTTTTCCTCACGTGACTGATTGTAACACGTTCCAACCCTCAGCATAGAATTAAATTTCTTAGCAGAGCCGGGACCTGAACCCGGGACTCCTCTTTGAAAGCCAAGAATGCTAGCCAGTACGTAAAGAGGCGGACTTTCAATAAAGGACTTAACGCAATTTACAGCAGAATAGAATTGATCTTGGCAAAATATAGACCACAGATGCTTTTATTGATGTTCATTATGAAGAAAGCCTTTAGCAAACATAATATGAGGACATGGCAAGTGAGTACCCTCCCATTGCACACTATAGATAAGCAAAAGTGACATAAAACAGCAAACAGATTTTCGAATTGATTCCCCCTCCCTCCCCCCCTAATCACAGTAAACATGCCAGTTTTAGTGATCAACGGGTATATATTCAGACTCTTATTCCAAAGGTCCTGAGTTCGATTCGAAGTGTTTTTCCGTTGTTCCCCACTTCTTCTCCAGGCAAATACCGAGATGGTCACAGCCACCTCCTTATCAATCCTGGCCTGAATTAAAAATACGCACACTACTAGAATCATCATAATAACACAGGTTATGAGACAAAACATCACACGCACCCAAGTACACGATGTCCAAGCCCCTCCAATGAAACAACAATAGCAACACCAACATACATCCACCTGTAGTACAGTACAGCTGGAATGGTTTTGTTCCAAAAACTGTGCTTTGGTTGACTTTTTGTAAATCGTTAGAAAAGCACAAATAAAGCTTACCTCTGAATTTTAGAATAATTTGCACGATCATTTTGTCGGAAAACTCAAAGAAACATTGAAAAGCGTTTTCTCTGAATCGACGTATTTTAAAGAAAAGTTTAAAAAAAAAATTGTAGAGGACAGTGTTACCTACAATTCGTCTCATTGAGGTCTGACCTCGTAGTTCCGCCCCTTAAAACAACAATAACTACTAGGCTACTACTATTGTAATGTCTTCTATTGCCCTCACTTTTGCGTGACAAATGTAATGTTTTCTACTAAGATATGTTGTTTTAATGGGCGCCAAGACCTCAACGCTATGTTGAAATCTAAATTTGTATTTAACAACACCTAGCTCTGGTAGAACACCTTCAAGAATCTTTACTCTCAGATCGTGGTTTGATTGGATCATTAACCCAACAAACAATTGTATCAGGAGAAGGAATTGGTCTATATCTAATGCTACCTACTGAAAACAAAGATTGCATGGTTAAAAGAAATGAATTTATTGTATAAAAAACAAGTATAGCAAAATTATTAATAATAATAATAATAAGTTTGAATTTAAATTGGAGCGTTGCAATTTAAATATTACCGCTAGAAAATTACGTGAAAAATTCTCTTGGCTGAACAATTTGCCGCGTAAATAAATATAGAATGGCTTCCTACTGACTTATGCCAGTTGCATAAAAACCCCCTGAAAAACACGTTACACTATGAGGTCATGTCATACGTTTTGAAATGCAGAAGCTAGGTGGCGCCAAAGTTTCCAAAAAGTGTTTTTTCACTTTTTGTCCTAGAAAAAATAGTTTTTTCACAAAAGAGTGAATCAGAAATTTGTTCCAGTCAAAATTGGCTGCAACATTTATTTAAACGTTTGTTTCCTCCGACTTACCGTTCCAAAGTTATAGCGCAGCAAATGCAACGCTGCGTAGTGAAGGCTAGTATTGTTACTGCGGAGAGAGCGGTGGCCATAATTTAGACAGGGACCGGTGTCGGACAGCTGCCTAAGGCTCGGTCAAACAGGACGCGGGCTGTGTTTGTTAATTAGCTCAAACAATCATATCTATTTCAATCGCAACGTATCAATCATAACTGTACACATATTAAACTTTGTGCCACCTGAATAGTACAATTTTCACACTTCGGCAGACTAACGGGTAGGCGGAGGAAAAAAATGTTTCAATAAATGTTGTAGACAAGTTTGAGAGGAACACATTTCTGATTCGCTCTTTTGTGAACAAGACATTTTTTCTAGGGCAAAAAGTGAAAAAACATTTTTTGGAAACTTTGGCGCCACCTAGCTTCTGCATTTCAAAACGTATGACATGACCTCAATGAGACGAATTGTAGGTGACAATATCTTCTACATTTTTTGTTTAAGAAACTTTTCTTTAAAATACGTCGATTTAGAGAAAAACGCTTTTCAAAGTTTTTTTGATTTTTCCGACAAAATGATCGTGCAAATTATTCTAAAATTCAGATTTAAGCTTTTTTTTGTGCTTTTCTAACGATTTACAAAAAGCCAACCATAGCACAGTTTATGGAAGAAAAGGTATTTTTTCTGTGCGGCTGTCCTGTACTACTGTACGTTCAGTGCAGCCACTAACTGAATGACCTTGCCGCGATGCGAACTGTCTAGCCTGCGCCGCCTGCTCTTGAGACTGCTTTATTTACATTGAGACAGAGTTTCTGAGTTTTGTTTCCATAGCGAATCGCTCTGTGTAATAATCAGATAAAGAAGTATACAGCAAAATGAAACCGATAACAACAACATATTAGAAAGCGAAGATTGATGTTTTATGGGAACATCTTCCGTATGAATAATGACCGGCTCGCAAAGAAACTATGGAATTTTAAACCCAAGATCTCCAATTTGAAATGGTTCCAAGAGTGTGAGAAAGATATGAGACAGGTGGATAAAATCAAAGACAGGAATAGTTTCAGAAGGATGGTGAAAAGCTATCAGGGCTTTATGGTGGAGGCAGAACCCACAAGACGGAGAGGCCCTTTAACTGAGGAGCGGAAGAATAAGCTGATAGATGGGCACAAGAGATACTGGCAAGATGTCAAAGCCGGCAAACAAACAAGACGCAGACACTGAAATGAGAGTGGTTTTTAACACGTAGTCCATAGAGGCTCAAGTCGACGGTAAAAAATAATAATATATATAATAGGAAACTTGAGTCGGCGACTACAATCCTAATAACTGTATCATGTACTGGTGCTATACCTAAAACCCTCCACAGTAACTATCAGCATTGAATCTGCATCATCATATATATTATTTCAGTAGTATAGATCCCTCCTGCGGCGCTCACAAGCGACCGATCGTGAAAAATGAGCATTCAAATGAAAGAGAATATACATTACCAGTGACGCATTGGACTCTAATTTCATATATATCTATACTTTCTTTAAAAATTGACTTAAAACTGTACGAAGTGTGCTATTTGCAGATACTGTTGCTGCTGGAAGATACGCTCAATAATTGCTGTCCACGTCACATTTTGGCCGCTGTGTCTGTTTCGTGTCATTTTAACATTCTGAGGTCTTTCCTTTATCATTTTGCATGGATTTCAGAAACAGTAATTTAAAGGAATGAGTACTCAAATCGTATAATTTCATAAATATCGAATAACCGGTGAGTGGTAAGGCTAAGCTGTCAATCAATGAACTCTGCACACAAATGACATTAGCAGTGACGAATTGCATTCTAATTTCATAAATATCAATTTCGGTAAGAAGTGTGCGATTTGCAAATCTGTTGCTGTAGGAAACTACGCGACATCATTGCTGTTCGTATTTTGGCCATAGGAACGCCTGAAACGTAAATAGTGTTCTATAATCATTTGGTTCAAATAAAAACATAACAACCTTTCTCCTTAAGTCATCATCATTCAGGTCTCTCATTATAAACCTATTGGGGAAAGTGTGGCTTATGAACATGCGAGATTTCTCGCACGAGTCCGCTAGTCCACTTATATTTTGGAACTACGGAAGGAAAATCTGTTAATCACATGCCATATCGTCAGGAAGTTCCTAGGAGAAAACACTCGGCTCCATCAAGACTCGGGGATGATTCAGATGTTAACTTAGCTCAACAAATGAAGGAGACTCGTGAAGAACGCGGGCATGAAATGAATGTAATTTGACGTTTCTGTACAGTGTGATTTACATACAGTGTACGTGAGTACATACGGTTCCTTGCTAAGTCGAACCAGGGTGTAACTTAAAATGTAACCGGGATATGCCGTGATCATGATGTGACATAATAACACACTGGTCAAAAATAGTTTTATTGCAATATTTTGTATTTCTCGACCAAATATAATGCAACGTGCTTTATTTGCAAACAAACATTTTATCATAGAGTTAACACTGAGTCAATGTGCAAAAACGAAATGTCGTCATACAGCAATGTAAATACAACATATTGCAATATGCAAAACGTTTTTTGACCGGTGTAATATTAATAACGATAAATAACAATAATAATAATAATAATTTCTTTAGTACTTACAAAAGTTTGGTGCTTTTCAGTCGGTCAACACGAATGCACCCAAAAAGAGCTGGGTTGTGCCCTAATCCTGAAATAAATTACATTGGGTACATTCGTGTTGACCGACTAAAAAGCACCAAACTTTTGTTTACTTAGGCAACACTGAAAAATGGCTTCAAACCTCACAATGTTTAGTACTTACCTTGTAAAATTATCCACCCTGATAAATGGAGAGTTTCTTTATGATCAATGTCAATGTAGCAATTCTTGGAACACTTTCTTCAAACGAAACACAAAAATGATCTTCATAATTTATGGGCACATTGTAAGAAATCACAAGAATCACCGCCATATTTGAGTAGCAAAGATTGTGAGGCACAGTCGGAAGTTGCGTGAGGTATTATTCTATATTCACTGGCTTAAGCGCGTCTGGCTGTGTGAAAGTCCGAGTTTCGAATGTTGGCGCTGACAACGAGCATCCTAAGTGCGCTCTTTCCTGGGTTGGCGAGTAACATTGTTGCTATTATAGTAACCGTTACATATGAGGAAAAAGGCCGCTACTTAAGTAGGGAAGCAATGAAAATGCTCGGTTTGTTTTAAAGATGAAGGAGTAATTTGGGGGATATCCGAGAAGAATGAACGGGCAGAAAGTGAACACACATTTATGACAGATCAGTGGTGAATGACCTTTAAACAAGGTCGGCACAATTGTTTTGTTTTTTATTGTCAAGCTGCTTGCGTCTCACCAAGGCGAATAGGGTTCGTTTCCCGAAAATTTTCGCGAACACGAGGTTGATGGCCACGTTTTCTATTGTCAGCAATGATCTTGTCCTGCAGAACAAACAATTGAGTCAATCAATGGAATCTTCAGATTCCCCACCGCACAGGTGATGTGAAGCTCACTGAATTGTTGTCTGAAAAACAACGCAACAACATGAGACAATATTCGCGAACACAAGGTTGATGGCCACGTTTTCTATTGTCAACAATGAGCTTGTCCTGTAGAACAGACAGTTGAGTCAATCAATGGAAGCTTCAGATTCCCCACCAAACCGGTGATGTGAAGCTCACTTAATTCTTGAGACAATATTCGCGAACACGAGTTTTTTCTTGTCAACAATAAGCTTGTCCTGTAGAACAGACAGTTGAGTCAAACAATGGAAGCTTCAGATTCCCCACCAAACCGGTGATGTGAAGCTCACTTAATTCTTGAGACACCCCAACAACATGACACAATATTCGTGAACACGAGGTTTATGGTCACGATTTCTCTTGTCAACAACAATATGAGACAGTATTCGCAGTAATGTATAGCTCACTAAACTCTTATCTGAGAGAGCCGGAAACTTGGCGCGACCATGGTTGTGGTTGTCCGTGATGGTCAGTAGCGAGCGAACCATGCGGCGTGCGACCTTCACTCTCAGACGAGCATGCGCATTCACTTAATCGCACGTGCCATGAATGGAGACTACAAACACTGTCATTTAGCTCTCACACTCCCTGATGAGAGTTTCTGGCTCCTACGCTTATGCGCCGGGCTTTTAAAACATCCATCGCCGGGCTCTGCGTCACACGAACAACATGGCCTTTAAGCTCTCACATTACTGGAGATAACATCACACGCAGAAATTGCTTTAGGTCTAAGCGAGTCAGGGATGGCCTGCCTTGTGGCATTTACCTCCCACCAGGCTATGGGGTTTGATATCTCGCTCATCACACATTATAAATCTGGATTCAGTGGTGAAAAGTGGTTTACTCAGGACTATTGGTTGTTGTTGTAGTTGTTTTACTCTTCAGTCTTTGACTGGTTTGATGTAGCTCTCCAGGGAAGGGCGACCGCCCAGGGCCCCGCGGTCAGAGGGGCCCCGCGCCACGGATTTTTTAAAATTTAATTAATTAATTAATTAATTATGTAATACTTTTCAAACTAATTTATATATTTTTTTCAGTGCAGCTATGACCTCCCTTGACCATTTAGCAAGTTTAGATTTCAGTGAAATAATAGAAGACTTCAGCCGGAGAAAAAGTCGCAAAGTAATATTTCATAGTTTACATAATCTTCTTCAAGGGGACTTCAATGTTTCTTTCATATTATTAAATAAATGTACTGTAGTGTATTCAAAATATTTTAACTATTCTTTATTTTATTTATTTATTTATTTATTTATTACAAAACTACTTTCCATTTGATTGAATATATTTTTATTTCCTATTGTTGAGGGCCCCACCTTATAATATCACCCAGGGCCCCCCAAGGCCTGGTTCCGTCACTGCAGATCTCCATGCATGGCTGTCCTGAGCTAATCGTTTCTTCTTTACATACCTACCACACCATTCCACACCTTACATGCGAGGCAATCAGTTTAATATATTCTAACCTTGGACTACCATCTACAGTTCTTGTTATCAAATCCTGACATAGTCAGTTGGCAATAGAGAGTGCACAAATGGAAGGGAACCTTGCCAGTAAATTAACTGGCACGTTAAAGATATCTTTCGGGCTAAAATTCGGCACTCTGGCGTTTCTAAAAGCCACAGTAGTTAAAAAGGATGTAAAACCAATAACATGTTGGATTTCACACATATTGCCCCGTGTATTTGGGAGTGTGAGGAATTTGTCTGATAACCTGTATTATTGTGTGTATTTAATAATACTTTTATTGCAGCCAAAATGCCCATACAATACAAATTATTCAAGTAATTTCAAGTTTGCGTTCTGGTGCCTTGGTTTGCATATTCTGTAATTGAATGGGTTCTATTTTTGCACAATTCTATGTGGTAGCGTTCACATGTTTGTCCGCACAAGTTCCACTCACACGTCTCAGCTGGCTCATGATATGATGAGTTCACACAGATGAGATGATGGAATCCGTGTTCCGCCATTCTGCTAAACACGTGCCTCATCTCAAAGCTCGATGTGGTCCATGTCCGATCTACCATGTTCCCCGTTCCATAAAACTCGGGGGGTGTTTCTTCTCTTTTTGCTTTTAATGTTGATAAGATTTTCCGTGGCCCGAGTGCTGGGAAGAGTCAAAAGTGTCCTTAGGTCCTCGATAAGGAATGTTTCTCTTGCGAGGAAGTAGACGAGTCTGGAATGTGTGTATTTGTATATTGGGTAGGAGGCGGCCGTGGCCATAATTTAGGAACCATCCCAGCATTCGCCTGGAGTAGAAGTGGGGGGCACACCACAGAAAACCCCTTTCAGGATGGCTGAGGTAAGAATCAAACCCTCCTCTTCTCAGTTGAACCCCGTTCCATCCCTCACACCAGAATTAAAATCAAACCCGGACCTCCGTGGTGACAGCCAAGAACGCTAGCCGTTACACCACAAAGGGGTTAACATCTTGTTGAAATAATCTGTATAGACCTACGTGTATTCATTAATGCAGTTGACGTGCGGAGTCTTGTTAATGAGGTGGTACCATACTCATCAGTCCTATGTACTATCGTGTGTGTGGAACCTGTTTGATAAGCTGAGTTAATGTCCCGAATGCACAAGTGGGAGCTAGAATGACGTAGCAGGCAAGATCTTAAGTTTAGTGGCAGTTGTAGTGATTGTTGTTTTAGGTAGTGAAACATCTAGGTAATTTTCTCCTCCCTAAGTTTAGTACCGCCTGGATGTATTCAAGAAACCAATAAATGCAGTGCATTTCGTTTCGGAGAGTTTAAAGGATATACAGTATAATGTTCTCACCATCCAAGTTGTAAATAACGTTTTGCGAGCACAATTAATGATATCCAGTGCCGTGGGGAGCGATCGAGGGCCCAGCAGCCCAAACTGTTGAGCCCTCTAAAAATACGATCCATTAATTAGTACTGATATTTACACTTTTAGCCTATTTTCATTTGTGAAACAAGTAGTTCCGTGAAGAAATAAACAGTCTATTTTCATACATCCTACTTATGTTAATTGCCTCAATCAACATACAAAATTTCAGTTTGATTGTTGTAATGGATTCGTAGATATTGAGAACCGTCGAAATAATTCGGATGGTCGCCATGTTGGATTTTTATATACTGTATGTTGGCCTTAGAGTTATGTACTATTACATGAAGATTATTGTGTAGGTGTATTATTCAAACATAACTCTATGGCCTACATATTTAAAAATCCAACATGTCGACCATCCGAAGTATTTAGACGATTCTCAATACCTACGAATCTAATACAGCATTCAAACTGAAATTTTGTATGTTGATTGAGGCAATTAACATTTAATTTATTTAATTTATCCGAGTCCAAAACACAAACAAATATACATATAAATTGCACTAAATTTCATTTCTCCAGTGTTCAACTGTTAGAATGGCACAGTCATTGGCTTCTATCAAGTCCTGCATAGCACATGGTCTTGGTAACATGCTGCGATTCAGAAGGTGCTCAGGGTCTTGTCTTTCACCACATCTACAAAGTTCTTCAGCACTGTATCCCCACTTCTTCAAATTGCTTTTGCACCGACTCACACCAGTTCTCAGTCTGTTTAGCATCTTCCAGGATTCGTATTGTAAATGGTAGCCTGCTGCCGGCTTCTCCTTCATTTCCCACGATCCTTCCGGTGATTTTATTTTCCAAAGTTCAATTCGGCGAGCTTCAGCTGAGGATGGAATGGATATCGTTGTTTGGAGGAAGCTCTTTCTCGACTTTAGCCTAGGTGGATGGACATCAAGTCCATACATTGGGTGTCTTGGATCTGTTTCTTGCTTTTTCTTCTCAACTTCTGCCGCTACATGTCTTCTAACTTCTGGAGGTGCTACTCCCATGAGTGGAAAGATCTTATCGACAGAAGTTGGACGTCGACAGCCTGTCACAATTCGGCCTGTCTCATGGAGGGCAACATTTACTTGGTTGGCATGAGCAGAGTTCCTCCAGACTGGGGCAGCATATTCTGCAGCAGAAAAACTCAGAGCAAGGGCAGTTGTACGCAGGACACTAGGCTGCTCTCCCCATCTGGTGTTTGTGATTTTCCGAATTATTTTGTTCCTGGTGCATTCCTTCCTTTTGGTGTCCATACAATGTTGTTTATAAGTTAACGTGCGATCCAGCTTTACACCTATGGATTTAGGATGAACACAATGTTTCAGATTGTGTCCTTTCCAGTTGACATTCAGCTGCCTTCTCGCCTCCCTATTGCGCAGGTGAAACGCGCATATTTGGGTTTTCTCTGGGTTGGGTATCAAGTAGTTATCATTGTAGCAGACGGCTAAGTTTTCAAGAGCAGATGTCAGCTTTAAATCTACTTCTTCAAACGTTGATCCTTGAACAGCAACAACAGTGCCATCTGCGTAGATGAATGCTCTGGTTCTAATGTTAAGTGGCTGGTCGTTAGTGTAGATATTATATAATAACGGAGCTAGCACAGTTCCCGTGGAAGGCCATTCTTTTGGTTCCTCCATCGGCTTTTCTTGTCCTTCAGGGTGACAACAAATCGTCAATTCTGCAACAAACACTGAATAAACTGTGTTAGTCGGAAGTCTCTGAGTACAGCTTCTTTGTTAATCGCTTGTGGTGTACAGTATCATAAGCAGCTGTGAGGTCCACAAAAGCAGCTCCAGTAATCTGTTTCCTTTCATATCCATCCTCAATATACTGGGTTAAGTTCAGTATTTGACCAGTACACGATTTCCCTGGTCTAAAACCTGATTGTTCCTTAATGATCTCACTATCAACAAAATCAAAAATTCGGTTCAAAATCATTCGCTCCAGAGCCTTACAGAGATGAAATTCTTGGGTTTATTTGGTTCTTTACCTGGTTTGAGCAAGGCCACAACTTTTGCTTTACGCCATAACTTCGGGATTATCATTTTAGTCACACAGGTGTTCATCAGTTGTAGGATCCATTCGATAGTTAAGGGGCCAAAATGTTTTATTTGCTCAGGTCTTATATCATACAAGCCTGCAGCTTTATTATGTTTCATCTGTTGAATAGCAGTTCTTAATTCTTCAATTGTGAATGGTGTACCAAGATGATTGTTCTCCTGTTCATATCGTTGGATTTTTGTTTCTTTGGACCTTCTTTAGACTTTACCGTTCAGCAGAATTTGATTGGCTAATTGGTAGGGGTGACTTTATCCGATTCCTGGGTAGAAACTGCTGGGCCACCATTGAGATTCATCAATAATTCCCAGCATGACGGCTTGTGCGCTTCATGTCCAAATTTTCGAGAAGGTTACGCCATTTTTCTGTTCTTGATTTTGATATGTCTTGGGGAAGGTCTTCTCCAGTTTGTATTGTTTCCTCGTCGAATGGGTCCTTTTCATAGAGTTGTTCATATTTTTAAGGAGGGTTTTTGAGTCTTTATCGAGCCTAAGAATATACATTGTTCTGCAGCCCCTTGGGATGTGTTTACGGGAGATAGACTTTACTTATTCAACAAAATCTATGTATTTCTTGGGTCAGGCTTGATCTTCGTCACCTCATCATCTAGATTTTGATAAAAGCTATCCAACTCAGCTTTCTTAAAATTGAACTGTATTTTAAATGGGACTTGTTCAGGTTTGACAATTGCTTGTACTACACATACAGTGTGGTCCAGCCGCCCCCTATTATTTAGTTTTATGAAACCCAACTAACATCGCATTTCTCCCGATGGTCGATATTGCTCTGCGCTCTGACTGTGTGACAACAATGTATTGGGTCAAGGGTCTAGCAAAGAAAAACCGACCTTAAACTTTTCCCCGCCAAATACTATGGCCATTCTACTAACATATGACTTACAGTTCCTTGAAATAACACACATACACGTAATACGATCGAATTAATAGCTTACGCCACGTGATCTGTAATAGTAGAATGTTAAATCAACACCATAAACCGTGATTGAAGACTTTGAGATGAACTTAAACGTTTGAGGTGGGACGGCTACAGTAACTACAGCACGTTTAGCGTGCGGTATTTACCATGTGTTTGTGGCTGCGTGGTTTAAAGCCTGACCGTATGTGGAGGGCGCGAACGGGTAGAATGCTGCTTCGAATCCAGTAGAAGGCATACTTTTTTGAACGAAAGCCCACATTCCATTTTAGCCGGGATGTAACTACATTGCCACATTTATTGCCTTACGGCGTATTTTTGTGAAGAGTACGTTGAATTTTGATGATTTATAAAGAGAATACGATCGAATTGGTACGTTATGCCACGTGGCCTGTAATGGAAGAAAATTAAAAAACTGGCATGAATATTAACATAACAGAACATATCGAAGTGTTGCTCCAGAGGTCCGGGTTCGATTCCCAGCTCTGCCAAGAAATGTAATACTTGTCTGAGGGCTGAATTGCGTACACGTAGCCTCGTGAAGCAAATATGAGAAGAAGTGGGTTCGATTCCCACCGCAGCCACCCTGGAAATGGTTTTCCGAGGTTTCCCACTTCTACTCCGGCCAAATTCCGGGACAGATTCTATCTTAAGGCCATGGCCGCCTCCTTCCCAATACAAGCCCGCAATAAATCGGGTTATCAGACAAATTCTACACACACACATCCAAGTAAATGGGGCTAAATGACCGCGATATTCTAGCCCCTCAAATGAAACAAAACTACAACATATCGAAGGATATTCTGATCACCCATCGAAGTATACGTATTCCTTACAAATTCCCATGGTATTATTAGCATACTTTCGATTTTTGCAAAAAATGAAAGAAGATTTATGATACCAACACAGGGCCAAAAATTGTGTGTCTGTATGTGTGTGTGTGTGTGTGTGTGTGTGTGAGTGTGTGTACTCTGAATGTCTGCCCCCCCCCCCCATATCAATTCGAACACGGTGAAACCGAATTGAACGATATTTGGTACAGAGGTAGAACTAGCAAAGGGCACCTCAGTGTCATGTTTTATATTGCCGCCATCTTGACGGAAACGTAATGGCAGCCACCCAAATGTTCAAAGCTTAACTCAAATTACGAATAACCTAATCATCCGATCTCTACCAATTTTTCAACAACATATACTTATATGGCGAGCGTCTTTTGACTAAACTACAAGGTAATCAATCAACCCAATAGTTTGCAGACGGCGGCCATGTATGTGTGAAAATCGATTCTCCCTATCATTTCAAACACGGTGAAACCGAATTGAACGACATTTGGTACAGAGGTAGCTCTAGCAAAGGACACCTCAGTGTCATGTTTTATATCGCCGCCTTCTTGATGAAAACGTAATGGTGGCCTCCCAAATGTTAAAAGCTTAAATAAATTACGACCAACCTAATAATCTGATCTCTACCAGATTTTGCAACAACATACCTTTATTTGGGAAGCATATTTTGACCAAACTACAAGATCATCAGTCCAACAGTTTGCATATGGCGGCCATGTATGTGTGCAAATCGATTCCCCTATCAATTCAAACACGGTGAAACCGAATTGAACGAAATTTGGTACATACGTAGCACTAGCGTAGAACACGTCAGTGTCATGTTTTATATCGCCACCATCTTGACGGAAACGTAATGGTGGCCACCCAAATGTTCCAAGCTTAAATCAAATTACGACTAACTTAATCATTTGATCTCTACCAAATTTTGTAACAACATATACTTAAATGGCGAGCGTCGTTTGACTGAACTACAAGGTCATCAGCCCAATAGTTTGCAGATGGTGACCATGTATGTGTGCAAATTGAGTCCCCCTGTCAATTCAAACATGGTAAAAATGAATTGAAGGAAATTTGGTACAGAGGTAGCACTTGCAAAGGGCACTCCAGTGTCATGTTTTATATTGCCGCCATCTTGATGAAAACGTAATGGCGGCCATCCTAATGTTAAAAGCTTGAATCAAATTACGACCAACCTAATAATCTGATCTCTAACCAATTTTGCAACAACATACCTTTATGTATAGAGATACGTTTGACCACACTACAAGGTCATCAGGCCAATAATGTACGGATAGCGGCCATGTATGTGTGCAAATCGATTCCCCCTATCTTTTAAAACACGGTGAAACCGAATGGAACGAAGTTTGGTACAGAGGTAGCACTAGCAAAGGCCACCCCAGTGTCATGTTTTATATCGCCGCCATCTTGATGGAAACGGAATGTCGGCCACCCAAATGTTAAAAGCTAATCAAATTACGACCAACCTAATAATTTGATCTCTACCAAATTTTTCAACAATATACCTTTTTGTGGGAAGCATCTTTTGACTGTACTACACGGTCATCAGCCCAATAGTTTGCAGATAACGGCCATGTATGTGTGCAAATCGATTCCCCGTATCAATTGAAACACGTCAAACCGAATTGAATGTTTTTTTTTTACAGAGATAGCACTAGCAAAGGGCGCATCATATTCATGTATAATATCCGTATATCACGTTGTATTTCAACAAGCTACTACAACCAACATTCAATTATAATCCTTGAAAAGGACAAAGAGTTACAACAATGCCCATGCATTTAGGAGAAAGTAGGCTATACGTTCTTTACCGAACATCTTGTTTTGTTATTAAATGTTAACAAAATGACCTAGCATATCTTTAGGCCCGTATCACACGACACTCGCTGGCAAGGAAGCTGCTGTGATCGCTGGTACAAAATCCTGTATGATTCTGTTCTCTTCGTCAGTACACCTGCTTGTATGACCGAAGTGTATCACACGCTAGCATTTTGTAGGCAAAGTTGTATGAAATAAAACCGAAGGGCTGTCATTAGGGGGCATTATTAGCAGTTCTTTCGCCTTATTAACGCAAAGCGGTCGCGAAACTTGCTTTAAGCAAATTAGAAAACATGCCAGGTACTGAATGAATGCATTCCAATCAATATTTAAGATCAAACTGTAATAATTGAATATTTTACCAGACGTGTTGATAAGAAGCGCAACAAAAACCTCGAGAGTGTGTTGGAAATGTGTGCAAGTGTTATTGCGCCCGCTCACTCTTTCGATGATCCCGGGTTCAAGACTATCCAACGGCAGAATTTTTAAATTCTTATAACTATTTTATTATACCCTCCCAACCTCGTACAGCATGATTTCAACTTGGTTTTGTTCACATTATCTACGAAGACGATAGGGAAAGCTATTTTCTTGTCTCATTTAAATGGTTATTTTCCCTAAATACTGTTCAAAACCATGGATGGATACTATTCGTTATAATTATTATTTTTTAGTCGATTTTACCCTCGAGGTTTGGTTTTCCCACGGACTCAGCGAGGGATCCCATCATTACCGCCTCTACGGGCAGTGTCCTGAAGCATGAAACATCTTGTCTGCGGGATACAACTGGGGAGGTGGAATCAGCACCTCGCCCAGGCGGCCTCACCTGCAAAGCGAACAGGGTCCTCTTGAGGGATGGGAAGGGAGGGGACGATCGGGAGGGATAGGCACGGAAGAGGGAAGGAGGCGGCCTTGGCCGTACGGTAGGTAACATCCCGGTATTTGCCCGAAGGCGAAGTGGGAAACGACGGAAAACCACTTTGAGGATGGCTGAGGTGGGAATCGAACCACCTCTACTCATTTGGACCACCCGAGGCTGAGTAGACTCCGTCCCAGTCCTCATACCTCGTTTCAAATTTCGTGGCCGAGCCGGGAATCGAACCCAGGACGTCCGGGGTGGCAGCTAGTCACGCTGACTACTACGCAATGGAGGCGACTCTATTCGTGATAATTAGAATTTTAATAGTTCAATATTATTTATCCCAGAATCATAATATGACACGTTCTGTAATTACTGCCTTGATACGAGGCTCAGCGGTAACGTTCTCACTTGCTGTGCCGAAGGTAGCAGGTTCGTATCCTGTCACAGTCAGCTGGCATTTAAGGGTGCGCAAATGCGAGAGAGCCGTGTCAGTAGATTTACTGGCACGTTGAAGATCCCCTTCGGAGCAAAATTCCGGCACCCCGGCGTATCTAAAAGCCAGAGCAGTTAAAAGGGACGTAAAAGCAATAATGTTATAATTATCTGTATTTACTGTATGTTTGGGGCAGATGACCTCGTAGTTCCGCCCCTTAAAATCTCACTAACTATTACTGTAAGTGTATAGCAAGCGCTTTTCGCACAGACGCCATTAAAATGAATTATAGTTTCGGTCTGATGTATTTATTCGCGAGTCTACCCACATAACAAATCTATTTGTTATGTGGGTCGTCTGAGTGAGTCGGAGTTTTCCTTTAAACAAAGGTGGTCAAAATTTCGAACACTTGCTACCTTGAATATACAGGATACCTTGCTTTCGTTCTACAGATCATTATGTCGTCGTCCAATCTGGCTGCGTACCATCGGATAAGTACGGTCCTTTTGAGGACCAAATAAAAAATCACTCGTTGGAACAGATAGGTATGCGTCCATAATACATCCACCATCAACGACATTAAGAAAAAAATGCACTAGTTCAAGGTTCGAACCTACCACCATGCGACTTCGTTGACGCTACTCTAGCAATTCATGAATTAGCCACCATAGCTACCGAGAATCATGGCTTATTGCTGGCACGTATTGAGTCTATTCGTAGACACTTCCTGTTCAAATGTAAGACGGTGTCATTCGGAGCTCTGATCGTTTCAATCATGCAATATATTTGAGGTCATTGAAAGAACACTGCCACTATTGATTTCTACTATATTCGCGAGGATGTACTCAACGGTAAAGTAGTACAATGGACGTAAAGGAGCAGGTACTAATGTTTTTAGGATGACTGTGATATACGCGTTAGTTGGGTTGCCTTCCTCCAAAAAAATAAGGGGCTGGTGGACCACACTTTAAGAGCCCGGTGTTGTGTTCTTGGCAATTAACATAAGTAGGTGATATTAAAATAGTCTATTTAGTTCTTCACGGAACGACTTGTTCTCCTTTGTAATCCTGAAATTATACAGAAAGAAATGGCATAAACATAGTATATCTTTTGTCATTTCATGCACTTAAAATCCATTATTTATTTCTTATATAATTATGTCAACATTTTTTAGACTTTGTAAGTCACCTGCAATTTTAGCCTATTTTCATTTATGAAACAAGACGTTCAGGGTAGAATATATAGCCATATAGCCTACTTTCTCTATAACTCTTTGTCCTTATCTCCTCCTATTTTCTTCCTATTCGAAGTGCAAATTGGCACACTGGATTTGAGCATCGCGCCAAACCATTGTTTATAAATTACCCCCAGCATTTTGCAATTTCATCAGCAAACACTCCAAGCAGCCGTAGGAATTGCGTATATTAACACCGACTACTTACAATAATTGAAACTTCGTTATTCTAAACGTTTCACTGGGAGACACACATTTAATATACCTACTGCACTGATAATTTTTAATCGCGCCTATCCCAGGGGGCGAGTGCGCTCTATCGGCAACAAGAGGAAATTTTTCAATTACACCCTAGGCATGGGTTTCCTAACTGGCCGGTATAGAGCGCAGCTAGCATCTAGTAGGCCGTGGTTAGCTCCGGCATAGTTCAACTGGTTGCTAGTAGATGTCACTTGTGCAGATCTATCGGTGAATGTTGTCCTAATGAAATATATATTTTCCATTGCAAAATGCACAATATAACGCTCAATTTTATAACGTATCAGTACTCAAGAAACAATAAATATAAAAAATATCAAGCAAAACACCAAAACTCCGATAGGTTCTGAACCCCGGCTGGCCGGATGAATGACCAAAGCTCTAACCACAGATCCAAACATGTCCTCCCAAGTTAACATGTTATCAATAGATTTACATACAACGTCTTAGCAAATATTGATTTTGACTAAACGATTTCTTCACTGGAGTATATATCCATTATAACCCATTTCATACAAAGTTCATATTATTTCTAACAGTAGGATATATTGCATGCAACATATTTAAATTAGTGAAATATAGGTCAGAACGAGAGATCAGCTACCATCTTGTCTTGTAACCGAGATGACTCAGCTTTTTAAAGTTACTTCTGCACTATAATATTACAATATACATTTTTAATTTCAAACCGGCCACGTCCTTTACAACAGATTAAACGATTCTCGGATCGATAATAATTGGAACTGGTGGGTCCCATGTTTTGGATTATAAAGTTTTCATAAATCACATGGCCGCTATCCTGAAATGGTACGGCTGATGACCCTGTAGTTTGGGTGCAAGACGCGTCCCATATGAAGGTATGTTCTTACCAAATATGGTAAAGATCGATGATTTGTCTTGACGTAATTTAATTTTATGTTTTAACCATTTGAGTGGCCACCATTAAGTTTTGGTTAAGATGGCGGAAATATGAAACACGACACTGAGGTGCCCTTGCTAATGCTACCACTGTACCAAATTTCGTTCAATTCGGTTTCGTCATGTTTGAATTGATAGGGAGGACAGACATGCAGAGTAAACACATACACATTCACAGACTCACAGACAGACACACACATTTTTGGCCCTGTGTAGATCTCATAACTCTACTTCCATTTTTTGAAAAATTGAAACTTGGCTAAAAATAGGCTTTATGAGATCACCTTTTGTCCGTGTGTGAGTGTGTGAGTGCGGGTGTATCACATAATAAAATCAAAACGGACGAAGTGATTTCAATGATGCATACTACTACCTCGTCCGACCTCGATCGTGCCTTTCAAATTTTGAAACGTTTCACCAATCCAACATGGCGGCCGCGCGAAATATTTCACTGTCATTCTATGTCTCTGCAACAGTAACCGATATCACCCTGACATTTTGTACGGTGATAAAAGTTACTACTAAAGGTTGTTCATCAATGTGACTTTCATAAACCTGTTAAGTACAAAACGAACATTGCGACCAAGCGAAATTTAAACATTTAAATGGGATTTACTCGCGATTTAATAATCTGACCGGAGTGAAACTTGTTACGGTAAATGTTCATAAAAAATGTAATCTCCCGACATCCAATAGAGCTCAATTGTTTCTATAATCGCAAGATGGTGGTTGTGTGAAATTTTAAATTTCATTTTAATTCTTGTGTCCTAAGTAAGACCAATAGGATATATGAAAATATGCTGTTTAGTTCTTCACGGAACTACATGTTTACCTTGTTTTGGGCATTATAATTTTAACATTTTGTGTGCTAAGGTAGTTATGAATAAAATAATGTCATGCCTTTCTAAGTCTCTTTGTTGTTAATACATTTTAGAGGCTTGGGGTATCTTGGTCATCAGTCTCATGTAGTCGGGTGTGTGTGTTGTATTTGTCTGATAACTCGTATTTATATGATGACTGTAGTACTATGTGTAGCAGTATTGGATAGAAATGCGGTAGCCTTTGTGCCCCGGGACTTGAAATACTGTAAAGTAATAACATGGCATTTGCCTGGAACGAGTGTGAAAACCACACTCAGCACCGGTATGAAAACCCACGATCTCTCGACTTGTTGCAGATCCCCGCATGGTCATGGTGCACGGTTTTAAGACTCTAAAATAAGATATAGGAAAGAATGATTTGTAAGCTTTGTACTCTGAAATGACTGAGATGCCTCCTTATTTTATAAACAACATTTCAAAGCTCAGTCACTTTTATTGCTTGATATTACATATAACAAAGAAAAATATGCGCTACTTGTTCCCAAATTTAAAATGAATCTCTATTTGAATATTATACTGTATGTGGTTTCTTTATTCAAGTTGTATGAAACAAAAACGTTAACCATATTGGTTAAGGTGTTACGTGTAAATATTACCTCAGTTAATGATATCATTGGTTATTATACTATTTTGTTATTTAATGGTAAGTAAGATTTTGAAGAAAGAACCTATGCTGAAGATGATTCCATTGTCGGTCGAAAACATTTTTCATTAAATAATAATAATAATAATAATTATAATAATAATAATAATAATAATAATAATAATAATAATGCCAGCGGTGGCATGCTGTGCTGTACAGTCCTTGTTTTGAGCTCCTCACATTTCCGCTTTTTAAGTAAGTTTTACACGTTTATATGGTTAGTTTACGATTTCTATGGTGATTTTTATGGACTCTTGTCGAAAACAAGTGTGTGTTATAGTGCTTGTGGATCTATCAACGTCATAATCTTCAAAATACAGCTGCGAAATGTTTGTTTACATTCATGTCATGGTTGCTACATCGTTAGTTACAGTGCCATATAACCCCAAATGCCTTCTCGAAATGGGTTATGTACGGTGTTTTGTGTGTAATTGGGATGTTTCAAGCCCATTTATTACATACATCATATAATGTGTGGAGGTAATCGGACTGTTTTCGTGTTAATATTACGAATGGTAAAGTTTACATCTGCTTAACCTACAAAATTAGGTTACACGTATTTGCTACATATATTCCTTCTCTGCTGGTCGTTTGCACTTAAATGACGTCTACTATTGTAATATAAACACTATCTCTGCAAGATAATTATACCGTATATCTAATGTGTGTTGTGAGAAATCTGTAATGACAAGGTATGTGCAAACCAGGAATGACGAGATATACTAAATGGGGTAGGCAGGACTCCTGAGCCGTAGTGAAGGCAACCTGTCTAGGAGATGGAAAACTCCAAAATTAAACCTACAATGGTAGCGTCTGATCCGGAACGGGCGGCTGCCAACAGCGTCTGTATCCCATGTTAGGGACGGCTGATAACAAAACCTGGCTGTAGGTATAAAAGGCAAACCCATTTAATGCATGATGGAGAAATTAACGAGTAATGCCTCGGATGAAATGCCGCTGCCTGGGGAGCGCCAGGGCACGTTTGGAGCCGGTGCTGGACGTGACAGTATGCGAGCCGCCGGTGGTAGAGGGCTGAACAGGCGGGCCCCTACCGGGCAAGATCCCGAAATCATTACAGCCGACAAGCGTTTGCATGATGAGCCTGAGCAGAGAAGTGAATCATTATCTAGTACTTCACCTGCTGAAGGTGCTGCACAGGTAACTCAACCTGTGCTCACCCAGGCAGGACTGCCACGACAGCGTATTAAATGGACAAATGTCATGAACGAAACCATAATACGCACTTATTTTAGGGTTACTGACTTCGGACAGAATTCAGTTGGTTATAGGCAACGCTTACATTCTGAATTTCTGTTGCATTACCCTGAACTAACTGTGACCGAACAGAGAGTATCTGATCAATACAGAGCTATTCTCCGGAATAATCTTATCCCTGAAGCCAGAATGAACACCATTAAAGAAGAGGTACGGCGTGAGAAGGAAGGTGTGAATGGAGTCACTCAGAACAGTGTTCCTGAAGAACTGGAGTCGGCACAAGCTGATAGCCAGGACCTTCAAGAAGTAGATCCAGTTTCCATGCAAATTATCGATCAACACCAAATTGGAAAGTTGAAGAATGAAATGATGACTACAGTCATAGAGTTTTATGGAACTGATACAAATTGCAGGCCGAAAATACCGAAAGTCAATGGTTCAAGAAAGCTGACAAAGATACTGAGTATCATGAATCGGGATGTTTTGCCGGAACATGTTGAAGCATCTGCCAATCTGGAATCCCTTCATACTATTATTTACTGTGGTGCAGTAACTGTTGTGAAAGCTATGGGTATTGGACAACATGAACGGAAAAAGCAAATGCCATCAATGCCAAACTGGAAAAGAAGACTTGTTGGAAGGATTGAACAGCTCAGGGCAGATATTGCTAGAATGACACAATATGTTCGTGGTACAAGAACAAGAAAATTACTGAGGAAAGCTGAGCATATAATGAGACAAAACACAGCCCACACACAGCGAGATGTACCGACTTCAACACCTGAAGAGTGCTTAGATACCTTGAAACAAAGGCTGTCTGTTTTATCCGCCAGACTTGCAAAGTATAGGGAGAGTATGAAGAGGAAGAAGGATAACTTCCTTTTCGCCAACTCAGAGAGAAGATTCTATCAGACTCTGGGTAAGATAAAGGTTTCTGCGGACAAAAGCTATCCGACTAAAGAAGAAGTTCAAGAATTTTGGGGAAAACATCTGTCTACACCATCTCATCACGACACTCAATCAAGTTGGGTAAGAGAAGAACAGCAAGCTTCCCAAAGATTTGAGCAAATGCAGCACGAGAAATTCACCACAAATGATATTAAGGAAGTTATCAACAACTTAGCGAATTGGAAAGCCCCTGGCCCTGACCAGATTCAGAATTTTTGGTATAAGAAGTTCTGGAGCATCCACAATCGACTAGGTGAGTTCATTAATGATTCCATCCTTCATCCTGATAGCTTACCCGAATTCATCACACGTGGCATCACATATTTGCTTCCAAAAGATCTTCAGAATACATGGGATCCTACAAAATATCGTCCCATCACATGTCTGCCCACGTTGTATAAGATCATTACATCATGCTTGGCTAACAGGATATATGCACACTGTGAAAGAAACAATATAATTGCCGTGCAACAGAAAGGTTGTAAAAAGGGTTCAAAAGGGTGCAAAGAACAACTAATAATTGACTCAGTTGTGTGTGGCCAGGCACACTTAAATCACCGAAACCTTCATATGGCGTACATCGATTATAAGAAGGCCTTTGATTCTGTCCCCCATGACTGGCTAGTAGCAGTGCTGCGATTGTATAGGATCAATGAGGTATTTGTCAGTTTCTTGGAAAGGGTTATGTCAGCATGGCAAACTAGACTGTGTCTCAGTACGCCACGCGGAGATATACGAACAGATGAGATATCGATTCGGAGAGGCATCTTTCAAGGAGACTCTCTTAGCCCCTTATGGTTTGTCCTGGCAATGAATCCTTTATCTACCCAGCTTAACTCTACTCACTAACGGCTTTTCTATCAAGATTGGAAAGAGAATTGGTACTCGGCTAAATCATCTGCTATACATGGACGACCTTAAACTCTATGCCGAAACAGAGTCGCATCTGGAAAACTTGTTGAGAATAGTTGAAGCATTCTCACGAGACATACAAATGGGATTTGGTTTGGACAAGTGTCGGACACTAAAGGTGGTGAGAGGAAAAGTACAGAAGTCCGGGTATGAGCTGGAAGATGGACAGCATATTAGGGCTATGTTGGCAGAAGACACCTACAGATACTTAGGAGTAAAACAAGCTAAGCATATTGACCATGTGTCAATAAAGAAAGATCTGTCCTGTGAATTTGTCAAAAGATTAAAACAAATTATAAAAACGCACTTGAACAGCAAAAACTTAGTGAAAGCTGTTAACACGTATGCTGTACCTGTGCTGAGCTACTCATTTGGCATAATCAAATGGTGCAAAACGGACATTGAAGGACTTGAACGAAAAATGAGAACGATGCTCACAAAAGGAAGGAAACACCACCCACGATCTTCAATAGAGCGATTGACTCTACCCAGAAGCCTAGGTGGACGTGGGTTCGTTGACATTGATAATCAGATGAAACGGCAGATAGTCAGCCTTAGGGAGTACTTCTATGCAGAAGCGAGGTCATCTGTACTTCACAGAGCCATCAGTGAGGCGGACAGATCAACGCCACTGGTCTTGTGTCAGCAAGAGATTCAACACCTCCTACATACTGACATTCAGAAGATGGAAGCATGGAAAGCAAAACCTTTGCACGGAAGACATCCAAATGAGGTGAGTCAAGCAAATGTTGATATAAATGCGTCAAACTACTGGCTCACTTCAGGACAGATCTTTCCAGAAACTGAAGGTTTTATGCTAGCAATTCAAGACCAAGTCATCCCTACAAGGAACTACCTCAAGTTCATTGTAAAAGATCCCGCTGTACCAGATGATAAGTGCCGCTACGGATGTCAACAGTCAGAAACAATACAGCATATTACATCTGCATGTAGATATTTCCTGGCAACAGAGCACAAACAAAGGCATGATGCAGTTGCTAAAATCTTGCATCAGGAGTTGGCTGATAAGTTTCAGCTTTTGAAAGGAAAGAAAGTTCCGTACCACCAATATCAGCCAGAGTGTGTTCTTGAAAACAATGAATACAAACTGTATTGGGACCGAACTATTTTGACTGATCAATCGGTATCACACAACAGGCCGGATCTGGTGGTTGTAAACAAGAAAACCAAGCAAACTACATTGATTGATGTTGCGATTCCTAACAACAAGAATCTCCAGTCAAAACACATTGAAAAGATCAGCAAATACAGCGAGTTGGTCGACCCTATCAAAAGACAATGGCATGTAGAGCGAGTGAAGACCATACCTATCATTGTCTCGAGTACGGGCGTGATCCCAAGTACCTTGCTCCAAGGCCTTAAAGAACTGGATCTGGATACTGGGCTCTACAAACTAATGCAGAAGGCAGTAGTTCTATCGACAACCAGAATCGTTCGGAAGTTCATGGGTAGCGAAATTCTAGCTTAGAAGTTGCTGTTTCCGTAGCTATATTTTGGTTCACTGAAGCCCGTATAGTTACGTTGTAATATACCAGAAATGTGTTATATGTTCTGTATAAACCGAAAATAATAATAATAATATCGTATGGACTCGGTGCCGGGTGCAAGATTTTTGTTGTTATTTGACGCCCAGAGGGCAGCCTGCATGCCGAATTTCCTTGTTCCTTGGAACGCTAAGAAAGTCAAGGAGGTTAGATATCTAAGCTCCTGGACACTATAGCGCTTTCTAGTAGAGAATGGAGGAACTTTGTGTTGGTGGTAAATCCCGAGATTAATTTTGCCATTATGAACACGGCCTACTGAATTCAAATGGGTTATTTAACATGCCAACAACGTATGACATGCAGGTCGTGTTTTTTGTCGCCTTTCAAAAAAAAAATCACTTACCATGGCCAGGAGCGAACCTGCAAGTTTGGGGTTGGTAGTTCGACACGTTAACCACTTACCCACCGTGGCAAGCTATTAAATAACAAAATAGTATCAACAGGTGTCACCAATAGTTTCATTTACTCAAGTTATGAAGACTAAATGCAGCTTAAAAGTCTTTTTGTGTTTCAGAGGATTTTCCTTCTCCAGGCCCTTCATTTCACTCCGACCCCGGCTATCTTCTCTTCAGGTCTGAGTGTATGCCTGGTGTTGGGGACTTAAGTGATAATTTCGAGGCGACGAGCTAACCTTGCCTGTCACCGAGGAATGAGCTGCCCTAATCAACAAGTGTTTACGTCAGCTGATAGTTGTAGGCGTATCACTGACCCAAACTTTTCCTCTGCTCTCCACTCATCCCGTCCGTCCATTGCCCCACAGGGTCACTCGGTTCACTGGATCAAGGTGAACTGCGTTCCAAGAACCCCAGGGGTTTGAATCCCCGAATACTGTATCTCATACCACACATATCCGTGCTAATTAATTCCTCGATTATCCGCCTTCTCTGGTCTCACGCTACATATTGAGACTACAAATGTACTGCTCTTAGGTTCGATTCGTGGCTCAGCAAAGACATTTAAGAACACCTGTCTTCCCTGAGTCTCGGGTTCAATTCCCAGCTCTGTCAAAATATTCAAATCTGGTCTGAGGTTGGAAAGGGGTTCACTTAGCCTCGTAATGTACAACTGAGGAGAGATGAGTTTGATTCCTACCGCAACCATTCTAGAAAAGGTATTCCGTTGTTTCCCACTTTGACTTCATGCTTATACCGGATGGTACCTTAATAAAGACTAACTCCCTTCCCAATTCTCATCTCAATTACAAAATAAACACACTTATACAGAGAGCACAATAACACAGGTTAACAAATTCAACACACACCCAAGTACACTGAGCTTTATGACCACGATGTCGGTAGAGGCGCTGAGCTTCTAACCGGAAGGGAGTGGGTTCGATCCCCACCAGGTAGTGGACTTGAGAAACACAACTACCACTTTCGGAAACGCAAATAGCCCTGGGGTTCACTCAGCCTACACCAGAAATGAAAACCGGGGTAATTCCTGGGAACAAAGGCGGCCGGGCTTGGAGCTGATATCTCCATCCCATCTAGTGCCGATGTCACAAAAAGTGGAAGCCTCTACCTTCCACTACTCCCAGGACCTCCATGGCCTGTACGGAGTTGACTTTGCTTTGCTGATGAAGACAACAATTTCGTTGAAGTATGTAGTAATAAGTTCTTACCACGTTTAATTGAATTAGCAGCAGGGTTAAGACAAATGGTAAAAAGAAAGGTAGTGGTTGAAATGGAAGAAGGAGAAGATTACTATGGTGGCGGCATGTACTAAGAACCTGATTAAAACTTTAATCCAATTTTCTATAATTAAGTAATTTGTAAAAAATAACATCCTTTTTCTCAAAAACTATACAACGTATGAAGCTTACATTTTTGGGATTTGTTGCTCCATGTGTACACGAGGCGTGGGCACACATTTGTTTGAAAATCTCGATTAAGTCATATTTTATAGATGGAAAAGTGTAAAACAAACAACAAACAAATTCAAAGGTACCGTACAGTTAAAAATTTGGAAACAATCAGAATTATTTTTTTAGGAAAACCGCCGTGTTTAATTAATTATAAATACATAAAGGATACCTTGTGTAAATGCGATGGACCTGTGGGAAGTAGATCGTGAGGAAAAGGACCTCAAATTTCGAGAATTAAGCGTTTGGAAGATGGGAAATTCACTCTCCCCTTATTGAAATCAGGTGGACACTTATTTGAAAGTTTATTGTTTTACAAGTTGTGTAACAGTCCGAATACTTCCTCTTAATTTATATGTTTTATAAGCAGCAAAATTAATTTATTATTATTATTATTATTATTATGTATATTTTAATTATCATATCGATTCTAGATTTATTCCATAATTTCTTTATATATATTGTTACGTGCCACCCCCTAGTGGCACTTTTGTTAACTGGATTACGGTAGGGGTACAAAGCACAACACCAATTACTGCTTAAAGAAATAATTAACTTTATTGTGGCCAGAAAATTACACTAGTCAGCAAATACAAGCAATTAGGAGCCTTATTCCAGTTTCCTCAAGTCGAGAATACTTCCCCTTTCACTTGTCAACAGATCACAGAAGTTAATCCGTCCTAATGAGTACGGTGGCCTTGACAGAAACTACCTGCTCCTCTCTTTTATGTTCACCGACCACAATTACTTACGTTCACTTGCTGCAGGCTATTTCGCTGTCCACACGCTGGAGAAACAATGTCACAGGATTTCGTAACTCGCACAGCACTTCGTCACCACACTTCTGTCGCACAAGATAATCGCTCGCACTAGCTCGTAAAACACAGCGACAACTGCTTCACGGGTCACTCTTATATAGCAGGCCGGTGACTCAATAAATGGTTATAGATCCATCCAGAGTCCACGGCTTCTTGAGGTTTCCACCGCTGGTCCAGTCACGAATCTTCTGGACTATCCCTTTGTTTGTAGTAGCCCTGTTGCATAAGGCGCGCGCAATACAGGAGGCCAGCCTCAGCCCAGCCCCTGGGGCAGTTGTGACTCAAGCGGCGAGCGATGACACAAACTCACAGCCGTAACACCACCCCCTTCCTAAAAAGGCTGATCGTCCCGATCAATCATTGGTCCGTCTGTGTCCCTCCGTAGGCTGCCAGGCGATCTCGATGCACGATCTTCATCTTCGCCCTCGGGCTCCGCTGGATCCTGTAGACGACATCGTTGATCCGTTTCACGACTCGGTACGGGCCCTCCCAGGACTTCTGCAGTTTGGGTGACAGGCCTTTCTTCCGTAATGGGTTGAAGAGCCAGACCAGGTCGTCCTCGTGGAATCCGCCGGCATCCGTCTGCTGGTCGTATCGGGTCTTCATTCTGTCGGTCTCGATCCGCAGTTTCCTCCTCGCGAACGCGTGCACGTCCTCCAGTTGGTCGACCAGTTCTTGACAATACTGGCTTACCGGGATCGGATCATTCCCAGGTCGGCCAAAGGCAAGATCGACAGGTAGACGGAGCTCCCTCCCAAACATGGCCCGGGCTGGTGTGCACCCGGTGGCTTCATGCACGGCGGCGCGGTAGGCCAGGAGAAATAGTGGAAGATGTTTGTCCCAATCCCTCTGGTGCTCGCTGACGACTATTCGAAGATGGTTCTCGATGGTGCGATTGAATCGCTCTACCATCCCGTCGGACTGAGGGTGTAGTGGCGTTGTCCTTGTCTTCCGGATTCCCAGCAGCTGGCATAGGTTCTGGAACACCTGCGACTCGAAGTTCCTCCCTTGGTCGGAGTGCAGCTCCTGGGGTACTCCGTACCGGCTGACGAATTCCTTCACCAGGGTCTCTGCAATCGTCGCGGCTTCTTGGTTAGGGAGCGCATACGCCTCCGGCCATTTGGTAAAGTAGTCGCTGACGACTAATATGTAGCGGTTCCCTGCCTCGCTTAACGGGAATGGCCCAGCAACATCGATGGCCACTCTCTCCATGGGGCCGCCCACGTTGTAGGTCTTCAGTGGACCCCGTCGTCTTCGTCCTGGGCCCTTGCTGGCTGCGCAATCGTGGCACCTCGCGCAGTGGTTCTCCACGTCTGTTCGGCATCCGATCCAGTAGAACCGCTCTCTCAGCTTCTCCAGGGTCTTCTTTATCCCTAGGTGTCCACCAGATGATCCTCCATGAACTTCCTTCAGGACTTCCTCCGTCATAGCCTTTGGAACGACGACTTGTTCCCGAGATGTCTTCCCGTCGGTGCTCTCCCAGGTACGGCAGATGAGGCCATCCCTTACAATCAGCGAGTCCCACTGTGCCCAGTAGGACTTAAACTTTGGGCTGCAGTCACTCACAATGTTCCACCCGGGTCTGGGGACACAGGCCCTCTTCCATTCGGCTATCAGTCCCAGGTCATCATCCTCTGCTTGTGCCCGCGTGAAAGATTCGCGGCTCCAGTTCCCTTGAATTTCCACAGTAGTCCGTCGGCACAGTATCCCGGTGTTCTCCTCCCTTCGGGCACAGAAGGTGCAGTCTTCGGGGCACGGTCTTCGTGACAGGGCGTCGGCGTTAGAATGCAGTTGGCCTTTCCTGTGCTGAATCTCAAAGTTGTACTGTTGAAGTCTCTCTAACCACCGCGCGAGTTGACCCTCGGGCTGCTTGAAGTTCAGGAGCCACCGCAGGGATGCATGGTCGGTCCTGATGAGAAATTCTTGCCCGTACAGGTACTTGTGGAAGTGTTCAATGGTCTTCACGATGGCGAGCAGCTCCTTCCTGGTGACGCAGTAGTTCCTTTCTGGCTTTGACAAGGCCTTGCTGAAGTAGGCCACTACTCTCTCCTCGCCGTCCACTACTTGCGACAGGATCCCCCCTATGCCAAAGTCGCTGGCATCGGTATCGACGATGAACCTTGTCCCAGGTCTGGGGTAGGCCAGAATAGGCGCGGTGCACAGAGCCTGCTTGAGTTGTTCGAAGGCACTGTGGCATTCTGCTGTCCACGTGAAGAGTTGGTCCTTCTCAGTCAGTCGATGTAAAGGTTTGGCGATGTCGGCGAATCCTCTCACGAAGCTACGATAATAAGTGCAGAGTCCCAGGAAGCTTCGTAGTTGCGACTTGTCCTTCGGAACTGGCCACTCCCTCACAGCAGCGGTCTTCTCTGGGTCGGTGCGCACCCCTTCCTCGGAGACGATATGCCCAAGGTACTGGACCCGCTTCTGGAAGAGCTGACACTTCTTGGGGCTCAACTTCAGCTGGGAAGCCCGTAGCTTCAACAAGATCTCCTTCAGGTTGCTGTAGTGCTCCTCGAAGCTCCTCCCCAGAACGATGACGTCGTCTAGGTAGACCAGGCAGGTCTTCCAGTGTAGTCCCCTCAGAATGGACTCCATTAGCCTTTCGAAGGTCGCAGGGGCGTTGCACAGACCGAATGGCATGACGGTGAACTGCCAGAGCCCGCTGCCCACAGAGAACGCCGTTTTCTCGCGGTCCTTAGGGTGGACCTCCACCTGCCAGTAGCCACTCTTCAAATCCAAGGTGGAGAACCATCTTGACCCTGATATGGTGTCCAGCGTGTCGTCGATCCGGGGTAGAGGGTAGCTGTCCTTCTTCGTGACGTCGTTCACCCGCCTGTAGTCCTCGCAGAACCTGGTGGAACCGTCCTTCTTCTTCACAAGCACGACCGGAGAACTCCAAGGACTATGTGATGGCTCGATCACCCCTTGCTCCTTCATCTCTTCTACCATCCGGTCGACTTCGGTTTGCTTGGCGAGCGGGACACGTCGGAATGGGGCCCTAATCGGTGCGCTGTCCCCAACGTCGATTCTGTGCTGGACCAAGCTTGTCCTGCCGAAGTCTTTGCTCCCCACGGAGAAGACATCCTGGAATTCGCGTAGCAGGTCCTGAAGTTGGCGTGATTGCTCTTCGTCTAAATGGTCCTGGGATCCTTGGTACAGCTTCTGTAGTTCTTCTGGCAGGCCGCGTCTTCTTCGGTTGTCCGTCTGCAGGTGTCCGTCCGTCGTTTCTGTGATGCGGGCAATCCAGGTAACGGGCTCGCAGACTCCTAGGTTGGTGTCCCGGTGAACCGTAATATCGTAGTCGTTCAGGTTGGACAGGCGAACGTACGGCCGAGGCGTCGTGTTGATGAGCGTCTTGGCAACTAGCAATCCTTTTGCCTGGATGTCCTCATATTTTGGCTCGATGACAGCAGCCACTCCCTCAGCAGTTCCGTCGGCAATTACGGCGGCGCTGACCTCCGTCCTGGCAGGAACGATGACGTCCTCTCTCAGCCTTACTCGTCGTGCGGTGACGGCCTCGTGTGCTGGTTGCAAAGCAAGTTCCTCACCTCCGAAGTGCAGAGTGTTGGTACTCAGATCCAAGATGATGTTGTTCTGGTCCAGGAAGTCCAGTCCAATGATCACTTCATTTGATACGTCGGCCACAAGCACTGGATGCTTTATCGTCCGTCGACCAATGACGAACTCCAGTGATGCTTCGCCATGTACCGGTGCGGTGTCTCCGGTCGCGGTTATTAGCTGGAGGTTCCTTTGTGTGGGTTGAACTCTCCACTTCGGGATCACGGTGGGGCTGACGATGGTCCTCGATGCTCCCGTGTCGATTAGCAGGGGCCAGCTCTCTCCGTTGACGACTCCGTCGACCATCAGGCTGCTATTATCCCTCCGTAACTGCGTCACACGAACTTGGACTGCCGGGGCTTGACGACTGCCACAAGCCAACCTTTGCCCCCCTAGGCTGGCTGATACTTGCTTTCCTGGGCCGCGCGGTTTCCCTACGACTGACTGTCCCGACTGGCGGCGGCGATCACCGCAGTCCTTGCTCAGGTGGCCTCTCTTACGGCAGGTCCAGCAGGTCGGTAGTCCTCTTCCGGGCCGCCTCTCCGGATGTCCTTCGGCTACGTTTATGTTGGTGGTACTGCGATTCATGAAGAAACGGCTTAGCGCCTTCATCAATTCGTCGGCCAGGGGCTTGGTCTCGTTGGTTTTTGCTGGTTCGTCGACGTCCACTTGACGCACCCGCGCGTGCATTCTAGATGCCTGTTTTGCCGTCTCGAATTCAAGTGCGTGGCTCAGCGCATCTGCCAGGGTCTTATTGCGCGCGAGTCGCAGCGCCTGTTGAGTGTCCGAGTCCCGTAGCCCGTCGGTGAAGGTCTGCGTCGCTATCTGCTCCAGAAAGTCGGCCGGCGCTGTTGGGTAGGCAAGCCTTACGAGGCGTGCGATGTCCATCTCGAACTCCTGCAGGGTTTCCGCGTTCTTTTGTACCCGGGTCCGGAGCTGCATCTGGTAGGCCTGCTGAAGATGGCTATCCCCTGGTGTACCTGTGGGCGGGCGTCGGCGCAGCTCGGCAACTTCCTCTTGAAGAGCGTTGACTTTCTCTTCCACCCCCGTGAGTGGGCGTTGGCGCAGTTCGGCTACTTCCTCTTGTAGGGCTTTGACTCTCTCATCCACCCCGGTCGGCGGGCGTCGGCGCAGCTCGGCGACTTCCTCTTGTAGGGCTTTGAATCTATCTTCCATCCCTGTCGGCGGGTGTCGGCGCAGCTCAGCAAATTCCTTTTGTAGAGCGTTAAATCTCTCTTCCACCCCCGTCAGCGGGCGTCGGCGTAGCTCAGCAACTTCTTCTTTTAAGGCGTCGAACTTCTTTTCCACTGCCGTGACTTCCTCACGCAGACCCAGTTCTAATTTCTTCAAGTCCTGTGCTAACTTATTCTGCCCGTCTTCCATCTTCTTCTGGCCGTCCTCTATCTTCTTGGTTAAATTCTTCTGGCCATCTTCTAATTTAGCAGTTAGGTCCTCGGCTAACTTCTTCTGGCCGTCCTCCATCTTCTTCTGGCCGTCCTCCATCTTCTTCAGGTCCTCCGCTAACTTATTTTGACCGTCTTCCATCTTCTTCTGGCCGTCTTCTAATTTGCAAGTTAGCTCCTTGGTTAAATTCTTCTGGCCATCTTCTAATTTAGCAGTTAGGTCCTCGGCTAACTTCTTCTGGCCGTCCTCCATCTTCTTCTGGCCGTCCTCCATCTTCTTCAGGTCCTCCGCTAACTTATTTTGGCTGTCCTTCAGGTCCTCTGCTAACTTCTTCTGGCCATCCTCCATCTTCTTCTGGCCGTCTTCCATTTTGGCAGTTAGGTCCTTGGTTAAATTCTTCTGGCCGTCCTCCATCTTGGTTTCCATGCCATTTAACTTTTCTAGCAGTGCTGCCAATTTCTCCTCCATTTTAGTTGTTTGTCTTGTAAAGGGCATGCACTCACAGGAAAATTAGAGAAAATGACCTGCTCGGGTTTTGAAACCAGGACCGTCAGGTGTTGTGCTTGAGTTCGTAATCCGGCTTCTGACACCAGTTGTTACGTGCCACCCCCTAGTGGCACTTTTGTTAACTGGATTACGGTAGGGGTACAAAGCACAACACCAATTACTGCTTAAAGAAATAATTAACTTTATTGTGGCCAGAAAATTACACTAGTCAGCAAATACAAGCAATTAGGAGCCTTATTCCAGTTTCCTCAAGTCGAGAATACTTCCCCTTTCACTTGTCAACAGATCACAGAAGTTAATCCGTCCTAATGAGTACGGTGGCCTTGACAGAAACTACCTGCTCCTCTCTTTTATGTTCACCGACCACAATTACTTACGTTCACTTGCTGCAGGCTATTTCGCTGTCCACACGCTGGAGAAACAATGTCACAGGATTTCGTAACTCGCACAGCACTTCGTCACCACACTTCTGTCGCACAAGATAATCGCTCGCACTAGCTCGTAAAACACAGCGACAACTGCTTCACGGGTCACTCTTATATAGCAGGCCGGTGACTCAATAAATGGTTCTAGATCCATCCAGAGTCCACGGCTTCTTGAGGTTTCCACCGCTGGTCCAGTCACGAATCTTCTGGACTATCCCTTTGTTTGTAGTAGCCCTGTTGCATAAGGCGCGCGCAATACAGGAGGCCAGCCACAGCCCAGCCCCTGGGGCAGTTGTGACTCAAGCGGCGAGCGATGACACAAACTCACAGCCGTAACAATATATATATATATATAAGGGGTTTAATTATTGTTTGGCGGAAGTTATAAAATGGAGATTTTAGTTAGATTCGTTATAGGTTATATTTTATACAAGACTTGATTGGGAAATATTTCGTTCAACGTGTCGTCAGTTTCGCCACGGGTAGTCCGCCAAAAATAGACTTGACTTTCGAGATATATGTACAAACATTCCGGGGACGCGAGGCTTCAAGACAAAGCAAGTTGGTCAGTTAGCGCTGACGTCACGAATTCTCGGAAGAACACCGCATCAGGACGCTGATTTAAAATTACTTCAGAAGCAACCCCACGTGGTTAACCCAACTAATGAAGAGGCATGATCAGAACTTAGGGATCTGGAGTGGGGAGCTACGTCATCAGGATACCTAATTGATTGGTCGAGAAATACTGCAGAGTGGGGAAGTTCATCTTCCATAAAAACCAATGGTCATCTACTCTCAACCCCCAGAATCTTCTGAGATTTTCTGAATCTTCACGTTTATCGGACATCTTCGCTGCGAGATCGCAACTTATCAGTTCAAGAAGTTTTAAAATTAATACTACTGACGTGAATATGATCGTGTCCTTGATCATATTCACAAAAGTGAATTTTGGAGCAAAGCCATTCACACATGTCAGTCGGGAGACGGGACAAATTGGTTCCCTGCCCGTATCAAGATAAGGATCTATACAATATTGAGGCAGAACCAAACAACATCCGCCAGCAAGATCAGAGGGAAAACCAGACTACCACTATGAAGAAGACGGCCGTGAGTTCCTTTACTAAATCCAATCAAGTCTCTGTAATTCTGTTTATGGCAAATTAGAATCCAGCTTTTGTTTAAATTTAATTCATATTCCATTTTGTAACTCTCGCCAATTTAATATAACTTCCAGATTTTTTTAAAATTCATTTGTTTCTCTTTTTACGTCTTTTGCTGCTTTAAATTTTGATCAATTAAATTTTGTTCTTAAGTAATGGTAGGACTTTCATTTCCAGTAACTAGCTTTAGACATAATGCATACCTTCTCCCAGTAGCGATAAGACAATTGGTTAATGGCTCAGCTATACCACGGCTTGAGAGAAAGACGTTTCGAGTGCTCTATCACTATTTTAATTAAATACTTTGGCACATCTAAAGTAAGTGTTAGGTGTCCTGGCGCCCACACGAGCTGATTATAATCATTGCTAATGAACAGGTAAGAGGTAAGTATGCTATTGGTGGTGTGAGTAAAGCGGTGCTTGTTCTTGTTGCGATTCTTCTACTGTACTCCAGGAGAACGCAATATTGGAGCCCCGCCAGGAACGTAACCTTTGGTCACTTAGAAGGACCGGGAACGTTACATTTGTGCGCTCAACGTGGAGCGAAAACGTTACATTTGGACGCACAACTGTGGAGTTTCTTATATATGTATATTTTCGTGCAAGGTTAGTAACAAAACGTTACAGTTGGAACTGCAGTTATTAGTGTTTGCATTATTTCGTTCACTCCCTATTTATACCTTGATAAAGTGTTATTGAGCAGTACGCTGCTGTCACCCACCGACCGCATAACTAATATGCAAACTGCTTTGAAAGCACCCTTACTTACCACTCCCTGAATTGCGGCCTTATTAATAATTCCATTATACATGTATGAACGCCGAGCTGGCGTCTATTGTTCTCATGGAGCAGCCAGTTAATGGACGGAGAAAGCTTACGTAAATTACTTAGTAGTTGTTAAACGTATCGTTCCTAACCACATAAAATATCTAATATAGTTACCATCCCATTTCAAATATAGTAATGGTCTTTGATCGTTCTCAAACTTGTGTAATAATCTACTATGAATAAATTGTTCATGGATGTCATCTCTTGCAGCAAAACAGAGATGAGGTGGGTTCGATTCCCACTTCAGACATCCTGGGAGAGGTTTTCCGTACATTCTCACGTCCATTCCAAGCAAATTTCATACAAATTTTACACAGACCCAAGTACACGGGGCTAAATGATCACGATGTCCATACCCCATATCCTTAAGGAGCGGGTTCGATTCTCGGCTTTGCCAAAATATTTAATTTTGGTCCGAGAGCTGGAACAGGGTACACTCAGCTTCTTGAAGTAAAACTGAGATGAGTTGGGTTCGATTCCCACTTCAACCAACCTGGCAGTGGTTTTTCCGTAGTTTTCCACTTCTACTCCAAGCAACTGGCGGGATGGTTGTACTTAAATTAAGGCAACGGACGCCTCCATACCAATGAAAATGAAAATCCACAGCCTGCTTCCAGTCGGCTGCCGAAGCCTGTTGCACTCCCCTGGGGCAATGATTAAATGAATGACAGATGAAATGAAATGATAGTGGAGAGTGTTGCTGTAATGAAATTGTGACAGGGAAATCCGGAGTACCCGGAGAGAAACCTGTCTGCCTCCACTTTGTCCAGCATAAATCTCACATGGAGTGACCGGGATTTGAACCACGGACCCAGCGGTGAGAGGCCGGCGTACTGCCGCCTAAGCCACGGAGGCTTCCTCCTTACCAATAATTACCTGAATTACAACTACACACACTACAACAGGCACTGCAATAACGCAGATTATCAGACCAATTCTACAGACACCCAAATACACGGGGATAAATGATCACGATGTTCATGCTCCTCAAATAAAACAACAGCAATCTTTTCGAAGAGGTGTTCCTAACAAACGAGAGATTAGTTTTCTTGGCATTAATATTATAAACTAACTGTTAAATACAGCGAGCTATTATAACTATATGATGATGAGGCTGTCTTCTCAGAATAATATGTAACCTTGCTGATGAGAATTTAAATGCTATTTATTTATTTATCGTATGGCTTTTAGTGCCGGGAATGTCCGAGGACATGTTCGGTTCGCCAGAGGCTGTTGCTGCTTCCAGCGGACACTCATAGGGTGAGCTACAAGTTCCGTTCAATTTCAAGTAGTTTCAACTTTCGCTACCAGATGTCACTGGTACCTAGTGGTGAACGTTGGAACTTTGATAGAGCGTTCCAACGAAATATAACCTAGAAATTTAGCTTCACACAAGTTTAGTCTGCGGAAGGATCTTTTACATGCCGGCTTTACTTCCCCTCCGATGGAAGGCATACTGAAGAATTTTAACGCTCTTAAAAAAACCGACGACTTTGGCGGGGTTTGAACCCGCTACCTTGGGCACAGAAATTCAGCATGCTTCAAACTACGCCACCGAAGCCGTTTTAAATACTCTGTGGTAGAGCAACGGCGTACAAAGCCGGAGAACGCGGGTGCATGTCTCGTGCTGGTCGGACAATAAGCAGTAACCCTCCACCTTCCATTTAAATGACTTCTGCTGTTTGTTCAATACATTACCTACCAGACAAAAGCCTCCATTTGCTAACTTCCATTATGTTGATGTAAATAAGACAGCAGTTGGAATTCGAACCTGAAACTCCTGCATCCCTCGTTAGCCATGACCTCAGCCCGACCACGATCATTTCCAAGTCACAGATAAAGCGGAGCGATTCACCGTATGTCGACGCGACAACCGTGATCTCGAAAGACGACAGTCGAGTTACTAGTACACGTGTGCATGTGATTGGTGCTAGGATTGGAACCTGTTGTTATTGTTGTTGATTCTTTAGGGGCTTTGTTATATGGTAGTCATGTAGCCCGTGAACATGGGTGTGTGTTGAAGTGTGTTGATAACCTGTGTCACTGCGATGTCTGTACTAGTGTGTGTACGATGGGTGTTCAAATGAATAGGTACGAAACGATACTGTGGGTACAATTTGTTCGTTATTCAAAAGTAATCACCACAGTCCTATGCACAGGTGTCCCATCGCTACACTAGCCGCAGGATTCCCTGTTCCCAGTAGTCTTGTGGTTCTGACAGGAGCTAATCCTGTACGGTGTCCTTTAGTTCGACGTTCGATTGGAAACGTCTTCCCTTGAGATGTTCTTTTAACGGACCAAACAGATGGAAGTCGCAGGGTGACATAGGGTGGTTACTCAAGTTGCTCCCACCTGAACGTGGCCAATACACCTTGTGTGATGTTAAGAAACATGTGGGCGAACGTTATCATGGAGCAGAATCACTCCCTTCGTGAGCAGTCCAGGCCGTTTGTTCTTGATGGACTTGCGTAGGCTACGGAGTGTCGCACAATACACGTCACTGTTAGTGGTTCGTGTCAAGGGAAAACGTTTCCAATCGGACGACGAACTAAAGGACAGCGTACAGGATTGGCTCCTGTCACAACCACAAGACTTCTAGGAGCAGGAAATCCTGCGGCTAGTAAAGCAATGGGACACCTGTGCATAGGCATGTGGTGATCACTTTTGAATAACGAACAAATTGTACCCACAGTATCGTTTCGTACCTTTTCATTTGAACACACGTTGTATTTGTAACAGAGGTAGGATTTGGGTAAGGATCGGCCGTGGCCTTACGTTAGGTACCATCTCGGCATTTGCCTGGAAAGGAGATGGGAAACGCCGGAAAACCGCTTCCAGGATGACTGAGGTAGGAATCAAACTCACCTCTTCTCAGTCTTCAGGCCAGAATTAAATTTCTTAGCAGAGCCAGGAATCGAACCCGGACCTCCGCTGATTACCCCATATTCCTTCACCTACAATTATTTTGTTGTGGTTTCATTTAGAGGTGTGGGACATCGTGGCCATCATCCCCGACCCTCGAAAAATACCATACAGATGATGACGAAGTCAGATAACAGAGCTGTACAGGCTTACATTATTAGACTCCATGGAGAATTTAATCTCCCTACTCTGTATCTTTTTAATATCAGGTTTTATGAATGAGTCCCCCTCCTCGTTTAGTGACCTGCGTTCTTGGCTGCCTTCCAAGAGGTCCTGGTCGCTGTCAGGATTCGAACCTTCTGTTTCTGGAATTACTGCGGTTCCTATCACGATTTTAATGATAAATAATATAATAAACCCTGGCACTACAGCCCATGAGGGCCTAGGCCTACCAAGTGGCCACTGCCCAGCCATTTGGCCTGCGGATATTGGGGTGACGCGTCGTCAGCGCGTCGGGTCCTCTCGGCCGTTAATCTTGGTTTTCGTGACTGGGGCGCTGCCTCACTGTAAGACAGCTACTCAATTGTCCTCACGAGGCTAAGTGCACCCCGTTCCAGCCTTCACGTCAGTTTTGAAAATCCCTGACGGAGCCGGGAATCGAACCCGGGGCTTCCCGGTGAGAAGCAGGCACGCTACCCCAACACCACGGGGCCGGCTCTATCACTTTTGTAGTGGGCAATATTACGTGCACAGCTGCACCGCGGTCGCTAGATAGGCATGGGTTGGAGAGGTAGGCTATAGCCTAATAAGTCTTGTGATACTGTGCCGGTTTCTACTCAAAATCTGTGCGACAGAAATGTGGGGCGGTTATCAAGGATCTTATCAAGTAGGTCTACGGTTCACACCATCCTTAATACTATTTTTGAGCTCTCAAGTCACAGCGGGATAGATCTGAGCGTTGGTGGAGATGTGGTACGCAGATCATTGTGAATTCAATAAAACTTTTCATAACTCAATCTTTCACAGGAGATCGTGTGTTGTCTTTCAGAGATCGCTTTTCAAGTTGGTTCTAGGGCTGTGTGCATTGAATGAAAAATGAAATTTACGTCTGCTATAAATGGGCACCTTTATTTTTGTGGCAAAATGTTTGGTTTGTTGATTATTTTAGAGGCTCTGTGGCATCGTGGTCTTGTAGTCACGTGTACTTGGGTGTGTGTCTGATAACCTATGTCAGAGTGATGCCTGTACTAGTGTGTGTATTTGTTATTGAGGTAGGATTTAGGTAGAAACTTGCCGTGGCCATACGTTAAGTACCGACCCGGCATTTTACTAAAGAAAAAATAGGAACACACGGAAAACCACTTCCAGGATGGCTGAGGTAGAACTCGAACCCGATTCCTCTCAGTTTTTCCTCGTGAGGCTGAGTGTACCCCGTTCAATCCCTCAGACCAGAATTAAATTTCTTGGCAGAGCCTTGAATCGAGCCCTGGACGCCGTGGTGACAGCCAAGATGCTTGCCACTACGCAAAGAAGTGAAGATTTAAAAAAGATTTAAAGGCTTTTATTAAACTGTGGATTATTTCAATAATGTCAGGCTTTTGGCGCCATATTGAACTGACGATTTATTACTTTGTTTCAGATGTGTGTAACAAACTTCAAATATCAGCGTTCTTGATGTAATTGCAATATTTTTTGGAAACTAGCACAACGAATTATGTAGTCTCACGTTACCAAGAAAAACGATAGATCAGTGTTGATTTAATCAATCGATAAATAATAATTTTTAGCACTAAATAGAGGTGAAGGCGGAAAAATTGCAGTTTTATCGTTGATTTATAGTTGTACCACATGAACAACATGTTAATCATTTTCCACAGAATGCACCTATCCTAATCGGAAACGACTGTACCTTGCTGATGAAGGACTCAAGTAGAGCCATATCAACATTAGCCTAAGGACACTTGGCAGACGAAGTGAGAAAGGGCGTGAAATTACACGGCTTGAGGTACTGAAATGATACCGCAACAAGCGAAATCGTTATATTGATACAAAATATAACTCCTGTGTCTAAAATTCGGTCTTAAAACTTTTTAAAATACGGAACACTGAAGACCTTTCTATTAATAACTATGTTTTAAAAATTAACGAGAAGTGATAAACACGTTTTGAAGCTTAAATTCCAAAGCAACTTTTGCACTAAAAGAACTAATATCCAACTCAGTTTATAGATAATCCAGATCTCCCCACTCATTATAGAAAACCCAGATCTCTCCAAAGTCATTATATTATATTTTATTTAATGCACCATGTTTAGCTGCGATCGGTGTGTTTTCAATATTAACTGGGCCTTATCTATGATCTTTAAAACTATACTAGCCAAATATACACAAGAACATTTATCTGACACCGGCCACGGTGGCCGAGAGCACTAACGCACTAGCTCGAATGCCTTGGGAGAGCGTGGGTTCGAATCCCACCTCGGTCGTTCTGAAGTTGTTTTTCGTGGTTTCAAATTGTTGCTCCCAGGCAAATGCCAGGACGGCTCCTTTCAACAGTCCACGACACTTCCCTGACCCTTGCTTAATTTGATCATAAGTAGGGGTCATCGGCCTGTCACCATCACCAGTTGTATCTGCTGACAAAGTGTGTTCAGCTCCCAGAAACCATCCTTGGGATGGTACAGAAACGATCCCTCGCTGAGTCCGTTGGTGAGCCGAGCTAAGACGATAAGCGATTTGAATATAATATCTTACAGTACCGAGCCTCCGTGGATTAGGCGGCAGCACGCCGGCCTCTCACCGCTGGTTCCGTGGTTCAAATCCCGGTCACTCCATATGAGATCTGTGCTGGACAAAACGGAGGCAGACAGGTTATTCTCCGGGTACTCCGGTTTTCCCTGTCAAGATTTCATTCCAGCAACACTCTCCACTATCATTTCATTTCATCTGTCATTCATTTAATCATTTCCCCAGAGGAGTGTGACAGGCTTCGGCAGCCGGCACAGTTCATATCCTCGCCGCTAGATGGGAGCTTCATTTATTCCATTCCTGACCCGGTTGGAGACTGGAAGCAGGATGTGGATTTTCATTTTCATCTTACAGTACCATTTTGTTATAAACAGCCGTTTATCAATCACAGATATTGTATAAACCGATATGTAAGATGCACCGTTATTAAATCTAACAGTGATTAAACTGATCAGTCGGCCAAACCCCTGTTGGGCAAACCAATGTAACATTCCACCTCGTGGCGTAGTGACTAGTACTCTTAGCTGTCAACGCGGCGTTTCAGGTTAGATTAAAACCCACCTCTGCCAAAAATTCAATTCTGGTCTGGGGGCTGGAACGTAACACATCCAGCCTCGTGGGGTGGTATTGAGAAGAGGTGGGAGCGATTCTCACCTCAGTTCCGTGGTTTCCTCATTTCTACTCCAGGCAAATGCCGAGATTGTACATAAATTCAGGGTACGGCTGCCTCCTACCTGAATCTTAACCGCAGTTACCGATACACACAGGACGTAAGACTGCATAATTCGCTGTGCCAGTTTCCGAAAATATTACAATTACCGTATATCAAGAACACTGACACCTCTTAATTAAATTAGTGTTTGTTACAATCTTTTGAAGCAAGGCGATAAAAATCCAATTCAATATGGCGTCAAAACCTTAATATTATTTAAATAATCCACAGTTCACTAAATGGCTTTAAATCTTTAAACGGTATTTAAACATTATTTTCACAGTTTAGTAAATAGCATTAAATCTTTAAACAGTATTTAAGCATTATTTCTATAGTTTAGTAAATGGCTTTAAATCTTTAAACAGTATTTGAAGATTATTTCCGCAGTTTAGTAAAGGGCTTCAAATCTTTTAAAAGTATTTAAGCATTATTTCCACAGTTCACCAAATGGCTTTAAATCTTTATATTTAAGCATTATTTCCACAGTTCACTAAATGGCTTTAAATCTTTAAACAGTATTTAAGCATTATTTCCACAGTTTAGTAAATGGCTTTAAATCTTTTAACCGAATTAAAACATTATTTAGACAGTTTAGTAAATTGCTTTAAATCTTTGAACAGTACCTAAACATTATTTACAGAGTTTAGTAAATGTCTTTAAATCTTTAAACCGTATTAAAACATTATTTCCACAGTTTAGTAAATGCCTTTAAATATTTAAACCGTATTAAAACATTATTTCCACAGTTTAGTAAATGGCTTTAAAACTTTAAACAGTATTTAAATAATTCTCAGTTTAGTAAATGCCGTTAAATCTGTAAACCGTATTAAAACATTATTTACACAGTTTAGTAAATGCCTTTAAATAGTTAAACCGTATTAAAACATTATTTCCACAGTTTAGTAAATGCCTTTAAATATTTAAACCGTATTAAAACATTATTTCCACAGTTTAGTAAATGCCTTTAAATATTTAAACCGTATTAAAACATTATTTCCACAGTTTAGTAAATGCCTTTAAATCTTTAAACCGTAATAAAACATTATTTCCACAGTTTAGTAAATGCCTTTAAATCTTTAAATCGTATAAAATATTATTTCCACAGTTTAGTAAATGGCTTTAAATCTTTAAACAGCATTTACATAATCCACAGTTTAGTAAATGCCTTTAAATCTTTAAACCGTATTAAAACATTATTTCCACAGTTTAGTAACTGCCTTTAAATCTTTAAACCGTAATAAAACATTATTTCCACAGTTTAGTAAATGCCTTTAAATCTTTAAACCGTTTTAAAACATTATTTCTACAGTTTAGTAAATGCCTTTAAATATTTAAACCGTATTAAAACATTATTTCCACAGTTTAGTAAATGCCTTTAAATATTTAAACCGTATTAAAATATTATTTCCACAGTTTAGTAAATGCCTTTAAATATTTAAACCGTATTAAAACAGTATTTCCACAGTTTAGTAAATGCCTTTAAATATTTAAACCGTATTAAAACAGTATTTCCACAGTTTAGTAAATGCCTTTAAATCTTTAAACAGTATTTAAATAATCCACAGTTTAGTAAATGCCTTTAAATCTGTAAACATTATTATTTCAACATTATTTCCACAGTTTAGTAAATGGCTTAAAAACATTAAACAGTATTTAAACATTATTTCCACAGTTTGGTAAATGGCTTTAAATCTTTTAACATAATTTCCACAGTTGAGTAAATGGCTTCAAATCTATGTATTTAAACAATATCTCCACAGTTAAGTAAATGGAATTAAATCTTTAAATATTATTTCCACAGTTTAGTAAATATTTAAGTCTTTAAATGCAATTTCCCACAAACATCATATTTTGAATTGCAGCAAATGTCTAGTGAGAAATACTATACCTTCCATCGCCAACATTTGGAACCTGCTCGTCCACTTGTTTTCCGGAGTGTTGGCTGTTTTACGAGTGAGCGCCAGGAATGTCCAGCTCGTAAATTGCGTTATATGAGGCCGTGTGTGTAGTCCTGTCGCTGGGAGATAGTGTCATAGAGAAAACATGAGCTCTCTGCCAGGACGAAGAAACAAAATATATTGTAACTCCAACAGGTACACAGTGATATGATTTTACACTGTGACATATATGACATGTCATGACTTACTCTGATATATGAGCACATTGTCTCTTCGCGTAATTTACTCCTTGTTCATGAGTGCATGCGGTGGTGGTGGTCATTTGAAAGAGCCTAACACTGAGATTATCAAACCCTCATGTACGCGCATCATTCACCAGAAAAATGGACAAACCAACCGTACGTATTATTCATTTCAAGAATATCATATTCATTAACCAGGATTCGATCCCAGTAGAGAGACAATCAGCTTGAATGAGAGCCTCCACGCCCTCGTTGAATATACTGTAGAGTAATAGGGGAAGCTGAATTGAATTAAAATTATTATAATTAACTATTTATTATTTACACATCAACCAAAATTTATAACTTAATTTATTCAGCATAAATACTGTATTTTCACATAGCCTACACATCTCTTCAATTCAACGCTGTTTTATCAAGACTTTTTTATGCTTTAATAACAAAATTTTTGTAACAGATCTGGTTTTTGAAATTTTACTCTGTGAAAATTGGAACAAAAATATTGATAGTACAGTATCCTCTATTATGACCACAAAAAAAACGAGCCTTACAGTAGTCACTTATGATGTGTAACATCTGACCTAGAAGAAAACTCACGTGAAGTTGTTGATACACCGGTATTTTATAGTATTATTGGCACATATATTAATCTATTGTAAAAGGGAGTGCTTTACAGATATTGTAGTTCATAATACGGAACTCATTTCATTAGAGGATTTGTAGCTTCCACCAGCACTAGCCTAAATAAAGAATACGATATGGATCAACTAGATTAATAGACGCGACACCGCTCATAACCTTAAATTCCCTATAAACAGGTCCTCTTCATTCACAGACCAACACGTAATTTCATATGGATTCTGTCATATTGATATGATAAATATCGTTTAAAATGATAATCTGGTAGCAAAATTATCTACCTCGTCCAGGATTCGAACCCAAGATCTCTAGATTCATAGTCATAAGCACTAACGGCTATTTCGACTAGGCAAATGTTGTGCACAAGATAGTGACTTATTTCCTCGTTCCAATAACACTGCATTACGGAATCAAATTTCATTTATATTTTGCTTGTTTCGATAATGTTCCTGCGTGAAATTGAGTTTAAAATGCCTATTGAATAGGCCCTCTTGTGAGTAAAGAGAATGTATTCAGTAATAATTCATGAAGGCTTGCTCAATTCTCGTATAACCACAACGATTATGTTATATTGATGACTGCATTGCCGTTATGTGGGTTAATATTTGAATAGCCATTGTGCAGAAACATAATACCGGCAATGCCGACTACTTACAATGTTTGATATTAAGGCATTTTACCATTTAAATACTGATACGAAGACTTCGAACATGTACCATGTCATTTGTTTCTATCACTTGACACCAGAGTTCGCATGAGCGTTTTCCGTTCAGTATGTCATATACATTCCACATGGCCGAGAGTACGTCATGGTATCAATTTCCGACACCGCGCGCTCATTGTTTCTCGTACCACTGCCAGCTGGGTCTTATCACTGCCCGTTGGATCGATCGATCGATCGATCGAGCTGGCAGTGCATACTTCCGTTTTCCACCACTGCCAGCTAGTACACTTCCGTTCGATCGATCGAGCGGGCAGTGCATACTTCCGTTTTCCACCGCTGCCAGTTGGTACACTTCCGTTCGATTGATCGAGCGGGCAGTGCATACTTCCGTTTTCCACCACTGCCAGCTAGTACATTTCCGTTCGATCAATCGAGTGGGCAGTGCATACTTCCGTTCGATCCACCACTGCCAGCTTGATCGTTCCGATCCACTTCCGTCCCCAATTTTCAAAATCACTCCCACAATACTATCCAGCAACCGAGCGGAAAGATGTTCCACATCCAAAAAAATATGTTATTAAGTTGTATGTTACTTATTTTATACCACGATGAAGGAGGTCACAATGTGATCGAAACTGATACGGTTTCAATGTACTAAATTTTGACCTAAGGAAATAAATAGTTTATTATAATTAATAAGTCAATAATGAATCGAGACTTATTGTACTGCCCTGTGTACTCGGCACCAGTCCATTATCCCTGTATATCTTTAATAAGATAATACAGTCCCATAACGGACTCTGTTTTATTTTCTTTTGTTTCAATTGTCGATCTCTCCCCCCCCCCCCCCCCCACAAAAATGAATCTTCTGTGATCTAGAGCTTCGCAAGAACAGATTATGTGATGGGCTGTCTCCGTTTCCTTTGATTATGCCCATTTTGTTTAGGTGCTTTTTCACGGGAGCATGGCCCGTGAGAAGAGGCACTATGTATCTTACCTGAATTTTTTTACATTTGAGTAATTTTTCAGCTATTTTCTTACATGGTTCGTTGATGAACATTTTCCCATGTTTAATGCCAGGGTTAGTTTTCCATCTATCTCTATGTTCCTTTTTGATCCAGTCTTCAATAGCTTCTCTTATGGAGCATTTAGATACTCCTGCGGGGACATTCACTGCTATCCCAGGAGTGTGTCTAGTAGTTTTTATCCCATTCCAGGATCAAATCAAGTGTTTGTGGTGAATACTTCTTCCGTAGAAAGTTTACCCCCACTAGCGTGGCGCCGATACGATCTATTGTACGATCTAATAGCTTGATATTGTTGATTCGTTTAGTGACTTGACAACGTCTTGGTCAGAGAAAGATGACCTCACATTACCACCCTTTAAAACAAAATTCACTAACTACTGACTTAGTGGTCATGTAGCCCCGTGTATTTTGGCACATGTGAAATCTGTCTGATATAAGCTGTATCACTGTGATGACTGTATTAGCTGAGTGTGTATTTGTAGCTGAGGCTAGGGTATTGGTAGGTGGCAGCCGTGGCCTAAATTCAGGAACCATATTGATATTCGCCTAGAATAGAAGTGGGATACCAAGGAAAAATTACTTCTAGAATGCTTGAGGTAATAATTAAACCGTCTTCGGACGCGGAAAGTCAATCCAAGACACTAAATAGAAAGTAGTCTACAGTTGGCAGAAAAGGAAATATAATTAGTTATGAGTTATTTAGGAGGATTTTTATGCAATATCAACATGCAAATTATGTACATATTTATGTAATAATATTAGATGAAATATGTAATATTACCGGTACATTAAAAAAAATTAAAATGTAATATTAATTTTATCTTTATACAAATGATGTAATTATTAAACCTTATATTAGTTGAAGATTCCTTATAGTTTTGAAAATAAAGCGTGGTTCAATAATTAATTAATTAAGCATGTCCATATTATAACAAATTTAAAAAAATGTCATTATTATGTATGAGAGAGCCTCCGTGGCTTAGGCGGCAGCACGCCGGCCTCTCACCGCTGGGTCCGTGGTTCAAATCCCGGTCACTCCATGTGAGATCTGTGCTGGACAAAACGGAGGCAGACGATTTTCTCCGGGTACTCCGGTTTTCCCTGTCAAAATTTAATTCCAGCAACACTCTCCACTACCATTTCATTTCATCTGTCATTCATTTAATCATTGCCCCAGAGGAGTGCGACAGGCTTCGGCAGCCGGCACAGGTCATATCCTCGCCGCTAGATGGGGGCTTCATCCATTCCATTCCCTGACCCGGTCGGTCGACTGGAAGCAGGCTGTGGATTTTCATTTTCATTACGTATGAGGAAATTCGTACGAACTCAAGAATAAGTATTCTGAGGGGCACTTTTGCTTGCTGGGTGGGAGGAAATATAGCAGCCTTTCTGAACACCGGGTTGAAAATTTGAGTCTCAGTCACTCACAGAAAAACTGAAATAAACTAAAGTCCAGTCGCTGAGTCTCTGGCAGGGTGTGACGTGAATTCCCAACCCCTTATCTCCACTAATATCTTTCTTGGAATTCTTCCCTGGCCCTTTCTCAGCAGCTTATGAATTGCTTAGAAAATCCGATTCATGTAGCTGAGTTTCTAGTGAACAAAATAATATTCATACAGACTTTTTTGAATTACCTTAACACTTGCAGAAAACTAAATGTATACGTATGTAAATAAAATGTCATTATGATCAAATATGTAAAATATATAACACTAAAATGTAATTAAATGATAGCTAAGTTACTAATTCATCGACATTCATCATTTTAGTTATGTAATGGGTATAAGAAAATGTAAAGAATGTGTATTTGCAGTACATAAAAAACCTAGCCATACGCATCAAGCATCACTGATAAGAAAAGGGTTATATCCTTATCTCAATAATTCTAGAAGGGGCTTTCCACTAATTCTCCATGGATAGATCACAACTCATGGCTTCCCCCTTCCCAACACTAGACTCAACCGTTACACACACTACGTATGATAATGAATATTGAGTTACGTTTATATTGTATCCCTTATTCTGCGTAGAGTTAAAGGGAATAACTAATGTTTCACAGTTGAAAAGGCCCTGGTGAATATCAAAGAGAGGGGAACGAATCCATCCTATAGCAAGATATTCCTTCGTTGTTTATTTTCAGATATTTAAATAACTCCTGGTTTCGCACTGTGTCTGGATATTGATACAGCGTTCAAACAGAAGGTCCGAGTAGAAAATTGTTTTGTTTCTGCTACCCGTTCAATATCGACATCTAAAGCACTCTCCTTGCTACATCTGTCATGAAAACAACATGCAAATATTCCCTGACATAGCAGTTCTGGAATCCTTCTTGTCAGAATTGTTGGACTATATTCTAGCTCACCAGTTGCGCGTGACTTTCGTCGCTATGCCAATGAGAATTTGAAACAGTGTCTAGATAACTGATAGGCCAGCAAGAGAGTGGAATGGGGGGGGGGCTAGTCCAGGTGTCGTTGTTGGTGATACTGTTGTTTATTCATTTAGGGACTTGCGACATCATGCTCATTTTGCCCCGTGTACTTGGGTGTGAGGAGAATTATATGTCATTGTGATGGTATGTCTCATTGCAATTGAGTTGTTGTTTCATTTGAAGGGCTTGGACATCGTTATAATTTATCCCCGTGTACTTGGGTGTGAGTAGAATCTGTATGATAACCTATGTCATTGTGATGGCTATATCTCTTTGTAATCGAGTTGTTGTTGTTGTTTCATTTGAGGGGCTTGGATATCGTGCTCATATAGCCCCATGTCCTTGGGTGTGTGTGGAATTTTTGTCTGATAACCTGTGTCGGTGTGATGACTGTATAACTGTGTGTATTTATAATTAAGGTGAGGATTGGGGAGGAGATGGCCGTTGCTTAACTTGGGAACCATCCCGGTATTTGCCTTGCATGGAGTAGAAGTGGGCAAACTACCGAAAACCCCATCCAGAATGGCTGAGATGAGAATCGAACCCACCACTTCTCAGTTTTCCCTCACGAGGCTGAGTGTACCCCGTTCCAGCCATTGGACCAGAATGAAATTCCTTGTCAGAGCGAAGAATCGAACGCGGACCTCCAGTGAGACAGTCAACTATACTAACCGCTACACCACGAGGGAGTAGTAGGGCTAAGCCGGTCCTGGACAGATTTCAAGGTCATCCATGGTTTCTCGTGGTCACGTGCCCCCCCAGGCGTTCCCTGGGGGGCTTGGGGGAGGGGGGAGGGGAGGGGAAGGTCTGGCTTGGAAGCAGACCCAGTTGTTAGCCGACCTGTGTTGGCCAGCCAACTGACTGAGCTGGCTGGTGTGCATTGCCTATATAGCTTGTGGATGGAAGTGGGGGAAGGGACCGGTTCGGGCGACTGTCGAAGGTAGTCGAATGTGACCGAGTGTAACTTAGAGTAGTAGAACAATGCGATGGCCGGGGCTGTAGGTATCAATCAATAAAGACCTAATAATAATAATAAATATTCCATTAAGCATGGTTACGAATATGAATAATACGAAATACTAAATGTCCCCTAGAGATCTATGTATGGTAAAAATGTAGAGGTATATGGACTGTTGTTAACCCATGACGAGCTGTCGTGTGAGGGATTCGAACCCTCGCTTCCTGTTGAGGAAATTCGAACTTAAGTCGAACGCCTTAGACCGCTCGGCCAACCCGACAAGGAAAGGTTAAGAGGATGAAATAAAACAAGGCTCATTATACAAGATCAGATTTATTAATCCAAGAATTAAAAGAGGAATTGAAACCTAACCATTTGACATAGAGTTTATTACCCTGTCTTTTAATCACTTTTTCAACAAGATAATGCTTGGGATACTGCGATTTTTGAAGTTCTTCGATGTAGAATCCTCCTTCGATGGGCTGGTGGTTATGGTCCTGGAGTAGATAAGTGACGGGGTGGGTACGTTTTACTTGGCGAATGCTGAATATTTCTGTGCTCCAGTTGGGCGTGTATCCTTTTGAGAAGAGGGATTTATGTTTACTGATGCGTACATAATCACCCACCTGAAAACGATGGCGTTGTGGGTCAGCTGTTTTGATGCCATGATGAAGGCGATTCAACCGTGGACTGTTTTTTATGACCAAACGTGGTTTTAACCCAATAGTTCTATGTTTGGTATCGTTGTAACGTGACACTAGAGTCTGCAGTAGATGAAGCCAGCGATAGGACCCTCTGGCTGTAAATTCTCGCCACATATGTGTTTTTAACGTTCGGTTGAAACGTTCTACCACACTCGCTTTCAAATTGCTGTAAGTGGTATAGTGATGAACACCGAGTTTTTGCAGATAGGTGGAAAACTCCTTGTTGAAAAACTCCTTACCTTGATCTGTCTGGAGGAGGCGAGGTTGCCGTTTAGCTTTTTGAATAATGCGTTTAAAGGCTGCAGTAACTAGAGTACCTGTTTTATTTCGCACAGGCTCTACAAATGCCATTTTGGAATAGACGTCGATGACAGTCAGCAAATACTTGATGCCATTGTTTTTAGTAGCATAGGGAATCATTTCCACGAGATCAGCTTGCCAAAGTTCATCAATTCCTCGCGAGACAACATGACGACGTGGATAGATACGGCGAGCTGGTTTATGCAACTCGTGAGCAATCACTGTTTTAATAGGCGAAGGGGTATTGTCACGTGGACCCATCATACAATAATGCCAGCATGACGAAGCTCCTCTTCTATTTCTACAATTTCACCTTCATGACCTGTATGGCCAGCCTGTTGGGAAGCGTGCAGGAGCTGTAGACGTTTAACCAACTTATTAGGATCGTTCCAATAGGCGAAATCAACGAAAGGTTTTAACGTTTTAAACGGGACGCCGGACGCTGAGCTTTCATGGCGGACACTTGCATAGGTGGGAAACAATTTGGATATAATGGCCTTATATTTGAAACCCTTATTTGCATTTATTGATTCAGAACGTTTATAATTACGTCTAAAACCATTTGTAGCCATCAAGATGTCCTTATACTTTTGAAGATCGTCTTCGTCATAGCCATCCTTGGAAGGTACACGTGCAAATAAAAGTTCTAAAAGACCTGGCGTCAATTGATATCGAACTGTTTTAACAATCACGACATTATCTTTTATTTTGATCTCTGAGTCACCAATTCGAAAACGTTTATTTTCATAGCGAACACCGTAGGTCGTATCAGTTTTTCTAGTAAAAAGGTCTTCAAGGTAGGGCGTTACCAACGGTCCAAAATGTTCTACCAGAATACCTTTCAGCTGCATATACTTTTCAGGTGTAGCCAAGATTTCTGACAGGGTAGGTTTTTTTTCTCTAGAGCTAGAGGGCGTTTGAGCAATGACTGTTGTTTTTAGAAACTCTGGAAGCGGTGATTCTGTTCCAGAAGTAAAAACATCCTCAGCTTCTTCATCACCTTCTTCTTGTTCTTCCTCCTCGATTGTTTGTGTTCCTTTTGATACTGTATTTGGCTTATTGGTTCGTGATGTTCCCTTTAACACGGCTTCCAGAGGTGATTTCAAATGTTTCGCGATCAACAGCTCACTATCAGCATGCGTGCGTTTCAGTTCACGGAACTTGCGTCGAATATTATTTTGCGCACGGATAATGTGTTTCTTTAATTGACTTCCTGCTGTTGCCATGCTAGCTGAATAAATGACGTTTGAAAAAGTCATGCAGTGCCTTAAATACGTATAAAATGATCAAACCCCATGCGGTAACGTCCGTTGTTGATATCACTCTGCTTATCGATAACGAGGCAACCGTGGTGATGAGCATTCCAACATGTGGCACACAACTGTGTAAAGGCTAGGAAGGTCATGTCTGGGTTCACGTGATCATCGTAGACGTGACGCATGTTGCGTTCATCCTGCCGGAAGAGAACAATCACGTTGGCATTGTCGCGAATGAGCTGTTTGGGTATTCGGGAATAGGTTTGAGCGAGATAAAAACAATCAATATATTTATGACGTCCCATGGTAAAATAGGTTTGAATGATAGCCTGTCGTTCTGTGGACACATCATCAAAAATCATGAGCGAATTCGGGCGAACATGATCCGGTGAGACGACATCTTCGTGCGCGGGGAATGTGAAGTAACCCATGTTATTGCGAAGACCCGACATGACTTGTTGCAAGAACACATAAAGAGGCTGATAGAGCGACTTGGCAAAAATGTAGATATTTTGAAATCGTACTCCGTTTAAGGAGGTGATTAAGGTAAGCAGAAGATTGGTTTTTCCACATCCCGATGGTCCGGCGATGAGACAGCGAATGGAAGACGGGAAGAGTGAACCGTGGCGGCGTTCGGACGTTGTCGAGAAGAGGCGAGAAACCAAATCCCCCACCGGAAGTGAATGTTGTTGCTTAATAATCTGCATATCGACTGAACGTGAAACGGGAAGAGGTGGTCTCTATATACATGAAGCATGTGGCTGTTTCAGATCTAGTGTAACCATGGATGCCTTTGGGAGAACACATAAAACAAAGAAAGGAAATGAGCCATCTGCTTCGATAAACGATCCAAAACATGATACAGATCCGGCTAATAAACGATATGTCGATGCCAATGCACTGCCACGCACAACGGATGGTCATTACGACTTTAATGGAAAGCGATTAACCAATATAACAGAACCACAATTAGCTTCGGACGCATGTTCAAAAAAGTATGTAGATTATTATCGCTTGCGGCGTATCAAGGGAGACTATGAAGCACAGAATAAACGTATCATGGGCGTTGCAGACCCCGTAAACAATCAAGATGTGTGCACCAAAGCCTATATGTTAACCAATGCTGTGGTGTTAACAAAAGAGAAAGACTATGATGTACACCAACGTCGAATCACTCAGCTAGCTCTTCCAACCAACGACACGGACGCTGCTAGAAAGGACTATGTAGATAACAAGGTGAAAGAATTACGCCGTTTTGTACCATTCCTAACAGTAAATGGTTATACAGCGAATAATACACGCCTTGTACACGTGGCCGATCCGGAGGATGATCAAGATGCTTGTACAAAACGGTATTTGTTCTCTGAAATAGAGAAGGTGTGGGAAATCAGAGAGAACGCTCTACAGATGAAGCGAAAACGAATAGCCGATGTTGCCGATCCTGTACATCCTCATGACGTGACGACTAAACGATTTTTGGAACAACGATTATCGCTTTTCATTAAAACAATGCCAAACTTATTTTTGGTTCACATTGTAAACCGACAACCGGTTGTAGATCCCAGTAACCTTACCTATATACTACGTTCGGGGCATAGCAATTACCGTTTACCGTATGATGGTGCCATTCGTGTTATCGAGTATACACCGGATTTCAAACATTTAGAGCTACTATTAAACGGTAGTGTTATATCATCACTCATCGAACTTGCGGTGAAAGCCGAGGACAAATTATCCTTTCAACTGAAACTGTCGTCTGAAGAAAAAGAGGCGGGAAAATCAATGAATGATTTTCCGCTGTATATAGAACTCGAATATACCGCCACCATCGATTAAATAATTGCAGGCTCTCTTCCTGAGGAGCGTTAGTTGTTGTCTATCCTTTATACTGTGAGGTTGTCTTCTTCCTTGGTCGCGATGGTGAAACAGAGATATGTGGTAAAGAAGAGGAAGACGTTGTCAAGAAAGGGAGGCTTTAAAGCTATTCTCCATGCGGCACGTCAGGCTTCGCGTGGAGAAACCAATAGCGAGTTGGCCATTAAAAAAGCTCTCCGAGCAGCACGATTGCATGCGAATTCCAAAAGTAAACTAAGTTTTAAAAAACGTGCTCGAGTTATTCCTGTACCAAAACGTGGCGGATTTTTACCCGCACTATTCGCTGGACTAGCAGCCCTGGGTTCACTTCTTGGTGGAGCAAGTGCGGTAGCGCGAACGGTGAAAGCTGTCGAGGAAGCGAAGCAACAGTTGAAGGAAAGTGAGAGGCACAATAAAACGATGGAAGCTATAGCACTGCGTGGCAAGGGTGTGAACATGAAGCTAGCACCCTATAAAAAAGGACTTGGCATTTACATGTCGCCAAAAAACGCTTAATCGATGCACTGCCCCGGCGAGCCATGACACACGGAGAAGTCATAAAATATGCAAAACAGTTGAAAATTGCACACTTTAGAGGTGTATTTATGCGCAACCAATTACCTCCTCAACCTTGGAAGCGTGAGAGTGCAGTTATTAATTTGGATGACAGTCATGGACCGGGAACACATTACGTGGCCTACGTCAAGCATGGTTGTACCGTATGGTACTTTGACAGTTTTGGAAACCTTCCTCCGCCGACAGAGCTTGTTCGCTATTTCGGAAGCAGTGCAACAATAAACTATAATGTGAAACGAGTACAAACTTTTAACACTCAACACTGTGGTCGCCTATGTCTGACCTTTCTATATAAGGCTCAGCGCAGGTGGTAACGTGAGCAGTATAATGGCAGAAAGTAGAGCGTTTACAGTGCACGGACAAGGAGCCGAAGTAACTGTTGACTTTTATCCTCCAATTGAATTGGGACAACGACCCTACGTGCTGGGACTTGTTTCGTTTGAAGGCTATAATAGAATCTGCAACATAATTGAAGACGTCAATGATAAGTTTTACTACGATGACTATGTGTTAACTCTACCGTCTGGCAGCTACACCGTAGATGATATTCACGATCACATCTACACAACTCTCACCAAGGAATTTAGTCTAAAAGCATTTCTGGACGGGACACGCAAGTTTGAACTCATAGCCAACAACGTGACACATCGCTGCAGTATTCTTTCTTCCTTTAGGATTGATTTTAAAGCACAACCAGACTCAATTGGTCCATTGCTAGGCTATTCACCACAAGTGTTAGTACCAAACGTGATACACAAGTCTGACCAACCGGTGAAAATAATTGAAGATCATCATATATCTGTCACGTGTAATATTATTACAGACGTCTACACCAATCAAGATCCCTCGCATTCGCTTTATGATTTTATTGTTACTTCACCTGGTGGTTATATCATCCGCGAAAACCCATCGGTGGTGCTCTATCACCCTGTGAGTGTGACCCACATCAGGAATATTACCTTGAGACTAGTGAATAGAAACCAACGTCTCATCGAATTAGACCCTCATACACCTGTGACCTACAAATTGTATCTGAAGCCAGCATGAAACAAGTGTATAAAGCAACAACACCATTGAGGGTGGGTGTTAGTTGTTCTCAACGCGTGTACAGGTTAACACGTGTCAACAAGCAGATCTTACAACAACTGGGTTACACCGTACGTCATGAATTCGATCCTCGACGTGATCAATCCGGTCGAAGTACAGGAGGGTATTGTAAGAATTGAACACCATTCCTATCAACCGTACACTCAGGGTCTAAATAACAATGACGAAATTCGTATTACCATTAATCAACAAGATATCTACACCCTACCCCATGAAAGTTACATCCAGATTGAAGGTCAACTCACCAAATCAGATGGTACCATTCCGACAACGTCAAAGTTGGCTAACCATGCGCTGGCCTTTTTGTTTTCCGAGGTTCGCTACATCATCAACGGAATCGAAGTGGATACGACTCGAAATGTTGGTATAACAAGCGCTATGAAACTTTATCCCTCGTACGGAAGTGAGGAGAGTAAAGCGTTTCGTATGGCCGGTTGGTGTCCTGACTCGACAAACGACTGGATGGTTAATGATGATGGTACATTTACCGGTCATTTACCCCTAAAATTAATATTAGGCTTTGCAGAGGACCATAAGCGCGTCGTTGTGAACGCAAGACAGGATCTGATTCTTGTTCGAGATAGGAGCGATTATAATGCGCTGAAGGGTGCTGATGGAGCTGCAATAGATTCAAAAATTTTATTGCAACGAATTCTATGGAAAGTACCGCACGTGACTCTCTCTGACCAGAAAAAATTGAGTCTGCTCAAGATTGTGGAGAAGGATACAGCTTTACCCATACAATTTAGAAGCTGGGAGCTGCATGAGTACCCGGTATTACCACTCACTGATACACATACTTGGTCTATAAAAACCTCACGGTACACAGAGCGACCTCTCTACGTCATGGTTGGATTTCAAACAGATCGCAAATATCAACAGAATAAAGATGCATCACAATTTGATCACATCCAATTGCGAAATATACGACTCTTCCTGAACGGAGTTACCTTCCCCTATGAAGGAATGGATTTAAACTTTACCAAGAACAAATATGGTAAGCTCTACGACATGTTTACAAACTTTCAGTCCTCCTATTATCAGAAAGAAGCATGTCCGCTATTATCCCCGCAAGACTTTAAAACCAAAGCACCTCTGGTGGTGATGGACTGTTCGTATTTGGAGGAGTCGATGAAGGAAACAACTATCGATATCCGGTTAGAATTTGAAACGTCTGTAGTTATTCCAGAAAAAACAACAGCCTATTGCCTGATTGTTCACGAGACGCAAGTGTATTATCAGCCGCTGTCCAATATGGTGACCAGAGTATAAATAGAAGTTTGGCTGCAGAGCCCTGGACTAAATCCTATGATAAAAGATTGAAAAACAATGTTCTGATCTTTTTGCAAATAAAGTAGTATAAGCCATTTTATGTTGTTTTTATCCCTTTAGCAAACCCAGTTCCTTTTCCAACCCCTTAACTAGTAGGACTATAGGTAGAGATGGATTAGTTGGCAGAAAGCACTGGTGAAGAAAGGAGTGTGTATCCGCGAGCAGTAACCATGTCTAGAACATTGATTGTCGATATGCAAGGCTTCAAAGTCAATGAAAATAAGTTTGTTTTCAAGGACGTTGCAATTATAGATTGCACAACCATGTGGACGCCCACAGTAAGTGCTTTCACTTTTGAACCACCGTTTCCCTTATACATGCAGTCGGACGAGGATAGAAGACAAACCGAGTGGCTGCAACGTCATTTAGGATTGAACTGGAATCAAGGAAACATTCCTTATAACTATCTACTGTTTGTATTAAAAGCCTATTTGTTCGGTGCCAACACTATTTTTGTAAAAGGAGGTGAAAAAAAGGAATGGTTACGTCAGTATGTTTCTCCAACTTGTAAACTCATCGATCTACACGAAATGGGATGTCCTGCACTACACACCTTATATGAGCCTGGTGAACGTGTACAAAAAAAGACACTCCTACACGTATCGAAACTCTTTGATTGGCTAAGTCGCAATGCATGTCGGTACCTGGAAAATGAGTGTAAAACCTTGTGCATGAATGCAGACCAGAACAGTGAGACAGAGACGTATGTCTAATACAGACGTGTCTGTGTGTATAATGGCTACCATTGAAGGCTTAAAATCTAACCCCATTGAACGGGCTATTGTTAAGTATTTCGCTTGTAAGAAAAAACTGAACAATTTTACCCTAGAAGAACTAAATGCTTTACCTAAAGCGTTTTTGTTTTATGTTGCGTCAAATGCTGTAAAGGAGATTTGGGATAGTGTGCCGAGTGATTGGACACGGGATCCTGTGTTGTGTGAACTTCAACCGTGCACTGATTATGAACATCATCAACAAGTGTACATTTCCAAAATGCCATCAGTTCAAAATTGTAGAACGTGTCAGTTAATTAAACTGTATCATGGACATAAAACCTCATGCAACGACTATGCGTCTTCATTCCACGGATGTGATGGTAAGAAAGAAGCAACCTCCGCAGCAGCGGAAAAAGAATCAACATGTGCGTCACCGACTGAAAAAAATATGCCGGATCTCTACTGGTCATGGTCTCATTGATAAAGTCATAGATCTTTTACCCTTTGAGCTGCACTTACCTGGTTATCAATACTGTGGCCCTGGTACAAAGTTAAACGTTCGACTGGCACGTGGTGATCCTGGAATTAATGCTTTAGACGCAGCTTGCAAGCAGCATGATCTAGCGTACAGAACATCAAAGCGTGAGAACAACATCTCTGAACTAAGACGTGTCGCCGACCAGATACTTTTGAGAAAGGCTATGGAACGTGTGACGTCACCTTCTGCATCTGTTGCAGAAAAAATGGCGGCCCTTGTGGTAGCAGGTGCTATGAAGGGGAAGCTCGTGTTGAGTGGTGGACGTTTACAAACAAAACATATGAAAGGACCAAGAACAAAGCAAAAATAAACTCTACACTATTCTTACCTTATGTTAAACAAGTGGTAACATGTTGATGTGCAAACGATGCTAATAAAGAAATGAACTAAAATATATGTTTGTTTTTTCTAACTCATACTTGGGGTAGCATGCATGTAACCAATAGTTAAATCAAAAACTCAAAAGTCAAACTTTTTTTTGTTTATTAAAAAAACTCATAGTAATCAAAAAGCTATATATAAGATTTTACGTTGTTGCGATGTGAATGGTGTTGTGATGTGTATGGTGTTGCGATGGGGATGGTATCTTGATGAGCAGGACTCCTCACTGAAGTAAAACTAGTGGCAAGCGTAGGCGTTGTTACTGCCTCTTCTTCTATATCATCTCCCGCGAGGTTGTTGTTTACACTGGAACGAAATTCCATTCTAGAGAAAAAGCTATTGCAATTTGAGTTTGGAAGGTTTGTGGTAAATCTGGCATACAATAAATATAACTTACCTTTTAGTAGGGATGATATCTACTTCTGAGAGATGTTAGTTGGTTTGTAGGATGTAAAGTAACTTGACCAACTGAGTAAATGTATGAAGAATATAAGTAATCATTAGTGTTTGGATATATTATATCCGTTTTACTTCCATCTGGGAATACACATCTTGTAACAAATTTAGGTTTTGTACATTTATGGCACCAATATATGTCCTCCTCATTCAAGTCGTCTAAGAGATACTTCCAATTTTTATGTTTTACAAAATAACTTTGACTGTGAATATTATTAGGGAGGGGAAGCGTGTCGTCAGTGTTGTTACTATCTGGATCTTCATCTTCCATAGCAAGGTCTAATCCATAGCATAAAACAAAACATTTTAAACACAACTTGTGACAATTAATGTAGTCAATTTCACCGTCACTATTTTCGTACGTGTCATTTGTGTCAGGAATGTGGTAGTCGTTAATGTACGTCACACACTGTAACTCATTGAATTGTCGTGGGAAAATGATGGTGTCTTGCCCCCATAGAATAATGAAGTTGGTAGTCAAATCGAGTTGTGTTTTGTGATAAAATATAGTTTAATGGCCATTCTTTGAAGGTACTGTTCAAGTAGTTAGTGTATGTAGATGTAGTACGAAATTCATTATATGTTTTGTTATATATTTGACTGCGATGACCATGTTTTGTTGCATATATCCAGTGACTTGGGTCAGAAAAGTGTTGTCTAAAAGTTTCAGATTGGTTAGCCATAGTACTCACCAAACGTTGTTGCTTGAATGCGTACCAGTAAAAGATAAAAACGAATTAGTTATTCCACAACACTCACACAAGAAATATATATATTTTGCAGCAAAATCTTTCTTGGTTGTTTCCTAGCACACCACACTAGCGAATAATCAGCTCAAACCGGCTTCACTCCATTCATATAGGGACTTGCGCGTAGAGCACGGTGTCCATACATAGTAGCGGTCCTTCGGACGCTTACAGCTCCAGTTACTAAGTGAAGATGATGAATTACTTCCGCGCTATCAATATCTCATGGTCACCAAAGACGGTAATGTAACCTTCGGTCGCCATGCTGCACGTAGAGCACGGTGCCCCATACATAGTAGCGGTCGGGTTGTAGTAAATAACTTTGTTATAATTATATCCCCTTCTGCACTGTAGAGCACGGTGCCCATACATAGTAGCGTTCGGGTTGCAGTAAATAACTTTGTTAAAATGATATCCCCCTTCCACACTGTAGAGCACGGTGCCCATACATAGTAGCGGTCGGGTTGCAGTAAATAACTTTGTTATAATTATACCCCCTTCCACACTGGTGAGCACACCCACGAATCTGTTATATATACAGGTGTAAGGGTCGCACCCAATCTCACTTGCATCAAGGCTCTTTTGGCGTGAACATCGTTCTGCTCTGTACAAGGTGAGTTAACGTTTTGTGTTTTCTTATCATTATTGAACAGTTAGTAGATGATTATAGACTATATGGGGGCTATCTTTTTTTATAGTTAACATGGATGCTCTCCAACAGTTAAACAAAATAGGGGCCCAGGCTGGGTTGGAAACAAGAAGACTAAGGGATCTCCCAGTTAACCAACCGTTCCCTGTAGAGAGTCTGCAGAGAATTGAGACACGATTCGGCACCAGACTTCTTTGTCACTGCCAAGAGTTTATGGTGTTTCTACCAAGTCGATTTGCCAGCATATCCAACGAGACGCTGGCAACGTTAAATTCACGCCCCTTGGTATTGAAGTATTTAGGCATGCACAATAATGCATGCCTAGTCCTCTTTGAAGCGGATAACATTTAACTCTTTGTCACATCGTGTATGAGCAGATAGCCTCGCTGTTCCACCTCTAACAAAACCATTTAATACTAGAGAAATAGCAGTTGACTATTATTGTAAGTGTTTATTAGAAAATAACCTCATGGTACCACTTGTTTGGGAAAATGTTCGTGACTGCTTTCAAACACGACTGTGCAGTGGACGAATATACAATGTCAACAAAATTTTACATCCAAAATTGTTTTTACAAGCATGTTTACCCGTTTTTTTATTACAATTTATCACTCTTTTTATGCGCTTCACAGCATTAAAGGTGAACACAGAATTAGCGTGTACCTTTGTATTTTTTAAAGTCAGTGGAGATGAAAAACGGGAAACCATTTATTTGACAACAAAAATGAGACCATGTTATCGGACGGATGACAGGGAAGCTTGGTATAACGAACATGTCGTTGACGCTTTGGTGTCTAAGTTTGACGCCTTTCTTGAAGGTGAAAGTGGAAAATCGCTCGAGGTCATCCCGTTTCTACAAGTCAATGTATGTTGCTTTGATCCCTTAAATTCAGGTTCTCTATATTTTCCACTTCCTCTTCCTGTTCAACGTAGAAAAGCCGTTCTCAACATTCAAAATGAGGATGACTATTGCTTTTTGTGGTGCGTGGCTGCATTTCTAGCCCCTGTTCAACGTCATGTTAGTTTAACATCCTCATACACGGTCATGTTTAACAGGTTACTCTCCACGCTCAACTTTGCAACTATTTCATTTCCTATGGAACTTACCTCTATGGCTAAATTTGAAAGTCTTAATCCTCATTTTTCCTTTATGATTTATGGTCTTGATAAGAATACGGTTATTGGACCGCTTTATTGTACGCAGCAGCAGAAGGTACACCATATAAATTTATTATACATTTCTAACGAGCAAACAAGTCACTATTGTTTAATTAAAAACCTCTCCAAGCTTGTTGGAGGTCAACTTTCATCTAGACACCATAAAACATTTATTTGTGAACGGTGTTTGCAGTACTTTTCAACGCAGATCAAGCTGGATAGCCACACAGTGGATTGTTCTACTCAGCCAGCAGTTAAAATTACATTTCCAAAACCGAAAGAGGCAAAAATGAAATTCAAAAACTTCCATCGCATGGATCCAGTGGCCTATACTGTGTATGCAGACATTGAAACTCTAACTACCCCCATTCAGCGGTGTCCACCGAATCCGTCTTCCTCATACACAGATGCTATTCAAAGACATACTCCGTTTTCTGTGGCCTTTCAAGTTGTTTGTTCCTATGATCCAAGTCAATCCTATTTCAAATTGTTTCGAGGACCTACCTGTATTCAGTGGTTGTTACAGGAACTGAAACAGTTAGCTGAGCATGTCCATCAGCTTCTTCAAATTCCCAAGCCCATACAGATGACGCTAGACGAAATGATACATCATGATACGGCAACAACGTGTCATATTTGTCAGAAGCCTATTTTACCTGACGACATTAAAGTGCGCGACCATTGTCATTACACGGGCGTCTATCGAGGAGCTGCACACGACACGTGTAATTTAACGTTTCGTGCAGCAAAGTATATACCCGTCTTTTTTCACGGTCTCACCAATTTTGACTCCCACTTTATTATTCGTGAGTTTGCCACATTAGACAAGGAACATTTTTCCATTATTCCGCAAAATCATGAGCGGTTTATCTCCTTTTCTATACATTACCAGGGTATATCACTTCGGTTTCTCGATTCCTATCGATTTATAGCCTCTTCGTTAGAAGCCTTGGTCAAGGGCATTTCACCCGATGAATTGCACTTTACACGAAACCATTTTTCGGATGATGCTAAATTCAAACTTTGCATCCGGAAGGGCGTTTATCCTTATGAATATACCAACAGTTGGTCTTCCTTGGACGAAACGCATTTACCTCCACAGGATGCATTTTTTAGCACGTTGCATAATACTACCATTACTGATACCGATTATATCCACGCCTGCAACGTGTGGGATACCTTTGGTTGTACCACCCTAGGTGAATATGCTGATCTGTATCTCACTGTGGATACCTTGCTATTAACGGATATTTTTGAAAAATTCCGTCGCATGTGTATACAGATTTACAAGCTGGACCCGTGTCACTATTATACAGCACCGGGTTTATCATGGGATGCCATGTTGTTGTACACAGGTATCGAGTTGGATTTACTTGTAGATATTGACATGTTATTATTTTTTGAAAAGGGTATTCGTGGAGGATTTGTTTCCCTTGTTCAGAGACATGTCCATGCCAATCATCCTTACATGTCAACGTATAATGCTCAGCAGCCCATTTCCTATTTAACACACTACGATATAAATAATTTATACGGCTATGCTATGAGTCAACCCCTCCCGTATAAAGATTTTGTTTGGCTCAGTAACGAGGAAATCGAACGCTTTGACGTGTTCACCGCTGCTCGTCAAAAAGAAATTGGCTTTGTCCTGGAAGTGGATATACAATACCCTGCACATGTGCATGACGATCACGCTGATTTACCGTTCTGTGTCGAGCGTAGGATTCCTCCAAATTCGAGCTCAAAACATCCAAAGTTACTGGGAACGCTTCTTCCTAAAACAAGGTATGTGATTCACATCCAAGTGCTTTTACAATGCTTAACGTATGGACTCGTGTTGAGTAAGATCCATCGTATTGTATCGTTTACACAAAAGGCGTGGTTGAAGCCTTACATGGACCTGAATACTCACCATCGGCAGCGTGCTACCCAACCTTTTGAAATTAATTTTTTTAAATTGATGAATAATGCAGCATACGGAAAAACGTTTGAAAATGTACGCAAACACCGGTCCATCCATTTAGTTAATTCGTGGGAAGGTAGGTATGGAGCTCGGAAATATGTTGCCAAGCCCCATTTTAAAACCATGAAAATTATTACTGATACATTGGCTACCGTCGAATTAGGAAAGGTTGAAATTCTTTACAATAAACCTATTTATTTAGGGATGACTATTTTGGAGTTTTCAAAATTAACCATGTATGACTTTCATTATGGGTTTGCTCGTCGCTATTTTAAGGATGTTCATCTTGTTTACACTGATACTGATAGTTACATATATCAGGTTAAAGCAACAGACGTTTATCAGGTGATGCGTGACCATCCTGAGCATTTCGATACGTCCTCTTTTCCTGATGGTAACATCTTTGGCTTGTTACCTCAAAACAATAAAGTTATGGGGCTCATGAAAGATGAATGTGGCGTCGATGTGATGACAGAATTTTTAGGTCTTGCATCAAAAATGTATTGCTATACTTGCGACAGTTCAAGACATGTCAGTCGAGCCAAGGGGGTCCGCTCTAGTGTCATCCGAACGTTATGTATGGCTCGTTATCGTGAGGCATTATATAATCCCACTGAACAGTATGCGAAACAGGCACGTCTAACGTCCCGTACCCATGAAGTGTTTCTTGTCGAGCAAATGCGACGCTCGTTGCTTTTGTTTGATGATAAACGTTCATGGGTAAATGATCACCTCACAAGCTTGCCATGGGGCCATTACGCCCTTAATGAGTAAACCAATACAGTTTTGTTCTTCATGTGTGTTCGCTATTATCTGTGAATCAAAACATGTCTATGTGTATGTCAAATATTGTAAATAAAGAAATAGTATGTATTGTCCTTTTGTTTTATTTATTTTCAAGTCCTATATAATCATCAAACCTTGCTATTTCCTTACTAGATGTTTAGATGGTAAGTATAATAGACCGAAGCTATCGCAGGAGCTAATGTGCAAGATGGCCGCCTCGCGCAACTACTCTCTGTTATTCTTATGGAGGGACAGTCAGAGCTGGAGCAGTGGCTAATGTGCAAGATGACCGCCACGTCCTGAGACCGTGGATGATGTCACAGGCGGGGAGTTCGGTCGTATAGTTGCTAAATGGAATATTTATTATTATGAGATAATTATTGATTGATTGATAGCTTGCCACGGTGCGTGAGTGGTTATTGTGTCGGACTATCAACCCCAAGCTTGCAGGTTAGCTCTTAGCCGTGGTAAGTGATTTTTGAAAGGCGGCAAAAATTACGACACGCATGTCATTCAATGTCGACATGTCAAAGAACCCAGGGGGAATTCGGTCGTGTAGTTGCTAAATGGAATATTTATTATTATGAGATAATTATTGATTGATTGATAGCTTGCCACGGTGCGTGAGTGGTTATTGTGTCGGACTATCAACCCCAAGCTTGCCAGGGCTCACAACCATTGAGAATGGGTAGCTTCTCGCACGTTATTATATCAGGGTCTCACAAACAGTGTTCAAAAGTATTCCGTTCGCACAGGGACCCACAAACAGCACCGAAAAATAGCCGCTCGCCCCAGGGCTCACAACCATTGAGAATGGGTAGCTTCTCGCACGTTATTATATCAGGGTCTCACAAACAGTGTTCAAAAGTATTCCGTTCGCACAGGGACCCACAAACAGCACCGAAAAATAGCCGCTCGCCCCAGGGCTCACAACCATTGAGAATGGGTAGCTTCTCGCACGTTATTATATCAGGGTCTCACAAACAGTGTTCAAAAGTATTCCGTTCGCACAGGGACCCACAAACAGCACCGAAAAATAGCCGCTCGCCCCAGGGCTCACAACCATTGAGAATGGGTAGCTTCTCGCACGTTATTATATCAGGGTCTCACAAACAGTGTTCAAAAGTATTCCGTTCGCACAGGGACCCACAAACAGCACCCAAAAATAGCCGCTCGCCCCAGGGCTCACAACCATTGAGAATGGGTAGCTTCTCGCACGTTATTATATCAGGGTCTCACAAACAGTGTTCAAAAGTATTCCGTTCGCACAGGGACCCACAAACAGCACCCAAAAATAGCCGCTCGCCCCAGGGCTCACAACCATTGAGATATTTATTATTATTAGGTCTTTATTGATTGATACCTACAGCCCCGGCCATCGCATTGTTCTACTACTCTAAGTTACACTCGGTCACATTCGACTACCTTCGACAGTCGCCCGAACCGGTCCCTTCCCCCACTTCCATCCACAAGCTATATAGGCAATGCACACCAGCCAGCTCAGTCAGTTGGCTGGCCAACACAGGTCGGCTAACAACTGGGTCTGCTTCCAAGCCAGACCTTCCCCTCCCCTCCCCTCCCCCCCTCCCACAAGCCCCCCAGGGAACGCCTGGGGGGGCACGTGACCACGAGAAACCATGGATGACCTTGAAATCTGTCCAGGACCGGCTTAGCCCTACTACTCGAGGGGGTGAGGAGAATTGAGTAGCTGTCTGACAGTGATGATGATGATGATGATGATGATAATTGTTGTTTCAAGGGGCCTAACATCTAGGTTATCGGGCCCTAATGGGTTGGGTGATAGTGAAAGATGAGATAAGAATGAATAGGCCTACTCTAACTAATACTAACTACAGACTTAAATACTAGATGAAGAAACGGTAAGCAAATAATGGATATGGCAAATAAAGGTCAGACAGAAAAGAAATGTCCTCAAACCCCGAAGAATGAGGATTGAGGGACTTGGAAGGAAGGAGAGCCATGAAAGGCAGATAGGAAAGGTAAAGAGGGGAGGGCTCACCCCAAAGTGGGCGGAAAAAGGGGACAAAACGAACCCAGCTCAGGAATCCCTCGGGGTCACCAACTTCCAAACTCACCAGCTGTGAGCCCTTGAGTGTGTAGCATTATCCAGGGTGCACCATAAGTGGTGGGGCTACACACGCCTTGCCTTCTTGACGGCCTTTTGCAGAAGGCAGGAGATAACATGAAAAGAAAAAGAAAGCTGACCCCTCGAAGAATGAGGGTATCAAGAAAGACGAGACAAGGGCCAATTAAGGTGGGAAAGTTAAAGACTCCTTAGGCCTCGGATACACTAATACAGTCGGGGTCGGAAGAGAAAAAGAGTTGACCAAGAGAGGTCGATAGGAAATAAGATGTTGAGGAGCCCGGCACAAGTAAGTGGAAGCAATGGTGGACTCAGCTGGGATCCCGTGATCGCCAACCCACGTCTCACTAGATGTGAGCCAATGGGGGGTGTCGTGACAGTGAGACAGCGTCCTGGTCATGAAAACCAAGATTATCGGCTGAGGGGACTCGATGCGCTGACTGCGCGTTACCCCAATACCTGCAGACCAAATGGCTGGGCAGCGGTCGCTTGGTAGGCCAAGGCCCTTCATGGGATGTAGTGCCAGGGGTTATTATTTATTATTGGTTTTTCGTCCGTTTTAACTAGTGTGGCTTTTAGAGACGACGGGCTACTGGAATTTTGCCCCGAAGGGGATCTCTAACGTGCCAAAAAATCTACTGATAGGGCTCCCTCACATTTGTGAACCCTCAAATGCCAGCTGACTATACCAGGATATGAACCTGCAACCTTGGACCCAGCAAACGAGAACGTTACCGCTGAGCCACGCAGTCAGACCCGTTGTAAGTGAGGCTAGCAGGCGGTCGTAGACTTACAGATAATTACCATCCCAGCATTCTCCTGGACACGAAATAAGAAACCACGGTACACAGCGAATATGATGGGTGAGGTTCTGCTTTACGAAGTTGAGTGTAGCACCCTTCCAACCCTCACAGGAATTGCAGAGTGGAAAGCTGAATCCGAATCTCTGGAGTGACAGCCTCCATTATACTAGGAGGAGGTCGTTAGTATAGTGGCAGTGTTAATTGCCTGTCATCACCGATTCGAGTTGCATTGTTATTGTTGATTCATTTAGAGGCTTTGCGACATCGTGGTCATTTAGTCCCATGTACTTAGGTGTGTGTGGAATTTGTCTGATAACCAGTGTTATTGTGATGACCGTATTACTATGTGAAGTTTTAATTCAGATGAGGATCGGGAACGAGGCGGTCCCGGCGTTAGTTGAGAAACAATCCCGGCATTCGCCTGCGGTAGAAGTGGGAAACCACGGAAAACCACTTACAGGATAGCTGAGGTTGGAATCAAACCCACATCTTCTCAGTTTTGTCTCAGGAGGCTGAGTATACCCCGTTCAAGCACTCAGATCAGAATTACATTTCTTGAAAGACCCGGGAATCGAACTCTGGCCTCCGCAGTGATAACCAAGAGTGCTAGCCACTATGCAACGAGGTGGGCCCTGAACGATGGGAACTTTACATTTAAGAACACAATAAATAATATACAATAAAAGTAGGCCTACAGATGTTCTTTAAAGATCATGTTACTCAAGGAGCTACCACTGCTGAATCACAGATCCACAGTAACGGTAGTAAAAACACTCCGTCCATCCCTTTTGCTTTAAGATATAGAAGCTGGGAAAGGATACATCTATTCACCGCACGAAGAAAGCTCTCAGTGAACATTGAATCCTGTCGAACACTCTCCCCTCTTTCTTCCCCTGGCAGGTCGTAATGCGGTTATGGCTCGGTTCACACCTTAACGGCCGTACTCTCGCATCCAATCCCTTTTTCAACTCGGCATACACAAAACAGCGTCAAGATGGGCCATTCCACGATATATACCTGCGAACACACGAGACAGTGTATTTTAGATTTCTGAGATGCTTAATAATGAACTACATGTAGTTTTTGAGTTTTACTCATCGAGTACCAACAAATACCATACAATAACAGTATTGTTCACATTTACTCAAAATGTGTGCTATCTATCCGTTAGGAAATATCACAAGCACAATTTCGAATCCACATGGTTACGAATTAAAACTCTCTACCCTAGGTAATTTTGAGTGTAACTGCATAGACTTTTGTAAACCGAAAATTGAGACCTTCCATCTGCATCTAAGGTCCAAAAATTTTATTTTTTTCGTCGTGTGATGAAAATATTTCCAAAACATCCACAAACAATTGCTATAGTAGTATCCAACAAAAACCATGATAACTCTCACATTTACTGTTCAAATTCCATGAAGCCTTGGAAATGCATTAATTTGTATAGGTTCTAGAGCAGTGTTTCCCAAACTATTTTGTGTATGTACCACTTTAAGAGATGAGAACCTCTCGCGTAGCACCTAATGGTTGGGAGATATAGTAACTTACTATCACCCCCACAACCACTATATAGCTGGCCAAAATATGGATTGTAAATGGTGTTTGTTACAGCTAGACTGTTAGAGTTAAAGTTCAAATAATAAATAGTGTGTCCAGTTGTTTTATTATGTGTTACAATACGTATTCATTCAAACATTCAGAAACAACTTGTACAAATAATATTAATAAGAAGACTATTAATAATTAAACATAAAAACCAAACTTCAACTAACAACTTCAATGTGAAGGTGTGAGCTTGAAGATTAGAAGCCAACTTAGGAATGTCTGGTTTAAGATTGCAGAGTCTCAAACGAAGATAGTTTTCCACTGTAAGGAGTATATTCAGGTATTTATTCTTGAGATAAACAAGTGAAGAAAATGCAGTCTCACACAAGTACGAAGTAGTGAAAGGCAGTAAAAAACTAACTGCTTTGTCAGCTATGTCTGCATAGACTGCACGCCTCTCAGACCAAAAGTTCACAAGAGCCATTCTGAAAAATGATATCTTAGTTCTGAATCACAATTCAATTCATAAAACTGCTGCTTATCTTTGGCCTCAAGTCCTCCAGCAATATATGAATGTTTTTATATTTTTATACTTTTCGTGATGTATCTAATATATTTTTTAATATTTTTCGTAATATCACCGCGTACCACTGCAGCAGTACGAGCGTACCATCAGTGGTACGCGTACCACAGTTTGGTAAACGCTGTTCTAGAGGACGAGTAACTACATATAGGGGAGACTTTGCCAACTCCGCGGTACGGCTAATTCCCTAGTACTTGAAATATACTTTTTCTACAGAGATACCGCAGGACAAAAGGCGAGTTTATCTCACCAGTTCTGTTGAGTCAACTATATAATTTCTCTTGGCTATGAATCTCGAAACGACATATGCTACCATCTGGTAGTAAATTGTGAAAACATGTGTTGTATTTTGTTTGTGAAATATTGAAAAAACACTTGTTTTTCGGTGTTGCATTCGTGCGGTAGTAGTACTAATGCAGGGTAATACAGTAAAAACTCGATTAACCGTCATCGTCGGGACCGTGCTCGTGACGGTTAAGCGAATAGACGGATAACAGAAACACTGTATTATTCCTCCAAAACATGACCTCAATCAATTATATTATAGACAGATATCACTCTCATAGTAATGTAATATATTTCGAAGCGATAAGAAATTAAACACGATTGTAATAGCAAACAAAACTATTTATTACACGATAAAAACATCCGTACAAATATGGCAAAATAATGTACAGTAATACAAACGTACAGGTAAAATAGTTCATGTAGCTTGAAAATAGGCAGTCATTTTCTTCTGCCTCTTTAATTCTCGAGCATTCACCACGGCAATATTCCGTATTTTTCGAAGCAGTAGTGTCTGCGTTGTATTGGCCTCTTCTTGACTTTCAAACCATTCTATACACTTGGATAGCATTGTTTCAGCCTCTGAGTGGCAATTAGTTTGTTTCATCATGGTTTGAACACTATGGTGGGCAGATACACTCACTTCTCACTAAAATAGAGTAAGTAAACAAAGCGAACACGTCACTGCACCTTAAAGCACTTTGTTATTAGAGTATTATTATGCTGTTACAGCAATGACGGTTGTCAGAAACTGACGGTTTAAAGAGTGACGGTTAAACGAAGTTTTACTGTATTAGACTTTTCATATTACGGATTTAGACAAGGTACCGTAAATTTAGCCCTAGTACCACAAGTATCAACCAGAAACACCTATTAAGTACTAAATTCAAATCTCTTCGACGGTGATATTTTATGTATTAGATAATTTAGACAACCCACCCCAGATTAAATTTTAGGAACTGAATTTATGGCACAAATACGTTGTGATTTAGTTTCCATGTTAATTTTTTGTAATCCTTTCCCGTAATTTATCATGTATACCATCAATCTCTTAATAATGCGGACTTTTAAAATCCTTTCCCTTTACTTATCTCGTTTACCATCAATCCCTTAATAATGCTGGTTAGCTGAGTCTCCCCTATAATAGAATTCAAGTGCATGTTCTAATTTTTATTTTATTTTTAGCCTATTTTCAATTTTGAAAAAATAGGCTTATGAGATCACCTTTTGTCCGTGTGTGTGTGTGTGTGTGTGAGGAGTGTGGGTGTGTGCCCCCCCCCCCTAATAAAATCGAAACGGCAGGAGCGATTTCAATGAAACTCAGTAAGTTCATAGCACTATTCCGGACGACCCCGACCGTGCCCTTCAAATTTTGTTACCTCTCACCAATCCAACATGGCGGCTGTGCGAAATATTTCACCAGCATTCAATATCTCCGAAACTATTCGCGATATCTCCCTAGAATTTTTTACGGTGAAAAAGGGACTACTAGAAGTTCACCTATGTGACTTTTGAAAAACTGATAACTACAATACCAACATGGCGGCCACGCGAATTCGCGACTTTTAAATACACGTTTCTCGCGATTTAACCGACCAAACGCAATACAACTTGGTACAGTATATGTTTATACACATTGTAATGCTCCGACATCTAACTTGGTTCAATTGTTTACATAACCACAAGATGGCGGATGTGCGAAATATTTAACCGGTATTCTATATGAAACTATTAGCGGTATCACCCTGAAATTATGTACGGAGATAAAGGGCACTACTGGATGTTCATCTATAAGACTTTCAAAAACCGGTTAACTACAAAACGAACATGGTGGATAAGCGAATTTGAAAATTTTAAATAGACCTTTCTCGCGATTTAATGTTCCAACAGCAATGAAATCTGGTACAGGAAATGTTTATACACATTGTAATGCACAGGTATCTAATTTAGTTCAATTGTTTACACAACCTCAAGATGGCGGCTGTGCGAATTTTAAAATTAAGTTTTTATTTCTTGTGTCGTAATCATGCGATCGAAATGAAAGTTTGAATAATGAACCTACGCAATCACTTTCCTTTAATGGTACATGACTCTATGGCCTATACATTTAAAAATCCAACATGGGGACCATCCGAAATAGACGGCACTGAATATCTACGAATCTATTATAGCAATCAAACTAAATGTTTTTATGTTCATAGGGGCTATGAACTTAAGTTCACCTAAGGACTTTAAATAACCTGGTGATCACTAATCCAACATGGTGGCGACGCGAAGTATAAATATTCACATGGACGTTTCTCGCAATTTAACCATCAGAGTGCAGTGAAACGTGGTACAGTAAATCCTTACGGTATACGAATGATAATCCACTGGCATCTAATTTGTTTCAATTGTTTCCATAACCACAAGATGGCAGCTGGGCGAAATTTTAAAATCTCCTTGTTACTTCTTGTGTCCTAATCATGCGATTGAAGTTTGAATGCTACACGTACACAATAATCTTCATGTAACAATACATAACTCTGGGACCTACATATATAAACTTCAACATGGCGACGCCGACAGTAGTGGCTACGCGGGCTAAAGCGCTGCGTTAGGTCAAGGGGCCAAGCTCTCTGCTGACTCGGTAGACGCGTGGGTTCAAGCCCCACTGTCGGCTGTCCTTGAAATGGTTTTCCGTGGTTTCCCATTTTCAACGCCAGGCAATTGCTGGGACAGTACCTTCTGACAGGCCACGGTCGCTTCCTTCCACAGCCTTGCCCAGTTTCATTCATCTTCATCCATTCCATCTCTCATCCCGACGCGCAGGTCGCCCACGGGCGTCGACTAGAAAGACCTGCACTCGGCCTCTCAGGAGGCTACACGAAAAAAAAAACAAAAAAAAAACATGGCGACCATCCGAAATATTTAGTCGGTTCTCAATATCTACGAATCCATTACAGCAATCAAACTGAAATTTTGTATGTAGATAGAGGCAATTAACATAAGTAGTTTATATGAAAATAGGCTGTATAGTTCTTCACGGAACTACTTGTTTATTTATTATATTGTGGTGTTCTAATTTGTATAATACTCACACGTAATTCACAAACCTCTATAAAATAAACTAACCTTATATAACGAGATTCAAATTGCGAATCGTAATATTAACACCATCTTAACTCACAACACTTAATGTAAACTCAACAGACGGCTCGTCATCTGTTGACTGAATGCACCACATATTCGGGAGAACGACCAACTGTACTATGATCATTACCACTGCATACCATTATGAAACACCACTGAAATACTGTCGAAATAACTGAATTTATAAAAAAAAATCTTCCACTCACTTCAATAATATTATTCATGTAAATTTTGCATTTAAAACTGTAAATATACCGTGGTATACCTGTAGGTGACACACGGGTTGTAACTATATTAAATAAATTTAAAAAAAACACTTAATGTAGTTAGATAATATTTGTATATACATGTAAACCTCAACTCAGTGATCTGATGATGACCGATGGTGACCGATGGAAGATCGAAACGTGTCACCCTAAAATTTCCCCATTATAGTAGTGATCATAACTAATACATGTAACTTTTTCCAGGAGTGCTTTACTTCATATTCATATATTATACACATTGTACCCCACCCAGTCATTGGGAAAATTCGTGTCGACCGACTGAAGAGTTACCAATGACAATTTAGTATAATAATAATAATATCGTATGGCCTCGGGTGCCTGGTGCAAGCTTTGTTAATTGACACCCAGAGGGTAGCTTGCATGTCGAATTTCGTCGTTCCTTTGAACGCTATGAAAGTCAAGGAGGTTAGATATCTAAACTCCTTGACATTACAGCGCTTTCAAGTAGAGAATGGAGGAACTTTGTGTTGGCGGAAATTCCCGAGATTAATTTTGCCATTGAACACGGCCTACTGAATTCAAATGGGTTCTTTAACATGCCAACAACGTATGACATGAGTGTCGTAATTTTTGTCGCCTTTCAAAAATCACTTACCATGGTCAGGAGCAAACCTGCAATCTTGGGGTTGGTAGTCCAACACGATAACACCTCACCCACCGTGGCAAGCATAAAATCAGTGAACTATTGATATAGGCCTAATATATGAAGGGAAAATCGGACATTTTTCCATATCATCATCATCATCATCATCATCATTTCCCCTTATCCAGCTCCTGCCTGGTCGGGGTATTTATGGCACTTCTCCACCTTCCTCTTTCTTTCCACCATTCCTCTTCCACGATCATGTCCCAGTCGATATTTATTTTTCTTATGCTGTTCTTCACTGAATCAATCCACCCTGTTTAGGTCTTCCTCTTGCTCTCTTACCCTTGGACTTTGCCTCCACCATCTGGTCTTGGTATTCTATTTTCCTTTATCCTCATTACATGTCCAAACCACCTTAGTTTATTCTTCTCAATTCTCTCATTTAGCTTTCCCATCCCAACTTCCTTCCTAACATCTTCATTTCTCACTCTGTCTTTCCTATCATACTTCTTAGGAATGTCATTTCACTGGCTTGAATTCTACTCTCTTGCCTGCTTGTCAAGGTCCAAGTCTCAGCTGCATAAGTCAATATGGGTCCATAGTACACTTTATACATTATCTCTTTGCTTTTCCTTGGTACTTCCTTATCCCAAACTAGTTTTCTTACACTTTGATAGAATGCATTGCTCTGCTGTATACTCCTATTAATCTTCATGTCCAACCTACCATACTGAAACTTTAAATGGCACTCCTATCGAGGTCCCCAACCGACCTTCAAGCAGCATTTGATTAATCTCACCCAATGGGTAGACATGTCCTCACTAAAGATAAATGACATGAAACCCACGAAAAATACGCTGACTGAAAAAAAATCACTTGAGAAATATAAAACATTTAGTGGCGTAATTGTAATTTAAAGCATTTCGTTTGGTTTTCACCTCTGTTTCCCGAATGGTGGAAATAATGTAAACTCTTCTTCAACACAAGAATAACAACATTCTTTCTTAAATAAAGATTGGATCAAAGCATTGACATTCGGTTGCCTGTGTTCATAATCAGGTTGCCTTTGGAGGTCTCGTGTGTCGGAAGAAAAAAAATTGCTGCATGTAACAAGTGCGGTAAGAGAATTGATTTAACCCTGTTAATCATCCATCACTGGACATGCGGCGCACCCACAAGGTTACAGTAAATTAATGAACATTGCCACCAATTCACAGGATCGATATTTCATTTAGATCCAGTAATTGTAGTAGCTACTGGTAGCCTCCGTGGCTCAGGCGGCAGCACGCCGGCCTCTCACCGCTGGGCCCGTGGTTCAAATCCCGGTCACTCCATGTGAGATTTGTGCTGGACAAAACGGAGGCAGACAGGTTTTTCTCCGGGTACTCCGGTTTTCCCTGTCCATTTCATTCCAGCAACACTCTCCACTATCATTTCATTTCATTGTCATTCATGTAATCATTGCCCCAGAGGAGTGCGTCAGGCCTCGGCAGCCGGCACATTTCATATCCTCGCCGCTAGATTCGGGGCTTCATTCATTCCATTCCTGACCCGGTTGGTGACTGGAAGCAGGCTGTGGATTTTCATTTCAATTGTAGTAGCTACTGCACACAAAATGTTTGGCCTGGGCACTCGTTTTAAAAAAGATATCTGGTTCAACGTGCACATTTCTGCTGTATTACCTGACACAGCAGAGCAAACTCAAATATAGGCTAACTGCTAATTAGACTGGTAACTGTGCCTTACAATACCGCAGTCATCATGAAAACTCACAGACGTTTGGAATATGGAAACTAGTAAATAGATAGATACCTGACCGGTGGATCACTCGGGAAATGTAAAATCCTTAGTAGCGTAATTGTAATTTAAAGCAACATATTTGGTTCACACTTCAGTTTTCTACAAAGCGGAAATAATGTAAAGAATTCTTCATCATCATAATAGTTACAATATTCTTCCCTCAGTGTACAATAAGAAAAAAAATATGACAAACATGTACACATTCTTAAGAAAAAATGACAATTTGTCAATATATCAATTTATCAATATGACCTTATATTAATTTCTACTGCTTGCCACGGTGGGTGAGTGGTTATCGTGTCGGACCACCAAGCCCTGGCCGTGGTAAGTGATTTTTGAAAGGTGGTAAAAGTCACGGCACGCATGTCATACGATGTTGGCATGTTAAAGAACCCATTTGAATTCAGTAGGACGCGTTCATAATAGCAAAATTAATATCGGGATTTTCCACCCACCAAAAAGTTCCTCCTTTCTCTACTAGAAAGCGCTATAGTGTCAAGGAGCTTAGATATCTAACCTCCTTGACTTTCAGAGTGCTCCAAGAAGCGATAAAATTTGACAAGCAAGCTGCCCACTGGCGGTCAATATTAACAAAGCTTGCACCTGGCACCCGAGGACATACGATGTTATTATTATGATTAATTTCTACTCACATATGAATGTTATTATCATAAAAATAGAACACTTTAAATGAGATATGATACCCTATTTATGGTTACAATTTGATCTGATTTAGTTTCCTCGTGGCCTGGATTCAGTGATTCGGGTAAAGGGTAAGAAAACACAATGTTTGAGTGCTTTCGTGTTTTAAAAACACTTTCAGTTGTCACGTTAGCTGATTATAAATGTCATTGGAACGACAATGATGATAATAAGCAGGATGTTTCAATATTGACCATAAGAAACATTTCTACAAAGCATCGTCCAAGGAAATAAACAAGTAGTTCCATGACGAACTTACGGGGCCTACTTTTCTTAAAATTTAAGAGTCATGCCAGGGATTAATCTATACATACCTATCTAGAATAATGACGAAATTAAATTGTTAACTAGATGAAACCCGTCAAATCTTGACGGACAATGGAAAACAAATTTACTGAAGAAGCTTCTTATATAAGTTACATTCTTTGTACGATTACTTTTTAGCACTATTGCAACTTTAAGGGCGTCAAAAGATAGCACTCTCAGCATTGCAACATATTGCTGGTCATGACTGAAAACGTGACGAGGTCATCATCATCTTGCACAGTTTCCAGCCACTGGCCGGGTCTGTTTGGAACACAAGCCTCTCCAACGTCTTCTGTCTTCCCACCATCTCTCAGCCTCCACCCTTGTCCAGTCTTCTCCTCTCTTCTTCACGCTTTCTTCCACCCCCTTCAGCCACCTGTCTCTCGGTCTCCCTCATGGTCTCTTTCCTTCCCACTTCGTCTCGTGTATCCTCCTGGGTATCCTCTTCTCCTCCATTCGTTTTACATGTACATACCATCTAAGTCTAGATTTCTCTATACCATCCTGTAATGGTTCCTCCTTCATTAATTCTCTGGTCCTATCATTTCTTATTCTGTCCATCTTTGTAGCTCCAATACTGCTTCTCAAGAACCTCATCTCACTGGCCTGTATTTTGCTCTTCTCCCTTCCTTTCATAACCCAGGTCTCCGAGGCATACGTCAGGATAGGGACATAGTACGATATATGATCTACTTGCTGTTCTGAGGGACATCCCTGCTCCATAACATGCTTCTCACACTCCTCCGGAATGCTTCTGCCTGTCTTCCCCGCTCATTTATTTCTCTACCGTTTCTTCCATTCTCTTGTATCAGGCTTCCCAGATACTTGAATCTTTCCACTTTCTTCAGCTGTTCCCCACCAATTGTTATTCCCGTTGTGGTCCTTTCCTTCTTCCTTGTTGTGATCACCATCTCACTCTTATTTATGCTAAATTTCATCCCATATCCTTGTATTATTCCTTCCCACACGTTCAAATGTTCCTGTACCTTCTCCTCCTTGTTTCCACAAATCATCAAATCATTCGCAAACACCATTGCTTTCATCCTTCCTTCCCCAATTACTTGTGCCGCTCGGGTCATTATGTCATCCATCACCACAATGAAAAGTAACGGTGACAGTGCACTTCTTTGTTTCAGGCCGTTTCTCTGTTCCACCCAGTCCGATCTCTCTCCTCCCACTTTCACACAGCTCACGCTTCCCTTGTACATCTCCTTTATCCTCCTTATAGTCCATTTTTCTACTCCTCTATCCTCCAGGGACTTCCATACTTTGTTTCTGCATACACTGTCATATGCTTTCTCAATGTCCAGGAAGGCCATCAGTAGATCTGTTCCAAACTCATAGTGCTGTTCTTGTAACTGACTTACAGCAAAAATCAAATCCACTGTGGACCTTCCTGCTCTGAAGCCATGTTGTTCTTCCCTCATCCCTCCTTCTATCCTTGTCCTAATTCTCCTTTCCAAAACTTTCTCAAACATCTTTGCACAATGACTCATCAGTGTTATTCCCCGATAGTTTCTGCATTCTGTTCTACTACCTTTCTTGAAGATCGGGACAATTATTCCCTTTTTCCAGTCTTCTGGGGTCTTCCTTTCCTTCCATGCTGCCTTCATCACTCGGTACAACCATTGTATCCCCACCTCTCCTGCTGCTCTCACCATCTCCACACTCAACTCATCCACAACCGGTGCCTTCCCTCCTTACATCTTCCTCACTGCATCTTCCATTTCTTTCCATGTTAAGTCCTTTTCTGTTTGCAGTTCATCTACTGTACCTCTTCCCCGATTTCTTCTTCCTCGCCGTGGTTTCCATTTGGGTTCAGGAGTTCTTCAAAATATTCTTTCCACATTTTCTTCAGTTCTTCCCTATTTTCTATCCCTTGTCCCCTTTTGTTCACCATTCTAACATAATCCGTAGGATCCTTCCGCCTCTTATTCTTTACCATCCCATACAGGACCTTTTTTGTACCTTCACTATCCTGCTGGTCATGACTTAAAACGTGATGAGGTAAATAGCCCAATACATTCAAGAGTTTCTCCTTGAGCTTGATTGATTGTGATAAAGTAGGCCGAGCGAATAGGACATCGTTGCCTATTAAAAGAAAATGTACTGTACCTGCAAGTGTTTTATCGGAAGGTGTTAAATCAAGTCGTAGGATTTGAGCTCTCTGCCTAATATTACTGCACCTATTATATCCGAATCCAAGCAATTTCTTACATATTTCTTACTATTAATATATTACCATATATGAGTCCTTGGGAAACGTTCAGATTTCTAAGGAGCATAACTATGGCTCAAACGTTCGGAGTATGTGGAGGCGAATCACTTATTTCCAAGGAATTGAAAAATTCAAAAATAGGGAAACGAAGTAGCTGGCTTTCATCTTCAGTATCCAATCTGTTAACGCTGATGTATGTGTTTAAACTACTGGATATAAGTTCAATGACTTTTAAATTAATATCATTATATTGTTGCAGCTTGGCAAATATTTTATATTCCAGCAGATCAATTTTACCCTCACAACAGTAAAGACCAAAGTAACCACGCATAGATTTTACGCAAGAGAATTACAATGTAGAACAATGTTTACATTTGATCGTCAAAGACCTTACAGTACACTTTACTGCATAATATCTGGAATTGTTTCTGAAATGGCCTATTTATATTGGATTTTAAATGTGGCTTCGTATTATTCGATAACACTATAGTGTCCTGCAATAACGGAGCCGCTAAATATTTAATGGCAAATAATACTTCCATTGCCGAAATCAACTGCGTAGTTAGACTCAGTACTCTAAACAAATAATCATTAAACAATTGTCTTATACAATGAAGTTCAACATGACCGTCCAGAGACTTTCATACTCAAGTTGGTTGGTGAGGAGAATGCGATGAGACTGATCGCTTAAAATAAATTCCTTATAATTGTTCCTGCCAGCGAAATTTTTTGCGATAGCTTGAAAACGCAGCTCAGAATGACGTTCTTCATTTTGTTATAAACAGTACGAAACTGCTGTAAATAAGCAATTTCCATCACCTGTTATAGGTTATGACAGTACATTTTGCAGGGGAACATAGAATCACTTCGCCAACTACTGGAACGACCATAGGCCTATACTCAATACTCACTTCGGCAGTCACCCTAATGGAGGCAGTTTTTGAATTATATGTCCTGTGCATGTCAAACATCGTATTAACACATGGAGGCCCACCTATTCTTGTCTATCGCCCCGGAGACCCGGGTTACATTTCCTGCTCTGCCAAGAAATTGAATTCTGGTCTGAGGGCAAAAACGGGGCACACTCTGCCTCTTGAGGTATAACTAAGAAGAGGAAGGTTTAATTCCCACCTCGACAATCTTGGATGTGGTTTTCCGTGGTTTCCCACTTCCACTTAAGGCAAATACCGGGATGGTTCCTAACTTAAGGCCTTGGCCGTCTCCTTGCCATTTACCACCTTAATTACAAATAGCCTACACACAGTAATGCAGCCATCCCAATAACACAGGTTATGAGAGAAAATTTCACACATGCAGACCCAAGTACACGGGGCTGAGTAACCACGATGTCGGAGCCCTTCAAACGAATTATGTTTGCCAAGTGTCTCTTATGGCGAAAGCAATTGTGGACACGCGCGAGTGCCTGGAAAACTACTTTTTTCTTTAATAATTTAAGAGTATATCGACGATGCATAATTATAACTTTTAGTCTAGGACGCTAATAACTTGACCACCGAAGCATTGGGAAGAAATTGCAATATTAAGGTACATAAACAACATAGCCTACACATTCAACTGTCGGTTAATGTTCCTCAAAATTTCCCTTCTTAAATATTCCCCTCCTTTATAATTCTCCATCACGTGAAAACGTGCCATGTCTTGGGTTTTAATTACATCGATGCAATGGTGCTGCCATCTGCTGTCAGTTACTGGAACTACACACATCAAAAAAAGTTTTGCATCACCTCGGTTCCCAGATCTCCGGCATATAGACGTTGACTGTGTATATTGTATCAAAGATACAGTCCCTTTGACTGTTCATAGATGTCACTAAAACTGCTCAAAGATGTAAACAACCATGCATGAGCAGGGCCTATTAGACGGAGGGGGTACGACAGCCGATCAGTTCCAGTCATTCCACCAGGACGAAGGTACGCTGCTCATGTTGTCTGTAGTTCTACCATGCCTAGAAGGTCAATACCGCAGTTCGATCGCGTCCGCATTGTTACTTTGTGTCAAGAAGGGCTCTCAACAAGGGAAGTTTCCAGGCGTCTCAGAGTGAACCAAAGCGATGTTGTTCGGACATGGAGGAGGTACAGAGATGCAGGAACTGTCGATGACAGGCCTCGCTCAGGCCGCCCAAGGGCTACTACTGTAGTGGATGACCGCTACTTACGGATTGCCGCTCGGAGGAACCCTGACAGCAATGCCACCATGTTGAATAATGCGTTTCGTTCAGCCACAGGACGTCGTGTTTCAACTCAAACTGTGCGCAATAGGCTGCATGATGCGCAACTTCACTCCCGACGTCCATGGCGAGGTCCAGCTTTGCAACCCCGACACCATGCAGCGCGGTACAGATGGGCCCAACAACATGCTGAATGGACCCCACAGAATTGGCATCACGTTCTCTTCACCGAAGAGTGTCGCATATGCCTTCAACCAGACAATCGTCGGAGACGTGTTTGGAGGCACCCTGGTCAGGCTGAACGTCTTAGACACACTGTCCAGCGAGTGCAGCAAGGTGGTGGTTCCCTGATGTTTTGGGGTGGCATTATGTGGGGCCGACGTACGCCACTGGTGGTCATGGAAGGCTCCGAAACGGCTTTACGATACCTGAATGACATCCTCCGACCCATAGTGCACCCATATCGGCAGAATATTGGAGAGGCATTTTTGTCTTCATGGACGACAATTCTCGACCTCATCGTGCTCATCTTGTGAATGCGTTCCTTCAAGATAACGACATCGCTCGACTACAGTGGCCAGCATGTTCGCCAGACATGAACCCTATCGAACATGCCTGGGATATGTTGAAAAGGGCTGTTTATGGACGTCTTGACCCACCAACCACTCTGAGAGATTTACGCCGAATTGTCGTTGAGGCGTGGGACAATTTGGACCAACAGTGTCTTGATGAACTTGTGGATAGTATGCCACGACGAATACAGGCATGCATAAATGCAAGAGGACGTGCTACTGGGTATTAGAGGTAGTGGTGTGTACTGCAATCTGGACCACAAATGCTGAAAGTCTAGCTGTATGATGGTACAACATGCAATGTGTGGGTCTCATGAGCAATAAAACGAGCTGAAATGTTGTTTGTGTTGATCTCTATTCCCTTTGTATTTAAAGGTTCCGGAACTCTTGGAACCGAGGTGATGCAAAACTTTTTTGATGTGTGTATATGGGCGATGTACTGCCATCTGTTGTCAGTTATAGGAACTGATTGCAGATATTTAAACGGCGTAGGGCGAACTGAGGACAACAGTTTGCTCTTTGGTCACATGCTGTAATGCAATGGTAAAACGGAAATAAAACGTATTGAGAGGGAATGTAGAAATATGTATCTTTTACAGACATAAAACCTTACTAATACTCCTTGATTAAACAATATTTCAGTGGTAAAAAAAATATATATATCGGCGAGGGCTGAGATCGAACCGGCGAACCTTGGAACCACAGTCAGTCGCCTTAACCACATAGCTACTCACGCACTGTTGTTCAGTAGCAGACGCAGCCATTCATTATCTTGAAAAGCTGCTGTCTAAAGGAAATAATCCATTTCATTATCCAAATAAATCAATGTTGCACATTCGTATACGTTCATACTGTTATTATATTTTATTGTCAGAACTTGGTTAATGTATGTTTTCAATTACATGGAAGCTTATTAAATAACTTACATTTTAATGGACTTCTCACCGCCATTTTGTCCTGACCCCAGGCGGATTGTGCGCATGCGTGAGGTGCTAGAATTCTGCTATTTTCTATATTAATTCAAAAATATACCGTAATATATTTGTTTATTTTATAGATACTCTGCAAATCTAGAGGCCAAGAGCTTTCGTTAGAGTACTCTACGAAGTAAATCGGTTCTGTCGTTCTCTCAATCTCGTGGTAACAAAAATCACCTTACTGTTTTAAATATATACTAGACTAGATGAAACCCGTCAAAACATGACGGACAATGGAAAAAAAATTACTGAAGAAGCTTCTTATATAAGTTACATTCTTTGTACGATTACTTTTTAGCACTATTGCAACTTTAAGGGCGTCAAAAGATAGCACTCTCAGCATTGCAATATATTGCTGGTCATGACTGAAAATGTGATGAGGTCATCATCATCTTGCACAGTTTCCAGCCACTGGCCGGGTCTGTTTGGAACACAAGCCTCTCCAACGTCTTCTGTCTTCCCACCATCTCTCAGCCTCCACCCTTGTCCAGTCTTATCTCTTCTTCACGATTTCTTCCTCCCCCTTCAGCCACCTGTCTCTCGGTCTCCCTCTTGGTCTCTTTCCTTCCCACTTCGTCTCGTGTATTCTCCTGGGTATCCTCTTCTCCTCCGTTCGTTTTACATGTCCATACCATCTAAGTCTAGATTTCTCTATACCATCCTGTAATGGTTCATCCTTCATTAATTCTCCGGTCCTCTCATTTCTTATTCTGTCCATCTTTGTAGCTCCAATACTGCTTCTCAAGAACCTCATCTCACTGGCCTGTATTTTGCTCTTCTCCCTTCCTTTCATAACCCAGGTCTCCGAGGCATACGTCAGGATAGTGACATAGTACGTCCGATATATGATTTTTTGCTGTTCTGAGGGACATTCTTGCTCCATAACATGCTTCTCACACTCCTCCGGAATGCTTCTGCCTGTCTCCCCCGCTCATTTATTTCTCTATCGTTTCTTCCATTCTCTTGTATCAGGCTTCCCAGATACTTGAAACTCTCCACTTCCTTCAGCTGTTCCCCACCAATTGTTATTCCTGTTGTGGTTCTTTCCTTCTTCCTTGTTGTGATCACCATCTCACTCTTATTTATGCTAAATTTCATTCCATACCCTTGTATTATTCCTTCCCACACGTCCAACTGTTCCTGTACCTCCTCCTCTTTGTTTCCCCAAATCAACAAATCATCTGCAAGCACCATTGCTTTCATCTTTCCTTACCCAATTACTTGTGCCACTCGGGTCATTATGTCATCCATCACCACAATGAAAAGTAACGGTGATAGTGCACTTCCTTGTTTCATTCCGTTTCTCTGTTCCAACCAGTCCGATCTCTCTCCTCCCACTTTCACACAGCTCACGCTTCCCTTGTACATCTCCTTTATCCTCCTTATAGTCCATTTTTATATTCCTCTATCCTCCAGGGACTTCCATACTTTGTTTCTGCATACACTGTCATATGCTTTCTCAATGTCCAGGAAGGCCATCAGTAGATCTGTTCCATACTCATAGTGCTGTTCTTGTAACTGCCTTACAGCAAAAATCAAATCCACTGTGGACCTTCCTGCTCTGAAGCCATGTTGTTCTTCCCTCATCCATCCTTCTATCCTTGTCCTAATTCTCCTTTCCAAAACTTTCTCAAACAACTTTGCACAATGACTCATCAGTGTTATTCCCCGATAGTTTCTGCATTCTGTTCTACTACCTTTCTTGAAGATCGGGACAATTATTCCCTTTTTCCAGTCCTCTGGGGTCTTCCTTTCCTTCCACGCTGTCTTCATCACTCGGTACATCCATTGTATCCCCACCTCTCCTGCTGCTCTCACCATCTCCACACTCAACTCATCCACACCCGGTGCCTTCCCTCCTTTAATCTTCCTCACTGCATCTTCCATTTCTTTCCATGTGAAGTCCTTTTCTGTTTGCAGTTCATCTACTGTACCTCTTCCCCGATTGCTTCCTCCTTTCCGTGGTTTCCATTTGGGTTCAGGAGTTCTTCAAAATATTCTTTCCACATTTTCTTCAGTTCTTCCCTATTTTCTATCTCGTGTCCCCTTTTGTTCACCATTCTAACATAATCCGTAGGATCCTTCCGCCTCTTATTCTTTACCATCCCATACAGGACCTTTTTTGCACCTTCAGTATCCTGCTGGTCATGACTGAAAACGTGATGAGGTAAATAGCCCAATACGTTCAAGAGTTTCTCCTAGAGCTTGATTGATTGTGATAAAGTAGGCCGAGCGAATAGGACATCGTTGCCTATTAAAAGAAAATGTACTGTACCTGCAAGTGTTTTATCGGAAGGTGTTAAATCAAGTCGTAGGATTTGAGCTCTCTGCCTAATATTACTGCACCTATTATATCCGAATCCAAGCGATTTCTTACATATTTCTTACAATTAATATATTACCATATATGAGCCCTTGGGAAACGTTCAGATTTCTAAGGAGCATATCTACGGCTCAAACGTTCGAATTATGTGGAGGCGAATCACTTAATTCCAAGGAATTGAAAAATTCAATAATAGGGAAATGAAGTAGTTGGCTTTCATCTTCAGTATCCAATCTGTTAACGCTGATGTATGTGTTTGAACTACTGGATATAAGTTCAATGACTTTTAAATTAATATCATTACAATGTTGCAGCTTGGCAAATATTTTATATTCCAGCAGATCAATTTTACCCTCACAACAGTAAAGACCAAAGTAACCACGCATAGATTTTACGCAAGAGAAATACAATGTAGAACAATGTTTACATTTGATCGTCAAAGACCTTACAGTACACTGTACTGCATAATATCTGGAATTGTTTCTGAAATGGCATATTTATATTGGATTTTAAATGTGGCTTCGTATTATTCGATAACACTATAGTGTCCTGCAATAACGGAGCCGCTAAATATTAAATGCCAAATAATACTTCCATTGCCGAAATCAACTGCGTAGTTAGACTCAGCACTCTAAACAAATAATCATTAAACAATTGTCTTATTGTCTTATACAATGAAGTTCAACATGCCCGTCCAGAGACTTTCATACTCAAGTTGGTTGGTGAGGAGAATGCGATGAGACTGATCGCTTAAAATAAATTCCTTATAATTGTTCCTGCCAGCGAATTTTTTTGCAATAGCTTGAAAAGGCAGCTCAGAATGACGTTCTTCATTTTGTTATAAACAGTACGAAACTGCTCTAAATAAGTAATTTCCATCACCTGTTATAGGTTATGGCAGTACATTTTGCAGGGGAACTTAGAATCACTTCGCCAACTACTGGAATGACCATAGGCCTATACTCAATACTCACTTCGACAGTCACCCTAATGGAGGCAGTTTTTGAATTCTATGTCCCGTGCATGTCAAAAATCGTATTAACACATGAAGGCCCACCTATTCTTGTCTATCGCCCCGGAGACCCGGGTTACATTTCCTGCTCTGCCAAGAAATTTAATTCTGGTCTGAGGGCAAAAACGGGGCACATTCAGTCTCTTGAGCTATAACTAAGAAGAGGAAGGTTTCATTCCCACCTCGACAATCTTGGATGTGGTTTTCCGTGGTTTCCCACTTCCACTTAAGGCAAATACCGGGATGGTTCCTAACTTAAGGCCTTGGCCGTCTCCTTGCCATTTACCACCTTAATTACAAATACACACAGTAATGCAGCCATCATAATAACACAGGTTATCAGAGAAAATTTCACACATACACACCCAAGTACACGGGGCTGAGTGACCACGATGTCGGAGCCCTTCAAACGAATTATATTTGCCAAGTGTCTCTCATGGCGAAAGCAATTGTGGACACGCGCGAGTGCCTGGAAAACTTCTTTTTCTTTAATAATTTAAGAGTATATCGACGATGCATAATTATAACCTTTAGTCTAGGACGCTAATAACTTGACCACCGAAGCATTGGGAAGAAATTGCAATATTAAGTTACATAAACAACCTAGCCTACACATTCAACTGTCGGTTAATGTTCCTCAACATTTCCCTTCTTAAATATCCCCTCCATTATAATTTTCTATCACGTGAAAACGTGCCATGTCTTGTGTTTTAAATAATATCGATGCAATGGTGTTGCCATCTGCTGTCAGTTACTGGAACTATATGGGCGATGTACTGCCATCTGTTGTCAGTTTTAGGAACTGATTGCAGATATTTAAACGGCGTACTGCGGACAACAGTTTGCTCTTTTGATCACATGCTGCAATGCAATGGTAAAACGGAAATAAAACGTATTTAGAGGGAATGTAGAAATAAGTATCTTTAACAGACATAAAACCTTACTAATACTCCTTGATTAAACAATATTTCAGTGGTAAAAAAAAATACTGGCGAGGGCTGGGATCGAACCGGCGCTTCTTGGAACAATAGGCAGTTGCCTTAACCACGTGGCTACTCGCGCACTCATGCTCTGCAGCAGACGCAGCCATTCATTATATTCAAAAGCCGCTGTCTGAAGGAAATAATCCATTTTATTATCCAAATAAATCAATGTTGTACATTCGTATACGTTCATACTGTTATTATATTTTATTGTCAGAACTTGGTTAATGCATGTTTTCAATTACATGGAAGCTTATTAAATAACTTACATTTTAATGGACTTCTCACCGCCATTTTGTCATGACCCCAGGCGGATTGTGCGCATGCGTGAGGGGAAAGAATTCTGCTATTTTCTATATTAATTTAAAAATATACCGTAATATATTTGTTTATTTTAGAGACATTCTGCAATTCTAGAGGCCAAGAGCTTTCGTTAGAATGTCTTACGAAGCCAATCGGTTAAGTCGTTTTCACAATCTCGTGTGTACAAAAAACAGCTTAGTGTTTTAAATATATAGATAGATAGACTAGATGAAACCCGTCAAAACATGACGGACAATGGAAAACAAATTTACTGAAGAAGCTTCTTATATAAGTTACATTCTTTGTACGATTACTTTTTAGCACTATTGCAACTTTAAGGGCGTCAAAAGATAGCACTCTCAGCATTGCAACATATTGCTGGTCATGACTGAAAACGTGACGAGGTCATCATCATCTTGCACAGTTTCCAGCCACTGGCCGGGTCTGTTTGGAACACAAGCCTCTCCAACGTCTTCTGTCTTCCCACCATCTCTCAGCCTCCACCCTTGTCCAGTCTTCTCCTCTCTTCTTCACGCTTTCTTCCACCCCCTTCAGCCACCTGTCTCTCGGTCTCCCTCTTGGTCTCCTCCATTCGTTTTACATGTCCATACCATCTAAGTCTAGATTTCTCTATACCATCCTGTAATGGTTCCTCCTTCATTAATTCTCTGGTCCTCTCATTTCTTATTCTGTCCATCTTTGTAGCTCCAATACTGCTTCTCAAGAACTTCATCTCACTGGCCTGTATTTTGCTCTTCTCCCTTCCTTTCATAACCCAGGTCTCCGAGGCATACGTCAGGATAGGGACATAGTACGATATATGATCTACTTGCTGTTCTGAGGGACATCCCTGCTCCATAACATGCTTCTCACACTCCTCCGGAATGCTTCTGCCTGTCTTCCCCGCTCATTTATTTCTCTACCGTTTCTTCCATTCTCTTGTATCAGGCTTCCCAGATACTTGAATCTTTCCACTTTCTTCAGCTGTTCCCCACCAATTGTTATTCCCGTTGTGGTCCTTTCCTTCTTCCTTGTTGTGATCACCATCTCACTCTTATTTATGCTAAATTTCATCCCATATCCTTGTATTATTCCTTCCCACACGTCCAACTGTTCCTGTACCTCCTCCTCCTTTTTTCCACAAATCATCAAATCATCCGCAAACACCATTGCTTTCATCATTCCTTCCCCAATTACTTGTGCCGCTCGGGTCATTATGTCATCCATCACCACAATGAAAAGTAACGGTGACAGTGCACTTCTTTGTTTCAGGCCGTTTCTCTGTTCCACCCAGTCCGATCTCTCTCCTCCCACTTTCACACAGCTCACGCTTCCCTTGTACATCTCCTTTATCCTCCTTATAGTCCATTTTTCTACTCCTCTATCCTCCAGGGACTTCCATACTTTGTTTCTGCATACACTGTCATATGCTTTCTCAATGTCCAGGAAGGCCATCAGTAGATCTGTTCCATACTCATAGTGTTGTTCTTGTAACTGACTTACAGCAAAAATCAAATCCACTGTGGACCTTCCTGCTCTGAAGCCATGTTGTTCTTCCCTCATCCCTCCTTCTATCCTTGTCCTAATTCTCCTTTCTAAAACTTTCTCAAACATCTTTGCACAATGACTCATCAGTGATATTCCCCGATAGTTTCTGCATTCTGTTCTACTACCTTTCTTGAAAATCGGGACAATTATTCCCTTTTTCCAGTCCTCTGGGGTATTCCTTTCCTTCCATGCTGCCATCATCACTCGGTACAATCATTGTATACCCACCTCTCCTGCTGCTCTCACCATCTCCACACTCAACTCATCCACACCCGGTGCCTTCCCTCCTTACATCTTCCTCACTGCATCTTCCACTTCTTTCCATGTTAAGTCCTTTTCTGTTTGTAGTTCATCTACTGTACCTCTTCCCCGATTTCTTCTTCCTCGCCGTGGTTTCCATTTGGGTTCAGGAGTTCTTCAAAATATTCTTTCCACATTTTCTTCAGTTCTTCCCTATTTTCTATCCCTTGTCCCCTTTTGTTCACCATTCTGACATAATCCGTAGGATCCTTCCGCCTCTTATTCTTTACCATCCCATACAGGACCTTTTTTGTACCTTCACTATCCAGCTGGTCATGACTTAAAACTTGATGAGGTAAATAGCCCAATACATTCAAGAGTTTCTCCTTGAGCTTGATTGATTGTGATAAAGTAGGCCGAGCGAATAGGACATTGTTGCCTATTAAAAGAAAATGTACTGTACCTGCAAGTGTTTTATCGGAAGGTGTTAAATCAAGTCGTAGGATTTGAGCTCTCTGCCTAATATTACTGCACCTATTATATCCGAATCCAAGCAATTTCTTACATATTTCTTACAATTAATATATTACCATATATGAGACCTTGGGAAACGTTCAGATTTCTAAGGAGCATAACTATGGCTCAAACGTTCGGAGTATGTGGAGGCGAATCACTTAATTTCAAGGAATTGAAAAATTCAATAATAGGGAAATGAAGTAGCTGGCTTTCATCTTCAGTATCCAATCTGTTAACGCTGATGTATGTGTTTGAACTACTGGATATAAGTTCAATGACTTTTAAATTAATATCATTACATTGTTGCAGCTTGGCAAATATTTTATATTCCAGCAGATCAATTTTACCCTCACAACAGTAAAGACCAAAGTAACCACGCATAGATTTTACGCAAGAGAAGTACAATGTAGAACAATGTTTACATTTGATCGTCAAAGACCTTACAGTACACTTTACTGCATAATATCTGGAATTGTTTCTGAAATGGCCTATTTATATTGGATTTTAAATGTGGCTTCGTATTATTCGATAACACTATAGTGTCCTGCAATAACGGAGCCGCTAAATATTACATGGCAAATAATACTTCCATTGCCGAAATCAACTGCGTAGTTAGACTCAGTACTCTAAACAAATAATCATTAAACAATTGTCTTATACAATGAAGTTCAACATGACCGTCCAGAGACTTTCATACTCAAGTTGGTTGGTGAGGAGAATGCGATGAGACTGATCGCTTAAAATAAATTCCTTATAATTGTTCCTGCCAGCGAAATTTTTTGCGATAGCTTGAAAACGCAACTCAGAATGACGTGCTTCATTTTGTTATAAACAGTACGAAACTGCTTTAAATAAGCAATTTCCATCACCTGTTATAGGTTATGACAGTACATTTTGCAGGGGAACATAGAATCACTTCGCCAACTACTGGAACGACCATAGGCCTATACTCAATACTCACTTCGGCAGTCACCCTAATGGAGGCAGTTTTTGAATTATATGTCCCGTGCATGTCAAACATCGTATTAACACATGGAGGCGCACCTATTCTTTTCTATCGCCCCGGAGACCCGGGTTACATTTCCTGCTCTGCCAAGAAATTGAATTCTGGTCTGAGGGCAAAAACGGGGCACACTCTGTCTCTTGAGGTATAACTAAGAAGAGGAAGGTTTAATTCCCACCTCGACAATCTTGGATGTGGTTTTCCGTGGTTTCCCACTTCCACTTAAGGCAAATACCGGGATGGTTCCTAACTTAAGGCCTTGGCCGTCTCCTTGCCATTTACCACCTTAATTACAAATAGCCTACACACAGTAATGCAGCCATCCCAATAACACAGGTTATGAGAGAAAATTTCACACATGCAGACCCAAGTACACGGGGCTGAGTAACCACGATGTCGGAGCCCTTCAAACGAATTATGTTTGCCAAGTGTCTCTTATGGCGAAAGCAATTGTGGACACGCGCGAGTGCCTGGAAAACTACTTTTTTCTTTAATAATTTAAGAGTATATCGACGATGCATAATTATAACTTTTAGTCTAGGACGCTAATAACTTGACCACCGAAGCATTGGGAAGAAATTGCAATATTAAGGTACATAAACAACATAGCCTACTCATTCAACTGTCGGTTAATGTTCCTCAAAATTTCCCTTCTTAAATATTCCCCTCCTTTATAATTCTCCATCACGTGAAAACGTGCCATGTCTTGGGTTTTAAATACATCGATGCAATGGTGCTGCCATCTGCTGTCAGTTACTGGAACTATATGGGCGATGTACTGCCATCTGTTGTCAGTTATAGGAACTGATTGCAGATATTTAAACGGCGTAGGGCGTACTAAACTGAGGACAACAGTTTGCTCTTTGGTCACATGCTGTAATGCAATGGTAAAACGGAAATAAAACGTATTGAGAGGGAATGTAGAAATATGTATCTTTTACAGACATAAAACCTTACTAATACTCCTTGATTAAACAATATTTCAGTGGTAAAAAAAATATATATCGGCGAGGGCTGGGATCGAACCGGTGAACCTTAGAACCACAGTCAGTCTCCTTAACCACATAGCTACTCACGCACTGTTGTTCAGTGGCAGACGCAGCCATTCATTATCTTGAAGAGCTGCTGTCTAAACGAAATAATCCATTTCATTATCCAAATAAATCAATGTTGCACATTCGTATACGTTCATACTGTTATTATATTTTATTGTCAGAACTTGGTTAATGTATGTTTTCAATTACATGGAAGCTTATTAAATAACTTACATTTTAATGGACTTCTCACCGCCATTTTATCATGACCTCAGGCGGATTGTGCGCATGCGTGAGGGGCCAAGAATTCTGCTATTTTCTATATTAATTCAAAAATATACCGAGAGGGAATGTAGAAATATGTATCTTTAACAGACATAAAACCTTACTAATACTCCTTGATTAAACAATATTTCAGTGGTAATATATATATATATATATCGCCGAGGTCTGGGATCGAACCTAGGAACCTTGGAACCACAGTCCGTCGCCTTAACCACATAGCTACTCGCGCACGTTTGTTTTGCAGCAGACGCAGCCGTTCATTATCATCAAAAGCCGCTGTCTGAAGGAAATAATCCATTTCATTATCCAAATAAATCAATGTTGCACATTGGTATACGTTCATACTGTTATTATATTTTATTGTCAGAACTTGGTTAATGTATATTTTCAATTACATGCAAGCTTATTAAATAACTTACATTTTAATGGACTTCTCACCGCCATTCTGTCATGACCCCAGGCGCATGCGTGAGGGGATAGAATTCTGCTATTTTCTATATTAATTCAAAAATATACCGTAATATATTTGATTATTTTATAGACACTCTGCAAATCTAGAGGCCAAGAGCTTTCGTTAGAGTGCTCTACGAAGTAAATCGGTTCTGTCGTTCTCTCAATCTCGTGGTAACAAAAATCACCTTACTGTTTTAAAAATATAGATAGATACTGACATATATATTTAGTTCGAAATATATCAGAAATAGTATAGCCTAATAGAGCGCTAGATTTGGCATCCTTTGTGACTCTGAATATATTGTTGGTTGCATCTCTTAAGGTACAGAATGCACATACACAATTTGGTTGAAGTCCAATACATAGTATGGACCTTACATGCAGTTAGTTACTGGATCCATCAGCGCGCGTAAAATTATGTCGATAACAATGTCATGTATGCGTTGTTGATAATTAATCTGAAATATTGTGATCTATTATTGTGCCAACTTAGGAAGAAATCCATTTGATAGTATAGAAGTTACATGTATTTAAAAATTGGACCTATCAGTAGGCTTAGAATCATGTTGGCAGCACTGACGTATATCAGTTACTCCATATTAATCAAGAATGTCAGTTACTATATGTGTGCAAAGTTAAGAGTTGTTGGTTTGCATACATTCAGATATATTGATATTAGGATAAAAGATAGAGAGAGCATTTATTTTCAGTTGGCAGCCCGGATGGCTCTAAGAATACGCATAGTCATATCTGGTATGGTACACATAGCACATACAAAATTTGGTTGAAATCAATTTGTTAGTATTGAAGTTACATGCATTAAAATTTGGACCTATCAGCAGGCTTTGAATCATGTTGGCAGCCCTAACGTACATGAGTTACTGCAAATTAATGTAAAAGTTCAAGTACTATACGTGTGCAAAGTTTCAAGTTGTTGGATTGCATACCTTTTGATATATTGGTATTAGGAGTAAAAAAAACAACAGAAATATCATTTATTAACAGTTGGCAGCGCTGCCACTTAAGAATAAGCATAGTCATATCGGCTATGGTATACATTGCATATACGAAATTTGGTTAAAATCCAATTGATAGTATAGATGTTACATGCATTAGAACATTGGACCCATCAGCAATCTTAGAATCATGTTGGCAACATTGTCAAGTATGGGCTCCTGAAAATTAATCTGGAATGTAATTATCTATGTGTATGCCAATATTGGTACTGTTCGCATGTATAACATCTAAAATATCCAACACAGAGCTCATACAGTATTTCAAATGTGATTTTTCAGCAGTTGATAGAACTAACGTCATTTTGAAATATGGCCGTGAGATATCCACGTAGAGATATTTATTCATGCCAAATTTGGTTTCGATAGCTGCAGCTGTTTAGGAGTTGATAAGGGGGGGGGGGGACCGACAGTGGTGGCTACGGTCGCTAAAGCGGAGCGTTTGGTCATGGGGCCAAGCTCTCTGCTGACTCGCTGGACGCATGGGTTCAAACCTCACCGTCAGTCATCCTTGAAATGGTTTTCTGTGGTTTCCCATTTTTCAATTTCAGGCAAATGGTACGGTACCTTCTAACAGGCCACGGCCACTTCCTTCCACATCTTTGTCCATTCTCATTCATCTTCATTCATTTCAACTCTCATTAACTCCTCTTATGAGGTTGGCGTCAGGTAGGGCATTCGGCCATAAAAACCCTCCGCCAGGTATACTTGCATCGCATCTCAAAGGGGTTACACACACAGGCACACAGAAGGACAGACGAACACACATTTTCCCGGATTGATCGCATACCTCTTTTTTCCCTCACTTTTACAAAATGTGAAAATTAGGCCTTCTTCAGTAATAAATTGTTCTTTTAAAGAAAATGAACTATTTTAAAAACGAGCAAAGTTTTTGAAATAATATTTAACTTGTTTACTTTTAAGAAAAATTTATAAAAACGAAAGTGGGCTTTAATTTGAGGATAATATAAAAATAATCTTGTGAAAATGAGATATATCTAAATTATTTGGAGTTTGTATATTCCTATAAATAGACTAAACATATTTTCTTTAAAAGATATCTTGAGATGGTTTTCCTATGAGATGAATAAAAGCTCTTTGAGGAGTGAAGCATAGGTTGGAAAATTTACTGTATTTATCTTCTTGCTCCAAATAAATTTTGATCTGATATGGAAATGTTGATGGTCGTTGACAAAAGAATGTTGTGTCGTAATCTATGGTGATGAAGTTGGATTTTGACAAAGGTTACTGTACGCGTTGGCTTTCATTAGTAGTTCTCATGGAAATTTCCATAAAATAGTTTATTTTATTTTAAAAAGCAATGACTGAAGATGGCCGTAATATGGCCGAAACTGGAATTTAATGAATGTATATTAATTCAATTTTATTGACTAAAGTGTATTAATAAATTAATTTAATGCCTATTGGTATTTCATTTTCGATTACACGTCAATAAGGAAGCTCTTAATTATGATTTTCATATCACTACGTATAAATCTATACAGTATATATATAAATCAATTTTACGTGATAGTTTGTCTGTCTGTCTGTGGGTGTGTATGTCTCATAAGCGTTCATATACCATTCATCCGATTGCGATGAAACTTGGATGAGATGTTGAGTACACTCCAAGGAAGGTTTCTGACTTAGTAAATCCATTTTACAATAGGTAGCGCACGCGTAGATTCAACAAATTAGCTACGATGCGCGAAGCGTTTCAACCAAGTCCCGTATGTGTTCATATACCATTCGTCCGATAGCGATGAAACTTGGGTGAGATGTTGTATACACTTACTGTATGTGAAGGTTTCAAAATTAGTGAATATATTTCACAGTAGATAGCGCACGAGTAGATTCAACAAATGAGCGACGACACGCACAGCGCTTCAACAAATCCCCGTAGGCATTCATATACCATTCGTCCGATAGCTAAGAAACTTGCGTAAAATGTTGTGTACACTTCAGGGAAAATTTCTGGCTTAGTAAATCCACTTTACAATAGGCAGCGCACGAGTAGATTCAACAAATGAGCTACGACGCGCGAATCATTTCAACAAAGTCACGTATGCGTTCATATACCATTCGTCCGATAGCGATGAAACTAGGCTGAGATGTTGCCTGCACTCCAGGGAAGGTTTCTGGCTTAGTAAATCCATTTTACAATAGGTAGCGCACGAGTAGATTCAACAAATGAGCGATGACGCGCGAAGCGTTTCAACAATGTCCGTTATGCGTTCATATACCATTCATCCTATAGCGATGAAACTTGGGTGAGATGTTGTGTACAGTCCAGGGAAGGTATCTGGCTTAGTACATCCATTTTACAATAGGTAGCGCACAAGTAGATTCAACAAATGAGCGATGGCACGCGAAGCGATTCAACAAAGTCCCTTATAAGGTCATATACCATTCGTCTGATAGTGATAAATGTTTGGTGAATTGTTGTGTACACTCCAGGAAAGGTTTCTGGCTTAGTAAATCCATTTTACAATACGAAGCGCACGTTTAGATTCAACAAATGAGTGACTAGGTGCGAAGCGTTTCGACAACGTCCCGTATACGTTCACATACCATTCATCCGATTGCGATGAAACTTGGGTGAGATGTTGTGTACACTCCAGGGAAGGTTTCTGGCTGAGTACATCCATATTACAATACGTATCGCAAGAGTAGAATCAACAAATGGACGACGACACGCGAAGCGTTTCAACCAAGTCCCGTATGCATTCATATACCATTCGCCCGATAGCTATGAAACTTGGGTGAGATGTTGTGCACTCTTCATGGATGGTTTCTGGCTTAGTAAATCCACTATACAATAGGCAGCGCACAAGTAGATTCAACAAATGAGGGACGACGCGTGAAGCGTTTCAACAAAGTCCCGTATAAGGTCATATACCATTCTGCGGTTAGCGGTGAAACTTGGGTGAAATATGGTGGACACTCCAAGGAAGGTTTCTGGCTTAGTAAATACATTTCACAGTATATAGCACACGAGTAGATTCGACAAATGAACGACGACACGCAGAGCCTTTCAATACAGTCCCCTATGTCTTCATATCCCATTAGTCCGATAGCGATGAAACTTGGGTGAGATGTTGTGGACACTTACGTGTAACGGTTTCTAACTTAGTAGATACATTTTACAGTAGGTAGCGGACGAGTAGATTCAACAAATGTGTGACGGGGCGCGAATCGTTTAAACAAACTTCGGTATGCGTTCATATACTATTCATCCGATTGCTATAAAACATTAATCAGTTATTGTGTACACGCCAGGGAAGGGTTTCGACTTAGTAAATCCATTTCACAATAAGTAGCGCAAGAGTAGATGCAACAAATGGGTGACGACGCGCGAAGCGTTTCAACAAAATCCCTTATTGCGTTCATATAACCTTCTTCGATTGCGATGAAACCTTCATGAGTTATTGTGTACACGCCAGGGAAGGGCTTCGACTTAGTAATACATTTCTCAATAGGTAGCGCACGAGTAGATTCAACAAATGAGTGACAGCGCACGAATCGTTTAAACAAAACCCCGCATACGTGCATATACCATCATCCGATTGCGATGAAACATTGATGAGTTATTGTGTACACGACAGGAAAGGGTTTGGACTTAGTAAATCCATTTCACAACAGGTAGCGCACGAGTATATGTAAGAAATGGGTGACGACACGCGAAGCGTTTCAACAAAATCCCCTATGCGTTCATATAACCTTCTTCGATTGTGATGAAACCTTGATGAGTTATTGTGTACACGCCAGGGTAGGGTTTCGACTTAGTAAATCCATTTCTCAATAGGTAGCGTACGAGTAGAATCAACAAATGAGTGACAGCGCACGAATCGTTCAAACAAAATCCCGTATACGTTCATATGCCATTCATCCGATTGCGATGAAACTTTTGAAAGTTGTTGTGCACGCTCCCACGAATGATTCTAAATTAGAAAATCCATTTTACGATAGATTAGAGGCAGTTAACGGAAATTGAAAAGCATGTTGTGTATCCAAAAGCACTTCAAGAAACAGAATTTCAACGCCAACACTTTCTTTGATTGGCATTGCAACGCATGCCGGGTACAGCTTGTTAATCCATAAATGGATATTATAAGGTGCGTTCAAAAAGTAACGAGCTGGAGGCTGGAATGCGCAAACCGGTGACGACATTGGCTAATCGTGGCATGTGTAACGATGTGTGGTTCCGACCAGAGCGTGGAAGGTCACAGCCCGTCGCTAGAGGGCACGCGTGCACGTCACGAGACGATACAAAGCGAGCAGCAGCATGCGTCAATCGTCCAACGCAGCCAGTCACATTGCAAACAGTGACATGGAGGCGTCAACTGAAGAGCAAAGATGTGTTATTCGGTTTCTAACAGCGGAAGGAGTAAGGGGAACGGACATTCATCGCCGAATGTCACAAGTGTACGGCGAACACTGCATGTCTCTAGCAAGGGTCAAGGCGTGGCACAAGCGCTTCAGAGAAGGACAGGTGTCGTTAGCCGATGATGCCCGGTCTGGGGCACCCCCTGCATTACCGATGACAACGTCCAGCTGGTTGATGCACTCATTACCCAGGACCGCCGAGTGACAGTGAACGCCATAGCCGCCGTGGTCGCTCCACGACAATGCACGACCTCATACGGCCAACACAGACGCGGCACTCCTGCAGAAATTCAAATGGGAGGTTCTCGGCCACCCTCCATACAGTCCAGACCTCTCTCCCTGTGATTACGCCATGTTTGGTCCCCTGACAAGGGCTCTGCGGGGCCAACGATTCACCTCGGGCGCCGACGTCCAGCTGTACTTGCGGAACTGGTTCACATCGCAGCCCAGGGAATTTTATGAGACAGCCATTCACCGCCTCGTGTCACAGTGGGACAAGTGCCTCAACAGCCAGGGCCAATACTTCTAACATACAGGTACTGGTTTCAGTAATTATGCCTCCGGCTCGTTACTTTTTGAACGCACCTTATATATAGTCATGAAAGAAGCAGACTCATAACGGAACCATTGATTCCCCTGATGACTGGCTGTAAAGCTCTGGAGTTTTTAATACGATTTATACTGTACAAGCTGTACCCGGCATGCGTTGCAATGCCAATCAAAGAAAGTGTTGGCGTTGAAATTCTGTTTCTTGAAGTGCTTTTGGATACACAACATGTTAACTGCCTCTAAGCTATCGTAAAATGGATTTTCTAATTTAGAACCATTCGTGGGAGCGTGCACAACAACTTTCAAAAGTTTCATCGCAATCGGATGAATGGTATATGAACGTATACGGGATTTTTTTGAACGATTCGTGCGCTGTCACTCATTTGTGGAATCTACTCGTACGCTACCTATTGAGAAATGGATTTACTAAGTCGATACCCTACCCTGGCGTGTACACAATAACTCATCAAGGTTTCATCACAATCGAAGAAGGTTATTTGAACGCATAGGGGATTTTGTTAAAACGCTTCGCGCGTCGTCACCCATTTGTTGCATATACTCGTGCGCTACCTATTGTGAAATGGATTTACTAAGTCGAAACCCTTCCCTGGCGTGTACACAATAACTCATCAATGATTCATCGCATTCGGATGAATGGTATATGCACGTATACGGGGTTTTGTTTAAACGATTCGTGAAATGGATTTACTAAGTTCCCTTCCCTGGCGGGTACACAATAACTGATCAATGTTTCATCGCAATCGGATGAATAGTATATGAACGCATACCTGATTTTGTTTAAACGATTCGCGCTCCGTCACTCATTTGTTGAATCTACTCGTGCGCTACCTACTGTAAAATGTATTTACTAACTTAGAAACCGCCACGTAAGTGTCCACAACATCTCACCCAAGTTTCATCGCTATCGGACTAATGGGATATGAAGACATAGGGGACTGTATTGAAACGCTCCGCGTGTCGTCGTTCATTTGTCGAATCTACTCGTGTGCTACCTACTGTGAAATGTATTTACTAAGCCAGAAACCTTGCTTGGAGTGTCCACCATATTTCACCCAAGTTTCACCGCTAACGGCAGAATGGACTATGACCTTATACGGGACTTTGTTGAAACGCTTCGCGCGTCGTCCCTCATTCGTTGAATCAACTTGTGCGCTGCATATTGTATAGTGGATTTACTAAGCCAGAAATGTTCCATGACGTGTACACAACATCTCACCCAAGTTTCATAGCTACGGACGAATGGTACATGAATGCATACGGGACTTGGTTGAAACGCTTCGCGTGTCGTCGCTCATTTGTTGATTCTACTCTGCGCTACATATTGTAATATGGATGTACTCAGCCAGAAACCTTCCCTGGAGTGTACACAACATCTCACCCAAGTTTCATCGCAATCGGATGAATGGTATGTGAACGTATACGGGACGTTGTCGAAACGCTTCGCGCGTAGTCACTCATTTGTTGAATCTAAACGTGCGCTTCGTATTGTAAAATGGGTTTACTTAGCCAGAAACCTTTCCTGGAGTGTACACAACAATTCAACAAACATTTATCACTATCAGACGACTGGTATATGACATTATATGGGACTTTGTTGAAACGCTTCGCGTGTCATCGCTCATTTGTTGAATCTACTGGTGCGATACCTATTGTAAAATGTATGTACTAAGCCAGAAACCTTCCCTGTAGTGTACACAACATCTCACCCAAGTTTCATCGCTATCGGATGAATGGTATATGAAATTATATGGGACTTTGTTGAAACGCTTCGCGCGTCGTTGCTCATTTGTTGATTCTACTCGTGCTCTACCTATTTTTAAAGGGATTTACTAAGCTAGAAACCTTCCCTGGAGTGCACACAAAATCTCAGCCTAGTTTCATCGCTATCGGACGAATGGTATATGAACGCAAACGTGACTTTGTTGAATTGCTTCGCGTCGTAGCTTATTTGTTGAATCTACTCGTGCGCTACCTATTGTAAAGTGGATGTACTAAGCCAGAAAATTTTCCTGCAGTGTACACAACATTTTACGCAAGTTTCATAGCTATCGGGCGAATGGTATATGAATGCATACGGGACTTTGTTGAAACGCATTGCGTGTCGTCGCTCTCTGTTGAATCTACTTGTGCGCTATCTACTGAGAAATGTATTCACTAATTTTGAAACCTTCACGTAAGTGTACACAACATCTCACCCAAGTTTCATCGCTATCGGACGAATGGTATATGAACACATACGGGACTGTGTTGAAATGCTTCGCGCATCGTCGCTCATTTGTTGCGTTGCAATGCCAATCAAAGAAAGTGTTGGCGTTGAAATTCTGTTTTTTGAAGTGCTTTTGGATACACAACATGTTTTTCAATTTCCGTTAACTGCCCCTATGCTATCGTAAAATGGATTTTCTAATTTAGAATCAATCGTGGGAGCGTGCACAACAACTTTCAAAAGTTTCATCGCAATCGGATGAATGGTATATGAACGTATACGGGATTTTGTTTGAACGATTCGTGCGCTGTCACTCATTTGTTGATTCTACTCGTACGCTACCTATTGAGAAATGAATTTGCTAAGTCGAAACCCTACCCTGGCGTGTACACAATAACTCATCAAGGTTTCATCACAATCGAAGAAGGTTATATGAACCCAATATGGGATTTTGTTGAAACGCTTCGCGCGTCGGCACCCATTTGTTGCATCTACTCTTGCGCTACTTATTGTGAAATGGATTTACTAAGTCGAAACCCTTCCCTGGCGTGTACACAATAACTGATCAATGTTTCATCGCAATCGGATGAATAGTATATGAACGTATACCGGATTTTGTTTAAACGATTCACGCTCCGTCACTCATGTGTTGAATCTACTCGTGCGCTACCTGCTGTAAAATGTATTTACCAAGTTAGAAACCGTCACGTAAGTGTCCACAACATCTCACCCAAGTTTCATCGCTATCGGACTAATGGGATATGAAGACATAGGGGACTGTATTGAAACGCTCCGCGTGTCGTCGTTCATTTGTCGAATCTACTCGTGTGCTACCTACTGTGAAATATATTTACTAAGCCAGAAACCTTCCTTGGAGTGTCCACCATATTTCACCCAAGTTTCACCGCTAACGGCAGAATGGTATATGACCTTATACGGGACTTTGTTGAAACGCTTCGCGCGTCGTCCCTCATTTGTTGAATCTACTTGTGCGCTGCCTGTTGTATAGTGGATTTACTAAGCCAGAAACCTTCCATGAAGTGTACACAACATCTCACCCAAGTTTCATAGCTATCGGACGAATGGTATATGAATGCAGACGGGACATGGTTGAAACGCTTCGCGTGTCGTCGCTCATTTGTTGATTCTACTTGCGCTACTTATTGTAATATGGATGTACTCAGCCAGAAACCTTCCCTGGAGTGTACACAACATCTCACCCAAGTTTCATCGCAATCGGATGAATGGTATGTGAACGTATACGGGACGTTGTCGAAACGCTTCGCGCGTAGTCAGTCACTCATTTGTTGAATCTAAACGTGCGCTTCGTATTGTAAAATGGATAACTAAGCCAGAAACCTTTCCTGTAGTGTACACAACAATTCACCAAACATTTATCACTGTCAGACGAATAGTATATGACCTTATACGGGACTTTGTTGAAACGCTTCGCGTGTCATCGCTCATTTGTTGAATCTACTGCTGCGCTACCTATTGTAAAATGGATGTACTAAGCCAGATACCTTCCCTGGAGTGTACACAACAGCTCACCCAAGTTTCATCGCTATCGGATGAATGGTATATGACCTTATATGGGACTTTGATGAAAAACTTCGCGCGTCGTCGCTCATTTGTTGATTCTGCTCCTGCTCTTCCTATTTTTAAAGGGATTTACTAAGCCAGAAACCTTCCCTGGAGTGCACACATCTCAGCCTAGTTTCATCGCTATCGGACGAATGGTATATGAACGCATACGTGACTTTGTTGAAATGCTTCACGCGTCGTAGCTCATTTGTTGAATCTACTCGTGCGCTGCCTATTGTAAAGTGGATTTAATAAGCCAGAAAATTTCCCTGAAGTGTACACAACATTTTACGCAAGTTTCATAGCTATCGGACGAATGGTATATGAATGCATACGGGACTTTTTTGAAACTGACTTTGTTGAAATGCTTCGCGCGTCGTAGCTCATTTGTTGAATCTACTCGTGCGCTGCCTATTGTAAAGTGGATTTACTAAGCCAGAAAATTTCCCTGAAGTGTACACAACATTTTACGCAAGTTTCATAGCTATCGGACGAATGGTATATGAATGCATACGGGACATTTTTGAAACACTTTGCGTGTCGTCGCTCATTTGTTGAATCTACTCGTGCGCCATCTACTGTGAAATGTACTCACTAATTTGGAAACCTTCACGTAAGTGTATACAACATCTCACCCAAGTTTCATCGCTATCGGACGAATGGTATATGAACACATACGGGACTTGTTTGAAACGCTTCGCGCATCGTCACTCATTTGTTGAATCTACGCGTGCGCTACCTATTGTAAAATGGATTTACTAAGTCAGAAACCTTCCTTAGAGTGTACTCAACATCTCACCCATGTTTCATCGCAATCGGTTGAGTGGTATATGAATGCATAGGAGACATACACACCCACAGACAAACTATCACGTAAGATTGATTTTTATATATATAGAAAGCCAGAAAATTTCCCTGAAGTGTACACAACATTTTACGCAAGTTTCATAGCTATCGGACGAATGGTATATGAATGCATACGGGACTTTTTTGAAACTGACTTTGTTGAAATGCTTCGCGCGTCGTAGCTCATTTGTTGAATCTACTCGTGCGCTGCCTATTGTAAAGTGGATTTACTAAGCCAGAAAATTTCCCTGAAGTGTACACAACATTTTACGCAAGATTCATAGCTATCGGACGAATGGTATATGAATGCATACGGGACATTTTTGAAACACTTTGCGTGTCGTCGCTCATTTGTTGAATCTACTCGTGCGCTATCTACTGTGAAATGTACTCACTAATTTGGAAACCTTCACGTAAGTGTATACAACATCTCACCCAAGTTTCATCGCTATCGGACGAATGGTATATGAACACATACGGGACTTGTTTGAAACGCTTCGCGCATCGTCACTCATTTGTTGAATCTACGCGTGCGCTACCTATTGTAAAATGGATTTACTAAGTCAGAAACCTTCCTTAGTGTACTCAACATCTCACCCAAGTTTCATCGCAATCGGTTGAGTGGTATATGAATGCATAGGAGACATACACACCCACAGACAAACTATCACGTAAGATTGATTTTTATATATATAGATAACCGCCTGAATCAATACTTTAATGAAAATAAGTATTAATAAAGTTGTTCTTGGTACTTGAGTCAGGGATTAATTAACAATTTTTATCCCCTTCATCAGCCAATTGTAAAGCATAAATATAATGAAATTGTGATAAAGCGTAGCACTGAAATATAAATGGTTATTTAACCTAATATGGGATGAAGGGGATAACATTTGTTAATTAATCCCTGAAACATGTACCAAGAACAACTTTATTAATAATTACTTTCAATCAAGTATTGATTCAGGCGGTTATATTAATCGTATTAAAAACGATTGAAGCATATCAATACGGAAACATCATGAGTTATTTAAATTTTTAAAAATACGAGCCTTAGAGTAGTCGCATATGATGTGTAACATCTGACATAGAAGAAATCTTACGTGAAATTGTTGATACACCGGTATTTTATAATATTATTGGCACAAATATTAATCTCTTGTAAAAGGGAGTGTTTTACAGATATTGTAGTTTGTAATACGGAACTCATTTTATTAGATGATTTGTAGCTTCCACCAGCACTAGCCTAAATAAAGAATACGATATGGATCAACTAGATTAATGACGCGACATCGCTCATAACCTTAAATTCCTTATAATTAATAGGCCAACTTGCGAGTAAATGCAATGTGCTCAGCAGTAGATCATGAAAGGCTTTCCCAGTTCCCGGACCTCTTGACTCACAGACCAACACGTAATTTCATATGGATTCTGTTAAAATGAGTCATATTGATTTGATTAGCAGCCGAGTATCAAGAAGGCAGTGCTAGAACAATCAAGAAGGCAGTGCGAGAGTAGAAATATCAAGTAGGCAGTGAAGAAAAAAAAGAGAGTCTTGGAATTGTTATGTAATTTTAGTGTTGTGGGGTTTGAAGCCAATTTTTCAGTGTTGCCCAAGTAAACAAACGTTTGGTGCTTTTCTGTCGGTCAACACGAATGTACCCAAAAAAGAGCTGGGTCATGCCCTAATCCTGAAATCTCATGTAATTTATTTCAGGATTAGGGCATAACCCAACCCTTTTTGGGTACATTCGTGTTGACCGACTGAAAAGCACCAACATTTTGTATTCTTAGTGTGTAAATAAAAAAGATTTTTGTGTGTTGATGAATGTCCAGGAGGGATACGATCCAGCTGGCAGTGCGTCTTACACACTTCCGTCCCATTTTTCAGAATCACTCCCACAAAAATATCCAGCGACCGAGTGGAAAGATGTTACACATCAATAGAAGCTATGGAGTAGCAAGGCGTGTAGCGCTCACGCAAGATCGCTATTCTCAGATACCAGAACTACAGTATATTACAAACTTAATACAGGATCTAGTTATGTTCTGATAGATTTAGTAAACTGTGAAGATATTTTTTAAATTTTCGTTGGTCATCCTCTAGTGGCTTACCTCTGTCCAAACTTTCCCTGAACTCTTCGCTGACATCACAAACCCACCTCCACTTCCAACTATTACCTACAGTACGTTCATAATAGCAGGTGTCCAATTGTAAACAGACATCATGCTAGTGGTGTTAACACGCATCACTTAGCCTCAATTCGCGCATCACGACTGCGATGGAGAGTTTCAGAAAGCTGAACAACATAAAGCCACTCCGCAAACTGTACCTCGAAACAGTAATTCAGCTATGTCGCCTTAAATAAGACCTGTAGACTAATTACAGGCTGCTTGAAATCTACACCACTTGACAAACTCTACTGTCTAGCAGGTATACCTCCTCCAGATATTCGTCGTGAGTGTGCATCCAGACTGGAGAAATCTAAAGCACTGTATCTGACAACCCACACTTTATATGGGTATCAACCAGCAACACAAAGGCTCAAGTCAAGGAAAAGCTTTCTCCATTCAACAAAAAGCCTTAGTGAATCACCGATGTACTTCAGAGTGGACTCATGGCGTTCCAGATCCAGGCACCTCGCAGGATGGATGATACCCTTTGAGAGTCTCCCTCCAGGTCACCAAGAAAGTTGGCCTACATGGAAGACACTGAACAGGTTGCGCTCAGGAGTCGGAAGAACAAAGAGCAACATGCAAAAGTGGGGATTTGCCTGCGACTCCACACTCTGAAATTGCGGTGAAGAACAGACAATGAGCCATCTTCTTGTCTGCAGGTTGTGTCCAACTACATGCTCTCCCCAGAATGTAATTGATGCTACCACAGAAGCATCTGAACTTGCCGCATATTGGTCAGGCCAAATCTAATTTAATTAAATTCATATTTGTGTGTGGCACAACTTAATGTTTATTAGAAATGGCAATGTTTATAGTACCAGCTCTTCATTTCATCCTTTTTTTTTGTGTAATTTTAGTTGTCTTATTTCTCTTTTTTCTGTTATCATTTGTTATTTGTAATATATATTTCTGACACGATTAAATAAAGCTATCCAATGGTAAAGGTATCACCCGTAGTTGAATACGCCCAAGAAAACATGGACATACACTATCTTACAATGAAATAATTATTCGACCTGGAAAGAGTAAAAGCAGCGTTTCTCATCAAGGTCATGTCTCTCTAAAATTTACGCCGTACCGTTTGGGATTTGCACCAGCCAGGGAACCATATTACATAGATGAAATACGGGTTAAGCATACAAGAATGCATTGCGAAAGATATCAGCAAAGAGGGCTAAAATCTGGGGCGACTTTTATGTCACCGATGCAATGATCACACATGACTGGACACAAGCAAATTACGAACTGCGGCATGTAATGACTAGATTCACGGTACATGGCCTCCACCATAAGTTATGTGGAAGATCACTGTTTTATCACCATGATTCAAATTGGGTGTGCTATTATTATGTGATAGATACAATGCCATTTTATGCCAACAGTGACATGAATTCTTGACAGTGTTTCATACGACAAAATGATATATACGTATTTTATTCTCTTTTATATGGCCTTTGAGTGCAATAAAACTTTCATCATAAACTGTAACAGCTAACCAGATTGCCCACCAGCCCGTGGGAAATGGTAAACCTGACGTAGGGCAGACTACAAAATTGTATGCTCGGAAGAACTCGAGACTAGTCTGCTTATGCAGCCGTTTTGCATGACAGAACTGAAGGCAGCCATTGACAGTTGTAAGATCGGTAAGGCAGCAGGAGTACTGTACATAACATCAGATTAGAGCAGATCGAACACTTTGGTGATCAAGAAAGGGAGTAGGTCTTGATACTCTTCAAGTTATATGCCCAAGATCACTGGTTCAAACCCAGCCAAAGTCGTCAGATATTTTAAGAGCGTTGATAATCCCTCAGTATGTCTTCCTTCGGAGGGTAAGTAAAGCCGGCGGTCCCATGTCATAGATTTATGGCATGAAAAAGAACCTTCCACTAACTACACTTGTGGAAGCTCAAATTTGCAGGTTAGTTTGATAACGCTATATTAGTTCGAACTTTTGCTGCCAGGTGCTAATTGCGATGGCATTTAGTAACCGCGTCCGCAGCTAGGTGTCCTGGAAGGTAGCATTTGGTAGCAAAAGTAGGAACTGCTTGAAAAAATTAATCATCTGCAGTCCTTCTACCTGAATCACAGATAACACACACTAATACAGTCATCACAATTAACACCGGTTATCAGACAATTTCTACACACACCCAAAGTACACGTGGCTACATGACCGCGTTGTCGCAGCCCCTGAACTAAGGAACCAATCAACCAACACTCTTCAAGACCTGTATAGAATCTTACGATTTCCCAGAAACATGGAGGAAACCTGGAAAATTGCCAAAACTACAGGCCAATGTCCTTGTTGTATCATGTGCTTAAAATCTTCGAGCGAATGTTACTGAATCGTTTAATTCATGTTGTAGAGCCTGTTCTAATACAACAACAAGCAGGTTTCATACTAGGAAAGATCTGTACATATCAGATTCTTAATCTCACACAATTCATTGAGGATGGCTTTGAAAGACAGAAAATCACGGGAGTAGCTTTTATCAAACAAAGTGCTGTGTATGAGACTGCCAATCATCGTGCATTCCCACAGAAAATCTATTGGGATCACAAAGATTACAGTTCCACATACGTTATAGAAAGTTTCCTTGAACACAGGAGATTTTATGTGGAATTCCAAGGACAGCGCAGTCGATGGCGATATGAAAGACATGGTTTACCACAAGGAAGTGTTCTTTCACCAATGCTGTTTAACGTCTGCACAATTGGCCAACCACTTCCAGTGAACACAAGTTTCCTATATGCTGAAGATCTAGCATTAACAAGCCAGGGGAAATCTTTTGAAGATGTTGAAGCTAACCTAACACACGCTTTAAATGTGTTGCATGCCTATAAACTTCATCCAAACCCAGAAAAACCCAGCTGTGCATATTTCATCTTCAGCACAATCAGACACGATGCGAACTTAACATCTCTTGCTAAAGAGTATACCTACAGTATATTTAGTAAACACACCTCACCCAAAATATCTGGGAGTCACTCTCGATCGTACTCTGACTTACAAGCAGCATTGTTGTAATACAGTACTGAAGGTGGAAGCTAGGAATAACATCCTTCGTAAGATCACTGGTAGCATGTGTGGTTCTCAACCACTAAGCTTGAGAATGACAGCACTTGCAACATGTAACTGTGCTGCAGATTATGCTTGCCCAGTTTGATACAGATATATCCACCTCACCACGAAAACAACGTTGACAAGGCGCTCAATGAAGCATGTACATTAGGTTTATTATAGGTCGTTCGAGGCGGATAGCTCTTGTAAACTTCTACCAGCATGCAGGGATAGCACCGGCAGATATTCGTCGTGAGGTAGCTGCCAATGCAGAGAGGATCATCAGCAATCCCACCCACTACATGGTTATGTACCAGTAACCCCCAGGTTGAGGTCCAAAACCACTGCAGTCTTGCATACTACAGCAGTTACAGCAAGAAAATAAATGTGGATTTCTCGACTTGAGAATAACTCTCTCTGGTATCACCCATCAAAGGGCCTTACATCTGGTCATGAACTGAACTAGATCGTGTGGAGAGCACTTAAACGTCTTCGTCCCGGGTTGGATGATCCAAGAGTAATCTGCAGAAATGGCACTTCCCTGTCGACACCAGCAACTGCGACTGCGGAATGCTCCAGACCAAGGGGCATCTACAGAGATGGCTGCTGTGCCCTGCGCCTTGTACAGCAATAGATCTCCTCTGGCGACATCAAACGCTATTGAGTTTGCACGTCACTGGTCGACAGAGGTGTGAATTTCTTTATGCATATGTGTGTAAATATGTATGTTATAACATGTAATTTGTTTGCTTCTGACTCGAATATGCCACGTGAATCAGCTGCTCCTATTAATATTGTTTTATGCAGCCCAACTAACGTTGTTATGAGGAAGGTTGATATTTCTCTGCTTACATCACGTATGGTACTAACGCAATCCAAGCATATGCTGCAAACGATACTGAGCACTATTATGTTCCCCTCGTATTAGTCTGTAGTCACATCGAGGGACAAATGATGGTATTCAGTATCGTTTGCAGGATATGCTTGGATTGCGTTAGTACCTTACGGGATGTAAGTAGAGAAATCGTCCTTCCTGACAACACACGTTATTTGTGCTTATTGTTATATTATTAGGGGCTGCTAATTCACCTGGTATACCACGAATATTTTACGTGTGAGTTTTTGGTTCACATTAGTTTAATGTACACCATGTATGGGGCATGCATGACAAGACCGCTCGTATTCAGGGACTAGTCTGCGGATTACGGAGGACGCGTGGCCATTCTAGTAACACCCTCAGCAGTATAACCTTAGAGTTAGGGCTTGGCCATGGAGCACTACTTATCGTGTCAAACAACTACACAATTTTCCTCATTAGGCTGAGTCGTTCGAGCCGTCACATCCGATCTTAAATCTCTGGTTGAATCGAACCCGGGGCTTCGTAGGTAAGAGATAAAGGTGCTACCTTTACAGCACGGTGAAGATTGTTTCATATTAGTGCTCACCACTTAGAGAGATTTATTGTTAGGGAAGAAGCTCAAAGAAATACACACCTAACATTATCATTATTTAATAGAACACTTCTACCCCCCCCCCCCCAGTGGGACGTGGGTTGGCGACCACGGGACCCCAGATGAGTTCGGCATTACTTCCACTTACTTGTGCCGGACTCCTCTCTGTCATCTTTCCTATCGACCACCCTCGGTCAAATCTTGTTCTCTTCCGACCCCGACGGTATTAGGGTATCCGAGGCCAATGGAGTATTTTGCTTTCCCGGCTTAATTGGCCCTTGTCTCATCTTTCCTGATCCCTCATTCTTCGAGGGGTCAGACCTCTTCTGTTCTCTTTATTATATCTCCTGCCTTCTGCTCAAGGTCCTTAAGGAGGCAGGGTGTATGTAGCCCCAACATTTCTGGTATAATAATAATATCGTATAGCCTCGGGTTCCGGGTGCAAGCCTTGTAATTTGACACCCAGAGGGTAGCTTGCATGTCGAATTTAGTTGTTCCTTGAATCACTATAAAAGTCACGGAGGTTAGATATCTAAGCTCCTTGAACACTATAGCGCATTCTAGTAGAGAAATGAGGAACTTTTGTGTTGGCGGAAACTCCCGAGATTAATGTTGCCATTATGAACACGGCCTACTGAATTCAAATGGGTTCTTTGACATGCCAACATCGTATGACATGCGTGTCGTGTTTTTTCTGCCTTTCAAAAATCACTTACCACGGCCAGGAGCGAACCTGCAATCTTGGGGTTAGTAGACCGACACGCTATCCACTCACCCACCGTGGCAAGCTACCACTTCTAGTGCACCTTGGATAGTGCTACACCCTCAAGGGCTGACGGATGGTGAGTTTGGGAGTTGGCGACCCCGAGGGATTCCTGAGCTGGATTCGGGTTTTCCCCTTTTAGGTAGATTTCATTAGAAAGCTAACTATTGCAATGGGTACCATGTTACGACTTCCGGAAAATTTCGACATATCTTCGCGTTTCACATCCCCCAGACCCCAAAACCACCGTCAGTTCAAAAGTTTATATATAATTTATGTATGTATATATATGTATATATATATGTATATCAGTTTCTTGTGGGCACGATAACTGCCGTAATTTTGCACCAATTACTTTGAATTTTTACCGAATATGTATACCTATAAAATCTCAGTCGAGTTCGTTACTGGGCTAAATCGGTCAAAGAGGGTCAAAATGGGGGGCTTTTTTCGAAAAAGTGAAATATTGCTATAACTCTCTTAATATGTGAAATATCGAATCCGTTCAAAGTTCATTCTATGTGTCGGATAAAGCCCAAAAATTTATGTTTGAAGAGTTTTTTATAGCACCAACCATTGACCAAAGGGGTGGGAAAAAGTGGGTTTTTCGGGAAACATTACTCATATCTCTCTTAATAGGCACAATATCAAAACCGTACAAAATGGACAATATTCCTCTAATAATTACCTAAAACTTTTGTCTGAAAGAATTTTTGATATGACCCACTATTACGCCAAGGGATGAGAAAAATGATTTCTGAATTATAAGAAAATGCCAAGAGCTATCAGAGGTTGCCATGGCAACACTACTAAATTGATGAGGGATGAGCCATCAGACGTTGCCATGACAGCGCACTTGCACGAGACAAGATTCAGATTTCCATCTGACTAAGTGTGAAGCGGCTTCGGTGACGTAACTGGTAGCATGCTGAACTTCTATGCCCCAGGTCACGGGTTCAAAGCCGGCCGAAGTCGTCGGATTTTCTAAGAGCGCTAAAAATCCCTCAGTATGCTTTCCTTTGGAGGGGAAGTTCCAACGTTCCTTGCGATTTGCTGGTTGCGGTGGCATCTAGTAGCCAAGTTCACAGCTAGGTGTCGTTGACGGTAGTATCTGGTAGCAACATTAGGAACTACTGCTTGAAATTGACCGTCTGCAGTCCTTACCTGAATTACAGACTAATAGAGCCATCACATTTAACACCGTTTATCAGACAGATTCTACACTCACGCAAAGTACACGGGGTTACATGACCGCGTTGTCGCAGCCCCTAAACTGAGGAACCAACCAAAATCTCTGCGGGAGATAAAATTTTGCGTGAAGACGTAACATACCGTTACATAGTTACACATCAGTGTCGAAACCTTGCATAAGGACAGTGTGACCACAAGTATAAAAATGGACCCCAAATGACAAGAAGGTTACCGTCCCCATAAGACAATAAAATGTTTAAAATATGCATAAGTGACGAAAAACAAAGTTAATTAAGCTCCAATTATAAAAAAAACTTTCTCGCAATCAATGAGGTCTGATCCTTCTACGAAAACCTGCATAAGTAATTCTGCCTATTTTCGCCTATCCCCAAGTTTGCCCGGTGAAATCTACCTCCGCCTTCCGGCGTGCCGAGAGGACTTTTTCCATTGCCTCTGGGGGTGGCCCCTTCCCTCTTTCCCTTTCCTACCTGCCTTTCTTGGCTCTCCTTCATTCCAAGTCCCCCAAAACTCATTCTTCGAGGATTGAGAGTATTTTTTTTGTAGAAATGTTTTCCTTGCCTGAGCCAACCTACTTTTTATATCCTCTTTGCTTCGTCCATCACTGGTTTTTTTGCTTCCTAAGTAACATAAGTCTCCTACTTCCTTTAGCTTTTCACCGGTGGTAGGGACACGTACTACAACCAGACACAACATCAGTCGCAGCATTCTTGTTTCCATGACAGCAAGTTGATGTTCTACTGCCTTGGTGGAAGGCAAACCCTGCACCATATAGGGCAACTGGACGGATGACAGAGCGATATATTTTGGACTTTAACCTGTCTTGTTGCATAACACACCAGTCATAGCATGGAAATGGAATCATTCTATCGCACGGATGGTAGCTTCGTACCACCAGCTGCTTTACCGAGTGCGTGAACCAAATACGATTCCTCTCGTACTGAGCAGGATTACTATTAGGAGGACCTGTCATCAGTAGGGTAAAACGAAGCTATCGGATGATGTTCTAATCCCAATTCACGTTCCCTGTTAGTGGGTGAATATTCCAAGGCTTGGTGAATTCTGCTTTACAATGATAGAAGAACTGACATCGAACGATCAAAATCGATCAAAAGGATTCAATACAAACAGTAATCGTAAACGAACCTTCTTTGGTGAACTTACGGCCGATTTGAATGCTTTGAGTACCTGTGCTTGTCCTGTTTCCTTTACTGTACAGACCGTACTGGTACCAAAAACGTTCTAAATATTCCTTGAGCCACAATAATTCTGAGCTGCCACTGTGTAGATCACACACATTTTACTATGAGGCCTTGAAATAGAAAATTGCAGGAGCAGTTATCCAACTGAAAGCTACTTAATCGGGGTTATTCGTTGTCTAACATGGCCGATAATTTTTGTTCGTTTTACTATTGAGCTAATTCTTGACTCACTTCTACGTGTTAAGTACGAAAATGTGGTCTGTGACGTTGTTTGAAGGAAGCGCGACGGTATTATTACTTTATTGTTTGACGTTAGGTGGCAGCATTTACCTAAGTGTTGGGCCTATGAGTGTAAGTTGGGAAATGAAGCCGTCAGAGTACAGATTATGTGTCTTTCTAATCGTAACATGCTCGATTGTGATTTTCTTGCCTTCTTTGATATAGGCAATCTTCAGTTTGTGAGTACTTGATGGTAGGAAAGATTGTTTATTTGGAACTGTCACTTTTATCGTCGAGGGAATATGTGAGGTCTTGGAAGAAGAAAATATTGATTCTTTGGTTACTGATAACCTTGGTATGGTTGTAGGCCTAAGATTATTTGGATGTAACTCGAATGTAATGACATTATGATCTCAAGCTATGACGACGTGGGAAACGCTTGTGGATTTATTTACGTTGGTAAACTGTTGAAATATGTGTGAAGTCTTGGAACATTTTGATTGTACGTAAGTAAAGCTAGAAGAGTATTTGGTTGAAATAGAAATGCATGGGAATGCTAGTTTATGTTCTCTATGGAGAAGAGGTCTTGGAGAAGTAATGTCATGTTTATTTCTTGCCTAAGCCGAGTTTTTATCTCTACGGTTTCGTGAAAATTGGATCCCAGTGTTTGAGATTGAATTGCTGGACTGCGTAGTGGATCTCTGGGAGACTTTGCTGTGAATACATGGCAGCAACTATGAAGAGGATTATTATGACTATCAGCTGTCAGTATGAGAGGAAAAGTAAAACGTAGCGATGGCTTCTGCGATAAGATTTGTAAACTTGCTTTGTAATGTTTGGTAGTGGGTTAATTATACAGGGTGTAATTGATATGATGGAAGTCCGTTACACTGGTGATAGAAGAGACTATTCTAAGCTTCCTAGGTAAAAAAATAATGTCTCCTATCTTGAAATTGATAATTAATCATTAAAAAGTCAATGTTTTTAGTTTTTTGAGAAACTACTCAAGCAGAAAGTGGTGCGGCAGGCTGGAGGAAACGAGGCGGAGCCAGGTGTGACGACGCGCGAAGGGGAAGTTGTTACGTAATCGGAGCATTGACCTTACCGGTTCACTTGAGGGGTGGTAGGCTATCAGCTGTTATGAGGATAAGCGCTACCGTCTCGTAAGAAAATGTGCATTGCCGTTGTTCTTGTTCTTGTTGTTGTTGTTGTTGTTGACAACGCACGCAATGGCTTGGGACGTTAGAACCGGTAGTAGTATGTAGCCTACTTTGTAAGTGTGGAATTCATTGATTGATGTTCATGTATAAAATAATTTCGATACTCAGCCCTGGTGTATCATTGGCGTCCGTGTCGGACCTTCTGTTGATTGGTTTCTGAAAATACTAAAAACATTCACTTAATGAAATACAGTGTGACAAAATTCCGACATCCCGTAGTCTATTATTCATAATGTTGAATTTTGGGCTTATGCCGTGTTTTATTATATTGCAATTCGACGCGTTTCGAAAGAAACCATGTCTTTCATCGTCAGGAATAATCTGGAATACGACAATGTTGCTAAGAGAAAGCAACGAAGAACATATAGAAGGTGCCCAAAGATGGACGCCATTATAGCCCCATGTTAGGGACAACGGAAAGCAGCAGTGAATTACTTTCTCAGGGTTCTGATAATAGGTAGCCAGGATTCACTGAGATTGTAGCCGGTGTCGCGGTTGAAATTATCAGGGTGTTTACGTATTTCAACCGCCTCCCTGATGATTCTGGGACGATATTGCTTTATACGGGCAAGAACATCCACCCCTTGGAACATGACATCATGGCCAGGTGTTAAAGCATGATCGGCAACAGCTGATTTATCAGGTTGAATGAGTCTGATACATCTATTATGTTCCTTAATGCGAGTGCATATTGTTCTCGAAGTCTGCCCGATGTAAACCTTGCCACAAGTACAGGGAACTCTGTAGATACCCGGTTGTTGCAATTTAGGCAAACTGTCCTTAGTTGGTCGCAGGAGTTGCCTAATCTTAACAGAAGTTCCAAATACAGTCCGTATGTTGTATCGACGTAGGATTTTAGCAATACGATCCGTTGTGTTATGTATGTACGGAAGGTAAGCAGTTCCTCTTACATCTCTTTTCTCAACTGACGTCCTATTATTATTTGTTGGTTTCAGAACCGTAGAAATCAAAGCCTTGCTATAACCGTTGCTCTCAAAGGTGGTTCGCAGGGTGTTAATTTCTTCTTGTAAAGAAGACACTTCACAAATCCTCCTAGCCCTGGTAGTTAGAGTTGTAAGGATACCATGTTTCTGGGCAGGGTGATGGTGAGAACTTGCGTGGAGATATCTATTGGTGTGTGTTGGCTTACGAAAAACGCTGTGTCCTAAAGATCCATCCTCTTTCTTGGTGACGAGAACATCTAAAAAAGGTATTTTGCCGTCAGATTCCTTTTCCATGGTGAAACAAATAGAAGGGTGCTGGAGATTAAGGTGATCCAGGAAATGGCTAAGATTTTCCTCACCTTCCGTCCAAACAACGAACGTGTCATCCACATAACGCCACCAGATCTTCGGTTTGAAAGGAGCCGACGACAAAGCTTTCTCTTCAAAGTTCTCCATGAAGAAATTAGCCACAACAGGAGAGAGAGGACTACCCATGGCCACACCATCAGTCTGCTCATAAAAATTCCCATTCCATAGAAAATGTGCAGTTCTCGCTAAAGGTCTCAATTTTGCTGTAGCGCCTAGAAGAATTCCTATTGAAGAACTTATTACATCCGTAGAATCCTCAGTACATCACCTCACACCTGAAGAGGCCGAGGAAGCCAGGCAAGAATGTTCCCGAGTTCTCAAGACAGCTAAGCCACCTAACACCAACTTAAAACAAGGTGAAAGCCGGGCACTTAAAGATCTAAGGGACAATTCTGATATTATCGTTCTCCCCGCTGACAAGGGTAATGCGACAGTGGTATTGGATAAGGTTGATTATGATTCTAAGATCTCGTCTTTGTTATCAGATCCTGTATATAGGATTAATAGTCGTGATCCTACTACTCGCTACTCAAATGTCACCGTCAAATTGATCAAGCAATCATCTATTCCAGCGGATGCAGCGAAGACTCTCCTTCCAGGGGATGCTATTCCTCCGAGACTCTATGGTCTTCCTAAAATACATAAGGACGATGTTCCTCTTAGACCCATTGTTAGTACGATTGGTTCTCCTACATATGCCCTTTCCAAATACTTAGGTAGACTACTTCAGCCGCTTCTGGGTAACACGCCTTCGTACATTAAGGATTCCACACACTTCGTGGAAAAGTTAAAAGCTATAACACTTCAGCCGGGTGATATTCTAGTGAGTCTCGACGTGGTGTCTCTGTTTACGAGAGTACCTATTGATGGTGTTATGTCTCTCATTAATGGCCTTTTTCCTGAAGACATCACAAGACTTTTTTATCACTGCATGACCTCCTCCTACTTTCTATGGAATGGGAATTTTTATGAGCAGACTGATGGTGTGGCCATGGGTAGTCCTCTCTCTCCTGTTGTGGCTAATTTCTTCATGGAGAACTTTGAAGAGAAAGCTTTGTCGTCGGCTCCTTTCAAACCGAAGATCTGGTGGCGTTATGTGGATGACACGTTCGTTGTTTGGACGGAAGGTGAGGAAAATCTTAGCCATTTCCTGGATCACCTTAATCTCCAGCACCCTTCTATTTGTTTCACCATGGAAAAGGAATCTGACGGCAAAATACCTTTTTTAGATGTTCTCGTCACCAAGAAAGAGGATGGATCTTTAGGACACAGCGTTTTTCGTAAGCCAACACACACCAATAGATATCTCCACGCAAGTTCTCACCATCACCCTGCCCAGAAACATGGTATCCTTACAACTCTAACTACCAGGGCTAGGAGGATTTGTGAAGTGTCTTCTTTACAAGAAGAAATTAACACCCTGCGAACCACCTTTGAGAGCAACGGTTATAGCAAGGCTTTGATTTCTACGGTTCTGAAACCAACAAATAATAATAGGACGTCAGTTGAGAAAAGAGATGTAAGAGGAACTGCTTACCTTCCGTACATACATAACACAACGGATCGTATTGCTAAAATCCTACGTCGATACAACATACGGACTGTATTTGGAACTTCTGTTAAGATTAGGCAACTCCTGCGACCAACTAAGGACAGTTTGCCTAAATTGCAACAACCGGGTATCTACAGAGTTCCCTGTACTTGTGGCAAGGTTTACATCGGGCAGACTTCGAGAACAATATGCACTCGCATTAAGGAACATAATAGATGTATCAGACTCATTCAACCTGATAAATCAGCTGTTGCCGATCATGCTTTAACACCTGGCCATGATGTCATGTTCCAAGGGGTGGATGTTCTTGCCCGTATAAAGCAATATCGTCCCAGAATCATCAGGGAGGCGGTTGAAATACGTAAACACCCTGATAATTTCAACCGCGACACCGGCTACAATCTCAGTGAATCCTGGCTACCTATTATCAGAACCCTGAGAAAGTAATTCACTGCTGCTTTCCGTTGTCCCTAACATGGGGCTATAATGGCGTCCATCTTTGGGCACCTTCTATATGTTCTTCGTTGCTTTCTCTTAGCAACATTGTCGTATTCCAGATTATTCCTGACGATGAAAGACATGGTTTCTTTCGAAACGCGTCGAATTGCAATATAATAAAACACGGCATAAGCCCAAAATTCAACATTATGAATAATAACACGGGCCGTGAAAGTCTAAATGACAATATCCCGTAGTCTGTTCAGAACTAGGCATTTAAGACGGAAGTAAAATACTGGATGTTTTGTTTGAGAGGCATGGCGATTTTGGTCATTTAGCCCCATGTAGCTAGATGTGGGTAGAATTTGTGTGTTAACCTGTGTTTTTGTGGTTTCTGTAGTAATGTGGGTATTTGTAATTCAGGTGAGGATTCGGAAGAATGCGCCGGCCCTGTGGTGTTGGGGCAGTGCAACTGCCTCTCACCCGGAGGCCCTGGGTTCGATTACCGGCTCCATCAGGGATATTAGAAACTGACGTGAGGGCTGGAACGCAGTGCACTAAGCCTCGTGAGGGCAATTGAGTAGCTGTCTGACAGTGTCTGTCCCCAGTCAGGAAAATCAAGATTAATGGCCGAGGGGACCCGATGCACTGACCACGCGTCACCCTTATATCTGCAGGCCAAATGGCTGGACAGCGGTCGCTTGGTAGGCCTAGGCCCTTCATGGGCTGCACTGCCAGCGGTTATGGTTATTGAGAAGAAGGCGGCCGTGACCTTAAGTTAGGAACAACCCGGCATTTGCCTGGGGTAGAAGTGGGAACCCACTACTTACAAGATATAATACTAGTACGGTACCACATGTACATATTGTGAATTGTCCCATCCCATCTCCAGCCCTGGGGTGGCCATAAACTGGAGAGGGGGGTGTTGATTTATTGGTCAATCAACAATGTACATACATATGAAAATACACGAAAATGAAAATAAAATACAAATACATTGTTATAATAATAATAATAATAATAATAGTCTAATAATAATAATAATAATAATAATAAGAGTCAGCATGTGTAGTTCTGGAGGTAGAGTGCTAACCTTCCCGTGGGTGCGATCTACGTTCAGTCATGTAGTAAATGAATGGGATCTAATACGATCATGTCCATGGATTTCATGGCACATACAAGAAATCCTACGTACATTAAAGTCTGGCAACTCGACATACCAAAAAGAAACATAAAACAAGTTAGTGTGTCTAAAAGCCTATTATTACTATTATTAGTATTATTAATATTTTTATTACAGTTGTTACACTATCTTCACACAAAGATAGACCAACAGTTCCTTAAATTAATTTACCAAATCTTTAGGATTTCAATTTTCTATGCATAGTCCATGAGGCTGGCAAAATCCTAGACAGATCCACCATCACTACTATAGTCATGTAGCCACTCCCCATGAAGGTGTGAATCAGCTGTTCATAGGCTCGGTTTGTGTATTTCAATGCCATTGGCAGACAAGGCGAGTAGGTCACTCGACTTCAGACTCTTGTCAACATTCCTCAGCGTAGGAGGGGAGGGCGACGGGGAAAAGTCAGTTGTGCTGCAGAGGGGAACGCAGCCTAAAACCATTTCCAAGACATTGACCGACAATTTTTGTGATTTAATTCCACCTACACTAATTAAGATACGACTAAATTTCATGAAGATATGTGCTTAGAATAGTCGCTTCTATCACCAGTGTAATGGACTTCCATCATATCAAATACACCCTGTATTAACCTTAGGCTTCGATCATTTTAAGTAACGGGAAGCAAAGATATTATCGTCGAGTTTCACTACAGATATATTTGATTGAAAGGCAAGTTCGCAAACAAGGCAAGAGTAGGTTGACGTATCCAGCTGGTGTTTTATGGATGAAGAAAAGGAAAAGGAGCCATGTCCGGAGGTGGAGAGATCGCATTGATATTGATATATGGAGTAGATTTGTTTGATTTTCATCTTGAGTTACGACGGTGATTGTTTGGAAAATAAATGTCATTACTGTCGGACCTACTATACCCAAAAGGTTGAATGAAAAGATTACTATTGATTTAGAAGACTGTACGTATTGAACGTGGATATGTGGATTGTCGTTGAAGATATAATGATGTTAGGAATTTATTAATGGAACTTCTACATTTATCTGCCCTTGGGATACCACTGAATTGAGCCAAAAGGACTTTATGTTTATGTTGGATAATTTGAAGTCGAGAAAAAATGTTTAAGGAATAGTGTGAGGTGGTAGTTTTAAAGTAAGTACCCTGATCTTATGTTTCTACATCTTTTGTGTGATGTTACATCAATGTATTTTATGTTTGAAAGAATACATTGAATATCTACAAGTTTTACCAGTGTATCATTTCCTAGTTATGGTATTCATTAGCGACTTCAAACTGGTAGCCAGGGTAAATGTTTGCAAATGGCCCAGTACCATCCATCAACAGGGCCTGTATAGGGTAGATGTGTCAACTATCACAATTATTTTCCAATTCAAAATTGACAATTATTGTATATGTAAGTAGACTTTCTTCACTTAATACCTACGAAGGAAGGGCCAACGTTGAGCAACGATTTGTGGATGGATAATAAGATGCAGTATTATACAAAATAAATAAATAAATAAATAAATAAATAAATCATACTAATATATAACAAGATGTTCAGTAAAGAACATATAGCCTACTTTCTCCTAAATGTATGAGTATAGTTATAACTCGTTGTTATTATCAAAGAGTATAATAGAACTATTCTTTGTTGAAGACCTTAGAAACGATTTACCTCTACCAAACGCCACAACCTAGATAAAAACTGCTACCATCATTGAAGAAAGAAAGATAAGAAGTATCTAAAGAATGTTATGGATCTGGAGACATAATCGACCGGACTGGCGGCGTGGCTCAGCGGTAACGTTCTCGCTTGCTGGACCGTATGTTTCAGGTTCGTATCCTGGCGCAGTCAGCTGGCATTTGAGGGTGCACAAATGCGAGGGAGCCGTGTTAGTAGATTTACTGGCACGTTAAAGATCCCCTTCGGGACAAAATTCTGGCACCCCGGCGTCTCTAAAAGCAACAGTAGTTAAAAGGGACGTAAAACCAATAACATTATTATTATTATTATTATTATTACATAATCGGCCTGACGCGGGCAACATCCAACTTTGAGTTGAGGCATGTCTTTACACGTCTGGCTGCGTATGACTTTCACAACCCTAATTGAATTAACAAATCTTTCCATGACCCTACAGAGACGTGTGTATACCAACTATGTGGATATTTTCGATTGCTATTTGGCTGAAATAGAAGTATTAATTAATATCCTGAACTAGCACCAACGGTAGAGTTCAGATACTATGTGAAATCGTTTTGTTCTTTACTTCAATTAACATTTTCAAATAACGCACAATAGGCTGTTACAAACCCTTTAAAATAGAAAGTAAAAATGTATCGTAGTATCATCTTGTCATTCTTCAAATTCGATGCGCATAGAATGCAAATGGTATAGTAATCAATGGAGCCCCACGTAGACTAGTCGTGATATCTAGTGGTGAAATATCTAACACTATAATCCTAACAGAGCGAGTGCATTCTAGCGGCCAGAAGAAGAAACTTTTCAATAAAATCTGGTCGGCGTGCAGTTACCTTTTTGGCAGCTAGATGTCTCGAGTAAATCTGCTGGCGAATTATGTTTTAATTAAATATATATTTTACACCATAATATGCACAATATAACGCTTAATTTTAAAACATCTGAGTCATTACAAAACAATAAACATATAAAATTTCAAGCAAAAAAACTAGCTCTGATCGGGTTTGAACCATAGGCATTTGAGCGATAGGATAACGCTCTACCACTGAGCTAATTGTGTCAACGAATATCGTTCTATATAAAATGACTTACATAGAACTTGTTAGCAAATGGTGATTTATACTAAACGATTTCATCACTGGAGTATATTATTTATATATAAAGCATTTCATACAAAGTTTATTTATTTTATATCAGTACGCTATATTGCATGCAATACTCAAATTAGTGAAATATAAGTCAGGCACAAGATATCCGCTGCCATCTTGTCTTATTACTAAATCAGCTCAGCTTTTTAAAATCACGTCTGTACTATAGTATTACAAAATAAACTTTTAATTTCGAACGTGCCTCTTTCTTTAGAACAGTTAAAACGATTCTCGGCTCGATAATCGGAACTGGTGGGTCCCATGATATGGATTATAAAGTTTGCATAATTCGCACGGCCGCCATCCTGAAATGGTATGGCAGACGACCTTGTAGATTGGTCACAAGACGCATCCTATACGAAGGTATGTTGTTACCAAATTTGGTAGAGATCGGATGATTTGGTTAGTCGTTATTTGATTTTACGTTTTGAACGTTTGAGTGGCCGCCATTCAGTTTTAGTAAAGATGGCGGCGATATAAAACATGACACTGAGGTGTCCTTTGCTAGTGCTACCTTTGTACCAAATTTCGTTCAATTCGCATTCACCGTGTTCGAATTGATAGGGGGGGTGTACATTCAGAGTACACACACTCACACACACACACACAGACACACAGACACACACACACATACACACACACAGACAGACACACTTTTTTTCGCCCTGTGTTGATCTCATAAGTCTACTTTCATTTTTTGCAAAAATCGAAAGTAGGCTAAAAATGAGATAGTGTGTGTCTGTCTTTCTGTCTGTCTGTCTGTGTGTTACTCAATAACGCAAGAACCACTGGTCCGATTTAAATGAAATTTTGCAAGGATGTAGCTGATTTATCATGTTTACATATAGGATACTTTTAATTCCGATATTTTGCACTGTTAAAACATGGCGACCATTTTAGTGACGTCACTACATCCTTTGGTTTCAAAATTTCATATTTCCATATCAAATAAAAAGAGAACGCTAAGAAATAGCAAACTTTTGATGGCACAAACGAGCTTTAAAATTTAATTTCCTATCCGAAGGGTCCCTATCACTTTTCGTGTATCTCCAACGGTTAGCGAGTAAAACCCACATATGTGACGTCACTACACCCTTTGGTTTCAAAATTTCATATTTCCATTTCAAATAAAAAGAGAACGCTAAGAAATATCAAACTTTTGATGCATACACAAGATTTAACATTTAATTTGCTATCCAAAAGGTCCTTATCACTTTTCGTGTATCTCCAACGGTTAGCGAGTAAAACCTAAATTTGTGCAATAAAACACGGTCAACACCGAGCGGTGCAGTATATCTCTACATAAATACAAATTAAGTTTGTATGTTTTTTTCGCAATTTCTACGGAAATTTCAGTTATTTACGCGTTTCAGACAGTTTTATTATGGATGCGCGCGAAAATAATGTTTTGGTCTGTCTGTCTGTCTGTCTGTCTGTTTGTTTGTCTGTGGACAACTTTGTTCCCTTATAACTCGAGAACGGCTGGGTGTAACAACGTAAAATTTGGTACAGATATCCATCAGAGGCACGACACTAATCATTGATGTAACCCTTCTACGTACCTCTCATAAAAAAGGGCCTACCCCCTTAAAATACATGCTGAAATAGGAGTAGAAGGACGAGACAAAGATCATTTTCAGCCCCTCAATGTGAGAGATAAATCTCGGGGGCCCCAAAGGGTCCCCGAAATCCACATTTTAAGGCCCTAAAACCAACCGTTTTTCAGATATTCCCAGAAAACTAATTTCATTTAATAAACTAATGAACGAATTCAAGCCGGTAACCATGGCAACAGATTCTCAGAGGTCCTTCTATTTCTGTAAGACGCAATGCAATTCCATTAATTATATTGGTGTGAAAGTTTGCAAACATCTAGAAGGTTATCACAGAAAAAAATTAAGCTGTAAAATTCATCAATACGTATAATGCGCTTAAGGGGGTCAAGGGGTACACTAGAATTTTTTCACGCGATTTACACTTGCGGGTGTGGTACGGCAGGTCTATTATATTCCTATCCCTATATTATATTATTATTATTATTATTATTATTATGTGCGTATGGACCCTATTGGATCACGCATTACATTTATGATTCGCCTTTCTAACAGACCATATTGCTTTCATTCTTTCACTGTGCGCTTGTTTCCTTTCTTCTGACCACTTAGTCCCCGATCTTCTGGGGACTTCATTCTCTGGCTGTACCACCCATTTATTTATCTTCTGACGGTATACATTTCTGTCTAGTATTTCTGACGTTTCTATCCGGGCCTTTTCCAGGTCATTTTTAACATCTTGTATCCAAGATACGTTCTTCAGTTTTCCAGAGTATGTCAAAATCTTGTGAGTTAACCTTGAAGATGAGAGTCTGTGAACGTGTCCATAGAATTTCAGTCTTCATTTCCTGATGTCTGCGGCGAGGTTGGATAGTTTTTCCGTGGCTTTGCGTGATTTGAGTCTATACCCTTCTTCACTTTTCTCTGGGCCCAGAATTTTCCTCAAGATCTTTCTTTCCTCCTTCAAGATATTTTCCTGATCACCTTTCTTATTAAGTACCAAGGTTTCACTTGCATACAGCACTTCAGGTTTAATCACCGTATTATAGTGTTTGATTTTTGTATGTATGGACATGCATTTCTTGTTATAGATGTCACGGGTTCTCCAATACGCTCTTTTGAGTTTTTGTAATCGAACTTTCTGAGCTTCCTTTTCAATCCTGTTGGTTCTAGGATCTCACCGAGATATTTAAAGTGTGGAACCCGTTTGATGTGCCCGTATTTTGTTTGTAGTTCCTGTATGTCGAACCTAGTGCAAATAAACTTGGTCTTCTCGAATGAGATTTGCAACCCAGTTTTCTCAGCGCATTCCTTGAGGACTTCAATCTGTTTGATCGCTAAAATATCGCTGTCTGCTAGTATCGCTAGGTCGTCTGCGAAAGCTAAACAACTGACCTTGATGTCATCATTCTTTCGTCCAAGTTGAATGGGTTTCCAGAGCTTCTGGGCATTCAAGTCCTTCTCCCATTCTCGAATGACTTTATCTAGAACAAGGTTGAAGAGCAGTGGTGACAATCCGACACCCTGTCGCACGCCGGTCTTAATCGCAAAGGGCTCTGATAGTTCACCCAGAAATTTTACTTTGGACTTCGTGTCCGTGAGTGTTTCCTTGATGAGTCTTAATGTCTTTGTATTGAACCCGATGGGGTTATGCTGACTGGAATCGAACATGGTTCTCAGAGACTGTGATCTCAGTAAAAAGGTTCCGCCAGGGAGCGAACCAGAGATCTGTACAGGGAGTTTCTTGGTGAAAACCCCTCGAAAGAGATGGATATTTAATCACTGGCGTGATTTTGATGAAATGGCATTATTTGTTAAAATAATGTAGGAAATAATGAGCGGATTATATCATTATAAGACGATTTGGTGTAAGCTATTGGAGGTTTGAAGCACAGAGGAGGGCAGAGCTGACATTTACTAATCGGCCCAGAATTGTGGGTTGGTCCCAGTGGAGCCACGTCCATCTCTGTCACCCCATTATGTCGTCTGGAGCAGGGGAGAGGCCTGAAAAATGACACAGTTATTCCCCGACGGAGAATAGATTTGGAGTAGGGGCGGAGGAATGCCCAGAAGAATCATTGATTACTCGTGATTGGAGTAACGAATCGAGATGAGAGTTGTACACAGGTGAATATCTTGGCAAGAAGATAATTTTAGAGTCTTTTACATGCGAAATTGGTGCATATTTAGTGATGTGCGTAAGGACTGTGAAGCGACCATTGTTCGCGGAGGGATGTGAAGATGTTGACGGGGAGTTCCCGGTTAGGTAGCGTCCCACGCCATGGAGAAAGGAATTAATATTAATTAATTGAACGAGCGATTCCTTTGCACACATATAGTTTTGGGACCTGTGAAGAAAGAGGAACACAATGATCATGGTTTGAAGACCGGAATCATGCTGTGAGAGGAGCGAAGATTACGCGGGAAGATGTTGCTCTACTTTCTGTGGAAATCCGATATAAGGGAGTAGACCCCAGGAGGAGCTCTCAGTTGTTGATTCTCACTTGAACCTCAGTCCTACTCAGTTCTCAGTTGAACCTCACTTTGAAACTCACTCTGTTCCCAGTGTTACTCAGTTACTCAGTGTTACTCTGTTACTCAGTTGAAACTCACTTGAAGCTCAGTCGAGACGCAGTCAAGCTCAGTCTACATGCCGCCAAGCGCAGTTACAACCAGTTATTGTCTTACTCAATTGTCAATTGTAGCACAATGGAAATAAGTTGCAATCAGTATGCAGCAAATATGCAGCAGTACGAGACAGCGTGTAAGCCGCAGACAGAAGTCTTCAAATAAGCTACGTGCAGTCTTCGAGTGAAACTTCAGTCAGCTACAGCCAGGGTGAAGCAAGTTCGTCAAGGCATAACGCATGACGGATCTATTCATCGAGACGCCGAACAAAGACTGGTATGTGTAAAAGAAACAGAAAATATGTTTGTATGAATAATAGTCGTGATACAGGCATAATCAGCCGCACGAACTATGACGAGTTCAGTTATGAAGCACCGTATAGACTAACGGTAGAACTATTGTATATAATTATTTGTGAAAGTGTTGAACTTTATTAAGCGCAGTGTGTATAGTATTAACTAATCGTATATGTGTAACTACGATAGAATGCGCTAAAGAAACTTTACTAAGTGTTTGGTATTGCCATGAGAGTACCAGATGGTAACGCTTACTGTAGGAGTAATGATCGTCACAAAAACTGTTGGAGAGTTCCGAGAGCAGATAACCAGACTTTCAATCAGGAGTTGATAACGTAAGATGCCGTCGACACCTGCAATTTCGATCTCTGCTAGGGAATTTCAGCATTGAAGTGTGTATAAAGTGACGAGTGTTCAGTGTAATGTATGTGTAAAAATATCATTTAAAGTAGTGTTTGATGAAGTGTTTCACATGTTTGGGGAGTGATAACTTCCTGAAAGGTATGCAACGTGTCGTGTTGGTGATAGAAATTATGTATAATCAAATGTGTGTAAACAAGAGAAATATGTCGCGTTAAACCCATTATGGCGGGCGACATGGAAGAATATGATTGGTTGGAGCCACCTTAGATGCCTATAGAGATGTAAGTACCCCACAAATTATGGTTATAATTATGTAGAAGTATGGACCGATGCATGTCTGTGATTCCGTAAAGATATTGTGAATTCCTTATAGATGCCAGTAAAAGTCAGTTAGGAGGCTGATCCTCCATGTTTAATCAGTATTGAGTTGATTTTTATTAGAGTTGAAATGATGATTTGCATCATTAAGTGGAGTAATTTTTCCCACTATGAATTAAGAATGGCAATCAGTTATGTAAATGTAACGAACGCGATTGTTCGAGTTTAAAACGTTTAGCTATGTCGGAAATTTTGGTAATTTATATGAGAATAATAATAAATGATGATTTTGGTCATTTATGTCAATGAGATTCATAATAATGGTAAATAATGATTTTGGTCATTTATGTCAGTGAGAAATGATGATAATAATAATAATGGTTATTAAGAGTATGAATGAACACATCAGGAAACAAATAAATTGTTGTAAGCGAGAATTATTAACGCTAAGTGCAAGACTTATCAATCTAAGCAGGAAGATGTTACAGTGAGATTACATTTCAGTAATTATGGAAAGAAGCTTTATATCAGAATATTGCATATATTCGGTAATGATACCAGTAATGAAAGAGCTTTTAGTGGATTGAATTTGCAGCTTAATTGAGAAGCTTATAGAGTAAATGTTAGATTTCTCTTAATATTATAGGTCGGTGTGTCGTAGCATGGAGCATTAGGGGCCAGATAGTCTATTCTACGTATGAATTCTCCTATGTCGTGGACATTGTTGGAGACATTATTTGCCAGAGTTTTAGTGAATGGACCCTAACTCTGAAGAAAAGGATTGAAATGTGTTCCGGGCTGGAATCTTTATAAGAGTCGAGGAAACAAGGACACCTCGCAGCTCTATGATTTCCCGAGAACTTATAGATGAGTTATGTACGCTCGTGGGCAGCGAAAACTCATGGCGACAGTGGTTTTGTGCGCCTATATTATACTTGAGACATCGGTCACCGCCAGGCTCATGCATTACGAACCCCGAACCTTCATGTTGGATGGACCCATGTGAGGCCATTAATTAATCATTATCCTCGACGTAGGAATAATTACAAAAAGCTCATTCAATACCTGTTGGCATAATAGTCAATTAAGATCCTTTGGGAACATATGTGTCGGTCAGGACACAGTATTTGTCTTGTAAATCTCCACTGCTTAGAGAGGGAAGCTTTCAAACTTTTAGAAAGGTCGAGATAATTGGTGGAACGACCCATCCCACTTTCTATTGTGTAGCGATTTCTTTAGCCGAGGGTCGGTGCCAACCACTCGAACCGCTCAGGCAAGTTATAAAGGGAAGAGATTCTAGACCTTGTTAAAATGACATATAATGCGAGATTGTTATGTTGAGTATTATAGCCATGTGGTTTGTGAACACATGGATAATTATAGTTCATCCTGATGGTTCATTAATTTAGCTATCTGACGAATAGTTACATGATATATTTGTACTGTCACTGGAACCAAGTCATGTAGTTGGTTACTAGATGCCAATCGCCATGAGCGCGAGGTAGTCTATCGTACAATCCGACATAAGCTATAACGTAACGTTTTATCTAGGAATCACAGACAGCATGCGGTGAAACCATATAATTGAAGGATGTGAAGGGGGTAGCTTACATAATTATGGAGTTGCACATTGATTTGGTGCAACGTCCAAATAGGTAAATGCATGCAAAGCATTTCATTGGTGAGAAGAAAAATATTAAAACACGCACGGCACACATAATTGTTTAACATAAAGAGGTTTAAGGAATAATCCTTGTTGTAATATTAAAGAAGTCACATTGTATGACTGTTATGTTAATGTACATTTGTTTTGAAGTCGTAGGTGCATCAGCGCACTAGTATATCCTTGTGAAGTTCGCAGAAGGGTAAAGCATTATGGCTAGTTATGACTTTGTTGTGATTTCATATTTGTTTACTTGTGGATTGTGGAAGTAAAAATTTTTGTTTGTTTGATTTTATGCTTTTTGGGTATTGTTTTGTGTTTGAAGCCATGATTTATTTTAATGAATTAAAGTTTTAGAATAGAGTTGTGCTTTATCATTGTAGAGTTGATACCTTTTAGCCTCAAATCCAAAATATGCACTGCAAAATTGGGGTTACCGTACACGCCTGAGAGCTGATGCTAGTTGGAGGCGGATGCATATTATCCAACGAGATTACTCACATGGGTACATGGAAATTGATGTCCTATACTGTGATTTGAGCTAAAGGTACGACTAAAGTCGGTCAGATTTAATGCACACAACTCTATTAAAGTAAGAATTAACGAAGTAGGGTGTGACCGCTCCTAATCCATAGCTAAGTTCCGATACGTATATATAAATTTTGATAGATTGTGCTTATTCTCTACTCATTTATCATGGCCCAAGCAGCGTGGGACGGTATTAACTCTTTATGGAACCGCCTGCGTCAGTGCAATATGAGCGATGTTGGCATTGCACGAACCGGGCAACGATAGATATAATTTATCATGACGCCCATCTGTGGAGTCTATGGTAGTAAAAGTTCTATTAAAAGCTCTATTAATTTATCATGGCGCCCAGAATACGTGGAACTTATGGGATTTAGGGAAAACCCATAGATTTTTTATGGTATTTCATGGGGAAAACCATAGTAATTGTTTTGCCTCAAACTGTGTTTGAGTGATTTTTGAATTCAGTAGGCTTTTTGAGGTAACGCAGAATCTCTCTATTGAGAAGAGAATGGCCTAAGGGTACGAGCGTTACATACCCAATCCACAATCTACTATAATATTATCAGGTTTTGTACGACTTCACAATATGTGTGCAGTGTTTGATGTTTCTCTTCGAAACGTATCCACATATTTTTCCAGGAAGCCTGCCTGCATATTTAAGTGTGTTATTGTAAAATGTCAGGTACGGAGGAAATCTTGCAAGTTATTGCAGGACTGAAACAACATTTTGATGCTGCTAACGAGCAGAATAAACTGGAAACAAAGGCTTTCCAGGAGAGTATAAACAATCGATTAGAGGCAATTAATGCAAATCAGGTTGCAATGGATAATAACCAGATTGAATTAAACAATAAGTTAGGTCAAATGCAAGAGGTTATTAAGACCGAAGTAACAGATACTGTTGTAAGCATTGTATCGGAAATGCAGGTAAATACTGACAAACGTTTCGAGGCCATAGAAGCCAAACTTGAGGGTAATTTGCAAGCGTGTAGGCATGCTCAGGAGCAAACCAACAGTAAATTAGAGGCGTTGTCTAACGATATCAAGGATATTCAGATCCAAAACGAGGCGAATCTCGAACGCCAAGCGAAACAGTTCGCAGAGTTTACGAAAACAGTAGACCAGAGATTAGAGGAGAACGACTCCAAATGGGATCAGAAATTGAAAAGCTACGCTAGAGCAATTAACGGTGACCTCAAGAAACAGGACCAGAATATATTAGGTCAATGCCAGGAAATAGGCGAAATTAAGGCTATCGCTCAGGAAAATAAGGAGCTGGTAGGCAACGTAAAAGGTCAGATGGGTAAAGTTCATAAAGAACTGGACCAAGTGCAAAGTGATATTGTCATAGTCAATAAAAGACAAGAGGAAAACAGAGGCGAGATCACCAAGGTCCGGAATGAATTGTCTAAAGTCAATGGACACATTCAAGATGAAATTAAAGGTCTGAGAGAAGAACTCGAAATAAGAGAAGGCCAGAAAACAGAGGCAAGCGACAAGACCCTTGCTCAAATTAAAGAGGACGTAGAGGATGAAATATCCCATATCAAACAAAGTCTGAAAGAAGACAAGGTGAAAATCTTTCAAGTAGCCGAGGAAAACCGAGATAGGCTTACGAGAATAGAGAAAGAAGTCATTACTCGCCTAGAAAGAGCAGAAATGCGCCATAACCAAATGGAGACTAGGATAATAGCACAGGAGGAGACACTTCTGAAATATCCTAAGTCAAGTGAAGGCAGCATAGAGGATATAAGAAAAGCAAGGTGGGCAGACCTAGAAACCCAACCTATAAGCAGGAATGCTGCAGGCGCAGGAGAAAGTCCTTACATGACGCCAGGTGTACCAATTGCGGCATCGACGCCACATGAAAATGCGATGCACACCCAGGTGATAAACGTCATTAGGGCAAGCGAAGAAAAACCTAGGAAGTTTTCAGGGAGTCACTGTAGTATGACACCAAAATATTGGTTAAAGGAAGTGACCGAATATCTCAATGATGCACGAATACCGCAGGAGCGTAGGCTACGTGCTATAGAGAAGTTAACAGAGGGGGAGTGCGCATTATGGTTTCGCAGCTTCCGTTACACTTTTGATACTGTTGAGGAATTCCGCGAGGCATTCTTGAAAAGATATTGGGACGCCGCGACTCAGCAGAATTTACGGCTGGATTTGTATGCCAAAAAGTACAGCACGAACAACCCGACGAAGTACGCAGAATTCTTCATATCGCAGATGTGTCGTTTTAAAGAGCTGGATCAAAAACCTAGTGAACTGGAGCTATGCATTGCTATCGCCAAACAGCTTCCATACGAGATCCAAAGGCTACTAATCTCGGCTAATGCGAAAACGGCTATGGAAATGGAGACAGTTCTAAGGCAACTGGACCTCACCACAGCAAATACTATGCGTCAGAGTCGAACCGTGGAACAAGTCCACGTGACCAACACACAGACTGACCAACAGCAAGCTCCAAGGAACAACAAGGCCACGAGCACAGAAACTTTAGATTCCTATGGACGGCAATGGGAACAGGAACCCAGAAAATGGCAGTCAAGGTACAAAGGAAATGCTAATAAAGCAGGAAGAGGTCGAAGTTCGTGGAATAAACACAATAACAGGGGCAAACCGTACCATAACAATGGAGGTAATAATGGCCAGGAAGGCAATAATAGAAATTGGAGACCCCAAGAGAGAAGAAATAACTTCGATGACGAGGCAGAAGAGCGATATCAGGCTTCTTTGCGATACCTCGAAGAAAGGGGAGATGAGCCCCAGAAAGCACAAGTCCGCTGGCAAGAAGTCATGCAGAACAGGACATCGCCAGACAGATATGGAGATGGAGCTAAGAGTTTGGAACTACAGCGCAGCGAACAGGAGAGAAGGAACTCCAAAAGGGCGGGCGCTGAAGAAAAAAAAAAACGCCAAAATTAGAAGAGCTCGAGACTGATGGATGGAAGTCTATTAACATCATCAATTGGATAGCCAAACCAGAAGAATTGATTGAGGATACAGGAGGACCACAGGTCATGGTCAAGAGAGAATTGCCTATTATAATTGTGAGAGTGGCAGGATTAAAAGTCAGAAGTCTGCTAGACACAGGATCAACAGTGAGCCTGATGACACAAGCTCTATATAATGAAATAGCCCGGAGAGAGAACATTTTGAAGATACCGATCTCCAGTGTCAAAATTAAAGGGGTAATTCCAGACAGAACAATGATATGTAAATACCAGGTATTCCTAGATTTACAGATAGGAGGCTCTATTTTCTCGCAGAGTTTTCTGTTAGTAAACAAACTACCTTATAACCTACTTATTGGGGCAGAGTTTATAAGGGAATACAGAGTGATAATTGACCTAGCACAGGACAGGGTTATGTTCCATGTGAATGAAGAAGCTGAAGGCTTAGAGGTCGCACTCAATGAAATTGAACCAGGATCCAGTGAACAAGTATGGCATACATACAGAGATGTGGCTGATGAAGAAGTGTTAGCTATTGAGCAGTTAGAAGCGGAGCTCAAAACACTAGCCACAGACTTGGAAAAAGATCTGGAACCCAAATTGGAAGACTACATTTCGGAGAAGCTAGAAGAAGCGAAAATTGGGCTAAAAGAGAAGGAAAATTTAAAGCAGTTATTGCTGGAACAGAAGGAAGTCTTTGATTCGAGACCTGGTCGGATAAAGAACTTCACTTATGCTTTTCAAGTCAGTGATTGGACACCATTTAGGCAGAAACCCTACCCTATAGCTGAAAAGCATTATGCTAAAGTGAAAGAGGCAATTCAGGAGATGTTGGAGGCCGGTGTTATTGAGAAAACACCTACGCCTTATGTAAGTCCATTGGTAATTGTACCAAAGACAGACGGATCTGTCAGAGTCTGCTTGGACCTGAGACGCTTAAATTTGAGAGTTATTCCGGAATTTGACCAAGTGCCACCTATTAAAGAGATCCTCAGGAAGTTTAAAGGGAAAACTATATTCTCAAACTTGGATATCACATCCAGTTTCCACCATCTTGAATTAGAGAAGAAAACTAGTCTGTTGACAGGATTTATGTTTGATCAACATACATTCACATTTTTAAGGCTACCTTTTGGGTTGAAAACAGCTGGTTCAGCCCTGATAAGAGCGTTAGATCGCAATCTATCAGATGAGGTTAAAGAGAGTACCATCAGATATGTAGACGACATTCTACTCACATCAGAATCTCTGGAGGAGCACATGAGAGACCTGAAGAAGTTGCTAGATGACCTTCGAGAAGCGAATTTTAAGGTCAATATCAAGAAATCGCACTTCTGTCAGAGGGAAGTTAAATTCCTAGGGCATGTTATTGATGCAAATGGAGTGAAGCCTAATCCAGATAAATTGGAGGTAATTCGGAATTTCCCTCGACCCACGAAAGTTAAGCACGTCCGACAGTATTTGGGAGTAATTGGATTCTTTTCGAACCACTGCCCAAACTATACTGCGACAGTAGCACCACTGCAGGACCTATTGAAGAAAGGCGGCAGATGGAACTGGACGGAGCAATGTCAGGAAGCATTCGTGAGGTCAAAACAAATGCTTTTGGAATATGTGAAACTGGGATACCCAGATTATACCCAGAAGTTCATCATACAGACGGATGCATCACTTATTGGGATTGGAGCGATGTTATTCCAGGAAAATGTTGACCAGCCTGAGAAGAAAGTTTTTATCGCCTTTATCAGCAGAAGACTGAGAGCCCATGAGAAAAATTACACGATCACAGAGATAGAATTGCTCGCAATTTTGTACGCGTTGCAATCGTGGCACAAACTCGTGTACGGCTTCCGAATAGTCCTGAGAACAGACCATAAAGCTTTAACATTTTTGTTAAAGACAGATTTGTCTAGTCAGAGATTGACAAGATGGTCCCTGTATATCCAGCAATTTAATGTGGAAATAGAATACTGTCCAGGGAAAGAGAATGTAATACCGGACATATTAAGTCGTTACCCTAGAGAAGAAGAAGTACTAGCGGTCCAGATTGAGAATCGAGATCAGAAGACGTTGGATGACTTAAGGAACATTACCAACCTACAACGCGAAGACCCATGGTTGAAGATGATAATCGATTACTTTGAGGGACGATTAGCAAGGGGAACTGCGATATACAGAGAGGCGGAGGCATTGGCAACAGAATATGTATGGTATAATCAGATATTACACAAGTGGGACGATGTGGATCACACACGTCAAAGGATTGTAATTCCTGCATCTTTGCAGAGGAGGTTAGTATGGCTAGCCCACAGAGCATTTGGTCATCCGGGGATTGATAAAATCTGTGCTCTGTTGAAGGAAGCATTTACTTGGCCAAAATTGAGAGAAACGGTGAGAAATGCTATTAGAACATGTGATCTTTGCCAAAGGGTAAAGCCGAATCCCTTTTTAATGAGGCAACGACCTATCCCGTTATTACCAGAGAAGCCAAGGCAGCTATTGAGTATCGATAACTTTGGACCATTGCCTAGAGCACGTAGAGGCAATAGACACATTTTTGTAGCCATGGATGTATTTTCGAAAATGGTGGTGTTGTGCCCCATTCAAAAGACAAGTTCAAAACAGGTCTTGAAGCGCCTGAAAGAGAGAGTTATTCCGATTCTTGGGAAGCCGGATAACATTCTCTCGGACCACGGAAGTTGCTTTACTAGTGCAGAATTTCGTCGAGAACTGGAAACTCTAGGAATTAGGCAGATTTTATCGACCATTCGCCATCCTGAGGCAAGTCCCGTTGAAAGAGTAATGAGAGAGATCCAGAAATACATGAAGATCTACTGTTCTGAAGCGAATTGGCGTTGGATTGACTTTCTAGAAGTCATTGAATACTGTATAAATAATACTGTACATGAGGCGACAGGTCAGGTTCCCGTTACTCGACATCTGGATCAGAGACCAGAGAGACCGTGGAATGGTGTTATTCCATTACCTGTAGACGCACAGCTCGGTAGAGAATTGAGGATCCAACGAACCTTTGAATATCTCAAAGCACAGGCGGAGAGACGTCAGAGAAGGAATCGTGCGAAGAGGTATCATAAACCGCTTCTCGTGGGACAGAAAGTTTTAATTAAGAAACCCGCCAGTTCAGATCCAGAGGCTCGGAAGTATAAGAAGTTTAATTTTTCTTACCACGGCCCGTTCGAGGTGATAAGAGACCTCCAGAACAATGCATACAGGTTAAGGCATTTAGAGAATGGAAACGAGGTCGTTATGAACATAGCCAACTTGAAAATTTATTACTCGCCAGAAGAATTCGATGAACCAGAAGAAGAATTAGTAACGCACACCCAACTCAACGTGGAGAGCGGAGGCAGCCAAGCAGGCAGACCTGAATGTTGGAACGGCGAGACGGGACGAGAAGCAGACAGTTTACCCAGTGTAAGCGGAGAGCAGAAAGAATGCCAGTGTTTGCGGGAATTCTATGAAGAAATGGTCAGAATGGCTAGAGAGGTTGAGGCTGTAAACGCGACCCTTCGCAGGGAGAATAGACAGCTCAGAAACAAGGCCGAGTGTGGAAGGGGGAATACTACTAACCCACTCGCAGCCAGACAAGGTGAAGGACCCCAGACGTAAACACAGACGGTGGTCGACAGTCAGCTGGTTACTTATATAAGCCACTTGCATTGGACTTTTATAAGTTTTGCAAGGGGAACATGAACCCGATGGGGTTATGCTGACTGGAATCGAACATGGTTCTCAGAGACTGTGATCTCAGTAAAAAGGTTCCGCCAGGGAGCGAACCAGAGATCTGTACAGGGAGTTTCTTGGTGAAAACCCCTCGAAAGAGATGGATATTTAATCACTGGCGTGATTTTGATGAAATGGCATTATTTGTTAAAATAATGTAGGAAATAATGAGCGGATTATATCATTATAAGACGATTTGGTGTAAGCTATTGGAGGTTTGAAGCACAGAGGAGGGCAGAGCTGACATTTACTAATCGGCCCAGAATTGTGGGTTGGTCCCAGTGGAGCCACGTCCATCTCTGTCACCCCATTATGTCGTCTGGAGCAGGGGAGAGGCCTGAAAAATGACACAGTTATTCCCCGACGGAGAATAGATTTGGAGTAGGGGCGGAGGAATGCCCAGAAGAATCATTGATTACTCGTGATTGGAGTAACGAATCGAGATGAGAGTTGTACACAGGTGAATATCTTGGCAAGAAGATAATTTTAGAGTCTTTTACATGCGAAATTGGTGCATATTTAGTGATGTGCGTAAGGACTGTGAAGCGACCATTGTTCGCGGAGGGATGTGAAGATGTTGACGGGGAGTTCCCGGTTAGGTAGCGTCCCACGCCATGGAGAAAGGAATTAATATTAATTAATTGAACGAGCGATTCCTTTGCACACATATAGTTTTGGGACCTGTGAAGAAAGAGGAACACAATGATCATGGTTTGAAGACCGGAATCATGCTGTGAGAGGAGCGAAGATTACGCGGGAAGATGTTGCTCTACTTTCTGTGGAAATCCGATATAAGGGAGTAGACCCCAGGAGGAGCTCTCAGTTGTTGATTCTCACTTGAACCTCAGTCCTACTCAGTTCTCAGTTGAACCTCACTTTGAAACTCACTCTGTTCCCAGTGTTACTCAGTTACTCAGTGTTACTCTGTTACTCAGTTGAAACTCACTTGAAGCTCAGTCGAGACGCAGTCAAGCTCAGTCTACATGCCGCCAAGCGCAGTTACAACCAGTTATTGTCTTACTCAATTGTCAATTGTAGCACAATGGAAATAAGTTGCAATCAGTATGCAGCAAATATGCAGCAGTACGAGACAGCGTGTAAGCCGCAGACAGAAGTCTTCAAATAAGCTACGTGCAGTCTTCGAGTGAAACTTCAGTCAGCTACAGCCAGGGTGAAGCAAGTTCGTCAAGGCATAACGCATGACGGATCTATTCATCGAGACGCCGAACAAAGACTGGTATGTGTAAAAGAAACAGAAAATATGTTTGTATGAATAATAGTCGTGATACAGGCATAATCAGCCGCACGAACTATGACGAGTTCAGTTATGAAGCACCGTATAGACTAACGGTAGAACTATTGTATATAATTATTTGTGAAAGTGTTGAACTTTATTAAGCGCAGTGTGTATAGTATTAACTAATCGTATATGTGTAACTACGATAGAATGCGCTAAAGAAACTTTACTAAGTGTTTGGTATTGCCATGAGAGTACCAGATGGTAACGCTTACTGTAGGAGTAATGATCGTCACAAAAACTGTTGGAGAGTTCCGAGAGCAGATAACCAGACTTTCAATCAGGAGTTGATAACGTAAGATGCCGTCGACACCTGCAATTTCGATCTCTGCTAGGGAATTTCAGCATTGAAGTGTGTATAAAGTGACGAGTGTTCAGTGTAATGTATGTGTAAAAATATCATTTAAAGTAGTGTTTGATGAAGTGTTTCACATGTTTGGGGAGTGATAACTTCCTGAAAGGTATGCAACGTGTCGTGTTGGTGATAGAAATTATGTATAATCAAATGTGTGTAAACAAGAGAAATATGTCGCGTTAAACCCATTATGGCGGGCGACATGGAAGAATATGATTGGTTGGAGCCACCTTAGATGCCTATAGAGATGTAAGTACCCCACAAATTATGGTTATAATTATGTAGAAGTATGGACCGATGCATGTCTGTGATTCCGTAAAGATATTGTGAATTCCTTATAGATGCCAGTAAAAGTCAGTTAGGAGGCTGATCCTCCATGTTTAATCAGTATTGAGTTGATTTTTATTAGAGTTGAAATGATGATTTGCATCATTAAGTGGAGTAATTTTTCCCACTATGAATTAAGAATGGCAATCAGTTATGTAAATGTAACGAACGCGATTGTTCGAGTTTAAAACGTTTAGCTATGTCGGAAATTTTGGTAATTTATATGAGAATAATAATAAATGATGATTTTGGTCATTTATGTCAATGAGATTCATAATAATGGTAAATAATGATTTTGGTCATTTATGTCAGTGAGAAATGATGATAATAATAATAATGGTTATTAAGAGTATGAATGAACACATCAGGAAACAAATAAATTGTTGTAAGCGAGAATTATTAACGCTAAGTGCAAGACTTATCAATCTAAGCAGGAAGATGTTACAGTGAGATTACATTTCAGTAATTATGGAAAGAAGCTTTATATCAGAATATTGCATATATTCGGTAATGATACCAGTAATGAAAGAGCTTTTAGTGGATTGAATTTGCAGCTTAATTGAGAAGCTTATAGAGTAAATGTTAGATTTCTCTTAATATTATAGGTCGGTGTGTCGTAGCATGGAGCATTAGGGGCCAGATAGTCTATTCTACGTATGAATTCTCCTATGTCGTGGACATTGTTGGAGACATTATTTGCCAGAGTTTTAGTGAATGGACCCTAACTCTGAAGAAAAGGATTGAAATGTGTTCCGGGCTGGAATCTTTATAAGAGTCGAGGAAACAAGGACACCTCGCAGCTCTATGATTTCCCGAGAACTTATAGATGAGTTATGTACGCTCGTGGGCAGCGAAAACTCATGGCGACAGTGGTTTTGTGCGCCTATATTATACTTGAGACATCGGTCACCGCCAGGCTCATGCATTACGAACCCCGAACCTTCATGTTGGATGGACCCATGTGAGGCCATTAATTAATCATTATCCTCGACGTAGGAATAATTACAAAAAGCTCATTCAATACCTGTTGGCATAATAGTCAATTAAGATCCTTTGGGAACATATGTGTCGGTCAGGACACAGTATTTGTCTTGTAAATCTCCACTGCTTAGAGAGGGAAGCTTTCAAACTTTTAGAAAGGTCGAGATAATTGGTGGAACGACCCATCCCACTTTCTATTGTGTAGCGATTTCTTTAGCCGAGGGTCGGTGCCAACCACTCGAACCGCTCAGGCAAGTTATAAAGGGAAGAGATTCTAGACCTTGTTAAAATGACATATAATGCGAGATTGTTATGTTGAGTATTATAGCCATGTGGTTTGTGAACACATGGATAATTATAGTTCATCCTGATGGTTCATTAATTTAGCTATCTGACGAATAGTTACATGATATATTTGTACTGTCACTGGAACCAAGTCATGTAGTTGGTTACTAGATGCCAATCGCCATGAGCGCGAGGTAGTCTATCGTACAATCCGACATAAGCTATAACGTAACGTTTTATCTAGGAATCACAGACAGCATGCGGTGAAACCATATAATTGAAGGATGTGAAGGGGGTAGCTTACATAATTATGGAGTTGCACATTGATTTGGTGCAACGTCCAAATAGGTAAATGCATGCAAAGCATTTCATTGGTGAGAAGAAAAATATTAAAACACGCACGGCACACATAATTGTTTAACATAAAGAGGTTTAAGGAATAATCCTTGTTGTAATATTAAAGAAGTCACATTGTATGACTGTTATGTTAATGTACATTTGTTTTGAAGTCGTAGGTGCATCAGCGCACTAGTATATCCTTGTGAAGTTCGCAGAAGGGTAAAGCATTATGGCTAGTTATGACTTTGTTGTGATTTCATATTTGTTTACTTGTGGATTGTGGAAGTAAAAATTTTTGTTTGTTTGATTTTATGCTTTTTGGGTATTGTTTTGTGTTTGAAGCCATGATTTATTTTAATGAATTAAAGTTTTAGAATAGAGTTGTGCTTTATCATTGTAGAGTTGATACCTTTTAGCCTCAAATCCAAAATATGCACTGCAAAATTGGGGTTACCGTACACGCCTGAGAGCTGATGCTAGTTGGAGGCGGATGCATATTATCCAACGAGATTACTCACATGGGTACAGTATCGAGTCCTAGTTCTTCTAAGATGTTAAAGAGAGACTGTCGATCGACCGAATCGTACGCCTTCTTAAAGTCGACGAAACTACAAATGATCGGAGAGCTTCGGGTCGCTCTATATTTCAATATCGTCTTCAAGTTAAAAATTTGTTCAACACAAGAACGCTCAGGTCGGAAACCAGTTTGATATTCACCAATTTTGTGTTCAAGCTGTTCTTGTACTCTTTGAAGAAGACACGCGGAGAGAATCTTGTAGGTGACTTGAAGGAGAGAAATCCCTCTGTAGTTATTCACATCCGTTCTGTCACCTTTCTTGTATAACGGATGGATGAGTGCACATTTCCATTCTTCAGGTAGCTTTTCTGTTTTCCAGATATCCATGATGATTAGTGTGAGCTCCTCAAGTGTATTTGGGCCTATGTTCTTTAATAGTTCTGCAACTATGCCATCTTCTCCAGACGCCCTGTTACTTTTGAGTCTGAAAATGAGTCTCTGGATTTCTTCTTTAGTAGGTGGTGGAGATTCAGGGTTTACATGTACGGGAGTCTCTTTGGGCCATCGTGATGTTGGCTCCTCGCAAATGAGTAACTCAGAGAAATACCGAGCCAGTTCACTACAATTATCCCGGTTGGACAACGCGAGGTTTCCGCCTTGTTTTCGGAAACACAAGTTCTGTGGGGTGTATCCTCGGATTCTTCCTGCGAACGTCCTGTAGAAATCTCGCGTTTTGTGATCTCGGAAGTCTTGATCTATAGATTCCAATTGGTCCTTCATGTGTTTCCTCTTAGTTTGTCTGATTACTTTTGACACTTCTTTCCTGGTCTGAAGATAGTGTTGTTGAGTCTCGAGTGACTTCTTACTGTTGTATTTCTGAAAAGCTCTCTTTCTCATTTCCAGTGCTTCTTCACATGCAGAATCCCACCACGGGTGTTTCGTATTCTTCTTCAATGGAATAGTCTCTTTAGCTCTCGTAATGATCTTGTCATGGAACTGCTTCCAAGTGCTTGCCTTTTCCTTTTCCCATTCCTCTGTTATGTTACTTTCCTTTATCTTTTTCGTGTTAAATTTCTGAAGATGAGATTTCTTGGGGTGGATTCTTTTCGGGGTAAATTTCACTTTGATTCGCACTAGATAATGGTCGGAGTCAATATTGGCTCCTCTTCGAACTTGCACATCATGAATTTCTTTCTGTAAAGGATGTGTGATGGCCACATGGTCGATCTGATATTCTCCAAGAGATTGCACAGGTGATCGCCAAGTCTTCTGTTTTCGAGGGTGCTTCCTCAGAGAGGTGGACATTATCTTCAAGTTGTTCTGTTGGCACAGTTCAATGAGTCTCATGCCATTCTTGTTGGTGAATTTATGAGCTGGGTATTTGCCTACAGTCTTTTGGTATTCTTTTTCTTTGCCAATCTGTGCATTGAAATCACCTAGTAATATCCTTGTGTCTTCTCTAGGAACCGTTGCCACGATCTTTTCGAGTTTAGACCAGAACTGTTCTACCTTCTGCAAGTCCCTTTTATTTTCAATGTTCGTGGGGGCATGTGCGTTAATTAATGTGTATTTTTTGTTCGCACATTGTATGCGCATAGTCATTACTCTATTACTTATGGGAGTGACTTCTTTTATCGAATCAACTATGCTCTTGTGAACTACAAATGCCATACCCAAGAGGGGGGTGCCACCTCTTCCTATTCGTTTGTCCGTCTTACTTTTGAAAATACGGTAGTTACCATAGTCTAGTGTGCTCTCATCTGTAAAGCGTGTTTCCTGAAGAGCTAGTATCTGTATCCTTTGTCGATCTAGTTCTGATGTTAAGGTGTGTAGTTTGCCTGGTTTTAGTAATGTGTTGATGTTGAAGGTCCCGATGTATGTGGGTGTCTTTGATGGTAGTTTGCCAGAGAACTCCGACTTTCTCTGTGATCGTGGTTGTCCAGGTCCCCCAGAGTCCGAAAACCTGGTTGCCGTCCATGGACGGGTGGATTGGTTACCACCTGGGGTAATTCTGTAGTTACTCGCACGAATCATAACTGCTTGTAATCAAGGATTAATCCAGTATTTCCACTGGGAGTTTAGGACCAGGGATTGCTAGTTCCTGGAACATAAGTTATGCAGCCGTACCTACTAGGTAAGCAGACGCTGACCACTTTGCCGCTCGATCCAAGTCAGACGCGAAGTGGATTTCAATTTTGGTTCTTCCGCCCTCGCTGCCATTGAGACATAGGTCCTCCTCTGCCATCGAAGCCGTTGGCCATTGTTTTATTCACCTCAGTTGATCCGCGGGTGCTTATTTGACTAGGTCTTATTCGCACCTTTCCTGTATATCTACAGGAAATTCCCCATCAGCCATCGGGACGCGCCGTGTCGGGGTTGAGGGCCCCCTTCCCAGTGTCTCACTCAGGGTTATGCTTAGCTCGTACTCAGTTCGGAACTAAACCCCCACGTGAGTTGACTAGGTAATAATGTAGTATGCTCTCTAGTACAAAAGCGTCACATTGCCGGTCGTAAAGATGGCTGACAATAGTGGCCGGTTGTGTGACCTAGGTAACACCGAGACTATACAGACTAGTGCGTATCCTATTCATGGCCTCCATGGGATCAATGACAAAACAAAACAAAATGGAGACAGTTAGGTCAAAGGTGTTAGTCAGATATACGGAGTGACCTCTAGATAGTGTTATCTATGGAATAATATTGTCGCAATTACCAAGATGGCGGACATTTATAGCACAAAATTCATATTAAATATTACTTTAAAACACTATTACACAGGAACATATACACTAGATAACACTAACACACATTCAGCACTAAAAGTAAAGCCACTATTATTCCCTGGAAGCCACAAATGAAGCACAGTTCCTCCGTATTGGCCGATATAAGACGCAGCATCATTACCCATGATCTCACCCACTGGGCACGGTATATTATATTATTATTATTAGTATTATATTATGGCGTACAACGAGGAGAAAAAGCCCCTCGGTGCCAGAAACAAAACTTGGGGGCCTCGAAAACTACATTATAAGGCTCTAAAACCAACAGTATCTGAAATATTCCCAGAAAAATAATTTAATTCAATTTAACAAACTAATGAAGGAATGGAAATCGGTAACCATGATAACATTATCTCAAGGGGTGGCATCCAACTTTCCATCTATTTCTGTAAGAAGCAATGTCACTCCATTTATACCTTGCCACGGTGGGTGAGTGGATAGCGTGACGGTCTACTAACCCCAAGAATGCAGGTTCACTCCTGGCCGTGGTAAGTGATTTTTGAAAGGCGGCAAAAATACGACTCGCATGTCGTACGATGTTGGCATGTCAAAGAACCCATTTGAATTCAGTAGGCCGTGTTCATAATGGCAAAATTAATCTCAGCAGTTTCCGCCAACACAAAGTTCCTCATTTTTCTACTAGAAAGTGCTATAGTGTTCAAGGAGCTTAGATATCTACCCTCCTTGACTTTCATAGTGATTCAAGGAACAACGAAATTTCGAAATGCAAGCTACCCTCTGGGTGTCAAATTACGAAGCTTGCACCCGGCACCCGAGGCCATATGATATTATTATTAGGCTACTCCATTTATTACATTTCTGTGAAAGTTTGCAAATAGCTATAAGGTTATCACGGAACCAACGTAGACTGTATAATTCGTCAATGCAATTAAGGGGGTCAAGGGGTAACCTAGATTTTTTTCATGCAATTTCACGTGCGACATATAGTACAGAAAGTCTATTATATCTCCAAACAGCAACATTATTTTCAAAAATTCCTGAATTGAATCAGCATTTTTTGCGGCTTCTAGGAATTTGGGCCATTTGAGGCTAAAGAACCTGAATTTTCATTCACAACAAGCCTTTATAATTTATGAAACAGATCTTCCTGTGTATGGGGACCTAACACAACGTAGAGGGTAATTTTTATGTGAGGTGCATTGCGTTTCGTCTACAAGGCTTTCAAATCTATTTCACGTCAAGAAGCACACATTAGGTGAATTTAGTTTGAGAGCACATTTTAACTAATCTTTTTTTTTTTGTCGACATACGGGTTCATCGTAGGGATGATTTTGTTTGATACTGTATGGTAGATATACCCATATTTGGATATCTGGGTGATATGTTGTAGACAATAGAATTGTCTGTCTGTCTTTCTGTGTATCTTTATGTACGCCTATAAATCGTGTTCGGATGCTTGGTGCATAGTAAAATTAGGTATGGTAAACATGAGTCAATACACCAATCATTTATAAAACTCCTCACCGTACTTTTCATATAGTTGAAGGGTGGATATAGGGAAAAACTTCTCAAAATACATGCTAAAATAGGCGAAATATAAAAATTATCCTAGAAGGACGACCAAAGTATATGTTGCGCTTCTCATTGTGAGACACAAAATTCGCGAGTCTATAAGGGCTCTCCGAAAATCACATTTTAAGGCCCTTAAATTAACAGTGTGTGTGATATTCCCAGAAAACTAACTTCGTTCTGATAAACTTGTGAAGGAATTACAAACCGCTAACCATTGCAACAGTAGCTCAATTGATAATGTATGGTGTTAATACATAACACCCTTCGAAGAACGGGTACTTCTGCTAGTAAATAAATAAATAAATAAATAAATAAATAAATAAATGAATGACAGACAGGGAGACGGTCTCTAACCTCTCCTCCTTAACTGTGCCCCGGGAAAGGTGATAAGGGAGTGGCGAAAGGAGATAACTAGTCAGGGGCTACCAAGTGATATCACTTTGGGACACAAGTGTAATGGGCTCAGTGTTGGTTGCCTGGCATTTGCCGACGACCAGGCACTTCTATCTAATTCAATAAAAACTTCTGTGAAATAGCTCAATGTTCTCACGCAACATGTGTCACTTGAAAAAACACAGTACATCACTAACATCAGTGAATCTCCTTGTACACTGCATTTGGACCAGGGAGATATCAAGAAAAATGACAGATTTAAGTACCTAGGAGAAAGGCTGGAACCGAATCTCTCGAAAGTAAGGGCATTATCAACTCGAGTTAACAACCAGGTTAACTAACCAGGAACACATATAATAAGAAGTGTCTCTCCCGAAAGACTAAAATGAGACACTACCAGACAGTTATACGTCCTGAAGCCTTATATGCTTCAGAATGTCTAGTACTCAACCAGAAGGGACTCACAGACAAACTCGAAGTACATGAGAGAATGACAATGAGGAAGATATGGGGCCGTTAAGGAATGTAATGAATACAGAAGGTGACCTAATCGAGAGCTCTATACGTACTGTAAAAGAATCATGGATGTTGTTAGGAAACGACGTCTAGCATTTTATGGACACGTCTACAGGATGCATCCTGCCAGGTTGACTAGCCAGCTCCTCATTTACTGGCAAAAGCGGAAGACCATGTCACCATGGTTTTGGGAAGTGAGCAAAGATCTGCAAGAACTTGGAGGGACGGAAAGAGACTTAAAAGACCGGACATCTCTCAGGAAGATACTTCAGCAATTGAGGTTCCAGAACAAACCGCCAAGAAAGAAAACAGGTGCCCTCTGAACACAGGAGAAGAGGGAACAACACAGCCAGAGGATGGTAACGACTGGGCAAACATCAAAGCCCACTCCAAATGTAACAGTTGAATGTTGTGGTCCTTAGATGGCCTTGACGAAACAAGAAGAGAAGAATGAATGAGTATGTGATTGGATTATCGACGGCGTAATTAACTCCTCTCCCAGTTTCATTATCGCATTAGTATCAAATTCTATTCTTCTTCTTTACGTGCCCCCTCCGCGACGGAGATTGGCGATCACCACTTCTATCCTTTCCTTTGATGTTGCTGTTTGAAACATAGATGCTGAGTCAAGGTCAAACCATTCTCGCAAATCTTTGACCAGGAGATTCTCCTCCTCCCTGGTCTGCGTCGTCTCTCTATTTTGCCTTCCATGATGAGCTGTTGGAGGCGATACTTGGAGTTACGAGTCATATGGCCAAAATAGTTAAGTTTCTGTTCCCTGATATTGTAGAGTATCTCCATCTTCTTGCCCATCCGATCCAGCACCTCGATGTTTCTCACCTTATCGGTCCATGGTATACGAAGCATCCGACGATACATCCACATTTCAAATGATATTGTTCAATCATTTTTGACTTTATCCCGTGTACAGTATTATGTGTGTATGAGGAGAGATCAGTCTTGTTGTTGCTTATTTTAGGTGCTGCAACAAGACATGTTAAAGCCCAAAATATAGCGTATCATTTGGGTGTGTGTGACTCTGTGTGGAATCTGTGTGATAGCATGTGTTACTGTGATGGCTGTACTAATGTGTGTATTTGTAAATTGGGGAGAGTATTGGGAAGGAGGTGGTCGTGGCCTTAAGTTAGGAACCATCCCAGCATTTGCTTCGAGTAGACGTGAGGAGATAACGGAAATCCACTATCAGGATGGCTGAGGTGGGATTTGAACCCATCTCTTCTCAGCTTTTCCTCACAAGGCTGGGTGTACCCCGTTCCAATCTTCACACAATAATTAATTTATTTGACAGAGTCGGGAATCGAACCTGAGCAGCCAAGAATGATAGTCACCACGCCCCGAGGTGGTTATTTTAAATACTAATGCTGTATTAATACACTATTTGCATATAATATGTATTTTGGATTTTATGTGTATATTTTAATATTTTGATTCCATATCACGTTTTATTTCACAGGAAAACAAGATGTTCAGTAAAGAACATATAGCCTACTTTCTCCTAAATGTATGAGTATAGTTATAACTCGTTGTTATTATCAAAGAGTATAATAGAACTATTCTTTGTTGAAGACCTTAGAAACGATTTACCTCTACCAAACGCCACGACCTAGATAAAAACTGCTACCATCATTGAAGAAAGAAAGAAAGAAAGATAAGAAGTATATCAAGAATGTTATGGATCTGGAGACATAATCGACCGGACTGGCGGCGTGGCTCAGCGGTAACGTTCTCGCTTGCTGGGCCCTAGGTTGCAGGTTCGTATCCTGGCGCAGTCAGCTGGCATTTGAGGGTGCACAAATGCGAGGGAGCCGTGTCAGTACATTTACTGGCACGTTAAAGATCCCCTTCGGGCCAAAATTCCGGCACCCCGGTGTCTCTAAAAGCAGCAGTAGTTAAAAGGGATGTAAAACCAATAACATTATTATTATTATTATTACGACCTGCCGTGGGCAACATCCAACTTTGAGTTGAGGCATGTCTTTACACGTCTGGTTGTGCATGGCTTTCACAACCCTAATTGAATTAACAAATCTTTCCATGACCCTACAGAGACGTGTGTATACAAACTATGTGGATATTTTCGATAATATAATCCTAACAGAGCGAGTGCATTCTAGCGGCCAGAATAAGAAACTTTTCAATAAAATCTGGAAGTTACCTTTTTGGCAGCTAGATGTCTCGAGTAAATCTGCTGGCGAATTATGTTTTAATTAAATATATATTTTACACCATAATGTGGACAATATAACGCTTAATAACATTTTCAAGTAACGCAAAATAGGCTGTTACAAACCCTTAAAAATAAAAAGTTAAAATGTATCGTAGTATCAACTTGTCATTCTTCAAATTCGATGCGCATAGAATGATAATGGTATAGTAATCAATGGATCCCCACGTAGACTAGTCGGGACATCTAGTGGTGAAATATCGAACAATATAATCCTAACAGAGCGAGTGCATTCTAGCGGCCAGAAGAAGAAACTTTTCAATAAAATCTGGAAGTTACCTTTTTGGCAGCTAGATGTCTCGAGTAAATCTGCTGGCGAATTATGTTTTAATTAAATATATATTTTACACCATAATTTGCACAATATAACGCTTAATTTTAAAACATCTGAGTCATTACAAAACAATAAACATATAACATTTCAAGCAAAAAAACTAGCTCTGATCGGGTTTGAACCATAGGAATCTGAGCGACAGGCTATCGCTCTACCACTGAGCTAATTGTGTCAACGAATATCGTTCTATTTAAAATGACTTACATAGAACTTGTTAGCAAATAATGATTTATACTAAACGATTTCATCACTGGAGTATATTATTTATATATAAAGCATTTCATACATAGTTTATTTATTTTTTTATCAGTACGCTATATTGCATTCAATACTCAAATTAGTGAAATATAAGTCAGGCACAAGATATCCGCTGCCATCTTGTCCTATTAATGAATCAGCTGAGCTTTTTAAAATCACGTCTGCACTATAGTATTACAAAATAAACTTTTAATTTCGTACGTGCCTCTTCCTTAGAACAGTTAAAACGATTCTCGGCTCGATAATCGGAACTGGTGGGTCCCATGATATGGATTATAAAGTTTGCATAATTCGCACGGCCGCCATCCTGAAATGGTATGGCGGACGACCTTGTAGTTTGGTCACAAGACGCATCCTATACGAAGGTATGTTGTTACCAAATTTGGTAGAGATTGGATGATTTGGTTAGTCGTTATTTGATTTTACGTTTTGAACGTTTGAGTGGCCGCCATTCAGTTTTAGTAAAGATGGCGGCGATATAAAACATGACACTGAGGTGTCCTTTGCTAGTGCTACCTTTGTACCAAATTTCGTTCAATTCGCATTCACCGTGTTCGAATTGATAGGGGGGGACAGACATTCAGAGTACACACACTCACACACACACACACAGACTCACACACACACATACACACACACAGACTCACACACACACATACACACACACAGACAGACACACTTTTTTCGCCCTGTGTTGATCTCATAAGTCTACTTTCATTTTTTGCAAAAATCGAAAGTAGGCTAATAAGGTACATATCTACATGACCTTGGTGAGACCTGTGGTCCTATATGGCCGTGAGACCTGGGCCACGCCTCAAACACTTGAGGAACGTCTCTGCGTTTTTGAAAGGAAGGTCTTGCACAAAATATATGGTGCACTATATAATGTAGAAACAGAAAGGTGGGAAAGAAGATCTCACCAAGACCATTATCAACGCTTTGGGAAGACGAGCATCAACCGGATTCTGGAGAGGAGGAGGTTGCAATGGTTGGGACAAGTCATTCGAGCTGAGGATTCCATATCCAATCGTGTTTTCAGCTCGACACCAACTGGCAGACGCCCGGAAGGCCGCACTAGAACAAGATGAAAGGATTGAGCGATAATGTCACTGGTAAAGGTGGCACGGACAGCAATTGTGGAGGACGCGAGGGACAGAGAAAGGTGGAAGATCATCTGCGACCGATACTTATGAAAAATCTCAGTCCCGCCTGTGTTATTTTATATATTAGTTTTTGTTTTGTGCTCTTATTGTCTGTCCATGGCCTGTTAATACAATACATGATGATGATTTATTTTGATATCAACTTTTGTTATTATAGACATGTTATTAGCATTTTTACCGAAGGATATAATTCTTTAAATTGTCTTTTAACCAATTATGTATGGCCTTTCCCTTGTACTCGAGAAAGAATGACTCATTTTAGCTCAATTAATGAAATCTTTTCAGTCGGTCAACACAAATTGTGCCCAATTACATTAGGTGGGAAACAAGTATTTCCATGCCTTAACATGAAACGAGATATTATTCCTCCCTATATTATTCTGCTAAGGTCCCATTCCAGTTTTGTACCGAAAATAAGGTTCCATTAACATCAACCTACACGTATGGGGTACCTACAGGTTCAGCATAACCCAATGCGTAAGCGAAACGCACTCACTTACTCTTTAAATGCCACACAATTAAATAAATACATTAAAACATGTATATTTACAATGAAATAATGAATGAATGCAACACGGTAACCATGGTAACAGAATCTCACAGGTCCATCTATTTCTGTAAGACGCAATGCAATTCAGATTATTACATTACTGTGAAAGTTTCCAGACGGTTATAAGGTTATCACTGAACAAAATTAAGCTGTAAAATTCATCAATACATACAGTATAATGCGCTTAAGAGGGTCAAGGAGCACTCCAGATTTTTTTCACGCAATTTTCACGTGTGAGTGTGGTGCGAAAGGTATTTTTCAGCCGACTATAAAGGGTCTCCGAAAACCACATTTAAAGGTGTGTCTGTGATATTCCCAGAAAACTAACTTCGCTCTGATATACCTATGAAGGAATGACAAACCCCTAACCACTGCAGCAGTAGCTGAATTGATAAAGTCTGATTATTCATACCAAGGATAAATCAGTCATAGCATTCATGATTGAGATTTTGCTAAGTGTACTCTTTACAACTAGAATATTCGCGGGCGAAGCCGCGACGGGTAATGCTAGTTACACAATAACACGCTTTTTTATACAAAATGGGAAACTTAATTGGATGACATGTTTCGAACGTCAAGGGTTAATCTTCAGATGGAGAAGGATTTGAGAAGGAAATGGTCGTAGGTTAGCGTGAAAATCAGAGTATGACAACCTTGGGTCTAAGGGATTCAATTACCAGGCTATATCTAAAGAGTGAGGAGTGCCACAATAACCATTTACGCATTGCCAATTCATTGTGTGTTTCTATGAAAAATGAAAATCCACAGCCTGTTTCCAGTCGACTGACCGGGTCAGGGAATGGAATGAATGAAGCCCCCATCTAGCGGCGAGGATATGAACTGTGCTTGCTGCCGAGGCCTGTCGCACTCCCGTGGGGCGATGATTAAATGAATCACAGATGAAATGAAATGATAGTGGAGAGTGTTGCTGGAATGAAATTGTGACAGGGAAAACCGGAGTACCAGGAGAAAAACCTGTCTGCCTCCGTTTTTGTCCAGCACAAATCTCACATGGAGTGACCGGGATTTGAACCACGGACCCAGCGGTGAGAGGCCGGCGTTCTGCCGCCTAAGCCACTGAGGCTTCTCTGTTTCTATATTTAAGTTTAATTAGCGTAACTTGGCATTTGTTTGACAGCTACTGTTGCCAACTTTCCCAAGGATCAGTGTTATGGGACTCCATTTACACTCTGGAGAACCACGTGGTCCTAGCATGAGTGTGCGGTTGGTAGCGGTCGCTTTACTGCGTTATTGCGCCAGTGCACGTAGTGCGTCTTTACCATGGAAGAGTGAAAAGGACGTGGATTGGTGGATGAGAGAATGAACTTTGCAGCAGTAACCACCTGAAGACAACCATGGCAACCGCCAGAGGGGATCTGTTTTGTCCAGCTGTTGATAGAAGTCCATGGGCAATGCTGACGAGGAATCATCATCCAGGATGTTGGGACTGGAAATGGAAGCAGAGTCAAACCAGCCAGCCGGAGTTTGTTGGAGTAAACAACGGGGGAAGATGGTGATACTGTGTCCATTAAGACCGACCACATTTGCAAATTCTCGAAATCCGTTCAGTACGAGATCATAATATCACAGGGCCTATATGGGCGCAAACTAAATGAAAAAGCTGGCTTCACTGATTCCGACAAAATGCAAGCAAGGATGAGAGAAGGAGAAATGAAAATAGCACAATTTAATTTAAAAAATCTCATTTTATTTTAAAATTTTAAAATTAAATTCTATAGTTAAATCACAAAAAACAACAATAAACTCCCCCACAAAAAATCATAAAACATAAAATATCAACACTTGGGAAGTATTCTATTGCCCACGTAGTATTATTCAACAAAATTTAATTATGTACTAAAGATTCACAAATTTTCACTTTTCGATAACCAGAAAATTAATAGTCCATTCTGGCAACGTCCATATTGATACTATTATTTATAACAGCTGGTGCAGAGTTTAAGTTCAGTTCTTCTGACTCCTGTATTCAAGACTGTACATTAGATCACTGTTCATTCTCAAGAAGAAATTATAGTTATTGAACATCACTGTTTCAAAATCAATCATTCAATGCATGGCTTAATACAACAAGTTCTGACTTATCTTGTCTATCAGAATTAAATATTATTTTATCACAACTGGATACACAGTGTCCAATCCAAAATTACTATTATTTTCTTTTAAAGATATTTTCATATATTTTAAGCTTCAACAGAAATTTGATGGTCTGTTATTAAGAAATAACCAGGATCATTCCTGTTCGTAAATTTGCTCTCATTTCATTATTTATTATAATATCAATATTTGAGTAACATACTGTACACATCAAATATTAATATTATTTAACTACAACAGGGCCATCCAGTCATTGCGCTCCGGGAGCGCGGTCGCGCTCGGGGAGAACGAGCAGTCAGACTAGCTCCTTCCCCTACCACCACTATACTGTGGCAGCGAGGAGACGGACGATGTTCGGACCGCGCTGACTAGATACGTACGTACAGTCGCGCGGCCAACGGCTCTTGTGGGATTGTTGACATATCAATAGGGTTATTTTGCCATAACAAATATACTGCATAAACAAATCGAATCGTACTCCGATGTATGGAATGTGCACGAAACGAACAAAAGTGTTATATAAAGAATATAGCGATTTATTCCAAACTGAAATGTGAACATATTGAAGAGGAAAATTCAACAACAAATTCTGTTCTTTTTAACTCATTACATCTCTGTTGCTCACTAAACATTTGGCATGCCGTTATAAGCTGACCAGAAAAATGAAATTTCCTATTCTGCTTTAAAGACTGCCGCTTCACCACTCCTTTTTAGCCTATTTTCAATTTTGAAAAATAGGCTTATGAGATCACCTTTTGTCCGTGTGTGTGTGAGTGTGTGTGTGTGTGTGTGAGAGAGAGAGAGAGAGAGGTGTGTGTCCCCCTAATAATTTCTAAACGGATGGAGCGATTTCAATGAAACTCGGTAAGTTCATAGCACTATACTGGACAACCCCGACCGTGCCCTTCAAATTTTGTTTCGTCTCACCAATCCAACATGGCGGCTGTGCGAAATATTTCACCAGCATTTAATATCTCCGAAAGTATTACAGATATCACCCTGGATTTTTTTACGGTGATAAAGGGAACTACTAGAAGTTCACCTATGTGACTTTTGAAAAACTGGTAACTACAAAACCAACATGGCGGCCACGCGAATTTGCGACATTTAAATAGACGTTTCTCGCGATTTAAACAAACAAACGCAATAAAACTTGGTACAGTATATGTTCATACACATTGTAATGCACCGACATCTAACGTCGTTCAATTGGTTACATAACCACAAGATGGCGGATGTGCAAAATAGTTCACCGGCATTCTATATCTCTGAAACTATTAGCGGTATCACCCTGAAATTTTGTACGGAGATAAAGGGCACTACTGGAAGTTCGTCTATAAGACTTTCAAAAACTAGTTAACTACAAAATGTACGTGGCGGCCAACCGAATTTGAAAATTTTAAATAGACTTTTCTCGCCATTCAATATTCCAAACGCAATGAAATCTGGTACTGGAAATATTTATGCACATTGTAATGCACTGGTATCTAATTTAGATCAATTGTTTACATAACCTCAAGATGGCGGCTTTGCGAATTTTAAAATTAAGTTTTTATTTCTTGTGTCGTAATCATGCGATCGAAGAGAAAGTTTGAATAATGAACCTATGCAATAATTTTCCTATAATGGTATATTACTCTATGGCATATACATTTAACAATTCAACATGGCGACCATCCGATATATTTAGACGGCTCTGAATATTTACGAATCTAATATAGCAATCAAACTGATTTTTTTTGTTCATAGGGGTTATGAAGATAAGTTCACCTATAGGACTTTAAATAACCTGGTGATCACAAATCCAACATGGCGGCGACGCGAACTATAAATATTCAAATGGATGTTTCTCGCAATTTAACCATCCGAGTGCAGTGAAACTTGGTACAGTAAATCCTTATACGAATGTTAATCCACTGGCATCTAATTTATTTCAATTGTTTCCATAACCACAAGATGGCAGCTGTGCGAAATTTATATATCTCCTTGTTACTTCTTGTGTCTTAATCATGCGATTGAAGTTTGAATGCTACACTAAACAATGATCTTCATGTAACAGTACATAACTTTAGGACCTACATGTTTATAATCCAACATGGCGACCATCCGAAATATTTAGTCGGTTCTCAATATCTACGAATCTATTACAGCAATCAAACTGAAATTTTGTATGTTGATAGTCGCAATTATTAACATAAGTAGGTTATATGAAAATAGGCTGTATAGTTCTTCAAGGTTCTACTTGTTTAATAGTGCAAAATATCGAAATCAAAAGTATCCTATATGTAAATCAGGTAAATCAGCTACATCCATGCAAAATTTAATTTAAATCGGACCAGTGGTTCTTGCGTTATTGAGTAACACACACACAGACAGACAGACAGACAGACAGACAGAAAGACAGACACACACCAACTCATTTTTAGCCTATTTTCAATTTTAAAAAAAATAGGCTTATGAGATCACCTTTTGTCCGTGTGTGTGTGCGTGTGTGTGAGGAGTGTGTGTGTGTCCCCTAATAACTTCTAAACCGCTTGAGCGATTTCAATGAAACTAGGTAAGTTTATAGCACTATTCCGGACGACCCCGACCGTGCCCTTCAAATATTGTTACGTCCGACCAATCCAACATGGCGACTGTGCGAAATATTTCAGCAGCATTCAGTATCTCCGAAACTATTCCCGATATCACCCTGGAATTTTTACCGTGATAAAGGGAACTACTAAAAGTTCACCTATGTGACTTTTGAAAAACTACTAACTACAAAACCAACCTGGCGGCCACGCGATTTTGCGACTTTTAAATAGACGTTTCTCGCGATTTAACCAAACAAACGCAATAAAACTTGGTACAGTATATGTTCATACACATTGTAATGCACCGACATCTAACTTCGTTCAATTGTTTACATAACCACAAGATGGCGGATGTGCGAAATATTTCACCGGCATTCTATATCGCTGAAACTATTAGCGGTATCACCCTGAAATTTTGTACGGAGATAAAGGGAACTACCGGAAGTTCATCTATAAGACTTTCAAAAACGGTTAACTACAAAACGAACATGGCGGCCAAGCGAATTTGAAAATTTTAAATAGACCTTTTTCGCGATTTAATGTTCCAAACGCATTGACTTCTGGTACAGGAAATGTTTATACACATTGTAATACACTGGTATCAAATTTAGATCAATGTTTAGCCTACTTTTCACATTTTGCAGAAATGAGGAAAAAGTAGACTTATGAGATCGGGCAAATGTGTGTCTGTCTGTCCTTCTGTCTGCCTGTCTGTCCTTCTTACTGTCTGGCTGTGTGTGTGTGTGTGTCCCCTATCAACGCCTAAACGGCTGCAGCAATCAAAACAAAATTTGGTAGAAGTAAAGATCTATACCTGAATATCTCACGGCCATATTTGAAAATTATGTCAGTGCTACCAACTGCTAAAAAATCGCAATTGAAATTTGAGCTCCATGTTGGATATCTTGGAAGGTATGAATGCCAGCTATTTTAAAATTGGCACACGTATAGATAATAATATTGCAGTTTAATTTCCAGGAGGCCATACATGGCAGTGTTGCCAAAATGATTATAAGCCTGCTGATAGGTCCAAATTATACATGCATATAACTTCTACACTATCAATTGGATTTCAACCAAATTTCGTATGTGCTATAAACAGATATGACTGAGCTTATTCTTAAGGGCCACTAAGGCTGCCAACTGTTAATAAATGCTCTCATTTTTTAATCCAAATACCCATATAACAGAAAGTATGCAAGCCGACAGCTTTAAACTGTGCACACGTATAGTACCTGACATTCTATATTAATTTGGAATAACTTATATACGTCAGTGCTACCAACATGATTCTAAGCCTGCTGAGAGGTCCAACTTTAAATACATGTAACTTCTATACTATCATTTAGATTTCAACCAAATTTCGTGTGTGCTATGTGTACAATAACAGATATGGCTATGCCGATTCTTAAGAGTAACCAGGGCTGCCAACTGTTAATAAATACTGACTCTTTTTTTTGTTACCCTAATATCAATATATCAGAAAGTATGCAAGCCAATAGCTCTAAACTTTGCACACGTATAGTACCTGGCATTCTAGATTAATTTGGAGTAACTAATAAAGGCCTACGTCAGTGCTGCCAACACGATTCTAAGCCTGCTGATAGGTCCAATTTTAAAATGCATGTAACTTCTATACTAACTAATGGATTTCATTCAAAATTGACACAACAATAGATCATATTACTTCAGATTATTTCTGAGCAATACATGTATGTCATTGTTGCCAACATGATTTTACGCGCGCTGATAGATGCAATGTTTAACTGCTTGTAACGTCCATGCTATCCATTGGACTTCGACCAAATGGTGAGTTCTGTACCTTAAGAGATGGAACTAAGAATATATTCAGTCCCCAGGGCTGCCAACTGTAGTTCTCTATTAGGCTACATTATGCCAGGTATACAGTATTTCGAACTAATTAGAAATTTCGATATTACCAACTTAATTTCGTCATTATTCTAGATAGATCCATATAGATTAATCATTGGCATGCATCTTAAATTTTAAGAAAAGTAGGCTCTTTAGTTCGTCACGGAACTTCTTGCTACATAAACTCAAGGTGGCGGCTTTGCGAATTTTAAAATTAAGTTTTTATTTCTTGTGTCGTGATCATGCGATCGATGTGAAAGTTTGAATAATGAACCTACGCAATAATTTTCCTTTAATGGTACATGACTCTATGGCCTATACATTTGACAACCCAACATGGCGACCATCCGAAGTATTTAGACGGCTCTGAATATCTACGAATCTATTATAGCAATCAAACTGATTTTTTTTGTTCCAAGGGGGCTATGAACTTAAGTTCACCTATAGGACTTTAAATAACCTGGTGATCACAAATCCAACATGGCGGCGACGCGAAGTATAAATATTCACATGGACATTTCTCGCAATTTAACCATCCGATTGCAGTGAAACTTGGATAGTAAATCCTTATACGAATGTTAATCCACTGGCATCTAATTTATTTCAATTGTTTCCGTAACCACAAGACGGCAGCTGTGCGAAATTTCAATATCTCCTTGTTACTTCGTGTGTCCTAATCATGAGATTGATGTTTGAATGCTACACGTACACAATAATCTTCATGTAACAGTACATAACTCTAGGACCTACATATATAAAATCCAACAGGGTGACCATCCGAAATATTTAGTCGGTTCTCAATATCTAGGAATCTGTTACATCAATCAAACTGAAATTTTGTATGTAAGTTAGTTAGTTAGTTATTGTTGTTTTAAGGGGCGGAACTACGAGGTCATCTGCCCCTGTTTGTAAGTAAATAGAGGCAATTAACATAAGTAGGATATATGAAAATAGGCAGTATAGTTCTTCACGGAACTACTTGTTTTGTATGCTGTTCAGTCATGACCACTGCGAAACTGATTTACTTACACGCTGTCAACAAAGCGCATTGGACTAGAGTAGCGACCGATGGATCGGCTGCACACTTAAGCGCGCTCGGCCAGTCAAGCTCCTCCCACCACTTCTGAAAGTACCTTCCAACAAAGCGCTCTGAGCACTGCTTTGGGGCGCGGCCGGAGTGCTAGCGCTCGGGGAGCGCTGTCTGGATGGCCCCGAACTAGAACTTCATTTTTTTCACCGCATTATTTATCAGCCACAATCATTACATTATCTTTTCAATTTGTTGTTCCAGTTAATCTCGTTCTTTTATAAATTCCACAAAAACAATTTCTAACATGAACATAATTTTGTGTAAACAATAATAATTTACTCATCCAATCCTAAGGATTTAATTATAATAATGTCATAATAGTGCAATTTATTTACACGTTAATTTAGTTTTACTTTATCATAATTTCATTAATTATCAAATTCCCAAAATAATTATAATTATTTAATTCAGTACCTCATCTGTATATTTAAAACACTAAGCTGTTTTTTGTACACACGAGATTGTGAAAACGACTTAACCGATTGGCTTCGTAGAGCACTCTAACGAAAGCTCTTGGCCTCGAGATTTGCAGAGTGTCTCTAAAATAAACAAATATATTACGGTATATTTTTAAATTAATATAGAAAATAGCAGAAAACTTTCCCCTCACGGACGTACTATGTCCCTATCCTGACGTATGCCTTGGAGGCCTGGGTTATGAAAGGAAGGGTGAAGAGCAAAATACAGGCCAGTGAGATGAGGTTCTTGAGAAGCAGTATTGGAGCTACAAAGAGGGACAGAATAAGAAATGAGAGGACCAGAGAATTAATGAAGGAGGAACCATTACAGGATGGTATAGAGAAATCTAGACTTAGATGGTATGGACATGTAAAACGAATGGAGGAGAAGAGGATACCCAGGAGGATACACGAGACGAAGTGGGAAGGAAAGAGTCCAAGAGGGAGACCGAGAGACAGGTGGCTGAAGGGGGTGGAAGAAAGCGTGAAGAAGAGAGGAGAAGACTGGACAAGGGTGGAGGCTGAGAGATGGTGGGAAGACAGAAGACGTTGGAGAGGCTTGTGTTCCAAACAGACCCGGCCAGTGGCTGGAAACTGTGCAATATGATGATCACCTCATCACGTTTTCAGTCATGACCAGCAATATGTTGCAATGCTGAGAGTGCTATCTTTTGACGCCCTTAAAGTTTCAATAGTGCTAAAAAGTAATCGTACAAAGAATGTAACTTATATAAGAAGCTTCTTCAGTAATTTTGTTTTCCATTGTCCGTCATGTTTTGACGGGTTTCATCTAGTTACTTATTATTAGAACTTAGTATCCTTTACTATCACTATCAACAAGCTTGCCACGGTGGGTGAGTGGATAGCATGTCGGTCTACTAACCCCAAGATTGCAGGTTCGCTCCTGGCCGTGGTAAGTGATTTTTGAAAGGCGGCAAAAATAAGGCACGCATGTCATACGATGTTGGCATGTCAAAGAACCCATTTGAATTCAGTAGGCCGTGTTCATAATGGCAAAATTCATCTCGGGAGTTTCCGCCAACACAAAGTTCCTCATTCCACTACTAGAAAGCGCTATAGTGTTCAAGGAGCTTAGATATCTAACCTCCTTGACTTTCATAGTGATCCAAGGAACAATGAAATTCGACATGCAAGCTACCCTTTGGGTGTCAAATTACAAAGCTTGCACCCGGCACCCGTGGCCTTACGATATTATTATTACTATCAACAACATATGCTAACCACATTTTCTCTTTTCACACAACATTATTATTAATTCGGGACACTATCTCCCAGTGGACGACTCGTCGCCTCAATGCAAAACATAATTTGCAACAACGATTCAATGCCAGCACTCCACGCTGCATATTATTCAATCTCATTAACAAATACCCTTGTATTTCACACTAGTGTTATATTTTTGCCACACTGACAAATTTCGTATACTTTTATCCAAGCACCACATAGTTGTTATAGTTTAAACAATGTCTTCTAAATAAGTGTTTTATTGATATCTGGTCGAAACCCTTCGTATCTCGCTATCTGACAATGGTTTCCCTATTTTATACACGCTATTTTATTTCGAATACCTTCCGTTCCTATTTTCTATTTTCTTTCGATAGTGCATTTCATAAATGTGCAACTTATGTTCATTGGATAACTTCTATTTGGTTCTTTCTGCCAAATTCAATAACAAATTCTATTTAACATATTATCAGGTCTCCAAATTACATTATTTTATACGTTTTGATGCTGAAGTTTAAATAATTTATCGCAGATATTATACGATTGTTTGTAACATCAAACCAAACATGTATTATTATCATCTTGTAATGAGATTTTACTACCATTTGACTTCTAGTAAATTAAGTTATTTGAAAAGTCCATGATTTAATAGAGATGCAAAAGCATTCATGTCTAAAGTGTAAAATTAAGAAAAACTAATAGGGCATCTGCTTGTCACTCTATCAAAATTTTCGTTGACGAGAATTCAACTAAACTGATTATACTGTACAACTCGAATGAGTATTCCAATCGGAACAATAAACCTGTGAACATATTCACCTATAATTCAAAGCGTAGAAAGTGTTGATATTTTATAGTAAATGAAAGTCCCCAAATGCATCCTGCTAGCTACTAATAATACATGTTCAGAGTTAGCTCACATTGCTCCGATGTTTATGACGTGACGGGTCCTCGGTTGTACATCATAGTCCAATGGGTCTCACGAGGTGCCTGTTGTATGGCATGCATTCCGCTCGATCGTCATCTTCTTCGGTACTTGAATCCACCGTCATCCTACCAGTTCGGTATTTAGCAGTTCATATTCGCGTTCATATTAATACACTCGGCAAGTCCACGATTACTCTCGTGAATGTCATACATAATAGCTTGTGCTATTAGAAACATTATAATGGTTTCATCCACTCATTCAACACTTTCGAAACTCGTAATTATATTCATTTGTAAAGTGCAGTCCTTAACCATTTAAGACAGTTTTGAAATGACAATTTGTTTTCTTAGGAAATACGCTGACTATCATGGTGTGTTCAAAGTCGTAGATTCCTGTAGTAAAGCTCATCTAACATGAGGAAGGAATATTATTCCACGCATCACGCTATGCAATGTTGGTCTCAAATCGTCTAGCCTGAGTTTGGGTAATTGAGAATGCTCTAACCAGACCCGCAAAAGCAGATTGGCCCCACTAATTCTCCTAAACTGGATAAAAGGTATTCCCTTACACAATCTGTTCAGAACAGATAGCCCCAGGTATTTCAAACGATTCTAGATTGGTATTCCAAGAATTTTACAAGTGTTGCCCACTGCATATCCGGTTTCACTCCCTCTTACTCCTCTTCAGAGTAGGTTTACAAAAATGCTCATAACTTCGTTGTTCCTAGTTCGATTTTCATGAAACTTCTTCTGGCGGCTTCAAGAATACCTAGCCAATCAATTCAAATCTCAAACGTGTAAAATTACCATTAATGAGTTTCGCTAACTTCGCCATTAGCGCCACGGGTGTCTCCCTCGTGCGATCTACGAGCTCCCCGGTGAACTGCTGACCAGCGCGCACTTCAAAGTTTTGTCTCGCTGTCATCCCACGAAAAATGATCTCATATGGCCATCCTCAATACGGGTACAATACTTCTTGGTTCACTAAGGGACCATTGGCCACGAGAGACTCTTGCCACAGCTGACAAAACGAAGGTCTGACACAAAACTTGCATTATGTACTGTAGTAGAATTAGTCTTTGGGAACAGTTCATGTAGTCAGTGTAGTTGTGAATTGTTGCATTATTAGCCTATTTTCATTTTATGAAAAAAAAAGGCTTATGAGATCACCTTTTGTCCGTGTGTCTGTTTGTGTGTGCGTGTGTCTGTGCGTATTTGTGTGATTTTTTTTGTGTGCACCAATCCAACATGGCGGCTGTACGAAATATTTCACCAGCATTCAGTATCTCCGCAACAACTACCGATATCACCCTGAAATTTTGTACGGTAATAAAGGGCACTACTAGAAGTTTACCTATGGGACGCGTTCAAAAACCTGGTAAATACAAAACCAACATGGCGGCCAAGTGAATTTGAGACTTTAAATAGACTTTTCTCGCGATTTAACCATCCAAACGTAATGAAACTTGGTACAGAAAATGTTCATACACATTGTAATGCACTGGCGTCTAATTTAGTTCAATTGTTTACATAACCTCAAAATGGCGGCTGTGCGAAATATTTCACTGGCATTGTATATCTCCGAAACAATTACAGATATCACCCTGAAATTTAGTACGTTGATAGAGAGCACTGCTATAAGTTTATCAATGTAATTTTCAAAAACCTATAAAGTGCAAAACGAACATGGCGGCTAAGCGAATTCGAAACATTTTAATAGACTTTACTCTTGATTTAACCATCTGAGCGCAGTAAAATGCGGTACAGTAAATGGTTAAACATATTGTAATGCAATGGCATCTTATTTAGTTCAATTGTTTATATAGGCTAACCTCAAGATGGCGGCTGAGCGAAATTTTGAAATTAAGTTTTTATTTCTTGTGTAGTAATCATGTGATCGAAGTGAAAGTTTGAATAATGAAGCGACGCAATAATTTTCCTTTAATGGTACATAACTCTATGGCCTATACATAAAACAATCCATATGGCGAGCATCCGAAATATTTTGACGGTTCTCAATATCTACGAATCTTTTACAGCAATCAAACTGAATTCTTTTAAGTTCATAGAGGCTATGAACATAAGTTCACCTATAGGTCTTTCAGTAACCTGGTGAGCACAAATTCAACATAGCGGCGAAGCGAAGTATAAATATTTAGATGGACATTTCTCGTGATTTAACCATCCGAGTGCAGTGAAACTTTGCACGTTAAATGCTTGTACAAATGTTAATCCACTGGCATATAATTTATTTCAATTTTTTTCATAACCACAAGATGGCAGCTGTGCGAAATTTTAAAATCTCGTTTTTACTTCTTGTGTCCTAATCATGCGATTGAAGTTTGAATACTACAAGTACACAATAATCTTCATGTAATAGTACATAAATAAAAATCCAATCTGGCGACCATCTGAAATATTTAGACGGTTCTAAATATCTACGAATCTATCACAACACTCAAACTGAAATTTTGCATGTTGATAGAGCCAATTAACATGAGTAGCATATATGGAAATAGCCTATATAGTTCTTCACGGAACTACTTGTTTTTGTAACTACTATTTCGCTGCGTGTTTATATCACGCAATTCTCCACGAGGAAATTACATTTCGCCGTAAGGAAGTTGGTAGGAGAATAATAGACAAGGATTTTCAATGCAGGAGTGTTGCATTTACCTGTTTACGCAGACTCTAAGTCTGGTGCTTCGTCTTTAGAATCCGATTGATGGTTAGAATGAGCTATTTTCTCATGTCATTTGATGGCACATTTTCGATTTTGAGATAATTAATTCAATTTTAAACGACCTCTTGTCGTATTTCCACAATTGTCGGAACAAACAGCCTATTATGTATTTTATTCGACACGGGACTAAGATACAAACATTTACGGATGGGGACGTGGAATATCAGAACGCTGAATGCACCAGGAGCAGTGAAGGCATTGGATGAGGAGTTGTGCAATTACAATATGGATGTGGTTTCCTTACAGGAGATCAGATGGAAAGAGGAAGGCATACAGAAGGGAGAGAACTACACTATATTTCACAGTGGGACTGGAGGAACAAAAGGGCAACTTGGAACAGGAAGAGCAGTCAACAATAAAATAGTGCACGCTGTGGTTAAATATGAAGCAATCAGCGAAAGGCTATGCTACGTGAGAATGAAGGGAAGGTTTCAGAGCATGTCCATCCTCGCAGTACATGCCCCTACAGAAGAAGAGAACGACGAGGAAAAGGACTCATTTATGAAATGGTTGAACAAGTATACGACGGGATGCCGCAATACGACATGAAAATGGTGATGGGGAACGCAAACGCAAAAGTTGGTGTTGCAACTGCAAATAGAGGTGTGAGCAAAGAGTCTAATGATAATGGATTAAGGCTGGTAACATTTGCAACTGTAAAGGACATGAAGATCGCCAGCACAATGTTCCCACACAAGAAGATTCACCTAGGAACGTGGAACGCTCCAGCAGGGCGATATACCAACCATATTGACCACGTTTAGGTGGATTCAAGACATGCAAGTGGAATCGAGGATGTCAGAGCAGTACGAGGAGCAGAAGTGGGAAGTGATCACAATCGGGTATTAATTAAAGTGAAACAAAGAATATCACGAGAGAAGATGACGAAAGCAGGCACAATAAAAGGCAAAATAGACTTAAGCCTACTGGAAAATGAGAAAATACGAAGTGAGTACCAGCTAAAGCTACAAAATCGTTTTCAAGTTCTGGAGGAGCTAGAAGAAGGAGAAAGGAAAGAGGAAGGGGGAAGATAACAGCGGGGAAATATTCAAATCCATTGTGACTGAGACTGCAAAGGAACACCTAATGAAGAAAGAAAATAAAGGACAGGACAAGATATGGTTCAGTGAGGAGTGCAAAGAGGCGATTAAAAGGAGAAAGAAGTACAAACAGAGGATGCTAGATAACGACACCCCTCAATCCAGAGAAGAATACGTGGAGGCAGCGAGAGAAACAAGGAAAGTAATACGTAAAGAAAAGAGGCAGTTCATCAACAAGCAACTGGAAAAAGCTGAAGAAGACAGAAACAAGCACAATGTAAGAAAATTCTAGAGGTATGCAAGGTAGTTCAAGACGGGGTACCGACCAAGAATTGTTGTGATGGAAAACAATGAAGGTGATTTGGTGGCTGGTCTAGAAGAGGGCTTGAAGTTGTGGAAGGACTATTTTGAAGAATTGTTGAATGTCCCTGAGGGAAAAGAAGTGACTGAGGATACAAAGGCATATGAAGGACCCCGACCAAATCTGGAGGAGCCTACAATGAAGGAAATGGATGAAGCTCTAAAGCAAATGAAGAACAGCAAAGCTCCAGGAACCGACGGCATGGCAATAGAACTGCTAAAACAAGGTGGAGAAGCATGCAGAAAAGCACTGTATCGATTGATACTGCAAGTATGGAGAAATGAAAAGATGCCCAATGAATGGCAACAAGCAGTAATATGCCCAATATATATGAAAGGAATAAGAACCAAGTGTGAGAATTACAGGGGCATATCATTATTATGTAGCGCATACAAGATTATTGCGCGCATTCTCATACATAGGCTACTACCATACATAGAGGAAAATCTTGAAGAACACCAGGCCGGTTTCCGGAAAGGCATGTCAACAACAGACCAAATATTCATACTCAGGCAGATAATTGAAAAGACGTAGGAATTTGATAAGAAGGTATACTGCCTATTTATTGACTTCAAAAAGGCCTATGATAGTGTCAACAGAGAAAGCATCTGGAGGATAATGGAAGAATCGGGAATACCTTCGAAACTGATCGGGCTGACAAGAATGTGCATTGAGAAAACGGAATGTAAAGTGAAAGTTGAAGGCAGGGAATCTGAATGTTTTACTGTGGAGACGGGTGTCAAACAGGGAGATTGCATATCGCCCAGCCTGTTTAACTTGGTTTTGGAAAAAGCACTAAAAAGAGCATCTTTGATTGGAAGAGGTACGATTGTAGGTGGTGAAGTGGAACTCTTAGCGTTTTCCGATGACATTGTGGTTTTAGCGGAGGAGGAAGAGGAACTAAAAATAACAGCTGAAGTTCTAATAGAAGAAGCACAAAGAGTGGGTCTGAGGATCAATCAAGTTAAGACAGAGTATATGATTGTAACCAGAACAATGAAGAGGAAACAGAAGGAGTACTGGCAATAGAAGATATGGAATTTAGGAAGACTAGGTCTTTCAAATACCTAGGGAGTACAGTCAATGCCAACAACAACATGGAGGAGGAAGTAATGAACCGGCTAAAATCTGCAGAGAGGTGTCTCTTTTCAATGAATAAACTATTTACCAGCAGGCTATTAACGAAAACAACAAAACTCCGCATTTACAAGACAATCGTGCGACCAGTATCAATGTATGGGGCGGAAACATGGACACTGAGCAAGAAAATGGAGAGAAATATTATAACTTCTGAAAACAAGATATTAAGAAAAGTTTTTGGGCCAGTATCTGAAAATGGAATCTTTAGAAGAAGAAAAAATATTGAAATCCACACGCTGTTTAATGAACCCGATGTGACAGCTGTAATAAAGAGCAGAAGAATTGAATGGCTGGGACATGTCCTGAGAAGAGAAGAGAAAATGGTGAAGACAGTGCTAGAAGGGAAGCCACAAGGTACGAGACCCCTGGGTAGACCAAAACTGAGGTGGATGGATGGAGTCAAGAAAGACCTGGAGACACTGGGAGCCTACGAGAACATGGCTAGCAACAGAGACCAATGGCAGAGGCTAAAGAGTGAGGCAATGAACCGACTTCGGTTCGTGTGGCCAACGAAGTAGTATGTAAGGGTTAAATAATTACATGATTTTCTGTTTATAACAAAATAATTGTTATTGTTATAACAAATTGTATGGTTAAAATGAACGGAGGTAATTGTTGCAGGATCAAAAAGAATTGTTGAACACTGTAAAATAATAATAATTATATGTTAATGAAAAAACGAATTTGTTGAGCTCACACTGGTATGAGAATTCTTGAAGAGTTATTGGTAAAGACGTCAAGAATCGTAATTTGTCTTGAGTGGAATAGTCTCTGATCCTCGTATTGAATTGCGTCGTGTAATGAGGTAGTTGTCTTTTCAAGAACATGTTTCCACAACGAATGTGCGATTGTTAACCAGTGAGCATGAATGATGATAGTCATTAACAATAATAATAATTTTCAGTGAGTTGTAAATCCGCAAGCACAATACCGTCCAAGCTATTTGTTATTTTCCACACTGGGAATTAAACTATATGTGAGTGAAATGACAGTTAAAGCTGAATTGTTTTTTGTTTGTTTTTATAAATTGTGTATATATGAATTGATATAAGAGCCGCCTTGTTAATATGTGAGACCGGTAATGCGTTAAAACAGACAGGGTTATGCCTGAAACATAAAGCTATCAGACCTGAGTAGACGAGAGCCATGCAACCAGTTGTATTATACTGATCACTATTCATCTTGGTGTTAGAGAGGAGAATTTTGTCATATGGTTGATCATGAATGAGCAGATATGCTCAGTTGAGACATAAAAATATATTGCCAAAATTAGGAATATTCGTAGAATCTGATGTAAATAGTGATTTATAATATTTAATAATAATAATAATAATAATAATAATGAAGCCTCCGTGACTTAGGCGGCAGCACGCCGGCCTCTCACCGCTGGGTCCGTGGTTCAAATCCCGGTCACTCCATGTGAGATCTGTGCTGGACAAAACGGAGGCAGACAGGTTTTTCTCCGGGTACTCCGGTTTTCCCTGTCAAAATTTCATTCCAGCAACACTCTCCACTATCATTTCATTTCATCTGTCATTCATTTAATCATTGCCCCAGAGGAGTGCGTCAGGCCTCGGCAGCCGGCACAGTTCATATCCTCGCCGCTAGATGGGGGCTTCATTCATTCCATTCCTGACCCGGTCGGAGACTGGAAGCAGGCTGTGGATTTTCAATAATAATAATGATAATAATCAAATGGTAGGAAAATTGTATTTTAATTTTGCTACCATTCTTGTTAATACTTGTAGCTAGTCAGGAGACTTCTGTAGCACATTGCATCTTGTATTTGATAAAACTTCGACTTCCAGCGCATTTAAAATATTTTCGAAGCCCTATTACTTAATTTATTATTTCTGTTGCGAAATACGTCATCTTCGTGACGTCATGTGAGGAGATCTCACGTTATATAACAGCTCATGCTATAATTATGGGACTGAGGTAACAAGTTAATTTGAACCGTGACTTGTCCTCGTTCAACGTGGCTTGTTTGCTTCAAAATATCCATTTCATTTCAAAGATATATTTTACAAGTTTTCATTATGATACAGCTTCTCCCACCAATCAGAGCTCAAGAAACAGTTGTGTGACCAATTAGGTGAGGATAGCATCGCACCTGCGATCTTTTCCATGGCCCCCTATTTTAAATTTCACTGCGTGGCGAGTATCATAGTGAGTTATTCCTGGAGGTCATGGTCAAATACAAGGTATTCTCTGTGTCCCATGAGCTCTGTGTAGTACATAAAACTGGTGAAATCTAGACAGATATTTATGAATATTTATGTTGGAACATAAAATAGTTATAATAATAGTCGAACATAAACAGTCGTATGCAACTCGCCTATAATGGTAATTAAGACACTCGTATAGAAAGTATAAAACTCGCTACGCTCGTTTTCTAAACATACTCGTGTCTTAATTATTTGCATTTTAGGCTCGTTGCATAATGTACTATTATGTGACCTTTAATTTCGTGCTTATGAGCCACTGGACCTCCATTTTATGTGGAATCGAAACCACAGGACCTGATTTATTTTCGTACATCCCACATGCATTGACTGGGAGTCGAACCCGGTTCACCTTGGCGAGAGGCAAGCAGCTTGACCACTGCACCACCACACCCCTGATACTTTAATGAACCTTATTACTTATTTTATTTTTTCAATCTTACTTTATAATGATAATCATGAAACTTTATAATTTAGCAGCCATGTAAGTCGGTGAAGCATACTGAATAGAAATATAAATTACTAGCAGTAGTACCCGGCTTCGCCCGGTGGAATGATGATAATGTTTTAAGGTCTCCTTAGAAATATAATGGACTTAAAATCTAAGTCATTTGCCCCCAAAGACAATGAGGGAGTAATATCTAGGTCATTTGCCCTTTTGATAGGATGATAATAAAAACTACTGTTGAATTGACACGTCAAACTTACAAACTACCGTAATAGAAATACATATTTCAAAATTCACAGGCGAGGAAGACTTATTGTGTGTGGTGATTAATGGTGTAATGGGCGTAACATCTACTGTAGGTCATTTGCTCTTATGATGAGGATGATAAGGGAAACTACTACCGGTATTGAATTGACACTTCAACGTATAATGTACACAATGTACTGTAATAAAAAGAACTATATCGCGGCTTCGGTGGCGTATTTGGTAGCATGCTGAGCTTCTATGCCCAAGATAGCGGGTTCAAACCCAGCCGAAGCCGTCGGATATTTTAAGAGCGTTAAAAATCCGTCAGTATGCCTTTCTTCGGAGGGGAAGTAAAGCCGGCGGTCCCATGTCAGATTTATGGCATGTTATTGAACCTTCCACTAATTACACCTGTGTGAAGCTAAATTGGATAGGTAAACAACGCTCATAGATGTCTACGTCCGTTGCCAAGAGCCGACTGCAGTGGCGTCTAGTAGCTAAGTTCCGAACTTGGCCTAGTAGTCGTTGACGGTGGCACTTGGCGGCAAAAGTACGAACTATTTGAAGAATTCTACGTTGCAGTTTCTACTTAAATTAAAAAACAGATAACACACACTAATACAGTCATCACATTTAACACCGGTTATCAGACAGATTCTACACACACCCAAAGTACACGGGGCTACATGACCGCGTTGTCACAGCCCCTAAACTTAAGAACCAACCAACCAAAAATAAATATTTTAAAAATCACAGTCGAGAAAGACTTTATGCGGCGGTGATTAGACTATTGGTATGATGCGCGTAACATCTAGGTCATTTGCACTTATGATGATGATAATAATAAGGTAATGAAAAAATGACTACTAAACGAACATGGTGTTATTTTAAAACTGATATAGGTAATTCAGATGTCTAGCTTCGATGTCTTCCAAAGTCTCAACCTTATTTTCTGGCTTAGGCCTGTACTGGATGCGTCTAGTGAAAGAGCGTACTGCTCGGCAAAGACAAAGAATATAGGTCCAAGCTGCACGAACCTGAGATGATCGCAGATGATGACGAAATATGATGACACACGTTCGGGGTTCCCCGTCCTATACAGATTGACCGGGAATCACTCACTGTTTCGCAACGGCCCTGTGCTGGCATCAGCATAGACAGCAGGAGCTAACACGGCGGGCTCTGGAAAGTAATCTCAAGTCACCTCGCGATGAATCAGCAAGCTATTCTCACAACTGACCCCCCCCCCCCAGGGTCTCACAACTTGTGGGACGTGGGTTGGCGACCACGGAACCCCAGCTGAGTCTGGCATCGCTTCTACTTCCTGGTGCCGGGCTTATTTCAGTTCTCTTTCCTGTCGGTCTCCCTTGGTCAACTCTTGTTCTCTTCCGACCCAGACTGTATTAGGGTATCCGAGGGCTAGGGAGTCTTTCAATTACCCGCCTTAATTGGCTTTGTCTCATCTTTCCTGATACCCTCATTCTTCGAGGGGTCTGCCTTCTTTTCCTTTTCATAATATCTCCTGTCTTCTGCTCAAGGCCCTCAAAGAGGCAGGGTGTGTGTAGACCCACCACTTCTGGTACACCCTCAAGGGCTCATGACTGGTGAGTTAGGAAGCTGGCAACCCAGAGGAATTCCTGAGCTACTTGCAGGGAATGGAGTGGTATGTCAGAAATTTCAAGTGGACAGTGTTACGCATCGGGTTCCAAAGGGTAAATATACACACTTTGTTTTCGATCGGTGAACGATGTAGATTTGTACCAAAGGGCCTTAATGCGGGAAATGGAGTGGTCTGTCCGAAATTTTGAGTGGACAGTGTTACTCGTCGAGTTCCAAACGGTAATTATGTAAAATCTGGTTGAGATCGGTGAAACGGTGTAGTTTTGTGCCAAGGGCCAAAATGCAGGGAATGGAGTGGCCTGTCCAAATTTTAAAGTGGACAGTGTTACTCATCGGGTTCCAAAGGGTAAGTAAACACATTTTGTTTTCGATCTGTGAACGATGTAGATTTGTGCCAAAGGGCCTAAATGCGTGGAATGGAGTGGTCTGTCCGAAATTTCGAGTGGACAGTGTTACTCGTCGAGTTCCAAAGGGTAATTATGTAAAATCTGGTTGAGATCGGTGAAACGGTGTAGTTTTCTGCCAAAGGGCCAAAAAGCAGGGAATGGTGTGGTCTGTCCGAAATTTAAAGTGAACAGTGTTACTTGTCGGGTTCTACGGGTAAGTATATAAAATTGGGGTCAGATCGGTGAAACGGTGTAGATTTGTGCCAAACAGCCTAAATGCAAGGGATGGAGTGGCCTCTCCGCAATTTCAAGCAGACAGTGTTAGTCGCAGTGTTCCAAAGGGTAAATATACAAATTTTGGTTGAGATCGGTGAAACGGTGTAGATTTGAGACAAAGGGCCCAAATGCAGGGAATGGAGTGGTCTGTCCGCAATTTCAAGCAGACAGTGTTACTCGCTGGGTACCAAAGGGTAAGTTTCCGAATATTGGTTCTGATCGGTGAAACGGTGTAGATTTGTGCCAAAGTGCCTAAATGCAGGGAATGGGGTGGTCTGTCCGAAATTTTAAGTGGACAGTGTTACTCGCAGGGTTCCAAAGGGTAAGTATACAACGTTTGGTTCAGATCGGTGAAACGGTGTAGATTTGTGCCAAAGGGCCTAAATGCAGGGGATGGAGTAGCCTCTCCGCAATTTCAAGCAGACAGTGTTAGTCGCAGTGTTCCAAAGGGTAAATATACAAATTTTGGTTGAGATCTGTGGAACGGTGTAGATTTGGGCCAAAGGGCCTAAATGCAGGGAATGGAGTGGTCTGTCCGCAATTTCAAGCAGACAGTGTTACTCGCAGGGTTTCAAAGGGTAAGTATACACATTTTGGTTCAGATCGGTGAAACGGTGTAGATTTGTGCAAAAAGGGCCTAAATGCAGGGAATGGCGTGGTCTGCCCGAAATTTCAAGCAGACAGTGTTAGTCGCAGTGTTCCATAGGGTAAATATACACATTTTGGTTGAGATCGGTGAAACGGTGTAGATTTGGGCCAAAGGGTCTAAATGCAGGGAATGGAGTAGTCTGTCCGCAATTTCAAGCAGACAGTGTTACCCGCAGGGCACCAAAGGGTAAGAATACGAATTTTGGTTCTGATCGGTGAAACGGTGTAGATTTGGACAAAAGGGCCTAAATGCAGGGACTGGGGTGGTCTGTCCGAAATTTTAAGTGGTCAGTGTTACTCGCAGGGTTCCAAAGGGTAAATATACAAATTTTGGTTGAGATCGGTGAAACGGTGTGGATTTGGACCAAAGGGCCTAAATGCAGGGAATGGGGTGGTCTGTCCGAAATTTCAAGTGGACAGTGTTACTCACAGGGTTCCAAAGGTTAAATATACAACTTTTGGTTCAGATCGGTGAAACGGTGTAGATTTGTGCAAAAGGGCCTAAATGCAGGGCATGGGGTGGTCTGTCCGAAATTTAATGTTGACAGGGTTACCCGCAGGGTTCCAAAGGGTAAGTATACAAATTTTGGTTCAGATCGGTGAAACGGTGTAGATTTGTATACATAACAGACAGACAGACAGACAGACAGACAGACAGACAGACAGACAGACAGACAGACAAACTTTGTGCTTTATATATATAGATAGATAGATAGATAGATGAGGATATCGAACCGACTAGAATAGGTCGACTGTAGGGGTTAACTCATAGGATGTTTTTCTCCACAGTATTGTATATTTCAAATTTTAGATTTCCCTCTCCCTACAAGTCGTAGGAGGGTTTGTTGACTAAATTGCTACAATTTCTGTGAAAATAAATGTTCAGCTACAATAATATAACAAAATGTCTGCTCTGATATGTTAATTATTTCCATCTTCCCTTACCTCGCATGGGAATTCAGGACAATGTTGCATTATCTCACGCCTGCATTGTTCTCAAATTTCACATATGTGTATGGTGACTCACCGGTGCCAAGATTTTTGCCATCGCTTACCGGTAGTTAACGGGCACAATGCCAAGGACCATTGGAAGAACGAGAATTTCATTCAGTAAAATATAATGTGCTAAGTACGTATGATGATATATAAACTCTTCTAAAAGCCCACGACACTAACAACAGGAACGTATTATGAAAATAATTTAGGTGTATGAAGTCATTTTCAGTGTTGCCTTAGTGATAGAAATTTAATGTTTTTCAGTCGGTCAACACGATTGTACCCAATTGTGATGGGAGGTTCCCTAATCCTGAAAAAATACATGAGATCAATAAGTAAACTTGGATGACCAGTTTCGATCGCCAAGCGATCATCATCAGATCCATTACACCTAGGCCTTTTCCCGCCCACATTTTCAGGTTGCCTATCCCCATGTCTTACCCTATTATTTAGAAAGAAATGAACCTGCGAACTGTACATTGTTTCAGAAAAAGTATAATATAATGATAACGACTGATAATAATGTATTCAAATTTTCAACAATATTAGAAAACATACCATCACATCCATATCTCTCTTCGTGGAGTCCTAAGGTTGTTGGTTCAAACCAGTATCTTGGTGATACTGGAGAAATCGCCAGACGACATGTAAACATAACCTATAACTCTCACATTGTAGAGAATACTTTCATTATATTATACAACATTTCCCAACGTGAGAAAAACGCCTAACAAACATTGTCTATTCATATCACGATACGTACTTTACAGTTTTATTTATAATTGTCAAATACTAGAAATGAGGGCCGGCGCGATATAAACCAATACCGGTATAAGAATAAACTTATTACCGGTACTCTATTTTTTTTTAAGAATCGATTCTAACAATTGGAATATTCCTTTTATTAGCACAACCAAATGAAACTACGAAATAATTTCTCCAAAAACTCATTCGGAGTAAAAAAAAACACGAAATGTTTGTGTTACCTGAAATGCCGGGGCATCGCCGTCAGGTCCGATTTCTTGGTCTCCGTTTTCACTTACATCACTATTATCATTGAAATTATCATCATTCTTCATTGACTAAAAACTCACTTTCACCACTACTAAATGATTCTGCGTCACTTTCTACGCCTATATTGAGCTCGGTTTCATTATCTGCATTCCTCAATCCCGCCAAGTTTACGAACGAAACACCTGACTAGTGTGCATGGAAGTTCAAGATAGATTTACGCTATTGTTTTGTTTTCACTGCCTTGTGGATTGTACTGCACGTTCGGAAATGCTTTATAAACACTTGAGAAAGGGGCCGATAACCTAGATGTTAGGCCCCTTAAAACAACAATTATCATCATCATAAACACTTGAGAGTTGAGAAAACTACAACCCTGATGCATAGATGGCAGACGTATGCAAATAATGCGACCGGGCGCTTTCGGGCGCTAAGGACCGGAAGGATAAGCCAAGAGACGGGCGCTTTCGGGCGCTTATGACGGGATAGGGTTAAATCTACTGTATGTCTGAAAGTATGGGTGAACGTATTTACAATATGTACACTTATTTAGTTGCAGTAGTAGTTAAACTGAAGCAACTAGTCAAAATTTGTTACGTAAGGCCTATGATATTTTGTTCAGATGTACTGACATTGGTGATTGTCCTCCAAATTTGCTTGCTTAGTGTGAATATGTGACTGCTGTTAAATGATCAGTTCAGATTGGTTTGTCTTCTCAAGCAGCAATTGGGTACAATTGGGAGATTTATTTCCGCAGTTACTTCCCTGGGTACGCGCCTGTTCGCAACACGCTTCCCAGATACCTAAAGGGCGATGCCCACTAAACAATGAAATAAAATGTTTACAGAGCGTGCTATCTCTACCTCTCAATGTGTCGCCCCACAACTCTGTTCTGTGGAAGATATCCTTCAGGTCCTCAGAATCTCACGTTTGAAACGTGAGACCTCCACGCTACTTTGCTCTAGGCCAGATTTCTTCTCCGCTGGTCTTTGATCTTTAGAGTCTCTTATTATTAAAGACTACTCCTTCGGGGCTAATGATCTTCATGTTACATTGGTTCTTATAATATACTGTATAATACCTCCGTTGGGAGTAGAGCAAGCAATTACGCGCTTCTTACTATTGGAATGCAGGGCTTGTTTAAGGGGCGTCACACAAGTAAAAATAAGTAACAATCTTATATAATACGAAGTCTCCGTGGCTTAGGCGGCAGCACGCCGGCCTCTCACCACTGGGTCCGTGGTTCAAATCCTGGTCACTCCATGTGAGATCTGTGCTGGACAAAACGGAGGCAGACAGGTTTTTCTCCGGGTACTCCGGTTTTCCCTGTCAAAATTTCATTCCAGCAACACTCTCCACTATCATTTCATTTCATCTGTCATTCATTTAATCATTGCCCCAGAGGAGTGCGTCAGGCCTCGGCAGCCGGCACAGTTCATATTCTCGCCGCTAGATGAGGGCTTCATTCATTCCATTCCTGACCCGGTCGGAGACTGGAAGCAGGCTGTGGATTTTCATTTCTTATATAATACGCCAAGGATAAGGTGTATGTTTCACAAAACTCTAGCTCCTAAACCAGAAGGAGTTAGAAGGTGTGGTTTGTACCAAAATCTTCAAAATCGTCTCAATAGTACAGGAAAAATCTTGCATTTGTTGAAAAGTCAACGAAAATATATTTATTTGTTTATAAAGTGCTTTGAGACAAATAAACAAGATTATAGCTCCTGCGAGAACTCTGCCGCATACAGCCAGCATCGCACTAGAGCAGGGTGGGTAGTCTGTACACATGGGGCGCACTCAACCCATTATGCGAGAGTTCTCGCACGGGTCCGCTAGTATTAATTATTATTGTATGACTGTGCCTGTCATAAATCAATTGATAGCATCACTTTTCAGTCGGTCAACACGAGTGTCCTGTATCCAATTAGATTGGCCAGGAGGTAACAATTAATTAAATCACCTAGTGTCTGAAATGAATACATGAATTAAATTGGATTCTGTTAAACAGAGGTTTGAAATATAATATTGTAAGGGCATAGACTACCCTCACAGCAGCTAAACGTAGACGTTGATACAGCTTGCGATAAGTTACCAGAAAAAGAAACAGAAACACAAATAATTAGCTACTAACGAAGATAGGAAATTCTTTAAGCTAGAAATTATTGTCATAATTAATTCAGTAAAATACAAGGAAATTTTGTAAAGTCACTGAAACAAAAATAGAACGAACTGGACCAAATCTGAGAAAAGCAGATAAAGGCAAAGCCACAGACGTTATGGAAAAAGCGGAATACAAAATATCAAACAATAGATTTCCTGAATCCCAATAATATTAATGAGATAGGAAAAGACCCTGCCCATTAATTACGAAATCAATTAAAAAGTTGCGTTAAGTGAAGTCGATTACCCAATTAAACCATCCATTCGTGTGGAGAAGTGTTTTATTAAGTGTATAAATAATTCACGTATAGCTCCTTATATCAAAAGTTCAGTGCTTTTCAGTCGGTCAACACGAATGTACCCAAAAGTGCTGGGTTATGACCTAATCCTGAAATAAATTACATGAGATTAATAAATACACTAGGATGACCAGTTTTGGTCGTCAAGCGATCATCATCAGATCCATTACACTTAGCTTGACGATCGAAACTGGTCACCCTAGTGTATTTATAAATCTCATGTAATTTATTTCAGGATTAGGGCGTAACCCAGCTCTTTTGGGTACATTCGTGTTGACCGACTGAAAAGCACTTAACTTTTGTTTACTAAGGCAACACTGAAAAATGGCTTCAAACCTCACAAAGATCCTTAAAAATAAATATTCAAAACACGCACCACTTGTGCGGCTATCCGTTTCTTCCTTTCATTCTTCTTTTTTTTGAGGCAGATGACCTCATAGTTACGCCTCTTAAAACAACAATAATTAACATAACTATATTCTTTCGTTCTTTCTTGATTACCTTCTAATCCTATGCTCGAGATAAATATTCCTTTTGCGTACATATTTAGTACATATTTACCAAACCTCATTTTCCGAAGAGGGGAGTCCTTAAGCAGAAGAGGATGAGGTAAACACCTGAATGGAAACGGATGTAGAACGGTACGTTTCTGGATATGGGTTCCTACTCTCTCCCCTCTACAAGTCCTACAAGTTGGTAACTGAAATTTGCAATCATCCTGTATACAGGCAGGGTGTCTCAAACCTTTTTGGTCAAATTGGTACAGGTGTTAGAGGATCCTCAACGGAGTATATTGAGATAGCTAAACAATGTGTGGAAAAGCATATTTATTGTGTTATGAGCATACACAACTTACACTTCATATCAGGCAGCTTGTTGTCCACGAAATGATGTGGTTTCAACTCGACGGTGCGCCAGCCCACTTCGATGTTTATGTCCTCGAGCTCATGAGCAACACATACCCTCACCGTTGGTTCTGCTGTCCCATGACCTGCGCAATCGCCGGATCTCACACCTCTGGAGTTCTTCTTATGGGGTTGAACGGATGAAGACCTTTTTTCTAGGGTCCAAGCTGCCTTTCTCATTGTACAACAGACATCAGGGATCTTTGAGAGGGTGCGGCAAAACTTCATGTGCCGTTGCAATACATGCTTTCAGACTGGCGGTTGTCACTTTGAGCAATTACTATGAGCATCATGGCTGGTTTGAGGTGTATGTTGTGTATGTCCATAAAACTATAAATATGCATTTCCGCCTATTGGATCCCTATCTCAATATACTCCGTTGAGGACCCTTAGGGTCTGTCCACACTCGTGCGTTTTCATCTTCCCTTTCCCTTTCAACGTGCCTTTCCTCTTTCCCTTCAACATTCCTCTTAGGGCATGCCTCTCAAGCATGCCTGAAACGCAAGCAATACCGGTCCACATTCAATCGTCAGTTTCTTTGCAGCATTCGCGATGGATCCTGCGGATGCGAGTGCACTTGTTATAATAATTGCCGCTTATTTAGTAATAAATGCTGCAAAAAAATGAAGAAAACCAGAAGGCAGTGATCAATGTGGATGAAGGATTTTTGAAAAAAAAAACGGGATTACGGGATCTTAAAAGAAGTGCGTGCGGATAATATGCTGTTCAGGAACTTCACTAGGATGTCCAAAGCCAACTTCAAATTTTTGTTTAGCATGATTGAGAAAAGAATTCAGAAAAAACACACATTTCCGTGAAGCAATACCTCGAATATGAAAACAAGAGGCTTGTACCCGAACCATTGTGATTCATAGTCTTCATCAGCCCAGGAACCCGTCTTTTTCTTCGTTACTTTTTGATACTCTTTTGAAAAGTAAGATCTCAAACTTTTGATTTTGTTCTTTACCCTCTGAATATCCAACTTGTACTTTTCAGCCATGACACTCAATGCGTCATTTCGTACTGTTTTATTCGTGTACAACTTCGAGGATACGTCCCACAGAGCAGGATGTTTTCTGTAATCCTCGATAAATTGTATAGTTTCCTCCGTGGTGGCTGACATGACGTGCACAATATTGGCTTAAATTATACAAAATGCAAGGCGAGAGGCACGAAATCCCCGAACCGTGCGGTTCGGCTTTCAACACTGCGTGCGCTACGTTCCTCTCCCTCGTTCAACTCCGAAGACGCATGCAACAACGAGTTCATCACTTGCCTCACACCTTGCGCTATGACGCATGCCTTTGACGAACATAAAAATGTACGAGTGTGGACAGGCCTTAACACAGTGATGGGCAAAGTACGGCCCGCGAGCCCAGTGCGGTCCTTGAGCTAGTCTAATCCGGCCCGCGATATGGTTTCGAATTACACTACCTACAATTACATATAGGTCATACTTTATGAAAAACTGTTTCAATCTCATTGTGTTTATGCGTTTTGTGTAATAGAGTAGCAGCTAGAACTGATTGAGTTACAATGTAACAATGAATTGAAGCAACTATTCCTCAACGTTTCGAAAATTGAGTTCTACAAGGCTCTAACAAAATCAAGCTTCCCAAACGTGAAATTTCAAGCACAGAAGATCACTTCCATGTTCACATCTTCCTATATCTGTGAACAGCTGTTTTCTACAATGAAGCTTCGCAAAAATAGCGTCGGAAGTAGATTGACAGATCACCAATTAGCTGTGCTACTAAGAATCAGCTCATCCCAGGTTCTACCAGATTATGAAAACCATTTAGAAGCACAGTCACAGTTCCATTTGTCACATACTCCTTCCTCTTCCAACAAATAATGAACGTGTGTTCATAGTGCAAAGATGAAGGAATACTGGGCTAAAAGGAAAGCTTGCCAGAGTTAGGAACCACGTGGTCCAAGAAGGTGTGCTCTTTTTTCCTAAGTTTTCTACCATTGTAGCCTATAAGTTTTGTTTGATTTAAAATTCAGAAATAATAAGTTTATAATCGATCTATAAACACGTGTTATTTTTCTTTTCGGCCCGCCAAGATTATTTTGTATCGCGTCTGTCCCGGTCCCTAAACAGTTTTCCCATGTCTGCCCTAACATCTGTATCAATTTGATCCAAAAGATTTGAGACACCCTGTATATATTTCTGATAACATGAGTGTTCATTCAACAGAACATAACTGGCGGGTGTGAACGGTTTAATTTAATTTATTCATGCATCATTGTCTTCTCTCATTCAATAAAGAGATCCGATTCAGGTATTTTAATCTCTAATTCCTAAGCAGATTATCAAAACATTTACAATTGATTATACCACCAACACATTTATATGCGATGAAAGTAGTGATTGGTTATTGAAACATCGCTTGTTTCCAAATAAAAATCTACATATTTAACAGGATTATATGATTTATAAATTTTAACAATGGTAGGAACAGAACAGCAGTTCGATAAATTGATCGCTGATTAATTTGCTAACGTCTACAAACACATGATGCATAATACAGCGTAGTGTATAACAGTTGCTCGGATAACTGAGAACTGAGAACAATGGATGGGAGTGAAATTCTGTGATTGGGTAATGGACTGATGCACTGTAGTATCGACCACGGTAGTTACGTGCGATAAGCACAACGTCTGACTGTCTCTGGACTCAGTAGACGAGTGGTTCGAACGCCACTGTGAAATAGTTCCCCGTGGTTTGCACGACGGCACCTTGTAATATACCACGGCCACTTCCTACCAATATCTTGTCAGTTTCATTTATCTTCAATCAATTCATCTCTCATTAACTCATTTCATGAGATTTAGGCTGCCTAAGTGTCTTAGCGATAGCTTTCTCACCTGCTCTACCCAAGGTCACTGGATCGAATCCTGGCGCAGCCAGTTAGCATTTGAGGGTCGCAAATGTGAGGGAGCCGTGACAGTAGATTTACTTGCACGTTAATGATCCCCTTCGGAGTAAAATTCCGTCACCGCGATGTCTGTAAAAGCCGTAGTTGTTAAAAGGGATGTAAAGCCAATAACATTACTTTACTTTCATGGAGTTAGCGTCAGGAAGGGTATGTGGACATATAACCATCCTCCATCTAAATAGTCATCACTTGTCATCCTAAATCCTTTAGATATGGGAATAATAATAATAATAATAATAAACCCATAGCACTTAGCCCCTGAAGAGCCTTGGTGTACAAGCGACCACTGCCCAGCGGTGTTGGCCTACAGATTATGGGGACACGTGTGATGAGTACGTCGATTCCCCTTGGCCGTTTACTTAGGTTTTCTTGAACGGGGCTGTCTCTCTGATCGGACAGCTACTCAATTGTCCTCACGGGGATGAGTGCAACCCATTCCAGATGTCACGTCAGTTTCTAAAATCCCTAATAATAATGATAATAATAATAATAATAATAATAATAATAATAATAATAATACTAATAATATCATATGGCCTCAGGTGCCGGGTGTAAGCTTTGTAATTTGACATCCAGAGGGTAGCTTGCATGTCGAATTTCGTTGTTCCTTGAATCACTATGAAAGTCAAGGAGGTTAGATATCTAAGCTCCTTGAACACTATAGCGCTTTCTAGTACAGAAATGAGGAACTTTGTGTTGGCGAAAACTCCCGAGATTAATATTGCCATTATGAACACGGCCTACTGAATTAAAATGGGTTCTTTGATATGCCAACATCGTATGACATGCGTGTCGTATTTTTGCCGCCTTTCAAAAATCTCTTACCACAGCCAGGAGAGAACCTGCAATCTTGGGGTTAGTAGACCGACACGCTATCCATTCACCCACCGTGGCAAGCTCTAAAATCCCTGACGGAGCAGGAGGAATGGAACCCGGGGTCTTCCGGTGAGAAGTTGGTTGCGCTAAACTAAAACCACGGGGCTGGCAATAATAATAATAATAGTCATATGACCTCAGCAACCATGTTGTAGATCTATCAAGTTGGAGCAATTGAGGTGATATTTCTGCCCTTCAATTTGGACGTTCTACTTAACACTGCCATCTGGCAGTGGATGGCCACAACACTACTGGCCGACCTATGACTGAGATGTAATTAATTATGCCTTGTTATCAACAAATATGACAGGAGAAACCATTTACGAGCCGACGTCCTACGATTCGGAATGCCGAGAGATTTTGCCGCCCTTCAGAATTCTAAATTTCTCAGCCGGGAATAGAACCCACGGTCTTGGGACCATGAACAGACCACTCTATCACTGACTAAAACAAACTGTCAAATCGTTCGAGGAGTATTCAGTATATGTTATTTGGTCTCAGCCTGGGTTCGATTCTCACCTCTTACAAGAAATGAAATTCTAGTCTGAGGATTGAGATGGAGTACACTCAGACTCGTGATGCAGAACTGAGAAGAGGTCGGTTTGATTCCCACCTTAGCCAGCCAATAAGTGCTTGACCGTTTATAACCACTTTTACTCCGGGCGAATGTTCGGATGGTCATGGCTGCCCCTTACCGAAATCCTAGTACCAATTTCAAATGCTCACTAGTACAGGCATCTTAATGACACAGATTGTACTACAGATTCCACTCACACATCCAAGTAAACGGGGCTTCATGTCCAAGATATTGGATATCCCCTAAATGAACCATCAGTATCAACATTATTGTATACCAGGTGACTCAGCTGCCCCTAATAATATTTTTTTATGCACCCCAACTAACGCGTGTTGTCAGAAAGGTCGATATTTCTCTGCATGTACCCCGTATGGAACTAATGCATTGCAAGCATAACCTGGAAACTACACTGAATTCTATTACTTTTCCCTCGATGTGAATGGAGACTAATGAAAAATTCGCAGCCTGCTTCCGGTCGATCGACCGGGTCAGGAAATGGAATGATTCAAGCCCCCATCTAGCGGCGAGGATATGAACTGTGCAAGCTGCCGAAGCCTGTCGCACTCCTCAGGGGCAATGATTAAATGAATGGCAGATGAAATTAAATTATAGTGGAGAGTGTTGCTGGAATAAAAGTGTGACAGGGATAACCGGAGAACCCGGAGAAAAACCTGTCAGCCTCCGCTTTGTCCAGCACAAATTTCACAGGGAGTGACCGGGATTTGAACCACGGACCCAGCGGTGAGAGGCCGGCGTGCCGCCGCCTAAGCCACGGAGGCTTGAACGGAGACTAATACGAGGGGAAAATAATAGTGTTCAGTATTGTGTGCAGGTTATGCTTGCAGTTAATTAGTATCATATGGGATGCAAGCAGAGAAATATCGACCTTCCTGATAACAACGCTGATTGGGATGCATAAAACAATATTATTAAGGGCAGCTGATTCATCTGGTATAGGCTACTAGCTGAGATAACATTGCATGAGAGAGTTCAGTTTAACCTAGAGCTCAGCAACTCCAACTGAAACCCCGGAAAAAATGCGAATTACAAGCTCACTGTCCTCTGTGTCACACTGGTTGACGGAGCTAGCGCTCACACAGGGTCGCACTTCAAGTTTCTGAGCTCTACTCCAATAGCGTTTTGCAATTTATAATACTTTAATTACAGAGTATTATTTCGAACCAAATGATGAAGTAATACAATTCATTCCTTCATTCAATAATATTTGTATCACGAAGTCAGTGGGGACAATCACGCGTTTCTCCCAAGAACTGCCAACTTACAAACTGATACACACACATGCTGTACACTCAAGTCAACTCTTTGGTGGTGCACTGGTCAAGCTGCTTGACAATGACCAAAGCACGGGGATTGATTCCCGTCAATGCATGTGCGATTTTTGAAGTGAAATATCACATCTGTGGTTCGGATTTCACGTAAAAATGGAGGTTCCTGGCTCACCATTTTGAGATTAACGGTCACGTAAAATTACAAAATACCTTTACAAATCAACTCGAGCTCCGTCAGCAAAGATGATGTTAATTCATTTTAGGGGATTGAGTTATCTTGGCTAGGCCCCGAGTAGTAGGATAACCTGTATTCTTGCGATGACTGTAATAGTGTGAGTAACTGTATTAGGGTTGTGGTAGGTGCCCCAGGACTTGGTTGGTTGGTTGGTTCCTCAGTTTAGGGGCTGCGACAACGCGGTCATATAGCCCCGTGTACTTTGGGTGTGTGTAGAATCTGTCTGATAGCCGGTGTTCATTGTGATGGCTGTATTAGTGTGTGTATCTGTTTTAATTCAAGTGTGGACTGCAGGCATTGAATTTTTTTCAAGTAGTTTCTACTTTTGCCGCCAAACGCCACCATCAACGACCAACTAGTTCAGAACTTAGTTACCAGATGCCACCGCAGTCGGCTCTTGACGACGAACGTAGGTACCTAAAAACGTTAGTCAAATGTCCTGTATATAATTTAGTTTCACACATGTGTAATTAGTGGAAGGTTCTTTAACAAGCCATTAATCTATGACATGGGACCGCCCGCTTTACTTCTCCTCCGAAGGAAGGCATACTGAGGGATTTTTAACGTTCTTATCAAATCCGATGACTTCGGCCGGGTTTGAACCCGCGATCTTGGGCATAGAAGCTCAGCATGCTACCAACTACGCCACCGAAGTCACTACCCAGGACTACCCCAGCATTTGCCTGTAGGGAGTATGGAGAAACCCGGAGAAAACTACACTCAGGATAGCCTCTGTTACAAGCCGGACGTTTGTTTTAGACGATTGTCCTTGACCTTGAAACTTGCGGGTGAGCCTGTACACAGTCACTCTCCTGCCCTGTCACTTCACAGTTGTCACCAACGGTCAGATGTAACGGAATTCCAGACTTGAGCACGTGACGACACCACCATGCAGAACAGTACAGTCCACGTCGAAGTAATGTTTGACGCGGAAGTACATGTTACATAGTTACAAAAGGAACGCCATTATATTTGCCAATGACTGTACTTCAGCAGTAGCGTAAGATAGTTTTGTCCATCATCTGACCGCATGGAGCAGCTGACAGCAACACAGGTACTGTAGTAACTCGACTCCATGCTTCCATTAGGATTTTTCACTCGTCTAAAACAAACGTCCGGTCTGTAGTGTCGGGATTCGAACCTGGGATCTCCGGACGATGCAGCTGCCCTTGCGGCCGTGGTGCAAGATTTAACGAGCACAGTTACGGCGCGGAGTTTTCAGCAATGAACAGCATAAAGAACAATAGCCTACTCTTCATAAATGGAATGCTTTATTAAATATGTATCACATGTCAACAATGCTTCGGATTCCGCTTCGGTGGCGTAGTTGGTAGCATGCTGAACTGCTGTGCCCAAGATAGCGGGTTCAAACCCGGCCGAAGTCGTCGGATTTTTTAAGAGCGTTAAAATCCTTCAGTATGCCTGCCTTCGGAGGGGAAGTTAAACCGGCGGTCCCATGTCATAGATTTATGGCATGTAAAAGATCCTTCCACAGACTAAACTTGTGTGCAGCTAAATTGTTAGGTTAAATTTCGTCGGAACGCTCTATCAAAAGTTCCAACGTTCACCACTAGGTATCATTGATATCTGGTAGCGAAAGTTGGAACTACTTGAAATTGAACGGAACTTGTAGCTCACCCTAAGGGTGACCTCTGGAAGCAGCTACAGACTCAGGTGAGCCGAACATGTCCTCGGACACTCCCGATACTACAAGCCATACGATAAATTAAAATAAATAAATAAAATGCTTCAATACAGACACAAAAAATCATGTGCCCATGATCTGGCTCTGTCGATATCTCCTGATATAGCTTTATTTCCAGCTCCTCTATTTATCGGTCATGCAGCAATGACGGACTCTCTCTTTTACTAGAAGATAGAGAGAGAGAGTTACTGTTTGGATACGATCGTTCCACTGATGGCTGTTTGCTTTTATCCTCTTCCTCATGTGATCCATTTCCGATAGCGGAACGTCCCGGCAATCGTCTGGAGATGTGCTTACTCACCTTTAATACACTGTCAAGATGTGAAGGTAATACACCATTACACTGAATCAATAAGAGAAGTCAGTGTGCGTGATATTAACAGTTGGGCTTCTGTTCTGCTATTCACTGCGGCGGCTTTCAGACTCCACGTCATGATTATGCCTCACATTGGATATACAGCTGCGTTATTCCTGAAGATTCTTCCAAGGGCTTATCATTCCGACGGACCACCATCACGTTCCGTCTAAAAATTTAGAGGCACTAGGATTTTTTTTAAATATGTTGTTAATAATGGATTTTGGTCTAATTTTGCATAAAGAATCTATCTATGAAATGAAATGAAAAGGACCATGTCATAACATAAAGCCTTTTATTCCTACGTAAGCATAAGGCCACAATTTATCCCAATCGCAACATATTTCAACGAACCACTACATCATTCAATGTAAGTGTTTTAAGGTTTACTTTTTCTCTCTTCTCTCTATTTTAATATAAACACACTTCTCACTTCAATATTTTTATTTCGTTTTAGATCATTGACATCTCCACCAGGGGCTGTCTTTTCAAGAATTTGTTCTTTCATCATTAACGTAAAGAAAGTTTTAACAGATCTGATTTTTAATATCTTTTTAGAATATTTTTAATTCTTTTAGAAAGTTAACGTTTTGGAAATATTATTTGAATTCATACTTTTTATAAAATTTTATGTAATCTTGCAACTTCATTCTTATCATAAATATCAGCTGTAGAAGGTTATAATAAAACAGAAACCGGTACAGTGTACTAAAGTATTACATTTCATTGACTTAAGGTATCTTTTCCTGTTTCATTAATAGAATGCAGTCCTCGATTTCATCTGTCTGTTTGTCCGGGCTAATGAGAAGAACTAATGGACTGATTTTGATGCGATTTTTACAATGTTATACTGCATTTATAAGGAAACGTTATTTCATGTAGATACATTAATCTGAAACAAAGTAAGTCAAGAATAACGATATAAGGGGTTCCGGAATGTTCCAATTCTTCACATATTTCAAGATTGTGTTTTTGTGCTATGTATTAATCGACGAAATCATAGCTTTCTAATGGTAGATTTTCTTCACATCACATTCCCCACAATGCGTCCTATTAGCAAACCCACCAAAGTGTGTGTGTTCGTCCAAGTGTGTGTCCACCCCTAATAACTTCTAAACGGTTCGAACGTTTCAATGAACCTCGGGAAGGTCATAGCACTAATTTGGCCGACCCCGACCATGCCCTTTAAATTTTATTACGTCTCACCAATCCAACATGGCGGCTGTGCGAAATATTTCACCGACATTATCTATCTCCGACACTATTACTCATATCACCCTGACATTTTGTACGGTGATAAAGGACACCATTCGACGTTCACCTGTGTAACTTTCATAAACCTGTTAACTAAAAAACGAATATGGCGTCCAAGCGAAATTAAAACATTTAAATATACTTGTCTCCCGATTTAACCAGCTAAACGCAGTGAAACTTGGTACAACAAATGACTATACAAATTAAAATGCACTGACATCTAATTTAGTTCTATTGTTTACATAACGTCAAGAGGCGGCTGTGCGAAATTATAAAGTTAAGTTTTTATTTCTTGTGTTCTAATCGTGCGATCGGAATCAACGTTTGAATAATGAACGTACACAGTAATCCTCATCTAATAGTACATAACCCTATGGCCTACATATATTAAAATCCAACATGGTGACCATCCGAATTATTTAGCCAGTTCTCAATATCTATTAATCTATGACAGCAGCCAAACTTAAGTTTTTTATGTTGATAGAGGCTATAAACGTAAGTTTACCTATGGGACGTTCAGTAATCTGGTGAACACAAATCCCATATGGCGGCGAGGAGAAATTTTAATATTCAAATTGACATTTCTCGCGATTTAAGCATCCGAGCACAGTGAAACTTGGTACGGTATATGCTTGTATAAATTTTAATCCACTGGCATTTAATTCATTTAAATTATTTTCATATCCACAAGATGGTGGCTGAGCAAAATTTTAAAATCTCGTTTTTATTTCTTGTGTCCTAATTATGCGATTGAAGTTTGAATATACCACCCACACAATAATCTTCATGTAATAGTACATTACTCTAAGGCCAATTTATAAAAATCCAACAGAGTGACCATCCGAAATATTTATAAGTTTCTCAATATCTATGAATCTATTACAGCAATCAAACTGAAAATTTGTATGTAGATAGAGGCAATTAATATAAGTAGGATATATGAAAATAGGCAGTATAGTTCTTCATGGAACTACTTGTATTTCTATTACACGATATATATAACAACTTTAAAGGAAGAGGCTACATTAGAAGCAAGGGCAAGGAACATTGAACAACAGAAAAATGGATGCTAGTGCTTCAAATGGAAGAAGACAAATCCTATGGTAATTACATATTCTAAAAACTGGATGAATCCTTGATTCCAATTTCTCAGTAAAATGTTATTCTAGATATAAAATTTCCCTTTTATTTTGGACTTTTCGGCACACGAAGCTGAAATATTCAAATGCAATTCTTCCTTATATTGTGCTATATTTTACCTTACCTTAGAATAATTTTGCCACATGGAAATGTTCACGAAATTGCTGTTAAAATTATGCAATATTAAAAGAGTCATGAAAATTTAAAATTCATTTGATTCCCAATACCTTGTGTCAAAGTAATGAAAGAGTCTTAAAGAATATCCCTGAAAATTTTGATTAGTTCCTGTTAATAGCTTAAGAGAAAAAGGTTAATCAAAAGTTGGGAATTAGCCTGGGCAATATAGGACATTGCCTTAAATGTAGCAAGTCGGGGAATAAGAACAACCTCATGTGAATTTTCATCGGGAGCTGGGTAATCCTATAAAGATATACCGACATAGCAGCGATACTATTGTTCAACATTAAACATTCTACAAAAGAAGTCTGCGACAGCATTATATATCTACTAGGGCAGATCGAGGGCCCCTATTTTTATTTAACAAAAAGAAAAAACACTGATAGTCAGTCTGAGACTATACTTTATATCATTTTAAATGCTACAAATGCTGCGTGAACTCAAAGTCCGTTAGAAAATAATAATAATAATAATAATAATAATAATAATAATAATATATATATATAAAAAAATAATAAAAAAGCAAGTGCAAACCAAGGTCAAAGGAGTTAGCTGGATGGATGACGTCACGCTCACTGGAGCGTGCGGGGAAAGGAGGAAGCTCAAGCAGTACTATGACGTCACACACCTCAGTGCATTCTCGGTACATTTCGTCCCGTCACCGTAACGTAACGCCAGACCCCAGCTAAGTCGACATAATCATTTAAAATGATAAAATACATACAGGTAATTACAAATATACGCACCTTACACTATATTTCCACATAGTCTCCAAATTTGTCCCATCGCAGCACTAAATTTGATACGCCCCTGCGGTAGAATTCAGCCGACTGACTGTGCAACCATCGTCGGACTGCTGTCTCGGCGTCATCGTTTTACCTGAATCACTGTCCTGCCAGGAACTTCTTCAGCAGACCAGAAACGTGGAACTCACGGACTGATGGTCGGTGGTCCAGACTCTCCCAGTGAAACGACAAGAGTTTGTTGGCGGTACTGGTTTCCACATGTGGTCTCGCATTGTCATGGTCCGGTGAGGAAGATCCTAGAAAAACAGCGATTCACGTGCAACGATGACACCAAGACAGCAGTCCGACAATAGTTCCACAATCAGCCGAATGAATTCTACCACAGGGGCATATTCAAATTTAATGCTGCGATGGGACAAATGTCTGAACAAATGTGGAGACTATGTGGAAAAATAGTGTAAGATACGTAGAACAGTACGTATATTTGTAATTACCTGTATGTATTTCTTTGGCTAACAAAATAGTGGCATATACTTTTTGATGCGTCCTCGTATTTTAAATTCATAGTCTTCTTTAAGTGTTTTAAGTTCGAATATGTTAAATGTTTCTTACTAATTTCAACATAAAATCATTTATAGAGGAGTATGTATTAAAGATAGATATTTGCTGGAGCGTACATTTGTTTGTAGAACGTATTATGCTGAACAATTGATATCCAGGTGAATCAGCTGCTCCTAATAATATTATTTTATGCAGCCCAAATAACGCATGTTGTCAGGAAGGTCGATATTTGTTCGCCTGCACTGCAAGCATATCCCGCAAACGATACTCAACACTATTGTTTTTCCGTCGTATTAGTCTGTAGTCACATTGATGAAAAGTAATAAGGTTCAGTATCGTTTGCAGGATATGCTTGCAGTGCATTAGTACCATACGAAATGCAAGCATAGAAATACCGACCAGCATAGCGCAATATAAAATGTCAGTAATGACAATTTGCAAGTTAGCGAGCGTGTGAGTCAGTCAGGTAGCTAACGAGCGAGCCGTTCGCAGAATCATTGCTGATAAATGTTCTCCATAATATTTAATCCCAGTCTCAATGTGTGCAGGTAAATAATTTGCCACAATTGTATTGACGATAATGGCCTTATGTTAGGAACCATCCCGACATTTGCCGGAAGTAGAAGTCGGAAACCGCGGATATCCACTTCCAGAATAGCTGAGATGGGAATCAAACTCACCTCTTCTCAGTTTTGCCTCACGAGGCTCTGTGTACACCGTTCTAGACCTCAGACCAAAATTAAATTTCGAATCTGGACCTTCAAGACGACAGCCAAGAATACTAGCAGCTACACTAGGAAGAGAACAATACGTATCTTGCACTATGTCCCATTATTGTAGCAAATTGTTGGGGAAACAAAGAGCTCCCTCAGCTTATCTCCTCTCTATAGACCAGGGGCGTCCAGCCTTTGCACGCTTGGCATACTAAGTTGCACCGCCCGCCGGGGGGCTGGCTCCGGTCTCTCTTGCCTAGGCTGACTGCCAGCACTGCGACTGCTCTCCGCCGTGACTGACTGAATCAAGGTGGGATCGCTAGCGCACCGGGCGTAATTTGAACAAACTGCGCGTTTAATGCGTTGGTTGTCCGACACATGCATATTGTGTTTCTCGCGTTCCTCCAGGTACGAGTATTTGAAGATTACGTGCTTAGCATTAAAACAGTCAGAAATAGGCCTACTGATAATGTATCATGGAACTCATTTAAGGCACTGCAATATTACGATGACATTATTGCTTCTCTTGTTTCTCCTTGTCTTCGTTTTGTTTCAATTTGGTTTCATATTTACAATATACAGTACAGGGTCCGGTCACAATTAGTCCAGATTATCGACGCTCTACTGTACTGAATACCATTTAACGTTTGAGCCATCAACCACAACACAGCGAACGCAGTACGGGAGGGAGTGAGAGAGGAAAGCGACCGAGAGAGACAGACATATGGTCTTCCCCCACTATCGCTGCAAGGCCGTCTGCGCGAGAAGCTTGCAGCCGGCGTGCTACAGTATATAGACACCTCTGCTATAGAGGAACCAAAAGATGAATTAACATTGCCTTTTACAGCCAAGTGATTAAACTCCTGATGATCCTTTGCATGTTGCCTATATGTGATAGGAAGGCCAAGTTGATAGAGAAAATGTTTCAAAATAAAAATGAAGAATCAGCGTTGGTCTGTGCAGGATCCAAACGTTTGACGGGGCTGTACCTAATCATGCTGTGTATACACGCTGCGGTCGTAATCTCACCCGCTGTGTGCTCTTGCGCTGACCTTTCGCCATGTTGACGAGAGTTTTGCATAGGTCTTAGTTACAACCATATTAAGAGGGCGTACGCTTCATTGCAGCATACAATCAGGACAGACGATAAGATGAGATGAGTGGGGCTGAGTATTGACGGCTCAAACCCCACCGTCAGTCGTCTTTAAGAAGAGTAAGAAGAGTAATCCGTAGTTTCCCAAGAAAATGCAAAGTTGGTACCTTCTAATAAGGCAGTTCCATGTCATTTAATGTGCTTGTTCAATTCCATCCGTCTTTCTTCAGTTCTTATTTCAATAACATCTCTTTGAGGTTGGCATAAGGAAGGGCACCCGGCCGTAAAAACATTCGCCACATATCTAATCACATCACTTTCTTCTGGAGTGTTGGTATCGTGGCTTGAATTCTTGGCTCTCTCTTTGGAGGTCCGGGTTCATTTCTTGGCTCTGCTAAGGAAATTATTTCTGGCCTGAAGACGTGGCACATTCAGCCTCGTGAGGCAGAACTGAGAAGAGATGTGTTCGATTCCAACTCTACCTAACTAGATATTTTCCGTGGTTTCTTAGGCAAAGGCCAAGGCTGCCTCCTATCCAAATCCCCAATTACAAATATGACCTACACACACACAGTACAGTTATCGCAACGTCATGGGATATCAGATAGAATCCACACACACACCCAATTACACGAGGTTGCATGTCCATCCTTGTTCAACGCCCCTAATTGTATCACCAGCATCCTCATTCATACAAAAACAGGGAAAATAATGGGTAGAAATGCATACACTTGAGGAATAACCACGGGAGTTGAATCTTGTCCCTTCCAGTCGAAAAGCTAACACGTTATCCGTCGAGCCATCTCGGCTCCTGTGTATAGTAGGTAGCCTGTTAATTAAACTGATTGATACCACTTAAGCGGAAATGATTAGGTATACCTACGATTACGAGCCTAATCAAAGGAGTGTACTTCGCTATGGTTAGGTGCTTCAACATCAGGCGGATAATATCGCCGTAATCTAGACCAGGGGTCTTCTAAGTGGCGTTGGGGAGGCGCAGAGAGTGGTAAAGGGGGGCGTGCCCCCTGAGCGGAGTGCAGAGAGTGATAAAGGGGGTCGGTGGCTCTGATTGAAATATTTATAGTTCATATCCTGTAACAAATATTGCTATTCGCATAACCATGAACCTATCATAGGCAAGAATCTCCCTCGACCATTCAAGACTAATAAAATCATACTTTTTCTGTCTTATTTCACAAGAACTGACCAGTAGATCCTGCCAGCGGGAATTCCGAGAAGCTTAAGGCACGAGCTTTCAAATATAAAAAAGATACGAGCCTTACAGTAGTCGCATTTGATGTGTAACATGATATCCTACTATGAAATTGAGATGAAATGTTTGTGAAGTCATCTGACATGTTATCTTTGGACATTCTTAAAATGTTAATTTACGCTACGTTTTCATACTGTGTACTATGATGAATGTATAGATTGAATTGGAGATATGCTACTGTCACACTTGTTTGAACAAACATCACATATTATATTGTAGATTAAGAGGTGGAATGAAACCATAGTCTCTAGCCTATCTATAGACACCGCGCGCTCATTGTTTCCTCTTACAACTGCCAGCTCGATCGATCGCATCCCTCCTGGCTGCTTTGATTTATGTTATGTGAACTAACTTTGGATAGCATTGACTCAGACCAAGGACCGTCACTCACTACGGCTTTATTTTCTTTGCTTACATCAATCAACATGTCCCTCAGCAACTGTTGCTACGCACACCATAGCAGCCAAACCACTGCCTCCTTATCCAACATACACTCCCATCGATCGATCCAGCTGGCAGTGCGTCCTACACACTTCCATCTGATCCACTTCCGTCCCATTTTTCAAAATCACTCCCACAAAAATATACAGCAACCGAGTGGAAAGATGTTACACATTAAAAAGCATTATTGAACTAAATGCAACACAGGTACCACAGCTAAAGAGCTAATTAGTGAAATAGTTATTTCTTTTTCAATTCCAATAACAGTAATGCTGGCATTCCGTAAAGGCGGGAAACTATCCGCAGATGAGCATATACTACTAGATGGAGAACCCCTAGTAAACGTAAATCATTTCAAATACCTAGGAGTAGTAATGCAAATGCAAGGGAACATATTCACGCGACTTGTCAGGGATAGAACAACAACCGCCATAAAAGCAATGCAAGACATAATGCAACTGGGAAATCTATCTTTACAAACCGCAATGAATTTATTCAGCACGAAAATAACTCCAATAGCGACATAAGGCATTCAAATAACTTGGGATCATTTGACACAATATAACTTTCGAGAGATGGAAAGAGTTAAGTCTACTTTTCTAAAGACAATTCTGCACTTATCAAAGTATACGCCATCTCGTCTAACGAAAGTACTAGCAAGGGAGACTTTCTTCATAGAAGACCTGCGTTTGCAGAACTCGCTACCATCCACAGTGCAATTCAGGAGGCTGATCCAAGAACTAAACTTCAAGCGTAATGACATATGGCCTGATTTCTATCCCACAGAAGCTCTTATGTCGACGGACTGGATGAATGCCAACTTTGAACTACGGCATACGATCACCCGTTTTGCAGTCCACGGTTTTCATCTTAAGATATGCTCAAAAAGAGGATTTCATGACCCAGGACCCCAATGCACCTGCTCTTTGTGTGGTAGTGCTTGTGACAGACATCATGCCATTTCTTGCGCCCAGAGGAAAGTATCGCTAACACGCTGCTGCTGCGAATAACTACAGGGCGCCCGAGAATGTTCTCCGCAGTAGGTACGTGCAGCTGCGACTGGTTGAGTCATAAGTTTAGTTGTCTGCACTGTGTACTTAAAAGGGGGATTCCCGCGTGTAGGCTGTCAGTGTGTATTGCGATAAGCCAGCGAGCCTGTATGTCTTCAGGGTGTATTGCGATAAGGGAGCGTTCAGATAGATTATTGGAAGAGTGCAACAGTATACAGGCGGTAATGTTTACTACTGGAGAGAGAGTTCTTTTGGAGGAATACGTTTTTCGCAAAGACGATCGGTTTACAGAAAATGTAAAATTAAGGTTTCAGGCGCGGTTTCCTAATTCAAAGTGTCCAAACCGTGATACCGTTTGGGATTTGGTAAGTAAATTTCGTGTGACTGGCTCAGTTCACGATGTACCAGTATCAGGCAGACGAAAAACTTGATGAAATCTCCGATATAATGCTGCGTAGTCCATGTAAATCATCACGAAAATTAGCTCTACAAACAGGAATCTCTAAGTCGACAGCACATAAAGCTGTAAGAGACAAGCTTCAGTTGTTCCCTTATAAAGTTGCCGTGGTTCATGAATTAAAACAAACTGATTACGGAAAAAGAGTGATGTACTGTGAATGGTTCCAGCATCTGTTATGAATGACTGTGGTGAGTACAAAGTTTACTGTTTATTTGTTATGATGCAAGCGGCCGCCGTGCTACCAACGTAATTGCTGTAGCTAGCTCTCGCAGACGCATGTTGGCGCTGCGGAAAACATTCCCGGACTCACTGTATATAGCAACCAGAACCAGTCTGACACTTTGTAAATAGACACTTTGATGGATACGATATAAGTTATCGGTATCAGATTTGTATCTCGGCATGGCTATTAGCTGCAATAAATGATTATTAATAACTGCATATGCTGCATTTTTTTTGTTTTGGTTTTTGTATAAGCAAGGAGAAATAGTTAACTTTCAACACCTTGGAGTAATATAAATGCGTGAATTTTACTACAAAAAGTTCTTGAACTGTGATATGCTCTAGGAATAGTAATTTGTGTAATATTATTATTATTATGGTTTGTCACGGTGGGTGAGTGGTTATCGTGTCGGACTACCAACCCCAAGCTTGCAGGTTTGCTCCTGGTCGTGGTAAGTGATTTTTTAAAGGCAACACAAATCACGGCACACAGGTCATACGTTGTTGGCATGTTAAAGAACCCATTTAAATTCAGTAGTCCGTGTTCATAATGGCAAAGTTTCTACCTTCTCTACTAGAAAGCGCTATAGTGTCAAGGAGATTAGGTACTTAAGCTCCTTGAATTTCATAGCGTTCCAAGGAACGATAAAATTCGACATTCAAGCTGCCCTCTGGGCACAAATAACAAAGCTTGCACTCGGCACCCGAGACCATACGGTAGACTTTTATTTATTATTACTATTATTGTAACTGGTAGTTGCAGTAATTAGATAGAAGCAAATACTGCAGATCTTCTTTTGTGTGCGAAGCAGCCTATGGAAATGCTATGAGTAGAAAGAAGAACAAGAGTGGGAGCGCTAGATATTTCGTGTTTCAGAAGGGGGCCACGAAAGAAAAAGTTAGAGAACCCCTGTTCTAGACTAGATTTCGGTTCTGACCTGGGAAATTTAAATCTGGAATAAGAGTTCGAGCAGGATGTGAAGAAAACTCGGATGAGATGGGCTTCAATGCCACACTCAGCCTCCTTAGAAATGGTATTCCATTTCCCCTACTCCGGCTCTACATTTAAGTTTCTATCAAGACCACGGTTGACTCCTTCCCATTTTCAGCCTAGAATACTAGCACAAACAGTCCGCCTCGTAGCATAGCGGCTAGCATTCTTGGGTGTCACCGTGGAGGCCCGGGTTCGATTCCCGGTCCTGCCAAAAAAAAAATAATCTGAAAGCAGGAACGGGGTACACTCAGCCTTGTGAGTCAAAAGTGTGAGGAGGTGAGTTCGATTCCTACCCCAGTCATCGTGAATGTTTGACCATGGTTTCACTACTTTTACTACAAGAAAATACTGGGATGGTTCCTAACTTCAGGCCACAGCCACTTCCTTCCCAATCCTCATCTGAATTACAAATACACACACCAGAATAACTCAGGTTATCAGACAAACTCTACATACAACCAAGTACTGCCCCCGTAAATTGAATTATATTGAGACCACGATGGCTGTATTGGCTAATATGATTAAAGTTATGGTTGTCATAGTTGTGACGTGGATATTCATGACGTAAGCACGGATGACGCAGGCTTTACGCAAGTAGGCTGATTGAGCTGAGATTCTTGGTAACGTCATGATTTTGTTCGAGAATGATCTGAGATTTACGACGCAGTCGCAGGGAAACATGGAATTGTGCTGAGGAAGAAGTTACGCGATTGGAGGAAAGACTCGAACCAATGAATGATAGTTTGGAGGGAGACGGAGATTACTGAAACTATCATATTTAATTACTTTTGGAATGCAGAATTGTGGAAAACTATTTTCAGTTATGGCATTGATTTGGAATTTTGAAGAAATTATTTTTGTGTTTTTGAAATTTGAAAATCCGTCAAGTATTGCCAAAGTTAGAACTTCTAGCGATGACGGAGAAACAAGCTATGGAAGGGATGGATACGCCCCTTATGAAGTTGATAAAAGATCTTGCACAGCAGAGAGGAGCTCTCATATCTCATAGCTCATGTGTCTCATACCGCATATATATTTCTGATGTCATATAGTCGTTTTCGAGTGAATAAGTGAAACAAGTTGTCTTTAGCGTGTGTGGTTTAGCCCACCGCATTGAACGAGTACGGAGCGTGCCGCAGTTCCATTTTACGGTGTTTGAAACTAGGCGAAGTTGAAACGCACACATTAACGAGTCTACGAGATAATATATCAAGCGTTGACTAATGCCTTTAAGCTACTTCTATTGTGCAGTACTATATTAAAGTGTGTAGAAAGGTTGAACATTTTCAAGATTATACTTTGAAAGATATTGGCATTTTAGGACGACTGACAAAAGTGATTTTCTCGCCACCCGAGAAGCACTTTTAAAATATCACATTCTACGCTACGGCTGACACGTGTAGTGCAACCGTGATATTTCATATTGCTTTTGATGATATAACGCTGCATTCTAACATGGAACAGTATAATATGGCAGTTCTTTCAACTATTATAACGGAGATGGAGATGGAAGGCTAAGGACTTTAATGCAATTGGGACATATATCGATGGAGTGAAATAGCAGCATGGAACTTCGCTAATCGTCTTTCTACAAAAGCGAGCATGTAGTGAACATCCAACTACACTCATGCATCCTAGTCCAACGCTGAATTATATCAAATGGCAGTGGAAATATTTTCATACTCCACGATTATGAATATTTCTGCGGAAATAACTGCAATAAACTTCATGGCGAATTTCTGCCAGGACTTCAGGGAACTATCAAGAGAGGCCAGGGTGGACCCGGCTCACAAAGAAGAGTTTTGCCAGAAGGATGTCTATCGTATACATGGAGCAGTGCAATTTCCGGAGGAGGAAGCAGTTCTATTCTCCGAGGGCGCTGGTTCCAGGTTCGAGGTCGGAGCACATCTTTTTGGTGAAATGGAACCATCACCAGTCTTCTTTGGAAGATTTTCCTCTAGAACTTCAATCAACAGATAAGGTAGTCGTGAACGTTTCTTGTTTTATTTGAGTCATTTAGCGATATCTGAGCAACCATTTTTCTCATATTTTCTGTCCTATATTTTGCCCCATATTCTTGCTTGATATTTCTGTACTCAGTACACTTCGATGATTTATGCTTTTTCTACGATTTATTAAGACATTGTTATGTCAGTGGCATAGTTAAATAATTTTGGATCAGTTGAGACTGATATCTATCTTCTTTCAGTAATTTGCATATTTTTGTAGTCACGATTTGACTGTAAAGTTAACGATTTTCTATGGCAAATTTGAATTCAGACAGCCTGTCATTTTTATTAAAGTAATTCTCTTCAGTAAATTACTTTGACAAATTTTCTGTCATCCTCAAGAAAGAAGAATAATTAAAAGATTTTAGAGCGTTAAAATCTATTTCTGTATCGACGATCTTGGAAATACTAGTCGTTTTATGAACATGATTGCAACATAGACATTTATCGTCAGTTCTGAAATTACCATTGCATTATAGACAATTTTATGAAATATGAACTTTGATTACGATTTATTGAATACACTATAGTAATGAACATTTGATAGGAATTTTTCTCAATTCTAGATTGGAACAATAATGTTTGCATTCCAAAGTCTAATTGTATTCTATTCGACTATTTATGCAGTTTAGATGAACTTTGATTGAAGATAGTATTTTTATACTACGATACTTAGGAGATATTAATCTCAATTTTGATAGACCAGAGGGGCGTGTATAATCGTATTTGCTATTAAATTTATTTGTGATTGGCAAATTTTTACTTCATATCGATTCATGAATGAAACCCACGAAGGTTAAAAATAATAACAGTTTGACACAATTAATGAATATAAGAATTTTTGAAGTGGAACTATGGATGTATAATCGTTAGTTCAGTGGACGTGTAAAAGTCGCTGATGAATAATGCCCTTGAATAAGTGAAGGAGATTCCCACAGTAATATTAATGATGTTGAAGAATTTGTAAGTGGAGGTTTTTTGAATATATTGTGGAAGATTGTTATGCCATATATATGGAAATATATGATGAATTCTGGGCCTATTTTATGCAATTTTGTGCGTTTGAGCGAGGTATTTTTCCGCTGAGTTTATTGTCCAGGTCCTTTGAAAATTAATCATGTGAAATTACTGTTAAAATTAACAAGAGTGTTAAATAATTTGAGATAACGATTTTGAATGGAGGTTACCGTCACAAATAATAATAATAATTATTAAAACTTATTAAACCTGAATATAAGCATTAATATAACTAACCTTCATTGGTCGATTATATTAACCTGATTTGAGTAATTATCAACCGGATAAACGTGTGGTTTAATGTATTTCTAAAATAAATAATATTATAAATATTGTAAATAAATTATGTAATTATCTTTAATAATAATTTGTAATGAAAGGAATTAATAGAGGCGTGTATAGATTTTTGAATTGTCGTTTGACAATATTATAAACAATTTATAATTGTTATTAACAATTAATGAGCATTAGTTATAAACATTAAGAGTTTTGTTAATATACTCTAAAGAACGCTAATTATACAAGTGGATTATGTAATTAAATAAGTTTTGGGATTATTAGAGTAATCCAGTAATATTTGAATGGAGCATTTAAAAGATTTGCGTGATAATATTTGAGTTGAGTTGAGGACATTTAAAGTGTTTGAAAAGGAGCTAGGCTCGGAGGTTACGAGTATATGCTAAGGCTGACTGGACAGGTGGGTCCACTTGACGACGTGGGCATGCGACATGATGTAGGGTGGATCGCAGCTGGCCTGACAACTGTATGTTAGAGGCCAAGGTCGACCACATAACAGGCTTGCAGTTATAAATAAAGTGTGATGTTTATGAAAGAGGAAAACAATTGCTACATTCTCGTTCCAATTCCCGCATCCATTCCAAGTGTATTACTATTATTACGTTCTTTATAAGCTAGTGAAAGATAAGATTTTGTATGTAAAGTCTACAAGTCCCACAGGAGGACATGATTATATTGACAATGGCTTCTGATTGCCACGTGTATTTTGTTGTCATATTTTTGTTAGAATCATTCCCTTTATGTGAAATAAATTATTGTACAGTTTAAAGTTTCGTGTTTCCGTCTTGGTTCATTTTAAATATCATGGTGGAGGTTATTGTGAGGGCATACTTTAAGTGATCCAGTTGGCAACCAATACCCGAGATTAATTTGAAGAGGTAAGTAAAGTTAAGTATGAACCCCCGTATATTTTGGTGTGTTCCACTTTAATTTCTTGTTGACTGCTGTGCTCTAATCTCGGTATTATCTGTCAGTGCCATTTTCATTGATGTAGCTGTGCCGGTGCGATTGATTTTTGGCAATCCGATTGAGGGGGCGGATATCTGACAGCCTACTATCCGGATATCGGGGACAGTACAAGGAGCTAAATGGCCGAAATATCGAAGAATCTCAAATGAAGCAACAGCAAGTGAAGCCTCTCAAATGAAGCATGATATTAATGATGATGATGATGATGATAATTGTTGTTTTAAGGGGCCTAACATCTATGTTAACGGCCCCTAATGGTTTGGGTGATCGTCAAGATGAAATGTAAACTATAACTAAAACTAAGTGCAACACGCTTCTTTTTCTTTTTATATTTTTTATTTATTTTTAAATATACTGTATGTATTAATATTATTTTTCCATCGCGAGAGTACGTTATATCGCAGTTGGAAAGTAGGGTATATTTATGAGTGTTGCTAACCTGGTAACGTGTTGTGTTGTTGCGAACTGTGTTTGAATGTAGAAGTCAGCAGATTACATAGCGCTTCGTTCTCCTCAATGGCATTCAGAGCTCGTGAATGTGATGTTTAGCTGGGAAGTGTGAGGAGTTAGATGAAACTTATGCCAATTTCCATTTGAGTGCGTCTTTTTCAAGGAAGTATGATGTGGAGGAGGATTTAATTAACAAGAGGGGGCTGCATGACGCAGTCGGTAGAGGCCCTGAGCTTCTAACTGATAGGGAGTGGGTTCGATCCCCATCCAGGTAGTGGATTTTAGAAACAAAACTAACACTTTCGGAAACGCAAATGACCCTGGGGTTCACTCAGCCTACACCAGATGAGCACCAGGGTAATTTCTGGGAGCAAAGGCAGCCGGGAGTGGAGCTGACAACTCCATCCCATCTAGTGCCGATGTCACAAAAGTGGAAGCCTCTACCTTCCACTACTCCCAGGACCTCCATGGCCTGTATGGGGTTGGCTTTGCTTAGCTTTAATTAACAAGATTACCTAAGATTCCCCATCTCTACGGCTGTGTGTGCTATGACTTCATGAGAGGACAAACACAGAGCTACATTTTTAACTTATTCTAATTTATGAAAAAATAAGCTTATGAGATCACATTTTGTTTCGTGTGTATGTCTGTGTGTGCGTGTTTGTGTGTGCCACCCACCCCCCTAATAAAATCTAAACGGCTGGAGCGATTTCATTGAAACTCGGTAAGTTCATAGCACTATTCCAGACGACCCCGACCGTGCCCTTCAAATTTTGTTACTTCTCACCAATCCAACATGCGGCTGTGCGAAATATTTCCCCTGCATTCAATTTCTCCGAAACTATTACCGACATCACCCTGGAATCTTTTACGGTGATAAAAGGAACTACTAGAAGTTCACTTATGAGACCTTAGAAAACCTGGTAACTACAAAACCAACATGCCGGCAAAGCGAAGTTGCGACTTTTTAATAGACGTTTCTCGCGATTTAACCAACCAAACGCAATGAAACTTGGTACAGTATGATTATACACATTGTAATGCACCGACATCTAACTTCGTTCAATTGGCGGCTGTACAAAATATTTCACCGACATTCTATATATCTGAAACTATTACCGGTATCACCCTGAAATTTTGTACGGAGATAAAGGGCACTACTGGAAGTTCATCTCTGACACGGTTAACAACAAAACGAAAATGGCGGCCAAGCGAAGTTGAAAGTTTTAAATAGACTTTCCTCACGATTTAATGATCCAAACGCAATTAAACTTGGTACAGCAAATGGTTATACATATTGTAATTCACTGGTATCTAATTTTGTTCATTTGTTTATATAACCTCAAGATGGCGGCAGTGTGAATTTTAAAATTAAGTTTTTATTTCTTGTGTCGTAATCATGCGATCGAAATGAAACTTTGAATAATGAAGCAATTCAATAATTTTCCTTTAATGGTACATGACTCTATGGCCTATTCATATAACAATCCAACATGGCGACCATCCAAAATATTTAGATGTTTCTCAGTATCTACGAATCTATTACAGCAATCAAATTGATTTTTTATGTTCATAGAGGCTACGGACATAAGTTCACCGATAGGACTTTCAGTAACCTGGTGATCACAGATCCAACATGGCGGGGACGCGAAGTATAAATATTTAAATGGACGTTTCTCGCGATTTAACCATCCGAGTGCAGTGAAACTTTGCACGTTAAATGCATATACAAATGTTAATCCACTGCCATCTAATTTATTTCAATTGTATTCATAACCACAAGATGGCAGCTGTGCGAAATTTTAAAATCTCGTTTTTACTTCTTGTGTCCTCATCATGCGATTGAAGTTTGAATACCACACGTACACAATATTCTTTATGTAATATTACGTAAATAACAAGAAGTTCCGTGAAGAACTATACAGCCTACTTTTCATGCCAATGATTATTCTACAGTGTATGAACCTATCTAGAATAATGACGAAATTAAGTTGGTAATATCGAAATATCTAATTAGTTCAAAATATACCTGGTATAATGTAGCCTAATAGAGCACTACAGTTGGAAGCCCTGGCGACTGAATATATTCTTAGTTCAATTTCTTAAGGTACAGAACACAAAATTTGGTTGAGTCCAATGGACGTTACATGCAGTTAGACACTGGATCTATCAGCAAGCGTAAAAGCATGTTGCCAACAATACCATGCGTGTGCTGGTCAGAAATAATCTGAAATGTTATGATATCTTGTGCCAATTTTGGAAGAAATCCATTTGTTAGTATAGAAGTTACATGTATTTTAATATTGGACATATCAGCAGGCATAGAATCATGTAGGCAGCACTGCCTTGTATTAATTACTCCAAATTAATCTAGAATGTCAGGTGCTATACGTGTGCAAAGTATAGAGCTGTTGGCTTGCATACTTTCTGGTAGGTTGATATTAGTGTAAAATAAATATAGACAGCATATATTAACAGTTGGCAGCCCTGATTGCTCTTAACAATACTTATAGTCATATCTGTTATGGAACACATAGCACAAACGAAATTTGGTTGAAATCCAACTGATAGTATAGAAGTTACATGTATTTAAAAATTGGTCGTATCAGCAGGCTTAGAATCATGTTGGTAGAACTGACGTATATAAGTTACTCGAAATTAATCTTAAATGTCAGAATATACGTTTGCATAGTTTAAAGCTGTTGGCTTGCATACTTTCTGATATATTGGTATTTGGATAAAAAAAAAGAGAGCAATTATTAACAGTTGGCAGCCCTGGTGGCTCTTAAGAATACGCTCAGTCATATCTGTTTATGTACAGATATTACATACAAAATTTGGTTGAAATCCAATTGATAATGTAGAAGTTATATGCATTTAAACATTGGACCTATCAGAAGGCTTAAAATTATTTGGCAACACTGTCATGGTTGGCCTCCTGGAAATTAAACTGAAATAGTATTATCTACATGTGTGCCAATTTTGGAATAGCTCCCATGCATACCTTGCAAGATATCCAACATGGAGCTCAAATTTCTAGTGCGTTTTTTCAGCAGTTGGTAGCACTGACATCATTTTCAAATATGGAGGTGAGATATTCCGGTGCACATCTTTACTCATACTAAATTTGGTTTCGATTGCTGCAGCCGATTAGGAGTTGATAGGGGGACACACACACACAGCCAGACAGACCGACAGACAGAAGGACAGACAGACAGACAGACAGACAGACAGACAGACAGACAGACACACATTTTCCCAGATCTATCTCATAAGTCTACTTTTTCCTCATTTTTGCAAAATGTGAAAAGTAGGCTAAAAATCCAACCTGGCGACCATCTGAAATATTTAGACGGTTCTCAATATCTACGAATCTATCACAACCTTCAAAATGAAATTTTGTATATACAGTAGATAGAGGCAATTAACATGAGTAGGATATATGAAAATAGGCTGTATAGTTCTTCACGTAACTACTTGTTACTTCTGGTGTCCTAATCATGCGATTGAAGTTTGAATACTATACGTACACAATAATCTTCATATAACAGTACATAACTCTAAGACCTACAGTACATAATTATATAACAATCCAACATTGCGACCATCCGATATATTTAGTCGGATCTTAATATCTACGAATCTATTACATCAATCAAACTGAAATTTTGTATGTTGATAGTGGCAATTAATATAAGTTGGATACATGAAAATAGGCGTTAGTTCTTCACAGAACTACTTGTTTATTTCGAGGACGAGAGAGAAGAGCTATATCTCAACGGGATGGGTCGAGCTGCGATGTCGGTGTTATATAGACCACCCAGTGGTGTGGCCGCTAGCATTCATGACTATCACACAGGCCACACACACACACACGGTCTTGGCTGTCACCGCGGAGGCCCGGGTTCGATTCCCGGCTCTGACAAGAAATTTCATTCTGGTCTGGGGCCTGGGACGTGGTTTCCCACTTCTACTCCAGGTGAATGTCGGGATAGTTCCTAACTTAAGACCACGGCCATCTCCTTCTCAACCTTCTTCTTCATCTTTTGCTTTAGCGTTCGTCGCGCTTCGTGGCAATTTCCGCTATCCTTCCCAATCCTCTTCCGAATAACATATACAGGGCGCATTGCAATTGGGCCAGTTAATTACACTGATACGATCGGGCAGACTTTTCTCGCAACCATGATGCCCCTTTTGATAATTCATAGTCCGATTGAGCCTGTGATAGCTGATTAGCAACCTCCCCTCTCGTCCCCCACTCTGCAGCCAGCACATACCATATTGTACACACGTTCCAACCTTTCCTCATTAAACTGTTGGAGGGGAGGTGACTCTCAGTTTGACGGTCCCAGGGGTATCAATTATTACAAAGTAACATAAGTGTGACCCAGCGTTCAGGATATGGTGACAACTGTATGTGGAGGAGCTTTATACACAGAATACGATATGTTCTCAATAGTTTCACAAATATGGACATCCATGAGATTGTGTTCGATAAATTGACAGCGTTAATATAACCTAAGTGTAAGCTCTACCATTTTACCCGATCTTCATTACATAAAATAATGAATGAACATTTTTTTTTTAAACTAAGTGAACAATTTTCATTGAATACCCTAACCTATTAGATGAAATTAAAGCATACTTAATACCAGTAATTAATTGTTGGAGATTCATTTTAGGGGTGCTCAATTCAACATTACTGTATTTTATATTTTTTGCCATTTTATAATTCATGCTTTTTAGACAATTTTACGATAGTATTTACAAATATGATAATCATTCACATAATTTTATTGCATCATATTTTTAGCCTATGTGTGTGCGTATGCGTGTGTGTGTGTCCCTAATAACTTCTAAACGGCTGGAGCGATTTCAATGAAACTCGGTAAGGTCATAGCACCATTTCGGCTGACCCCGACCGTGCCCTTCAAATTTTAATACGTCTCACCAATCCAGCATGGCGGCTAAGCGAAATAATTTACCAGCATTCAGTATCTACGAAACTATTACAGATATCACCCTCACATTTTGTACGGCGATAAAGGGCGCTAATAGAAGTTCACCTATGAGACTTTCAAAAACCTGGTAACTACAAAACCAACATAGCGTCCAAGCGAAATTTTCTTGCGATTTAATCATCCAAACGCAATGAAACGTGGTACAGCAAATGTTTATACTTATTGTAATGCACTGACTTCTAATTTAGTTCAATTGTTTACATAACCTCAAGATGGCGGCTGTGCGAAATATTTCACCGGTATTCTATATCTCCGAAACTATTACTGATATCCCCCTGAAATTTTGTACGGAGATAAAGGGCACTACTAGAAGTTCAGCTATGAGACTCCCAAAAACCTGTAAAATACAAAAGGAACATGGCGGCCAAGCGAATTTGGAACATTTTAATAGACTTTTGTCACGATCTTTCTTTGTTATTTAGTACTTTCCCAACTCAGCACTGCTATTGTGATCTCGAAAATATACTCCTAAGATTTATCAGGTTATAGGTACAGTATAGGCTATCATTTAAGTTTCACGGAATGGTATTGCTACTCAGAAAATAATAATGATGAATACATGGTAGTTCGAATATAGTGTAACAATTATATTTTGTCCTGTGGAGTAGGCTAAGCCTACCGTTTGATGAATTTCAAAATTAGAGAAAAATAACTGGACATGTAATTTACAGGATAAGCATGATCATGTAACAAGATTGATGATGATGATTTGTGTCTCAACGGGCGGAACAGCGAGGCCATCTGCCCAAACATAGGCTAATGTTATGCAAATAGTGTCAGTCTGAGTGAAACAGCTGGTTAATAACTTATTTTCTATCAAGTTACAACTCATAGCGAGAGCATTTGAATGCAAATATCTCTAGACGAATTTTAATCCACGCAAAATAACTCGAACCACCCCGTGGCACTACAGCCCATGTTTGATCCTGGCCTACCAAGCGACCGCTGCCCAGCCATTCGGCCTACAGATTGAAGGGTGAAGCGAGGAGAGGTCACGTCAGCTCGACCGCTAATTTTTGTCTCCGTGACCGGGGCGCTGCCCCACTATCAGGCAACTACTCAATTGTCCTCACGAGGCTGAGTGTACACTTTCCCTTCTCCTGATGCAGAATTGAGAAGAGGCGGGTTCGATTCCTACATCAGCCATCCTGGAAGTGGTTTTCCATGGATTCTCATTTCTACTCTAGGCAGATGCCGAGATTGTACCTAAATTAAGACCATGGACACCTCTTAACAAGATCCTAGACCAATTACAAGTACACAATATTACGCTACAGCAGTTACAATTACACAGATTATCAGACAGATTCCACACGTACCAAAGTACTACATAATCAGTAAGCCTTCAAAATGAATGAACGACAAAAAGTACCCCTTTCCAGCCCTCAAGTCAGATCTTAAGTATGACTGGCTGCGTTGCTCAGTGGTAACGTTCTCGCATGCTGTTCCCAAGGTTACAGGATCGAATTCTGGCGCAGTTAGTTGGCATTTGAGGGTTCGTAAATGCGATGGAGCCAGAGCCGTATCAGTACTTTTACTGGCAGGTTAGAGATCCCCTTTGGGACAAAATTTCGACACCCCGGCGTTTATAGATCATAAGGTTTTGGAATCTAACCCAGAGCCTCCTCGGTAAGAGAAGAGCGTGCTATGCATACACCACGGAAGACAATAATAATAATAATAATATAACGGGTTTAAGGTACATTTTAACTGCTGTGGCCTTTTAAAAGAATAAAGGCATACGGTTTGTTTCACTGAAATTGTGCTAGATCCCATTTTGTACAACCCTACATGGAAGTGTGTTTAGAGGAAATTCCAGAGCCAGCCAGTCATTCTGAAAGATCAAGTAAGTTATCTTAGCTTTTGTGTTTTCACAATGGTAGTGGTGGGGGACCGAAGGGAGAAAGATTTCAGCGGAAAAAACAGAACATGGCCTGGCGCAAGTGGCCAGAAAGGACTATGCGATGGAATGACAATATGAGAAAGATCCACTCGGAAGATTAGCTGGTTCAATTCGCCAACACCCCAAATACACACACCAATACAGACACACATCACACTCAAACATACGGGGCTAAATGACTACAATATTCAAGCCCCTCATATGAAATGACCTCCTTGTATGTTGCTTTCCACGGTGGGTGAGTGGTTATCGTGTTGTACTACCAAACCCAAGCTTGCAGGTTCGCTCCTGGCAATGGTAAGTGATATTCGAAAGGCGACAAAAACACGACACGCATGTTATACGTTCTTGGCATGTTAAAGAACCCATTTGAATTCAGTAGTCCGTGTTCATAGTGGCAATATTAATTTCGGGATTTTCCGCCAACACAAAAGTTCCTCCTTTCTCTACTAGAAAGCGCTATAGTGTTAAGGAGCTCAGATATCTAACCTCCTTGACTTTCATAGCGCTCCAACGAACAACAAAATTCGACATGAAAGCTGCCATCTGGGCGTTAAATAACATAGCTTGCACCCGGCACCCGAGGCCATACGATATTATTATTATTATTATTATTATTATTATTATTGAAAATGAAAATCCACAGTCTGCGTCCAGTCGACCGACCGGGTCCGGGAATGGAATGAGTGAAGTCCCCATCTTGGGGCGAGGAGATGAACTGTGCCGGCTGCCGAAGCCTGTCGCACTCCCCTGGGGCAATGATTAAATGAATGACAGATGAAATGAAATGACAGTGGAGAGTGTTTCTGGAATGAATTTTGTGACAGGGAAAACCAGAGTACCCGGAGAAAAACCTGTGTGCCTCCGCTTTGTCCAGTACAAATCTCACATGGAGTGACCGGGACTTTAACCACGGACCCAGTGGTGAGACGCCGGCGTGCTGCCACCTAAGCCACGGAGGCTCTATTATTATTATTATTATACTTGTATATTAATCTGACCTGATAACCCACCCAGAGGAAGTAGACGTACACACACAGCAGTCGACGTAAGCTGTGTCTGTTTGAGCGTGGGAGGAGAGTGTGAAGGTAAGTTGATGTCTGTAACTCTTGAGCTGAGAGGCTCTGCTAGGTGAGTGGAGTGGTATGGCATTTCCACTGCACTCAGCCTGGCAGATTGAGTTCCATCTCACAGCCTACCAGCTACACTCTCCTAGCTTCTAATGTCACATTTAAGAAACCTCGAACACTTACCCTGCTGATGCCTTAAATGTTGCTCCTCACCCATGTGCTGGCTGATTTCCCGAATTTATGGCTATGTTCAGAATGGCACAAACTGAATGTGATTTGAGTTCAAATAAATTGAAAAGTCCGTTCGATTTCCGAATACTTACACTGCAAATTTAATAAAAAATCCGACACGATTGTAAAAAAATGCCGTAAATTTACACATTCTTTTTTGAGGAAGATAAAAAATAAAAATTGTAAAATCAAATGTGCATGCACTACACTGTTGAAATAAATCTCAATAATCATTTCATTGACATAACACCCTACTTTGAACTTATAACCAAAAATGTCACTTCTCATAATGCACTACGCTACTATGGTATGGTAAATTTTGAAACAAGGGGTGACACAAAGTCCAACGTCACAGTCAGTACACTGATACGATATTCATCAGCTGAACAGTGACGTGGTGCTATCTAGCGATAGTATGTGCAACTTCATGCTTACTGGCACCCACACGCGAGTGCTAGAGCTGTAATATTACGTTCGTCTCCAACACAAAGCGCGAGAAATCGATCAACGTAATATTACGCTCGCTGCAGTTTTAAAAAGTTACCTTCAAACGTAATAGTTCGGCGCCCGCGCTCGAAGTGTTATCCCTCAAGAACTGCAGAAAGTTCGAAGATTGGTGGTTTGAAATCCGGTGCTAACAGTGACCATCCTGGGTGTGATTTTCCCCAGATATTTCCATTTTCTCCGGGCAAATACCAAGGGAGTACCTTACTTCAAATCCAGAGGCAACTTCTGCATTGTGTGTTTGTATACCCCTTATTATTCTCGTTTTAAATGCTATGGATGTCTCTGTGGCGAATGGTTATTCGGCCGGATGCCCTTTCTGGCATGCGGGGAGTTGATGAGAGGTGAAATGAAATCAAGGGGAATGAAACTTGGAAGGAATTGCAACGAGCAGCCGTGGCCTATTTGAAGGTACTATCCCGGCATTTGCTTGGAGTTGAAAATAAGAAACCACGGTCAACCATTTCAAAGACGGCTAATGGTTGGGTTCGAACCCACTTCTACCGATATCTTGGTCCAATGGACTAACGTTGAGCGTTAGCGTGCGTAGCTACCGCTTGTTATTGATGTTAACTCATTTAAGGGGATTTGGACCTTGGACATAAGCCCCGCATATTTGGGTGTGTGCTGAACTTGTCTGATGACCTATATTGCTGTGATGACTGTAGTAGGGAGAGGGATTAGATAGGTGCCCCGGGTCTTGAAGTAAGGTACTATTCAGGTATTTGCCTGCAGTGAGTGTGGAAGAAGTCGGGAAAACACCACACTCAGGATGGTCGCTGTCAGCGTCGGGATTCGAGCCAACGATCTCCGGATATGCTGCAGCTGTCCTCGTGGCCGTGGTGCACGATTTAAAAATCATTGTTCGCCGCGGGAGATAGCTACAACCGTCGGTATACCTACTTCATTCCCTACAGTAATATTTGTAGTTATATTTCTTCTTAAAAATTTGGAATACTTCCCTCATTCGATGGCTGCCACAAGCACAAAGGGTACGAGTATTACACAATATATATATTTTTGTCCGGCTAAATGGTTAGCGCGCTAGGCTTTGGCTCGACGTGTCCCGGGTTCGATTCCCGGCTGGGCCATTAGGGATTTTAATTTCCTGGAGTTAATTCCCGACGTTCGGTGACTGGGTGTGTGTGCCGTCTTCATCTTCACTTCATCCTCATAACGATGCGCAGGTCGCCCACGGGCATCAACTAGAAACACATGCACTCGGCCTCTCAGGAGGCCACATGATCATTATTCTTTCTTTCATTCTTTCTCCGTTAGGGCTTCTGAGGACCACGAACCAATTTCAATGTTTAGTCCATTGTTGTTCTTTCTTTTTCCTCCAGTGCTCCTTCATCCTTTCGCTGTGTGTCTTCTTTCTCTCTTCCGACCATTTTTAGCCTGTTTTCTTATATTGCCTTCCTTGGAGTCCTTCCATTCCCAATAACTTGTTTTATTGAAAAATTCTCTCTCTAGTGCATCTTCTTCTCTTACATTGCTTTTTCTTCTTCTAAATCTTTCTTATTATTAGTGCATGAGACAAGAGCCTGACTTTCACAGTTTTACTTACATGGTAAGTGATAATATTTGATTTTCATACCTTTTCAGGGTTTCCACGGGACAGTACCTCTTGAAATTGTCCTTCATTATGACTAATATACTAGAAATATGTGCTCAATTACGTAATTATGTGCGTTTCTTTCTTGTTGAATTTCAACTACGGCGGCCATATTGCTCACTCCAGCAGGGTGAGACATAACGAGATATGACGAGACATGACGAGACTTTGATGTCACGGCAGTGTGCCCAACATGTAAGATATAAAATACACCACCAATAAGAAAAATGGACGCGTTAGGCTGTAACCATTTTCAAAATCATTGATCTGGACGCGTTAGGCTGTAACCATTGGATTGGATAAAACGAAGGTTAGGTTAGGTCTGGTGTAGGTGCGGCCAAAGACCGCGGAAAGCTAGCGGGGCAAGGTTTACAAAAAACATTGATCTGGGCGGGTTAGGCTGTAACCATTGTCAAAACCATTGGATTGGACAAAAAGAAGGTTTTAGAAAACCGCCTAAATTAGTACCATATGCGTGGGGTTGGCACTACTGTTCCAACGCCGAAAATGGATGCCAGAGCTGGAATTTTTGCTATATAAGTTGTGTTATAATTTGGGTTGGTTGGTGGGTTATAGACAGCCGAGGAGTGAAAGTTCCAGATCAATTTTGAATCATCAGAAAAGGTATTTATTGCAAATATTACAAGTTATTTATTCCCCCCCCCCCCCCCCTGGGTTCATGCATACTGCACTGTTACCTCTTTCTTCACTTCTTGAAACCAGGTTGTTGTCGATTTCCTTTTCCAAAGATATTTAAAAATCTGTTTGGTTAACCTGCTATCATGCATTCTATATAAATGTCCGAAAAATAACAATCACCTCTTTTTTATTGTCACCGTTATGTTTTCAATGGTCCGATATATTTCTTCGTTACTTCTTAATTTCCAAAACTCTGTAGTTCTTAATGGACCGAGAATTTTGCGTATAATTTTTCTTTCTGATACTTCTGATTTATCCAATTTAGTATTAGACATTCACTGGCATATAAGCATTCTGGTTTAATTACTGTTCTATAGTGCTGTATTTTCAAATTTCAAAAATTTATTTGTTAGCCTATTTTCATTCATGAAAAAAATAGGCTTATGAGATCACCCTTTGCCCATGTGTCTGACTGTGTGTTCGTGTGTGATTTGTGTGTGTGTGTGTGTGTGTGTGTGCGTGCGTGTGTGTCCTCCCCCCCTCTAATAAAATCGAAACGGCTGGAGCAATTTCAATAAAACTCGGTAAGTTCATAGCACTATTCCGGACGACCCCGACCGTGCCCTTCAAATTTTGTTACGTCTCACCAATCCAATATGGCGGCTGTGCGAAATATTTCACCAGCATTCAATATCTACGAAACTATTACCGATATCATCCTGGAATTCAGTACAGTGATAAAGGGAACTACTAGAAGTCCATCTATGTGGCTTTTGAAAACCTGTTAACTACAAAACCAACATGGCGGCCAAGCGAAATTGCGACATTTAAATAGACGTTTCTTGCAATTTAACCAACCAAACGCAATGAAACGTGGTACGGTATAAGTTTACACACATTGTAATGCACCGAAATTTAACTTCGTTCAATTATTTGCATAACCTCAATATGGCGGCTGTGTGAAATATTTCACCGGCATTTAATATCTCTGAAACTATTACCGTTATCACACTGAAATTTTGTACGGAGATAAAGGGCACTACTAGAAGATAATCTATGAGACTTTCAGAAACCGATTAACTACAAAACGAACATGGCGGCCATGCGAAGTTGGAAGTTTTAAATAGACATTTCTCGCGATTTAATGATCCAAACGCAATGAAACATGATACAGCAAATGTTTATATACATTGTAATGCACCGACATCTAACTTCGTTCAATTGTTTACATAACCTCAATATGGCGGCTGTGTGAAATATTTCACCGCCATTTAATATTTCTGAAACTATTACCGTTATCACACTGACATTTTGTACGGAGATAAAGGGCACTACTGAAAGTTAATCTATGAGACTTTCAAAAACCGATTAACTACAAAACGAACACGGCGGCCATGCGAAGTTGGAAGTTGAAAATAGACTTTTCTCGCGATATAACTATTCAAACGCAATGAAACATGATACAGCAAATGTTTATACACGTTGTAATGCACTGGTATCTAATTTAGTTCAATTGTTTATATAACCTCAAGATGGCGGCTGTGCGAATTTTAAAATTAAGTTTTTATTTCTTGTGTCGTAATCATGCGATGGAAGTGAAAGTTTGAATAATGAACCTAAGCAATAATTTTCCTTTAATGGTACATGACTCTATGGCCTATACATATAACAATCCAACATGGCGACCATCCGAAATATTTAGACGGTTCTCAATATCTACGAATCTATTGAAGTAATCAATCTGAATTGTTGTATGTTCATAGGGAATATGAACATAAGTTCACCTATAGAACTTTCAATAACCTGGTGATCACAAATCCAACATGGCGACGACGCGATGTATAAATATTCACATGGACGTTTCTCGCAATTTAACCATCCGAGTGCAGTGAAACTTGGTACAGTAAATCTTTATACAAATGTTAATCCACTAGCATCTAATTTTTACAATTGTTTCCATAACCACAAGATGGCAGCTGTGGGAAATTTTAAAATTTCGTTTTTACTTCTTGTGTCCTAATCATGCGATTGAAGTTTGAATACTACACGTACAAAATAATCTTCATGTAACAGTAGTCTACATAACTCTAAGACCTACATATATAAAAAAAATCCAACATGGCAACCATCCGAAATATTTAGTCGGGTCTCAATATCTACGAATCTATTTCAGCAATCAAACTGAAAATTTGTATGTTGATAGTGGCAATTAACATAAGTAGGATATATGAAAATAGGTTGTATAGTTCTTCACGGAACTACTTGTTTTTTTAACTAAGTTCGTTCAAAAAGTCTCAAACAATGGACAAAGAAGAACACTCCATTTATGGACATAAATAGCGACATTTACTATATTTGTCGAGAAGCCTCCGTGGCTTAGGCGGCAGCACGCCGGCCTCTCACCGCTGAGTCCGTGGTTCAAATCCCGGTCACTCCATGTGAGATCTGTGCTGGACAAAACGGAGGCAGACAGGTTTTTCTCCGGGTACTCCGGTTTTCCCTGTAAACATTTCATTCCAGCAACACTCTCCACTATCATTTCATTTCATCAATCATTCATTTAATCATTGCCCCAGAGGAGTGCGTCTGGCCTCGGCAGCCGGCACAGTTCATATCCTCGCCGCTAGATGGGGGCTTCATTCATTCCATTCCTGACCCAGTCGGAGACTGGAAGCAGGCTGTGGATTTTCATTTTCACTATATTTGTCGCTTATTATTCTTCCCTGGTGCCTTACAGGTGGCTACTTAAAATAGCAACTCGACTTGTAGCGGATATGGATATGAGTCGCCCAGTTGCATAACTCGTTTAATCCACTTCTAAATAAGGATAATCTCATAAAATTATGTATTTGATTGTTTTATTTTATTTTAGTTTATTTTATATTATTTATTTTTATTTTTCTGTTTAATTTAATTTAATTGAATTTTGTTTTGTTTTATTTTGATTTTGTTTGGTTTTATTTTATTTCAATTTATTTTGTTTTAATTTTTTTGTTTTATTTTTTGTTTTGTTTTGTTTTATTTCATTTAAGTTTCGTTTTTATTTTTATGTTTATTTTGATTTATTTTATTTTGTTATATTTGGTTTTGTTTGTTTTATTTTATTTTGTTTTGCTTCATTTTGATTTTTCAGAAAACAAACACAAAACCAAAAACATGAAGCAAAGAGCAAAATTCAAAAACGAAAGCAAAAGCAGAAAACAAAATATCAAGACACACAAAGCAAAACGCAAAATTCAGAAAAACAAAAGCAGAAAACAAACACAAAACCAAAACCAAGAAAGAAAAACAAAAAGTAAAATTCAAACACAAAACCAAAACCAAGAAAGAAAACAAAAAGTAAAATTCAAAAACAAAAACAAAAACCAAAACCAAAACAAAAACCAAAACACAAACACAAACACAAACACAAACACAGAAACAGAAAACAAAAAACATTTGCCACAAAGCATAAGGTAAAAAGTAGAAAACAACAAACACAAAAGATACGTAAGGCAAAGTCCAGAGAAATGTTTCTCATGAAAATGATTCTTGATATATCAAGTTAGGCTTTCTCGGCCGGCGTTCATAATTAAGTACAAGTTTTTCGGGCTTGTAGGCCGTGGTCTAGACAGGATATCTCCCGACGTTTCACCGGCAACTGCGTCTGGCATTTTCAAGGGTTCCGCTCCTTTCATTGGTCAGCAAACCGTTGGAACGTCGGGAGATATCCTGTCTGGACCACGGCCTACAAGCCCGAAAAACTTGTACTTAAAAACAAGTAGTTCCGTGAAGAACTATACAGCCTATTTTCATATATCCTACTTATGTTAATTGCCACTATTTAACATACACAATTTCAGTTTGATTGCTGTAATAGATTCGTAGATATTGAGAACCGACTAAATATTTCGGATGGTCGCCATGTTGGATTTTATATATGTAGGTCCTAGAGTTATGTACTGTTACATGCAGATTATTGTGAACGTGTAGTATTCAAACTTCAATCGCATAATTAGGACACAAGAAAAAAAAAGGAGATTTAAAATTTTTTCACAGCTGCCATCTTGAGGTTATGGAAACAATTGAAATAAATTAGATGCCAGTGGATTAACATTCGGATAAAGATTTACTGTACCAAGTTTCACTGCACGCGGATGGTTAAATTGCGAGAAACGTCCATGTGAATATTTATAATTCGCGTCACCGCCATGTTGGATTTGTGATCACCAGGTTATTTAAAGTCCTATAGGTGAACTTAAGTTCATAGCCCCTATGAACATTAAAAAATGCAGTTTGATTGCTAAAATAGATTCGTAGATATTCAGTATCGTCTAAATATTTCGGATGGTCGCCATGTTGAATTGTTAAATGTATAGGCCATAGAGCCATGTACCATTAAAGGAAAATTATTGCGTAGGTTCATTATTCAAACTTTCACTTCGATCGCATGACTACATCACAAGAAATAAAAACTTAATTTTAAAATTCGCACTGCCGCCATCTTGAGGTTATGTAAACAATTGAACTAAATTAGATACCAGTGGATTACAATGTGTATAAATATTTCCTGTACCAGGTTTCAGTGCGCTTGGAACATTAAATCGCGAGAAAGGTCTATTTAAAATGTTCAAATTCGCTTGGCCGCCATGTTCGTTTTGTAGTTAACCGGTTTTTGAAAATCTTATAGATGGACTTCCAGTAGTGCCCTTTATCTCTGTACAAAATTTTAGGGAGATACCGCTAATAGTTTCAGAGATATAGAATGCCGGTGAAATATTTCGCACATCCGCCATCTTGTGATTATGTAAACAATTGAACGAAGTTAGATGTCGGTGCATTACAATGTATATAAACATATACTGTACCAAGTTTCATTGCGTTTGGTTGGTCAAATCGCGAGAAACGTCTATTTAAAAGTCGCAAATTCGCTTGGCCGCCATGTTCGTTTTGTAGTTACCAGGTTTTCAAAAGTCACATAAGTGAGCTTATAGTAGTTCCCTCTATCACCATAGAAAATGTCAGGGTAATATCGGTAATAGTTTCGGAGATATTGAATGCTGGTGAAATATTTCGCACAGCCGCCATGTTGGATTGGTGAGTTGTAACAAAATTTGAAGGGCACGGTCGAGGTCGCCGGGAATAGTGCTATGAACTTTCCAAGTTTCATTGAAATCGCTCCTGCCGTTTAGATTTTATTAGGGGGGGACACACACACGAATCACACACACACACACCCACACACACACACGCACACACACACGGACAAAAGGTGATCTCATAAGCCTATTTTTTCAAAATTGAAAATAGGCTAAAAATGATTCTTATTCACAAGTGGATTAAAAGAGATTTGCAAATGGACGACTCATATGCCATGAAGAAGATGTTTTGGAAGGCAAGAACGTCTCAAGACTCCTTGAAATAAAGTCTCTTGCTCCCACCATGAGACGTTTCACAAAGATGGCCGCAGAAACACAGGTTATCAGAAGAATTGAAAACACACACTACTATACGGAGCTGATGAGCCAGATCACCCAAGCTTCTCAAACGAATTAACATCTTTAGCAACTCATTTAAGAAACCAGAAGTTTGTGTAGCATTCTCGGTTGTCACCCTTGACGTCATGGTTTGATTTGAGGCATTGGCAAGAATCTTAGTTAGGGGTTTGGGACATCTTGGTCATCAAACCTGTTTTATGACATGTGTTGAATTTGGCGGATGTACATGTAAGTGTGTAATTAACGGTTAGGAGTTGAGAAGGTGCACCGAAAGTTGAAATCAGTACCTACCAGGGTTCGGATGTTGAGGGAAAATCTTCTTCTTTTTTAATGTGCAAAGACGAAGCCAAACGTAATATACGTGGCATGTCCATATATTAAGTTCCATTTCTATACGTTGCCCCCGGCATCGCTGCAATCATATTTCGGTGCATGCACTTGCTCTGAATCAAGGAGAGATGACGCCATTTTTAGATCGCTGTCTCTTGTTTACACTGTATAGTGCTTGGTTAGAATGACGAAGTTAGTTAAAAATCCCGCCGCTTGTGAGATTAGACCTGTTATTCGTTTTCTGAATGCGAAGAACACTAAACCAGTCGACATTCCCCCGACAGCTTTGCTAGGTGTACTGAGAAAATTCGATGGTATTGCGATGGGTCCGACAGTTCAATGAAAGACTTGATCAACTGCAGTTGAAGAACGTGCCAAATAATACTGAAGACGTACACCATCTGAGTTCCTACGAACTTTCTGCAAATTTCAATACGATGGGAGCTATGTGGAAAGATGGCTTACGATTTGTAGTTTGTTGTGCATTATACAGTAACTGTTTGTCTGTATCTGTACTCGTTTTGTTTTAGCAGACAAAACTTCACATTCTAGACGACAACGTTTGTTAATTTTGGGGCACTATAAGCCAGAATATTTATCTGTCCTTCTTTTTTATTTTTCGGGTTATTGGTCATATGTTTAGCCTTTTTTAGGTTTTAACGGCAATTTATTTTTGACAACTTCGCCTTCTTTTAACTACATTTTTAGTGTCTATTCTCCTTTACATCTACAAACCAGGAGATGACGGTTGTGGTTGGTTGTTTGGTTGGTTGGTTGGTTGGTTCTTAAGTTTAGGGGCTGCGACAACGCGGTCATGTTGCCCCGTGTATTTTGGGTGTGTGTAGAATCTGTCTGATAGCCGTAGTTAATTGTGATGTCTGTATTAGTCTGTGTTATCTGTTTTTTAATTTAAGTACAGACTGCAACTTAGAATTTTTCAAATGGTTCCTACTTTTGCCGCCAAGCGCCACCGTCAACGACTACTAGGCCAAGTTCAGAACTTAGCTACTAGACGACACCGCAGTCGGCTCTTGGTAACGAACGTAGAATCCTAAGAGCGTTGTTTACACTCTTCAATGCCAGCAATAGTTCATTCAAAACAAACAAACGTTCGGAGAGAAGAAGCATTTCATTCTTATACCATAGGTTTTTCGCTTTGCGTGTTGGATACAACCAGAATGTTGTATTTTTAAAACATTATATTCATTAAATATCTAATTGAAACTAAACGCAAGCGCAAATTCGTGGAGAAACCTAATAAGAAAACTGGTGGGAAGCGGTCACAGAACGCAAGATGCAACACAGTGCATTCATGAAGATATTTTGGGACGATAAGAAGGTGAAGACCATCAGCTCAATTAACTTGTTTTTAGCGTATGGCTTTTAGTGCCGGGAGTGTCCGAGGACATATTCGTTTCGCCAGAGTTTGTAGCTGCTTCTAGGCGGATACCCAAGGGGTGAGCTACAAGTGCCGTCGCGTGTAGAGTGTTGTCTGGGGAGGAAAGTGTGATTGTAAGGACTAGGAATTGGAAGGTAGCGGCTGTGGCCTATAGTTAGGGACCAACCCCGTCATTTGCCTGGAAGGAAGATGGAAAACCACAGAAAACCATCTTCAAGGTGCCGGCGGGGGGATTCGAACCCTTGCCTCCCGGATGTGAGCGACTGCCTGCAGCCACGCCGTAACAACCACGGCTAAATCACCCGGTAATTAATATAATCAAATGCGCTCTTTGAATGGGAGTAACGAATAATAATAATAACAGTATTAATAATAATAACAACACTAATAATAATAGTAATAATTATGAGAGTTGGAGGTCTTTTAACTTGATCTTCTCATTTTGATGAGGATGAAATGAATTTTAAGGATGTCACAAAACCCAGTTCCCGATCCAAGGGAATTATCCATCCAAAGTCAAACTTTTAGAACTCGACCGGTAATTGAACTCTGGATGTTTTAGGTCAAAGCCAAGCGTCTTACCCAGCCCATAAAGCCACTAAGTCAGACATGCTATCGGTTAAACTTCCTTCACTCTCATGGTTTCCAAGACGTGGGATACTGGAACTTTGCTAAGGAGGGTTCGCTAACGAACTTGCTAATCTCTCCAAACGTCAAATTTGAAAACTCTTCAAGCCAAGAATCGAAACTGCAGTCTTTCAAAAGTTTTGACGATGAGCAATTAACCAACTTAACTAGTCCTTGTATTCCTCCTTCGAGTATGACCTATTTACCATTATTACCATGACATACTGCAATCAGAAAAGGTCGCCCAAAAGGCTACTTGAAATAAAATAAGATCCCACCATTGTTCTTTAAGGAGATTGGGATAAAAAGCGCCCAAAATTGCCGTTTTAATAAAATTCTACAGTTCTTGTCCTCGAAACTTCCTTCCATAACTAAGCTTGCTATTCCTGGGTGTCTTAGTATGTGTCCTACCAACCTATCTCTTCTCTTCATTATCAGTCGCCAGAAACATCTCTCCTCTCCCACTAGTCTTAATACCTCTTCGTTTGTTACCCTATCTACCCATCTGATCTTGATCTTTCTCCTGTAACACCACAACTCAAACGCTTCAATTCTCCTCATTTCTGCTGCTCCAACAGTCTAAGTTTCACTTCCATATAGTGCCACGCTCCAGACAAAGGCTTTCAAAAATGACTTCCTAATACCTAAATCTATATTCGATGTCAACAGATTCCTTTTCTGTAGTAATGCTTTCCTTGCCTGAGCTAATCTACATTTTATATCCTCTTCGCTTCGTCCATCACTGGTTATTTTGCTTCCTAAGTAACATAAGTCTCCTACTTCCTTTATTTCTTCCCATATAAAGACCCCACGGAAAAAACGGGGTAAGTCCATTTTTTTCGGAAATTATTTTATGGTGTATTCTGTTGGCCAGCCATCGTCACTACAGAATAGTTGAAATTAATTTCAAATAAAGCAGTAAGTCACCGAGATACATAGGTTTTCATGTTTAGTGGAAACGGAAAGAACGTCCCATATCCTTTCACATTTTCATAATTTAATACCGAGATACAGAGGTTTTCATATTTAGTGGAAACGGAAAGAACGTCCCATAACCTTTCACTTTTTCATAATTTAATACCGAGATCTAGAGGCTTTCATGTTTAGTGGAAACGGAAAGAACGTTCCATATCCTTTCACTTTTTCATAATTTAATACCGAGATACAGAGGTTTTCATGTCTAGTGGAAACGGAAAGAACGTCCCATGTCCTTTCACTTTTTCATAATTTAATACCGAGATACAGAGGTTTTCATATTTAGTGGAAACGGAAAGAACGTCCCATAACCTTTCACTTTTTCATAATTTAATTTTTTTAAATTTGTTTTACGAGTACTTCCTTTATAAGAAATAAATTTGGCAAAATAATTATCTTGCTTACCCTCAATTGGGATGTTTTACGTATTTATTTTTAGTGTTGAAATTTAAATTTGCTCTTCTGAAAATTTTTCAGAATGTGACTTACCCCGTTATTCCCGTGGAGTCTTCATAAACTTTGACAGTATTTTTATCTTCAAACTATCTATCTTCATCGTAGTTGGAGCCATTTTACAGTGTCCATAGTAAATGGAACTTAAATGCTTTTCTGTTGGTCAACATGATTGTACCCAAATTGCAATGGGTGTTATTCCCTACACCTAGGAATATTACTTGCTTATTTACTTACTGGTCGGCGCTACAGTCCCTGAAGAACCTTGGCCTCTTTTATCACCTGCCTCCATTCAAGTCTATCTTCCGCCTTCCTTCCCCAGTTCCTAATTCCCAGACTCCTGAGGTCGTCTTCCACGTCATCTATCCACCGTCGCCTGTGTCTTCCTCTTCTCCTTCTTCCACCCGGTCTTTGTGTAAACACCTTTTTGACACTACGCGATTCTGGCATTCTCTGTACGTATCCTGCTCATCTTATCCTTGCCTGATTAATTTTCACTTCAATATATGCCTGTCCGAAGAGTTCCCGTAGTTCCACATTTGTCCTTAATCTCCAACTTTCCTCCTCTCTGACTGGCCCGTATATTTTCCTCAAGATCTTCCTTTCCCATCTTCGCAGCCAGTCTTCTTCTCTTCTATTCAGACGTTCAAACCCCAATCTTCCGATCCATACATAACCACAGGTCCTAATATTGTAATGTAAATTTTTACGTTAGTATTCCTACTGATATTTCTGGATTCAGACATGCTTTGCAGAGCGTAATAGCATCTATTTCCACAGGGGATTAATTAATCCAACACCTAATACAATTTGGGTAAAATGGTGTTGACCGGCTGCAAAGCATATACATTTCAATGTGTAACTTCCCTACGCCTAGAAAGTATTGTATTGCTATTTATGGCATACGATTCAGAGGGACCCTCTGTAGGGAAATGACGTCATTCAGGTGATCCACCTAGTTCGGGTTATCTCTGGATGTGACTGTGGCCGTTGGATGCCAGAATACAAGTTGGGGCAAGGGGGAGAAGAGGGAAGCTTCCAGTAAATACGAAGCTGTCCGCCTCGTTGCGTAGTGGCTAGCATTCTTGGTTGACACCGCAGAGGCCCGAGTATCAAACTCGGCTCTGCCAAGAAATTCAATTCCGTTCTGAGGGCTGAAATGGGGTACACTCATCCTCATGAGGCAAAACTGGGAAGAGCCGAGTTCGATTCGTGCCTCAGCCATCCTGGAAGTGGTTTTCCTGTGATTTTCCACTTCTACTCCAGAATGGTTCCTAACTTTAAGCCACGGCTGCTTCCTTCCCAAATCTTATCCTCAATTACAAATACACAAACTAGTACAGACATCACAGTGCCACAGATTATCAGACAAATTCTACACACACCCAAGTACATGGGGATAGATGGCGAATATTTCGCAAAGCCCCTAAAAGGATCAATAATAAACAAGGTATCTTGCCCATTAGCCCCACGTACTTAGAATTTGTCTGATAACCTGTGCAAGTGTAGTGTCTGTTGTAGTGTATGTATTTACAACTACGGCTAGGATTGCGAAGGAGACGGCCGTGTCCTTAAGGAGGAACAATTTCGGGATATGCCTAAGGTGAAAATGGGATACCACGACAGCCACTTTTAGGATAAGGTGAGGTGGGAATTATATGCAGCGCTACTAACTTTTGTCTCACGAGGCTCCAAATATCAAATCAGAGTTTAAAATCTTGTTGGGGCAGGACTTCAGGGGTGACAGACAATAATGCTAGCAACTACATCGCAGGGTCATCATAAGATTGGTTGATTCCTCAGTTTAGGGGTTGCGACAACGCGGTCATGTAGCCCCGTGCACTTAAGATGTGTGTAGAATCTGTCTGATAACCGGTGTTAATTGAGATGGCTGTATTAGTGTGTTATCTGTAATTCAGATAAGGACTGCAGACATTCAATTTTCAAGTAATTCCTACTTTTGCTACCAAACGCTTCCGTCAACGACAACTAGTTTTGAACTTGGTTACTGGATGCCACCGCAGTCGGCTCCTAGCAACGAGCGTTGAAACTTAAAAGCGTTAGTCAAATCTAACCTATAATTTACCTTCACACAAGTGTAAATACATGCCATAAATCTATGACATGGGACCACCGGCTTTACGTCCTCTCCGAAGGAAGGCAGACTGAGGTATTCTTAATGCTCTTGAAATATCCGATGACTTCGGCCGGGTTTGAACCCACGACCTTGGGCATAGAAGCTCAGCATGCTACCAACTACGCCACCGAATTGCCTGAAATCATACGTTTAACCCGACTGGTTGCGTATATGGGTTTCCGCAACAGGTACTAAGTACTAACTTCAGTGCACCAATGGTAATTTGACATTCTAGCTGGTAAAAGTGATAGCCAATTAAACAGCTCAATTAATAAATGCAGGCAGCTTTCGGCCTGGGGGTTGTAGGAGGGCGATACGAGGCTCATTAGGAGGCCGCTTTGTACAGCGGGCGGGCCGGGCTGCCCCTGTCACTGTGAGATTACTCCTTCAGCCATCTGGCGGTGCGAGGGAAGGGATTAAAACTCACCAATTCATGGAAAGAGCTCGATACTTAGCGAACGTGAAAATTACCGCGAATTAGGACAATCACATAAAAACGTTTTTAATCTACTCTCACAGGTACTGCTAGCAGCTATAAATGGGCGATCTGCACACCACACTAGCCTGGAGGGTGCTCCAATATTTATCAGGATCATTTCAGCCTACTTTTCTCTTTGAAAACAGAGAAAGAAAATTAGGAACAATTTCAGGCAATTGAGTTTGTGTATAAGCGACCACCTCATGGTGTAATGGCTGCCAACCTTGAAGGACTGGGTTTGATTCCTGGCTGTACCACGGCGTAGTCATGGTCGTTAAATCGTGCGCCACGACCACGAAGCCGCTGCAGGAAGGCCGGAGTTCGTAGGTTTGAATCCCAGCACTCACAGCGGCTATCCTAAGTGTGTATTTCCCAGGGTTTTCCCACACTCCATCCTGGCAAACGCTGAGGTAGTAGACTACCTTACTTGAAGACTAGAGGTGCCTCCCTCATCACATTTTCTTCGGCTTATCCCAAGTAATTGGGGTCGCTGGAGCCGATCTAGCTCATTTAGATTTTGGCCGGGGGATTTAAGACCGGATGCCCTACCTGATACCACGTGATTTTTCAGGTGAAAATTTCGCCCAGGTGTCATCGGGTTTCGATCGCCGGCCGTCCGGGTGAAAGTCGAGCAGCTCAGCCACTGCACCATCACGCTCCCCAGGTGCCTCCCTCATCCCTGTTCTTAATACAGTTACACATCTTGCTACAGCCATCACATAAACACATGCTCCACTGTCCACAGTGTCCCACAACTCGTACAGAAGATGACCTATATCCGAGAAAGCACCTACTGTATCTATGTTTTGGTCTTATGTAATATAAGGTTTCTAACTGTGTATCCATGTGTATTTCACACGCGAGAATAATAATAATAATAATAATAATAATAATAATAAATAATAATAATAATAATAATTTTATTTACTCGAATCAGAGGCAGATAAATAATATTGTACATACAACATCAAAGGAGAAACATGGAATTATACATAATATAATCAAACTGTCTTTGCCCAGAAACGAGCAACTGCTATAGCATTTTCTTGTGCCTTATACAACTCCTCCTCACTGCAAGAATCAGGACACCATAAGCACTGACACAGATGATTTGTGGTCTGTACCTCTCCACATTCACAAAGTGTTGATTCTTGTAGGTATCCCCATTTCATTAGGTTATCCTTAGTTTTGCCAACACCTGCTCGTAATCTGTTTAATGATTTCCAAGTGGTCCAGTCCAAGTTGTGCCCGGCTGGTAAGCATTCTGCTGGTGTTACCCCTGTTGGAAGATGATTGATTTTGGCTTCCCACAGTTCTTCTCTGGCTTTGTTGGTGGATGTGGTAAGTGGAGATGTTGACTGTAAAAAGCTCTTCCTAGATTTCAATCTATGTCTTGGAGGAGTATATCCGTGCAGCGGGTGTAGCTCACTTTCTACCACTTTCTTTCTTTCGGCATTTGCGGCTACTTCCTGACGTATTTCAGGGGGAGCAATGCCTGCCATGTAATACAGCTTGTCGACGGGAGTCGGTTTAAGGCATCCTGTAATAAGCCTTGCAGTTTCATTAAGAGCTACGCCAACTTGTTTTGCATGGGCTGATTTCTGCCATACAGGGCAGGCATATTCACCGGCGGAGAAACCGAGTGCCATTGCAGAAGTACGGACCACCTGGGGTTGGGCACCCTAATTATTACCAATGAGCTTCCGAATGATAATAATAACAATAATAATAATAATAATAATAATAATAAAAGTGCACAAGAGAAACTTCCTCATTGATATCGCAGTGCCCAATTCCCATAATCTGCAACAAACCTGCCCTTGGCAGAGGAAATATGGCAAATGTGGAGACAGGGTAGTGTAGTGGTTCTGCCCATAGTCATCTCTTCTACCAGCACCATCCCTAAATCATTGGCTGGCAACCTAGAAATATTGGGAATACATCTTGGTATGCATATTATCATTATCGCTCGTTCCTCAATGTGCCTTCCTAAAATAAGTTGCCATACCATCTTGCAAACAAGCTGTCGATATGTTGATTTGTCTCACTTATGTGGCGGCAGCACGCCGGCCTCTCACCGCTGGATCCGTGGTTCAAATCCCGGTCACTCCATGTGAGATCTGTGCTGGACAAAACGGAGGCAGACAGGTTTTTCTCCGGGTACTCCGGTTTTCCCTGTCAAAATTCCATTCCAGCAACACTCTCCACTATCATTTCATTTCATCTGTCATTCATTTGATCATTGCCCCAGAGGAGTGCGTCAGGCCTCAGCAGCCGGCACAGTTCATATCCTCGCCGCTAGATGGGGGCTTCATTCATTCCATTCCTGACCCGGTCGGAGACTGGAAGCAGGCTGTGGATTTTCATTTTCAACAAACATAATTTAATTATTTAGCGTTTGGCTTTTAGTGCCGGGAGTGTCCGAGGACATGTTTGGCTTGCCAGAGGCTGTAGCTGCTTCAAGCGGACACCCATAGGGTGAGCTACTAGTTTCGTTCAATTTCAAGTAGTTCCAACTTTCGCTACCAGATATCACTGATACCTAGTGGTGAACGTTGGAATTATGATTGAGCGTTTGAATTAAATCTAACCTAGAAATTTAGCTTCACACAAGTATAGTTAATGGAAGGATCTTTTACATGCCATAAATCCATGACATGGGACCTCCGGCTGTAATTCCCTTTCGAAAGAAGGCATACTGAAGGATTTTGACGCTCTTAAAAAATCCGACGACTTCGGCCGGGTTTGAACCCGCTATCTTGGGCACAGCAGTTCAGCATGCTACCAACTACGCTACCGAAGCCGCTATAATAATAATAACTTAAATACAGGTTATTAGACATATTCAACACACATTCAACTACACGGATCTGATGACCATGATGTCCCAAGGCAGTAAAATGAATTATTAACAACAGCAACAACAAGATTCCCGGCTCTGCCAAGAAATTAAATTCTAGTCTGTAGGCTAGAGTGAGGTACACTCATTTTCATTTTCAAACCCTCTCTTATTACAAAACAGACACCCCAATAGCAGCTTATCAGAGAAATTCTACACACACCCAAACCACTTGAAACTGATGACCATGATTTACAAATCTCTAAAATGAAGTAATAAGAACATCTGCAAAAATATAATTGCCATCCCTCTGTGATCCAGTTCAGGATACACACATTTGACAGATCAGGAAATGAAAATCGGAAGCTTTGTATGAGGAATACCAATAATTCTTCTGGACCATAAGAACGGCAAGTGAATTTTCGAACAGTGGATGAAATCACTCTCCAATGCTGTCCTCACGCCAGAGATATTTTGCCCGAAAGTTTGTCAATTGTATTCATGAGCAGCCAGAGAGCTTCCAGGTCGGTGATCAATTCAAATTTATCGATGCAGAGTAATAATGGATGCTGGAATAATGGTCAAATTCAGCAACAAGTAATTTAACATCGCGTGTGTTTACATTAAAATAATCAGCTATTGGAAATAGCGGTTTAAGCAAAGGAATTCACTGCAATTCGCTGTAACTCAACATATTTGAATAGGCCCCATAGCAGCAGTACATTAAAATATCTGTAAAACTTACGTTGTAACCTCTACGATTAAATCGTCATTTGGCCTATATACTGGTTACTCAAATTAAACATAGACAAAGCTGGCAACAACGCAAATAGTTGATGGGGCGGCCACAAGCGACACGGGATAGTTTGGTATGTGTTGTAAGAGCGCAGAATGGGGTCAGTCTTCGTCAGGTGTCCCCCGAGTAGAGGCGTTGTTGATTCTTTAGGGGCATTGCGACCACGTGGTCATGTAGCTCTGTGTACTTGTATGTGTGCGTGTGTGGAATTAGTATAATAACCTGTGTTATTGTGATAACTGTATTAGGGTGTGTATTTGTAATTCAGATCAGGATAGGGAGGGAGACGGCTGTGGCCATAAGTTAGAAACCTTCCTGACAATTGCCTGGAGTAGAAGTGGGAAACCACGGAAAACCACTTCCACGGTGGCTGAGGTAGGAATCGATCCCGCCCCTTCTCAGTTTTGCTTCTAGAAGCTGAATATGCCCCGTTCCAGACAGAATTAAATTTATTGGCAGAGCCAGGAATAGAACTCGGGCCTCCGCGGTGATAGCCAAGAGTGCCAGCCACCACACAACGAGGTGGACATACCGAGTAAAGGAGATCGTTGATGCAACAATGGTGTATAATGGATGCGTCCAAATGACTACAACTGCGTGTGATTCTTGTTCAAACAAAGTGTTTTGGTAAGTGTTGACTTCAGTTGAATGCAAGCTGTGTTCTGAGATTTATCCCTTAAACTAAGCACAATGTTCAGATGTTGTGCTAAGTTTCCTGGTGGGCGGGTAACCCAGAACTGAAGTTCAGCAACCTCACTTAACAACACACCAAGCTCAATAAAATATCTACATCTCGAGGTAACTTTACACATAACAGAAGTTAATCTGGACTAACGGAATTACCATTCCACACCATGGCCAACCACTCAGCGGCCAAGGACACAAATCAACAAGTAGTTCCGTGATGAACTGTACAGCCTATTTTCATATACTGCTCAAAAAAATTAAAGCACCACTTTTTTCAAAGGCCACCAAATTTGGAAAGTTGACTGCACAAGGTCGAAATCTCAGTATGACATTTGCCCCGACGCCTACCAAGCACATGCTTCAGCACAACTCCCCAACTTGAGTAGTTTCGGGATAGCGCCCCCAAAACCAGCCCATTTTTGCAAACCGTAAATTGAAGTTTGCGAAAAACGCTGTAGGACTTGTCGCAGGTTGCCAAAGCAGTCGAAAATGAATGAGTCTTGCTCTTAAGGTTCCACGAACACGTTGAAATCGTTACATTTGACGTTTGGGCATTTTCAACCCCCTTCATCATCCCCTAAACATGGACTACCATTGGGGGCGCCTGAGAAGGTACCGGATGTGTTTAACCACCTGAAAACCTGCACACCGTCCTCAGTTGCTGATTGCAGTAAGTTCTTAAGGCCTCCGGCAATGTTCACCCCTCCTAACACCCTCAACTGGCAAGGGACCAAACCACCCCGTCTTGATTCACCCCTAAGGAAGGTTTAAATCGAGATTTTTATCAGTGCTGCTAATGGGGGGGTCTTCTCCTAACGTTTCAAAAGAGGACCTGCGCCTGTGTCGCCACCCCTTCCCTTGCTACCCCCTTTTGTATGATTTTTCGAATCAGGCCCTTTTTAAGGGCTGAAATGAGGTCTTAATCGCTGAAAGGGCTGTAAAGGTCCATAGAAGTAGTGGTGACACGAAATCAACCCCTTCCGATGTTTGATTGACATTCCATCCCCCAAAGTTGACATTTTTGCACCCTCAACCCTCCCTGTCTGGACGCGTAACGCGTCATGGCAGAGTTTTCAGAGTTGGATCAAAATGAAGCTTATGGCCTGAAATGGAGCCCAAAACAGCAGGTTGGATGGAAATTCATCGGTAGGGTGGGAAACGGGACCAAAAAGTTTTCAAAAATGTTAACAGCCTCTAGTAAGTACACCAATGCATAGGCAACCCACATCACGTCATTTTTCTCCCATTGCCAAACTTTGTAACCTATTGCCGATCATAGGCAACCCACACGCACGGACGTGATGTGGGTTGCCTATGCATGGGCGTACTTACTGTAGGCTGTGCACTTTTTTGAAAAATTTTGGTCCCGTTTCCCAACCTACCGATGAATTTCTATCCAGCCTGCTGTTTTGGGCTCCATTGCAGGCCATAAGCTTCATTTTCATCCAACTCTGAAAACTCTGCCATGACGCATTACGCGTCCAGACAGGGAGGGTTGGGGGTGCAAAAATTTCGAATTTGGGGGACGGAATGTCAATCATCGATCGGAAGGGGTTGATTTCGTGTCACCACTACTTCTAAGGACCTTAACAGCCCTTTCAGCGATTAAGACCTCGTTTCAGCCCTTAGAAAGGGCCTGATTCGAAAAATCATACAAACGGGGGTTGCAGGGGAAGAGGTGGTGACAAAGGCACAGTTCCTTTTTTGAAACGTTAGGGGAAGACCCCCCCCCCCCCCATTAGCAGCACTGATAAACATCTCGATTAAAACCTTCCTTAGGGGTGAATCGAGAAGGGGTGGTTTGGTCCCATGCCAGTTGAGGGTGTTAGGGGGTGTGGACTTTACCGGAGGCCTTAAGAACTTACTGCAATCAGCAACTGAGGACGGTGTACAGGTTTTCAGGTGGTTAAACACACCCGGTACCTTCTCAGACGCCCCCATTGGTAGTCCATGTTTAGGGGATGATGAAGGGGGTTGAAAATGCCCAAACGTCAAATGTAACGATTTCAACGTGTTTGTGGAACCTTTAAGAGCAAGACTCATTCATTTTCGACTGCTTTGGCAACCTGCGACAAGTCCTGCAGCGTTTTTCGCAAATTTCAATTTGCGGTTTTCGAAAATGGGCTGGTTTTCGGGGTGCTACCCCGAAACTACTCAAGTTGGGGAGTTGTGCTGAGGCATATGCTTGGTAGGCGTCAGGACAAACGTCATACTGAGATTTCGAGCTTGTAGGTCAACTTTTCAAAATTTGGTGGCCTTTGAAAAAAGAGGTGCTTTAATTTTTTGAGCAGTATATATTCTACTCATGTTAATTGCCTCTATCAACAAACACATTTTCAGTTTGATTGTTGTAATAGATTCGTAGATACTGAGAACCGTCTAAACATTTCGGATGGTTGCCATTTTGGATTGTTATACGTATAGGCCATAGAGTTATGTACCATTAAAGGAAAATCATTGCGTAGCTTCATTATTCAAACTTTCACTTCGATCGCGTGATTACGACACAAGAAATAGAAACTTAATTTTCAAATTTCACACAGCCGCCATCTTGAGGTTATGTAAAGTAATGAACTAAATTAGATGCCAGTACATTAGAATGTGCATAAATATCTACTGCACCATATTTCACTGCGCACAGATGGTTAAATCGCGAGAAAAATCGATTAAAATATTGCAATATCGCTTGGCCGCCATGTTAGTTTTGTACTTTACAGGTTTTTGTAAGTTACATAGATGAACTCGTAGTAGTGCTCTTCATCACCGTACACAATTTCAGGGAGATATCAGTGATAATTTCGGAGATATAGAATGCCGGTGAAATATTTCGCACAGCCGCCATCTTGAGGTTATGTAAACAATTGAACTAAATTAGATGCCAGTGCGTTGCAATAAGTATAAACATTTGCTAAGCCGAGTTTAATTACGTTTGGATGGTTAAATCGCGAGAAAAGTCTACTTAAATGTTTCAACTTCGCTTGGCCACCGTCTTGGTTTTTGTAGATACCAGGTCTTTTAAAGTCTCATACTGTATGTGAACTTTTATTAGTGGCCTTTATTACCGTACAAAATTTCAGGGTGAAATCGGTAATAGTTTCGGAGATATTGAATGTTGGTGAAATATTTCGCACAATCGCCATGTCGGATTGGTGAGTCGTAATTAAATTTGAAGGGCAAGGTCGGGGTCGGCCGAAATGGTGCTATGACCTTACCGAGTTTCATTGAAATCGCTCCAGCCGTTAGATGTTATTAGGACACACACACACACACACATACGCTCACACGGACAAAAGGTGACCTCATAAGCCTATTTTTTCATTAAATGAAAATAGGCTAACAAAAACCCCTAGACTAATACAGAGTCTATCGGTTAAATTACACCTTAGAGCAGTCTGTTCCAGCCGAGCTGCTCGTTAGTATGAAGCTGAGTTCTCGCCACCTTGTGTGAGTAAACCTGCAACGTGGAATACGGCTCTGGTGTGGGGGGTGCCGTCACTGCGCGGTGGATACATCAAGTCTGGCAGGAAGTGCATGGACTTGTACTATGACCTTCGCCCAATGACATGTTGGCTATCACTTCCAGTCCCTCTCCAACCGTGCTCCGAGCATCACTGCTGAGTACTCGCGTGTACGCATACTGAAACTCGTGGATTTCGAACAGCCTGCGAGGCACAGAGAAAATCATCATATACCAGGTGAATCAGCTGCCCGTAATTATATTGTTTCATGCAACCCAACTAACGTTGTTATCAAGAAGATCGACATTACTCTGCTTTCATTACGTCTAGTGCTAATGCACTGGGAGCATATCCTGCAAACGATACTGTACCCTGTTAATTTTCCCTCGATGTGACTACAGACTAATACGAAGGAAATATAATAGTGTTCAGTATTGTTTGCGGGATATGCTTGAAGTGCATTTATGCAATACCGGATGCAAACAGAGAAATATCGACCTTCCTGATAACACTCGATAGTTGGGCTCCATAAAATAAAATTATTAGGGGCAGCTGATTCACCTGGTATAGAAAACGTTAAGGTGTATGTTTCAAAAAACTGAAGCTCTTAAACCAGAGGGAGTTTGAAAGTGCGGTTTGTACTAAAATCTTCCAAATCTTCTCAATAGAGCGGAAACATCTCGCATTTCTAGAAAAAGTCTACGGAAATATATTTATTTGTTTATTAAGTGCATATAAACAAATAAGCAAGACGATAGCCCCTGTCAGAACTGTGCCGCGTCCAGCCCGCAGAACTGTAAAACCGAGCGGATGGTATACACATATGGGGCGCTCACAAGTAACCTATAATAACTACTGAGGCTTATAGAGATGCCGGGGTGCCAGAATTTTGCCCCGAAAGGGTTCTTTACCATGCCAGTATATCTACTGACACAGCTCCGTCGCATTTGCGCACTCTCAAAAAAAACTGATTGTGCCAGGATTCGATCCTGCAACCTCGGGGACAGCAGGTATTAACGTTAAGCTGCCCCACGCAGCCAGTTTCACAAGTAACCGATCGTAAGAAATGAGCATTCAGAAAAAAAAATAGAAATACCCCCAGCTGTGACGAATTGCACTCTGATCTCATAAATATTGACAAATTGTTCAAGACGATAGCCCCTGCCAGAACTGTGTTGCGTTGAGCCCGCATAAAATTCTCGCATCCTGCTGTAGCGGCTAGCATCCTTGACTATCACCCCGGAGGCCCGGCGTTTGATTCCCGACTCTGGTAATAGATTTACTTCTGGTTTTAGGGATGGAACGGGGATTACTTTGCTTCGTGAGGCAAAATTGAGAAGAGCGGGTTCAATCCCACCTCTACCATGCTTGAAGTGGTTTTCCGTGGTTTCCCATTCCTACTACAGGCAAAGGCCGGGATGGTTCTCTACTTAAATCCACGGTCGCCTCAATCCAAACCCTCGTCTTATTACAAATACACACGCTAATACAGACACCACAATAACACAGATTATATGAAATGAAAATCCACAGCCTCCTTCCAGTCAACCGACTGGGTCAGGGAATGGAATGAATGAAGCCCAATCTAGCGGCGAGGATAGGAACTGTGCCGGCTGCTGAAGCCTGCCACATTCCCCTGGGGAAATGGTTAAATTAGTGACAGACAAATTAAATGATAGTGGAGAGTGTTGCTGGAATGAAATTGTGACAGGGAAAACGGGAGTACTCGGAGAAATCCTGTCTGCCTCCACTTTGTCCAGCACAAATTTCACATGGAGTGACCGGGATTAGAACCATGGACCCAGCGGTGAGAAGCCGGCGTGCTGCCGCTTAAGCCACGGAGGCTTGCACAGAATGTATATACTGTCCCCGCGCCAGCTCTGAGGACGCGGGGTATGAGGTATGGGGGAGGTAAGGGGAGCGGAAATGATGAGTGAGCGAGGGAATTCCGGGCCATGCTTATGCTTATACTACCTAAGTGAAGACATAGACTTAGACTGTATGGTTCTCATAGTGTTATGTCGGTGCGAAAGAAAAATAAAGTTGACATTCTGAGGGTCGTGGTATCATAAGAAACATTATTGTAACATGTGACGAAGAGGCTGAAAACAAACGTTTTGCTTTCACAGTAAACCAGGCGACACGATGAGTTTCTCACTATGCTGGAGTATCCGAATCTTTTATTAAAAAGATACGGAAGGAAACGAGGGAATTGGCTGAAAGTGGCGAGGGTAGTGTGCTGTCCACTCCGGGTAAGATACGAAATACTAGGCCATCACACACTGTAGTGAACACTGATGATTTTGATAAATGTGTAATTCGTCGTGCTATTCAAGCGTTTTATGTGGAAGAAAAACGTGTTCCAACCATTCCAAAACTACTGCCTGTGATACAAGGCAAAATAACTTTTCCTTGGTCACACACTTCATTACGAAAAGTAGTAAAACAAATCGGTTTACGGATTCTCCATTAGCAACACCGCTACTCTAAGGTGAGTACATGTTCTTGCATAGTATAGTACAGTGCTACGTAATCACTGGCTTACTCACTCCACTCCACATTCCTGCCAGGTCCTCAGAGCTGGCGCGGGGACAGTAGTTAGTTATTGTTTGAACAGTGAGGTCATCGGCCCCAAACACTCAAGAGAGTAAAATACCGAGAAAGGTCTACGGGCCAGTTCAGAAGGATGGAATTTGGATAAAGAGACCGATAATAGAACTATACAAACAGACCGAGACGATTACAAATAATATCAGGAAAAGAAGAGCAAACTTTTATGGACGAAGACAGACTGACCAAGACGATTCTAATATAGTTATGAATAGTACACTGAAAACCAATTGGGTAAAAGAAACCGTGGAAGACCTCGAGAAACTAAACATCTCTACAGAAGACATGACAGACAGGAAAATATAGAGACACAAAATCAGAAAACATTAATTTGAGCTAACGCCCAAAGGGAAAGAAAACAGGAAATAAGTGGACAGAAGAGAGATAGAGGAAGCATAGTGAATATTTGACAGGTTTTTGGGAAGCAGGGGACAAAATAAAAACATGAAAATTGATTGCGTTTTAATGCTCTCCTTAAGGGGGCTATTAATGAAAATAATAATAATAATATACACCCAACTACACGTGGCTGAAATGACCACGACGTTCAAGCCACTAATTGAAACAATAGTAACACAATTAGTTCAAAAGGAAAGGATATGCCCGTATTTCTTTCCTGACTTCACTCCCATACAACGTCAATATCTCAAGTTTCATTAACTTATAGTTTACTTTCATCACATTGAAATATAGGATTATGAAGCTTGCCACGGTGGGTGAGTGGATAGCGTGTCGGTCTACTAACCCCAAGCTTGCAGGTTCGCTCGTGGCCGTGGTAAGTGATTTTTGAAAGGCGGCAAAAATTGCGACACTATGTCATACGATGTTGGCACGTCAAAGAACCCATTTTAATTCAGTAGGCCGTGTTCATAATGGCAAAATTAATCTCGGGAGTTTCCGCCAATACAAAGTTTCTCATTTCTCTACTAGAAAGCGCTATGCCAGGCTGTTCCAGCCGAGCAGCTCGACCGTGAGCAGCTGAGTACTCGCCGCCTTCTGTGAGTAAACCTGCAATATGCAATACAGCTCTGCTGTAGGGGCGGCCGTTACTAAGCGCTGGAAGCGCATGGACTTGTACTATAACCTTCGCCCAGTGGCGTCCCTCTCAACCGTGCTCCGAGCATCACTGCTGAGTACTCGCGTGTACGCATACTCAAACTCGTGGATTTGGAACAGCCTGCGCTATAGTGTTCAAGGAGCTTACATATCTAACCTCCTTGACATTCATAGTGATTCAAGGAACAACGAAATACGACATGCAAGCTACCCCCTGGGTGTCAAATTACAAAGCTTGCACCCGGCACCCGAGGCCATATGATATTATTATTATTATTATTATTATTATAGGATTATGAGATCAACTTTAGTGAGTGTGTATTGTCTGTCGGTCTATGTGTGTGTCTGCTTATAACTTTTTATTATTTTGCTAGATCCGATCCGTGTAAAATCTGACACCGTGAGCCACTAATATAATCTAAACCTACAGGTATATGAATATATTGCTTCCTCTTCACAAATTATAGATGACGTGCATTTCAATTCCTCACAAATGAATTCCTCCAATACGTCACGGAATTGTTCCATTATGACATGGCACATTATTCACGCGCGTCGAAACAATAAGTGTTGGCTCTCGACTAACTAAAGCAGCGATTTGGTGTGACGTTTCGCCTAGGGCTGCTCAGAGATGGACACAGCAGAGGTGGATATGAGGCACTGGTTTAACCCTGGAACGGTAGCGCTAATTGCAACGTTGTTATCGATAACGCTTCGCATCGGTGACCACTATGATTCTAGAAGCTGATAATAAACACCACTTACATCAATTTTTATTGCACTCCCTAGGCTAACAGAATGGAGACTGTTTTAAATAATTTTGTTTGATTTTTTTATATTTTTCTTATTTTGACTAATATATTATTTGATAATTTTTTATTTGTCCGGCTCCGTGGCTAAGTGGTTAGTGCGCTAGGCTTTAGCCCGAAGTGCCCCGGGTTCGATTACCGGCCGAGCCAACAGAGATTTTAATCTCCAGGGATTAATTCATCTTCACTTCATCCTCATTACGACGCGCAGGTCGCCCACGGGCGTTAACTTGAAAGACCTGCACTCGGCCTCTCCGGAGGCCATACGGTAATCATATTTTTTGTGTGCAATTTTTTAGCTGGTTTTAACTAGTTTTGACTAATTGTGATTTGTTTCTTTCTGGATTTTCACTATCGTTTTGTTTTATTTCAACATTTTGAGCTTTTTTGGACTAATTTAGATTTTTTGATTTTAAGTACGTTTTCGTTCTTTTCTACTTTTTGACAAATTTTTCCTAATTTTGATTGTTTGTTTTATGGAGTTTGATGTTCTTCTTTTGTTATTTATTTCTTATTTTGACTAATTTGCTTTGTAATTTAGGACTCCCAAACACTGGTGGGGATTGGATAAAAGGGAGGAGTGGGGGAAGCAGAAGTGTTCCGTTTACGTCGTGGAGACGAACGCTACCATTCTAGGGTTAAAGCGGGCGTCCACTGGGGAAGAAGAAGACCGGGTGAGTCAGCCGTGGTCGTTACGGCATGACTGCTGGCAGTCGCTCACATCCGGGAGGCGAGGAGGTTCGAATCTCCCCGCCGGCAACCTTGAAGATGGTCTTCTGTGGTTTCACATCTTCCTTCCAGGCAAATGCCGGGGTTGGTCCCTGACTATAGGCCACAGCCGCTACCTTCCAACTCCTCGACCTTCCATTCCAACTTCCCTCCCCAACGGTACTTGTAGCTCACCCATTGGGTGTCCGTCTCGAATCAGCTACACAACTGGCGAGCCGAACATGTCCTTGGACACTCCCGGCACTAAAAGCCATACGCTAAAAAAAACTGGGGAAGAAGACGAACGTTTAGTTGAAACTATCCAGTTCTTTAACCTGGTGAAGCTCATGCAGGCAACTAATTTTACTGGATATTCGTACAAGTAGGGGGTAGGGGGATCTAAAGCCCCCCACCACTACTCCCATTGCGAGACGATATCTCCCGATACCATGGTCGGAGTTTCACTCGTGTTGACGGGGGCTTTCCTATGGACCACTCATTATATTAAAAAAAAATTGAAAACTTTTGTTTTGAAAGTAGGCGATATTTTTTAAACTAATGATGATAGAACGTTGTGCCATGGTTTAAACGAATGTACTTTAAGTACTTTATTTTTAGAAAAAAAACTTAGTATTTTTACATAATTTTCAAAAACGTTGAATTTTGAAATTGACTCTATTTCGGAAAGGAGGAATTGCACAAAAAAGTGTGTTTGACATAATGAACGGTCTTTACCCCCTCTACCTGTAAACCAAGTTTCAGGTCTCTAGGACAAAAACTAACAGTAGTGGGTAATAGTGGGAGAACGAGAGCTGTCTCACAGCCTACTTTCTCGCGAACTTTTCCGATATCTCGCGAACGCATGGTCGGATTTTGATGTGTGATGTGTTGTAGGAGTCGGCGTGACGTCCTCTTTGCGGTGAATGAGTGCTACTATTTAAAATTTAAAAAATGAACATTATTTTTGAAATTGTCCCTATTTTGGAAACGATGAAGTTGACAAAGAAGTTTGTTTGACGTAAATGAAATGTCATTACCTCCTCTAGGCAGAAACCAAGTTTCAGGTCTCGAGGACAAACACTAACAGTAGGGGAACTTAGGAGTTCAGCTTCCAGTCGCGTGCGTGCTTGAATACGTATGGCTATGCTGCCAAAGGGTGAAGGAGTAGTCGTATAGGGGCCTGCATTGTATCGTTTGAATGGTATTTTTTCCGCTCTATCTGATGGTGAGGTTATTTTTAAATGGGTGGAATTTGGAAACTCGTTTTTGTGGTTAACGTATGTTTTTGACATTTTGCTGATATCTCAGGAACCCATGAAGCTATAACACAAGTTGACATGTCATTATTTTCGTCGGTTGCCCTCTTACTGAGGATGCCTGTGTCAAGTAGGAGCGAAAACCCATTTTTGGGGTAAAACCATGAATTGAGACTTTTTGTTATATCTGAAGAACCAATGATACGTTACATACGTGTACGAGGGATTCTAGGACTCGAAGTAACGCTCTCCTTCCAATGTGATAGTTATTGTTTCCAAAAGAAAAATTACAAAGGGCATAACTTTGGAAAAAAGTTTAAATATTTTTACCGCTTTAAAAATGTTTAAATAAAGAGTGGTTGTAAAGAAAGACGGTACCACTGGACGTGTGTTTCAACGAGGCTATCACTGGCCACAGTGGTGGTATTCCTAATAGAACAATGGATATTTCGAGGGGAAGACAGGGCGAGGGTTCGCTTTCCAATTTTTCCTATCACGGGATGAATGATGGCGAATAATCCCAAAATGCGTGAAGCGTGCTAAGATTATTTTTTTTACCCCTGAAAGAGATGTTTAACATGTTAGTAATGAGTGAATTAACAAATGATAATTGTATGATGCAGATGAAAGTGGACTTTTATAGTTGACAACAAGAACTTGGCTATGTCTGACTGCAATGCAGACCAGCAAAGAGAAGAAATCTGCTCGACGCAGCTTGGAGCTGGCTAGCGGAATGTAAAATCTTATCAGGTCGTGACTTGATGACACCACTGGCACACTTCATTCACTGCGGATTTGAATTGGTTCCAAGTGTGATCAATATTATGTGTTCTCTTGTTCGACTGGATATAATACTCAATCATCGTAAAATGATTGCTGTGACTCACTGGGTGATATTATTTCAAGTTCAAATTCATTGCAGCTAACAAAACATTATGATCGGAGTTAATATCAGCACCAGGATATGTTTTCACACTTTTTAGAGAATTTCTGAATCGCGTATTGACGAGGATATAGTCAATTTGATTCCTGACATTATTGTCGATGTTTGAGGTCCATGTGTAAAGACGACGTGGAGGAAGCTGAAAATGAGTGTTTGCTATGATGAACTCCTCCTCTTGGCATAGCTGGACCAATCGATCATCTCGATCTTTGCCACTCCCTGATCCGTAATTACCCACTACATCAGCGCGTCGACCATGACCTACCTTGGCATTAAAATCGCCCATCACAATGGTAATCTCATGCGTTTTGGTGAAAGACAAGGCCGTTTTGACTTCGATGTATTCATCTGATGCATCACAAGTTGGAGCATACACCTGGATAATATTCAGTAATGTCGGTTTTGCATTGAATTGTAGAAAAATTACCCTATCGGACACAGGTACAAAAGTCTTCACTGTCGCAGTAATATCTGGGTGCAATATGAACCCAACACCATTATAATGGTGGGGATTTTCATTACCTGCATAATATACCTGGTAACCATTGACGTTACATTTTCCAGAATTAGGCCAACGCATCTCACTAATTCCAAGGATGTCAACATTTAGTCTTTCCATTTCTCTGATGGCATTGTGAGTCTTTCCACTTTGAAATAAACTGCGGACATTACAAGCGGCTCTCCTTTTCATGACTTGCCCGGAGATTCTTAGCACCCCCTGCCCACTTAAGGGCTTCCGGGGACTAGGGGTCTTGGCTTTATATTGTCCAGTCATTCTAAAGATTATCCTGGGGAAGATAATATGGTGGTTTCCCGTTGCCTTCCACATACCCATGCCGTTGACCAATTGTTATTGGTAGAGGTGTTAGTTTTTGTTAATTCGCGATAAAACGAAAAGTCATATTTAGAGGTTAGGATGTTTTATTTTCACGTATTTACATGTTTCGTGCCGCCCAGGAGTGAAATTAAATCGCGAAATAACGCGAATTTTGTGAATAACACCACAAATACCGCAATCTGCGAAATAAAAACAAATTTTCATATTTTTTCCCCACACCAATCCGAACATTTTTGTCCACAAGCCGATAATCGAATTTGGTTGGTGTTCAATTCGAGAGAATGATCGATTGTATAGTTTCGCGAGGGGTAATACTACGATATACGTCATATTACGATATACTGTCGATATTCTCGTTACTCGTTGGATTTTAGCGCTGTGGTAAACAGCTGTTATATCGCGGCGTGAATAGTTTGGCCGACTACCTCCAAAAGGTTATGTGATAGTTGTTCATAATGTAAACTACGTTTGCCTCCTGTTACATCGGTAGCGAGTGTAAATTATAGTAGAGAATTCTATATAATTTAATAAAAAGTGCGCAAATTGTGCGTTATCATCGAAGCTAGTGTGTTATTTGCGTGAATCAGTTGGCGACCACGTGTTCGTCGTATTAGTTCCGAACTTAGCAGTACAGGAAGATGAGACGCGACGTAATTTAAATATTATGACACGAATTCAGAAATAAATTTTGCGTGTGGTTACGAATTTATACTGGCGTGTGACTACAGTCAACCGTGTGATAACAGTGTTTGTTACTGGGCATCGCTCAGTTGAGTTTAAAAATGCCGAAGGTAGCTGTTTCTGCCACAGACAGACTTAAAGAATATAAGAATGAAGGATTTATAATTTCTTGTGGCATTCTTATGTGCAAATATTGTGATTGTCGGTTAGATTATCGCAGGAAAGATGCATTAGACAAACATTGCAAATCGGAGAAGCATTCAAAACGCCGAGAAAATTCGCGTCTTGAAGTTAGTGTTCCTAGAGTGGCCACCTTGAAAGAAACATTATCAAATGCTAGTCGTGTGAAGGATATGAAAGAAGAGTTTATTTTGGACACTACTACTGCGTTTGTGAAGGCTAATATACCAGTAGAGAAACTAGACAATCCTGCTATCCGTACTTGGTTTAATAAGTACGTTCGCGGAAGTGGAGATTTACCATCAGCAAATCAGATTCGTCAGAAATACATCCCCATGATTGGCGAAAGAAGGAGGGAAGAAATTAGGGAAGATATAAAAAACAAAGACGTGTTTCTGCTATGTGACGAAACAACTGACAAGAATGGTAGGTAGGTGTGTTTTCAACATTCTTTTTCGTCCATCAGTACCATCAACTGAAATGAACACCCATCTGGCTGCGGGGGCGTTGTGGCTCAGCGGTCTAGCTGTATGCCTCTCACCAAGGCGGTCCGGGTTCGATTCCCGGTCAATGCATGTGAGATTTTCGAAGTGAAATGCCATGTCCTGTGGTTCGGATTCCACGTAAAAAGGAGGTCCCGTGGCTCATGATCTCACGATTAACGGTCACGTTAAACTACAAGCTTGCTTTGCCATCTGGCTGCCTCTGTTGTTCTAGATTCTGCCAATAGCGTAAATTGCTCCAATGCGATATTAGACACCTTGAATTCCTATGAAATTGAACGGGAGCGTGTAGTGGCAGTAGTTACGGACTCAGCACGCTACATGACAAAATGTGTAACTACTCTTCAAGGATTGATTGAAGAATTAAGTCATGTCCAGTGCTGGGCTCATAAAGTCAATCTTATCGGCTGCGTATTTGAAAACGAGCTGGACGAATTGAACATATCTATAGTAAAGACAAAGAATGCCTTTTTAAATACGCGAAAAAGAAAAAGCAATTACGTTGCATTTCTAAGGGAGAAATATGAAAACACAGAAAAAGAGAATGAAATTCTAGCTTTCCCAATGCCTGTATGTACAAGATGGAATTCATGGTTTAAGGCTGCAATGTATATGGCCTCGCATGTGGAAGATCTGGTAGAATTTTTCAAAACATTGGAAGATTCAAATTCTGGGGTCAAATTTTTCCAACAAGCATCGACTTCAACAATACAATTTATACAATTACAAGCATTGCATGTTTCTGTTGTTGGTGCCTCTCTTATGGACTTGCTTAATTTCTTGGAGGGATCTAAGTACCCAACAATTCACTTACTGGCTGGGAAGCTAGATGACCTTGAGGTAAAGCTCAAGCTATTAGGCGATGGTGGAATGTTCAATCATACGATCCTCAAGACCTTGGAACAGCTTCCTCAAAAGATGCAGATAAAGGTTAAGTCCAAGCTTACGTGTGTTGCCCAGTCAGCTCTAGTGAAAGTCAGGACTTTAAGGACCACGGATCCAGCCAGGAAGACTGTAGAAGCCATCGGGTCATTGTTTGATCCTCGGCATGCACCTAAGAACGTATCTCCCACAGAACTGCTCCAATTTAAGAAGAATGCCCCATTTCTTACGAAGATGGAGTCTCAACAGTTTTTAGAGGCTCACAGCATTTGCCTGACTGCAATCAAGAACCAACTGCGTCATGAAGATAATGTGAATGTTCCATAGATCCTCATGGGATTAAGGCCTGCTCACCGAGACTATGCAACAGCTGCATTAAAGTGTGTGTGGTATCCTTGTTCAAATGTGGATTCTGAAAGGTCATTTTTGAAATACAGTCTCATAGTAAGTGATAGGAGCCGAAAATTGACAGCTGCAAATGCTGAGACTTTAACCATGATCTACTTCCAGTGATTTCACCTCAGTATTTGGATAAAACTGAAAAAGGTACACTGAAATGTGTTTCGAGATGGTGAATGTAAAATAAAAATGTGACTTCCATATAAGTATTATCTCATTCTTCCATAGCCATGTTTAACGTTTTACCCTGCTGTTTTGTTTTTCACTTTGTTTTATTAATTGTTTATATTTTTAAATGCACTTATTGTACAAACCTTATCGCTTTCCAAATTTTAACATGTCATCCCCCGAAAAAATAATAAAAACACAAAACACCACCTTTTGAATTTTAAATCAACAAATCTTCAAAAAAAATAACAACACTTTCTAACACCCCTAGTTATTGGTTCCTCCAACTTTAAGGACAATTTCTTGTCCTAAGGACAATATAGTGTCCTGCTTCATCATGAAGATGAATTTGGAAGCTTATCCCGGCCTCCGTTCGGTCTTCTCCCATCTGATACCTGTCCCAGCCTTGGAACAGATACCTTTTACTCCATTCATCCCGAGCACTGGGCTGCCACTTCCGCCAGTTACTCTGTACCAAAGTCCAACTTCTCCACTGTAGCTGCAGTTGTGGTCTTCACCGTAACCCTGGCATGGGACCCTTACATGGGAGTAATGTTAATACATTATCAATAATAAAACAAAATCAATTTGAACCTGCCACCCCTGAATCTATATCACTACTCGCTATGCTTGCCCGGTGAGACTGGGCACGCTCTCTCGCTTACTGTCGACCAAAATATCATGTGTACTCGAGTTTGATGGCTGTTTTTGAAGTAACCAATAGACCTACATAAAATCCAATAACATCATCACTTTCTTCGTTCTATTTTACGTTAGTTCATGTAGGTTTGGAATTTTAAATTTATATTTTAATATTTTTTATCGCATTTGGAACACAAAAAGTGCCCGTTTTTAAGCGTGTTTCAACCATGCGTCACATTTAAGAATTATTATCTCACAAACCCGTCATCAGATCGAATCCAAATTTTAACACAATATACATTGGAATATTGTATAACTCAGACTATGAAATTAAGTAGACACTAAAAACTCTTGCCTGAATTCCAAAGTTAATCTGCGAGAGGGTGATATCGCGAAAGGTGGTACTCCATTATTTATCTCTTCTGAGATTAACAGGCGCGCTCCTCTCCTTTCCATTTGAAATAATTAGCAAGAAACTCTGTTTACATCTTACTTGATGAGAGCAGTGCTCTTTTAAATGAAGTTAGTTGAGCCCAAGAAGGAAACTCAACACTGATAATTTGCATCGTGAAATTTTATACAGAAAATAATTGTATTCAAAATCATAGAACTTGTGTAAGTTATCTCAGATGTTACTTTAGGCAGATATTAATACATAAAGTTTGATTTTAGCGTTCTTTACTGATGCCCCGCAGGTCAGGGTTCGATTCCCAGGTCTGACAATAAATTTTCATTCTGGTATGAGGGTGAGGCAAAACTAACAAGAGGAGGGTTCAATTGCTATCTGGGGCAGATGACCTCGTAGTTCCGCCCCTTAAAACAACAATAACTAACTAACTAACTAACAATTGCTATCTCATCCATCCTGGGAGTGGTTTTCCTTGTTTTCCCACTGGGTAATCCTGGGTTGGTTCCTAACGTAAAGCGACGGGGTGCCACCTTCCCAATCCAATCCCAAATTCACAAATACACACACACGTAGGCTACAGACAACACAATAACACAGGTTATAACACAAATCCCATACAAACATACAAGTACACGTGCCTATGTGACTATGACGTCGCAAAGCCCATAGAATAAGCAACAACAACCACAACATTATAATTTGCAGTGAAAGAAGATAGGCTGTCACCACCAGAGGTCCGGGTTCGATTTCCGGCTCTGCGAAGTAATTTAATACTGGTCTGAGTGCTGGAACGGGGTACACTGAGCCTCGTGAGGTAAAACTGAGAAGAGGAAGGTTCGATTTCCACCTCAGTCAACCTGGAATTGGTTATTCGTGGTTTTCCCCATTTCTATTCCAGGCAAATGCTGGGATGGATAGGGCCACCTTCTTCCCTATGTACAAATACAATGCAGCCATCACAATGGCACACACTAGTGCAACCATCACAATATCACAGATTATCATACGAATTACACACACACTCACACTCCTGTACATGGGGCTACATAACAACGATGTCGCAAAGACCCTAATATAAACAACTACAAAAATATTATATTTTCCAATCAAATAAGCTAGGTTGTCACCCCTGAGAAATTTAATACTGGTCTGAGGGTTGGTAAGGATTACACTCAGCTTCGTAACGCAAAACAGAGAACAGATGAATTATATTGCTACCTTAGCCGTGGCTATCCGTGGTTTTCATTCCAGTCAAATGCTGGGATGTGACCTAACTTACGGTCACGGTCATCTCCCACACAATCCTAGCTCCAATTGAAGAGTTTATTTCCAAAGTGTCCATGAAACGGCAAACATTAGGAACGACGGTTTTCTTTCTTTTAGATAAACGATATGAATTAGAATGACCATTAACAGTTACTCCTCTACTGTTAACATTGGCACTGACGTATAAAACTCGCTGACAATTATAATTAGTAGTAATAGGACCACGTGATGTGGAAATAAAACGCTTTGAAGGTTAAAAAATATACGTCTAAGAATGGTTCTAGTTAGGGAAAATGATTTCTGATACATAATAAAATATGATATTTTTTCATTAATGTTCTTTACATGAAGGCAATTCTCTTGTTGTTGTTGTTGTTAATTATTTAGGGTATTTGCGACATCGTGGTCATGTAGCCCCGTGTACTTGGGTGTGTGCAGAAATTGTATAATAACTTGTGTCACTGTGATGTCTGTACTAATGTGTGTATATCTAATCGAGGTAGGATTTGGGTGGGAAGCGGTCGTGACCTTAAGTTGGGTACTATCCCAGCATCTAGTAATTGGTAATTAGAAAATTAAAATGATTTGTATATTGATTTTTTTTTTGGTCGTGTAGCCTCCTGAGAGGCCGAGTGCAGGTCTTTCTAGTCGACGCCCGTGGGCGACCTGCGCGTCGGGATGAGAGTTGATATGAATGGATGAAAGTGGGCAAGGATGTGGAAGGAAGCGGCCGTGGCCTGTAAGAAGGTACTGTCCCAGCATTTGCCTGGTGTTGAAAATGGGAAACCACGGAAAACCATTTCAAGGACAGCCGACGGTGGGGCTCGAACCCACGCGTCTACCGAGTCAGCAGAGAGCTTGGCCCCTTGACCTAGCCCGCTTTAGCCCGCGTAGCCACTACTGTCAGTTTGTATATTGATGATGAGTTTGTTGTTTATTGTATGGCTTGGACATTCTGGTCATTTTAGCCCCGAGTACTTTGGGGTGCGTGCAGAATTAGTTTGATGTCCTTGTGGTGTCTGAAGTAGGGTGTTCATCTCTCCCTATATTATTTTGCTAAGGTCCCATTCCAGTTTTGTACCGAAAATAAGGTCCCATTAACACCAACCTACACATATGGGGTACCTACAGGATCAGCATAACCCAATGCGTAAGCGAAACGCATTCACTTACTCTTTAAATGCCTCACAATTAAATAAATACCTTAAAACATGTATATTTGCAATGCAATAATGAAAGAATGCAACACGGTAACCATGGTAACAGAATCTCACAGGTCCATCTATTTCTGTAAGACGCAATGCAATTACAATTATTACATTACTGTGAAAGTTTCCAGACGGTTATAAGATTATCACTGAACCAAATTTAGCTGTAAAATTCACCAATACGTACAGTATAATGCGCTTAAGGGGGTCAAGGGGCACTCTAGATTTTTCACGCAATTTTCACGTGTGAGTGTGGTACGAAAGGTCTTTTTCACCCGACAATAAAGGGTCCCCAAAAACCACATTTAAAGGCCCTTAAATTAAGTGTCTGTGGTATTCTAAGAAAACTAACTTCGCTCTGATATACCTATGAAGGAATGACAAACCCCTAACCACTGCACCAGTAGCTGAATTGATAAAGTCTGATTATTCATACCAAGGATAAATCAGTCATAGCATTTATGACTGAGATTTTGCTAAGTGTACTCTTTACAACTAGAAAATTCACGGGCGAAGCCGCGACGGGTAATGCTAGTTTGTAATTAAAGCTGGTATTGCGAGAGAGGCGATCGTGGCCTTGAGTTAGGATCCATTCTTGAATTTTCCAAAGAGTAGAATTGGAAACCCATGGAAAATCACTTCCAGGATGAATCCCCTTCTCAGTTCCACCTCACGAGGCTGAGAGTACCCCGTTCCAGCCCTCAAACCCGAATTAAATTTCTTGGCAGAGTCGGGAATCAAAGGCAATTCAGTGTGACATTCAGACCTACTTGTTCATCGCTTGCAATACATTCTACCAAACTGGCACTGTAGGGTCCAGCTCAGTAATGCGTAACTTATTTAAAAGCTAATGCAAAATTATTATGGGTCCATAATAAGTGTAATTCTTTAAATGCATGTCGCAAAGACCAACACCAACAACAAACTTATTCCAGTGCTCTATTCTATTAGAACTACACTTCATTGATTTATTTTAGGTTGTTAGACCTTACTCTGTGAACATGTTTCAAGCCCAAACCACCAGCTCTTCTTCAGCACAAAACATATAAGTCACCACAATCAAGCATGCATGCACAAATATTCACTAATTGTTATTACAATCCATTTTACGAAAGAGTTTAGTAAATTTTCTTGCGTATTAGTAATGTTTCAAAACCGTGACACAACTATCAACATATTGTTTAATAAAACACTAAAACTTGTTTAGTCTGTCTCGTTGCATAGAGGCTAGTATTCTCGGCTGTCACCGTGGAGGCCTGGCTTAGATTCCCGGCTGTGCCAAGAAATGTTGTCCACGCAGCCTAGTAAGGCAAAGCTGAGAAGAGGTGGGTTCCATTCCCATCTTAGCCATTGTAGAATTCAGCTGAAAATTTAGCTTCACACAAGACCCTAAAGAATCAACACCAACAACAACTTTGTTCCAGTGCTCTATTCTATTAGAACTACACTTCGTTGATATTTGATACATTGAAAATATTTGATGTCTGTTGTTCCCAGTTAAAAGATTAAAACATTAAAAGCTACGGTCTTAAACTATGGTATAGTTTGAAATTTACTTTCCATACAATACTGAAACTATTGTGTTTAGGTCAGAATAAAATAGGACCTGAGACAAGGAGATGTGCTTTCCACACTTTGGGCAGATGACCTCATAGTTCCGCCCCTTAAAACAACAATAACCCACTGCGTTTCAATATAGCAATGGAAAAAGTAATTTGCCAATTACCCATCAATCCCAGGGGAACCATACATAACAGATTAGTACAAGTAGTAGCATATGCTGACGATGTGGCTATTATTGCAAGGAATGAAAGGGCTCTTAAATTAATCTCTGGTTGGTTGGAAGAGAGAGCACAGGACATAGGATTGGAAGTGAACATAACTAAACCTATTCATTTATTTATTTATTTATCGTATGGATTTTAGTGCCGGGAGTGTCCGAGGACATGTTCGGCTCGCCAGAGGCAGTAGCTGCTTCAAGCGAACACTTATAGGGTGAGCTACAAGTTCCGTTCAATTTCAAGTAGTTGCAATTTTCGCGACCAGATGTCACTGACATCTAGTGGTGAACGTTGGAATGATGATAGAGCGTTTCAACGAAATCTAACCTAGAAATTTAGCTTCACACAAGTTTAGTTAGTGGAAGGATCTATTACATGCCATTAATCTATGACATGGAACTGCCGGCTTTACTTCCCCTCCGAAAGAAGGCATACTGAAGGATTATAACGCTCTTAAAAATCCGATGACTTCGGCCGGGTTTGAACGAACTCTGGGCAGACAGGACCGAATCCAAGCAAATAAATAAATTATATAGATAAATAATAAAAAAATGTTGTGCGTTGATTAAGGATTGCGGGCGCAAGGCGAGAAAGCAAGTGTTATAAGCAAGTATAACTGTGCGAACAAAGCTGGCTGAGATTGCCGGCAGGCAAGAGCTAAGTGTACCGTCCCTCCCAAACGGAAAATAGGGAACTATGTAGGTAGATGGTTCGCTGGCGAGGAAATACAAACAAGGGAAAGTTGAATTATTTATTTTCCTATCTGAAAGGAAATGTTTTAGGGAGTATTCTAATATCCTCAAGATATTGAAATTGACAGGAATAATTTTATTCCCAACAAGGATGGATCCCAGATGGAGAAACCAAATGTCCCCAGAGTGGACGGAAATAAGGTGCTTTCAGAGTTTTTAGTAAGATTATTGTTATTTGTAGAAATTACTAGACGTAAACAATTGTTGCGTTTAAAGTAGGCTAAACTTGTTTCCAGCAGAGTGCCGATTAGAAGTTTAGAACGAGTTAAGAAACGCAGACCTAACTTAGACAAAGCCACAATTCAAAGTAGGAAATCATAGGACAAAGCAATAATCGCTTCAAGTAGGAAGCTGGCTGTGCGAGCTATACTTGCCTTTAATGATTCACAAGAAAAAGCTAAAGTAAGCTTTATGAACAATGTTAGCAGAAGTTTTTCTATAAACGCAACAAATGATTGAATTTGTTTTAAACTTAGCATTCAGAATTCTTAATTATATCTTTGAATACAGAAAGTGATTCTAGAAAAAAAAATAGGGAAAGGTAAGCCATACATAACAGCTCTTCGAGCAATAGATGAAAGGGCAAGTAATAAAATCATTTATTCAATTGAATGAAGCGTTTAAATCACAATAGTACAGGTCTCAGACCTATTTCTTTGGTGTTAAGGAAGTCATTTTTTGACAAGCGGTCAATATAAAACTTAACAAGGGTTACAAATCGTATAAATATTTTGTTAGATTGGTTAGGTAGAGTACCAATTCTTAATTAGAATGCCTTTGTAGTAAAGCGAAAAGATCTTTTAACACATAATTTGAAATTCCTGGGGGCAGCAGGAGAGAAAAGAAAAAAATAAAAGATTGATTTATAACCACTTAGATCATTGAAGCAGTAATTAAGAGATGTTAAATTCAAATTGGAAAGGTCACGTTAGTGAAGCCTTGATTACATAAGATAGATACAAACATTTTAACAATTGGGAAATAACGAATTCAAAATTCCTGAACGCAGCAGGAAAACGCAAGGGCGTATTAAAATGTGGATGTATAACCACATGGAGTATTTATACAGTAATTACAAGATGTGATACACGAAAAAATGGGAGGGAGCCTATTTATAGGCTAAGCCTCGTTGTAGCTTACAAGAAAATGTTTAAATTACACTAAATTGTTAGTAAAGGAAAATTGGGAATATAGGAAATGGGGAATTAAAGTTCGACAGATTTTACTGTTTCGGACGAACGCGGCGCGGAAGTTAGCCACACACACACTTTTCGAAGCACAAACAGTTTGTAGAACATGAGTGAAATGTCACTATTGTACTTTATAGTTCAATTTGAATTAGCAGTAATTTTACTTTGTAGAGTATAGTTTTTCACTGCTTAGAGATTATTGCAAATATCTAGACAAGAATAGGAGAGAAAAGTGGGAAGCAACAGTGGAAGGCATGGACTTTGCAAAATCGAGCAGGAAAGCTTGGAGAGTCTTGAATCGACTTACTGGAAAACATTATTCTAAAAAGCAGTGCAATAACTTGAGTCCAGATGCCATAGCAAATAGAATGGTTGAAGTCACCCGAACCAAGAGAGATAAATGGCATACGAAAAATGTGAAGCGTAAGCTCACTGAGCTCAAACATGGATCACAGAAGAATGAGGATCTGTCCAGGCCATTTTCTATTCAGGAAGTTGAAGCTGCTATCAAAATGCTGAAGACCGGTAAGGCTGCTGGCCCAGATAATTTCTACAACGAATTCCTTCGATATATGGGTCCATATAGTATAAAGTGGATCACTTCTCTTTTTTCTTACATCCTTCAGACTAACAAACTGCCAAAGTAGTTTAAACGATCAAAAGTGATAGCCATTCTGAAACCTGGAAAGTTCGAGCAGAGACCTGAAAACTACCGTCCAATAGCACTTCTTAGTTGCATTTATAAACTCTTGGAATGAGTCCTCCTCACTAGGATTGCACCACTCATTGAATATGTAATCCCTCCAGAACAAGCTGGTTTCAGAAGAAATCGTAGCTGTACTGATCAAGTTTTGGCTCTTACCACTCACATCGAGGCAGGCTTCCAAAAGAAGTTAAAATCAACAGCTGTGTTTATTGACCTTACAAGTGCATATGATACTGTCTGGCTACATGGACTAATTCTTAAATTACTGGAAGTAATTCCCTGCTTGGAAATTGCAAACCTAATTTCCTACATGCTCTGTGAGAGAGAGTTTGTAGTATTCCTAGGTGATTCTAAAAGTCGTAAAAGAAAATTAAATAACGGTTGGGATCAGTATTGGCCCCAGTTCTCTTCAACCTCTACATCCATGACTTGCCATCAACCTCAGCTACTAAGTTTATCTATGCAGATGACATTGCACTGGTAGCTCAAAGCAGACATTTTTAGGATGGAGAAGGCATTCTTTCAGCAGACTTGGAGAAAATGGCTACATTCTTCAAGTCTTGGCGGTTGATCCCAAGCGCTTCTAAGACTGAGGTTTCATGTTTCCATCTTAGCAACCGACTCGCAAACTACGAGCCATCTGTTTTATTCCTTGGTGATAAACTAAAGTACAACCCTTTCCCGAAATATCTAGGAGTCACCCTGGACAGAACTTTAAGCTACAAAGAACATCTCACCAAGCTCTCTCACAAAATCACTACAAGGAATAACATCCTACACAAGCTTTGTGGTAGTTCATGGGGAGCCTCGGCTGACTGCTTACGATTAACGGGTATTAGTCTTGTCTACTCTGCAGCGGAATACTGTGCCCCTGTAGGGCTGGAAAGTGCACATGTGCATAAAGTAGATATTAGGCTGAATGAAACCATGCGCTAGGCTGAATGAAACCATGCGCTGCATAACTGGTACTGTCAAGTCTACACCTCGCCACTGGCTACCCGTTCTTACCCATATCCCATCACCCCACCTGAGGAGAAAGGAAGCTCTGCTGAGAGAAGCAAAGAAAATCCGGTCATCTCCCTCTTTACCAGTTCACCAGGAATTTTGTTACCCATCGCCACAACGACTTCGATCGAGGAGACCAGCAAGTGTATTGGCCGGCCGACTCTTGAGGGACAATTTCAACCTAAACCGGAGCTGGCAGGAAGAGTGGTCAAATTCAACATCTGGTACTAATACCCATGAGATAAATTCAACTCGGAAAATGAATGGATTTGACCTCCCAAAAAAACTATGGTGTCGCTTCAACAGACTGAGAACTGGGCATGGGCGCTGTAATTTCTTGCGCCATCAGTGGGGCTGGATTGATTCTCCAATGTGTGAATGCCATGAAGAGGAGCAGACCATGGACCATGTCATCCTGCGTTGCCCTCTTCATGCCTACTCCGGAATCCCCAGCGACCTGTTTCATCTATCAGAAAGTGCTGCTCTGTGGTGGAAGAACTTGGACCTGGACTTATGAATTCCTCGTTGTACTCACCATACGATTAAATAAATTGCAAATATAAGTATCTAGAGTTGTAATCACAGTTGAATAGGGCAAGTAGAAATCCCACGAAGGAAGCAAAGTTATGTTTTCAGACAGATATTAGTTTAGAAAAATTCCCTCGCTGGCGAGAAGTATCTCTCTTATTTCGTATTTCGTTCGAGAAGTACTACTGGGTAGATTTCATGACTTTTGAAATGGCAAGCTTAGTTACCTTAGGAAAGATGAGGTATTCCCTCGAAGGGCAGTTAGAAGATTGCACAATATTGCGAAAATTCAAATACTGCCGTTAGCATCATTAAACGCTTCTAGAACAGTTTAAAAACCTTTCAAATGTGGTTTAAAATCATTGTAGAATGTTACTTATCGTTCATTGCAGAGCTGATGATGTTTCCGACCAGCCGTTACACAAAATTTATGACATGGCGTCTGTTTAAAAATTCAACACATGGTTGAAAGTGGTAGCTTCTCCTGATAAGAGAGCTGAACTATCTCACCGTAGCACCAAGTAGTAAGTGACTGAGAGATTCGATCACACGGAGAGACAGAGCAAAGCGAGGAAGGGAGGGGGGAAACAAAAGAAGATATACATTGTTGGCAACACAAGAAAAATAAAAAAAATATATGAAATACAATTTCGATGCGTAGAATAAAAGTCTTCATGGAGATTGTAGCTAACGACAAGGGCGCCATCCGCTTCAAAGTTGTATAACTTGCAGTCTTAGTTCTTGAGATGGCTGGAATCAAGGGGTTCAAATAATTGCCGCATGTAGAGCTGTAGGGTAAGCTTTACAAGGAAAATGCACATCCGAAACAAAATTTCAAACAGAATAAACAAGTGTACAAAGAAACGGAAACACATGAAAGGTCACTGTTCGTGTTTGAGAGAAGAGAAATAAAAGAGCGTGAAAAGAAAGAGAAGCAAAGAGCAGTGACTGTTAACTCTAACTCTTGTACACTTGTCTATTCTGTTTGTGGATAACGTTTTGATTATCGACGCAGGGCTCTAGTGATGACCAGCAGAGAAGACCATTGGCTGTTATGGTGGGAAAGGAAGTTCTTGAGAAAGATAATTGGAGCATTAAGAGATCGGGATGGATGGAGGATTAGGACAAATGTCGAGTTACACTGATTGTTTAGTGAGCCAGATATTGTAGTGAAAATTAAGCAGGAGAGAATCAGGTGGGCTGGGCGTGTACAGAGAATGCCAGAAACCAGCACAGTCAAAAGGTATTTATAGGAGAATCTGATGGAAGAAGGAGAAGAGGAAGACCCAGGAAAAGATGGCTCGACGATGATGAAGACGATCTGAGAAAGCTGGAGGAAGAAAGCTGAGGAGCGAGACGAATGGAGGCAGGTGATCAAGGAGGCCAAGGACCTACTGTACACGTTCTGTAGCGCCGACCAGTAAAGTAAAGTAAATGTGTCATCTTCATCAAAATTAAAGCCGAAGATGCGTTTTACGGCACTTCTGACTGAGAAATTTGGTCCATTTAAATTGGCGGTATGATGTTTGGGTCAATTCTGAAAACGACACTTTGAAGTGATAGGACCAAGAATAGAACCTTAAACAACATTATGGTGTTTGAAGCCATTTACAGTGTTGCCTTAGTAAACAAAAGTTTGATGCTCTTCAGTCGGTCAACACGTGTCTACCGACTGAATAGCATCAAACTTTTTGAACACTAAACAACATTGATCTCTATAAGAGTATATTTTTCTCTTTCTCTTATTGAAGTGTTGTTTATCAGCCAACGGACATTTAGAGTAATATGTTGTAGTTAATAATTCATATTAATAGATTGAGACATCCTTGTCATCAGCCCCGCGTACTTTTGGTGTGTGTTCCATTTATTTGATAACCTGTGTATTTGTGGTGACTGTAGTACTTTGTGTAACTGTAATTACTAGGATCCAGTATGGGATAGGTGCTCCGGGCCTTGAAAATAAGGTAGCCTATTATCGCGGTTTATTTGTCTAGAGAGATAGTGATAAACACACTCAGGATAGCCACTGTCAGTGCCAGGATTCGAACATCGAATCTCCGGACTTGTTGCAGCTCCTCGTTGAGGTCGTAGTGAACAATTTAACGCGCACGGATAAGCCACGGGCTGTGAAATTGTCTGATAACCTGATTTTCTGTGCACTGAAATGAAAATGAAAACCCACAGCCTGTTTCCAGTCGACCGACCGGGTCAGGAATGGAATGAATGAAGCCCCCATCTAGCGGCGAGGATATGAACTGTGTCGGCTGCCGAAGTCTGTCGCACTCCTCTGGGGCAATGATAAAATGAATGACAGATGAAAGGAAATGAAAGTGGAGAGTGTTGCTGGAATTAAATATTGCCAGGCGAAACTGGAGTACCCGGAGAAAAGCCTGTCTACCTCCGCTTTATCCAGCACAAATCTCACATGGAGTGACCAGGATTTGAACCACGAACTCCAGCGGTGAGAGGCCGGTGTGCTGCCGCCTAAGTCACGGAGCCTACTGAGCACTAAAATAAGAGTCCCTCTGTATTAGAATTAGGGTACCATCTTGGGTGGGGGCTAGTAAAAACCGGGATTTGAACCTAGAATCTCGCTGTAGGGTACACTGTTAGGCATAGAGGAATACCTAATAATGCAGCCTTTGAACTGCTACGCCTCTGCCCTTGTATGAGTGGGAGACCATTTCCCATGGCGTGTTCGTACCATAACGCTCCCAAGTCGACACATAACTTATGTATAAGGGAGTGTTACAACCACCTGTGTGGGCCTTTTAGCCTTTTCGTGTCTCAATTCCCATGGCTCTCCTTAGCCACATGAATGTACTGGCGTTACACAACTCAGCTCGATAGTCATGCATAAACTAAACCAGTAGGTAATTGGCCGCAAACCGTCGGGGGTTAATTGTACAAGCTAGAGGCATCAACGGATGGATCGGTGATAGTGTCCACTTGTTATGCTAAGAAACATTTTCGTAAATTAATAATTTGTTAAATTTAATGTAGAGTTGGATATTTTGATCTGTAAATTTATTTTAACTTTTTTGAATTTTTATCATTTTCAACTACGATTTGAAGTGGATTTTGAAGAAGAATTTAGGAATTTTTGATTTCGAATTTAAGAATGTTTTCTTAAATTCATTAATATTTTCTTTTGGAAATACTAGTTTGATAAAGGCCAATAAATATGGTATTTTTAAAGGAAGGAAAACATACAAAGCATTTCGAATCGTACGATATCCGCCCGTAAAATATCTCTGGTGGTTACAAGATAGCATTAATTAAACCTCGGTCATAGGTCACCCAATAGAATTCCGGTTTCTCTACCTGATGGCAGTACTAAACGGAACGTCATGTAAATAAATAAATAAATAAATAAATAAATAAATAAATAAATAAATAAATAAATAAATAAATAAATGAATAAAATATATAAAAAAGGAAAACCACAGACTTGTACACAGTATTAATAACAAAGTTCCAAATGGTTCTGCCTCGTCAATACTGTTTATTAAAATGTCGTGATACAATCACCTGTCTTTTAACACATGGTACATGTTTCAACGTCTAACTCGTATTGACGTCTTCATCAGCCTAAATATTTGGGCAGCACTTAAAACATTCCCTTTATACTCTGGGTGTAGTTAAAAATTGTACATAAAACACACATAGATCACTGTAACACATTAAAAAGTTGTTAAAAGATTTTCTTATGTTAAAAGCTTAATAAAATCCTCAGCCGGGCTTGGCAGTCTTTCTTGGTTTATTTCTAATGTTAGCTTCAAAAGCCCAAGCAAGGGGTGACCATTCCCAAGATGTAATGCGGCAATGAGTTAACAGGGCCGTGCTGAGTGCAATACAGCACTGTCTCCGTCCGACAGTATTGACGAGGCGGAACCATTTGGAACTTTGTTCGTAATATCATTCAGTCAATACGGAAAAAATGTGCGACCCTCAGAGTCAAAAAGATTGTACACAGTAATCAATAAGTTCACTGATACCGTGCGTAAGAGACGATTGAAATT